>CM046817.1:0-1200000 GCA_025617385.1 Murraya koenigii | reverse complement strand
AAAAGTTAAAGGATTAGAATGATACTAGTTAAGAAAATGGAAACAAAGCTTAATTTGTGAGTGTTTTGATTGCGATCATGTCCTTTAATTTCCAAATATATAAGATTACAAATGGTGATGATTATTGTTTATTGTATCTACTATAACATAATAATATTACATACAATAGGATACTAATTAGCTCTATCAACAAAAGACATTAAGATGAATGAAATTTTACATCAACGATCCAATCTTTGCATCTCTATACACGATCAGGAAAGAGAGTGTGTGCCCAAGAAACTTCCATATAGGGATGAATACTTTCGGATAACTGATTAATTTCAGAACCCAAGTCGACCCTTCGGTTCGGTTAAAATATCCAACCATAGTTAATTAATATAACGAGGATATCTGCACTATCTAACTTTGTTCACTACCAACAAATAAAGGCAACCTCTTTCAATTTCATTTCTTTCCTGTGTAGTTCCGTTGACATGAGTCAGGCCTGCCTGGAGGAAGATTCAAGATCCTATGTGCTATGTGCAAATATAATTAATAATTATATTTTCAAGAAGAAAATTACAATATTTTTTATTCGAGCGTGAGTAATGAATTTTGTTCGTTAATTTTGCTTCTTTTTTCCTGAACAAGTCGTCAGCGTATAGTAGTCAGTGGCTATGGATATTTCCAGTTTGTGGCTGGGGTCACCACCTTGAAATAATTATATAAAAATAAGTGGTCCATGCATCAAACCATGGTCAATGATCAAGTTCCAGAAACTCCTTGCCTGAGACCCAAAGCCATAAGCTATGCTTTCAAGATTTTTAAATGGGAAAAAGTAAAGTTAGAAAAGGTGGGACATTAAAGACTGTAAGGGCGTGGTCTCTGCTTCCCATAAATCAAAACTTTCCAGTCTGTTGCTACCTTAATTTATCAATTTTATTTTCGTTGTGATCATATCTTGTACTTTTGAATCCTTTGTTATATGAATATGCTCTAATAAATTGGATAAAATCTCTTGAATTGATATGAAAGAGTGAGGAGATATCTTTAATGAAACAAAACTAATATGTAATCTAACTAATATTATATTAATTCAATATTTTATACTTTAGATAAATGCTTACATGATAGATAAATTTTGGTAAGTATATACATGTCCCTTCGCTGTAACCTTCTTTTCTTTCATAAGTCTTTACTTGAAACTGAAATAGTTGGCATATAAACAACAGCAATCTTTATATATAAAACGGTGGGGAGCTTAAGAAAAAGGGGTCATGATACTCATCCACCATCAAATTTGGGTTAAATTCTCACCTCTCATTTCCAACGTACAGCCAATAATTTATCAATTCAAGAAGCAATGTGGAACCTATTTGACAAAATACCTTGTCCACAAGCCGCGTTAATTATTGTTTGCGAAATTATTGTTACAAAAGGAGGGATAGTGATTTTATTATTATTATTATTTTATGTGACTGTTATTCAATATTACAATTCATATGATATAGAATCTAATTGATATTTATGAATCAGATTATTATTGGGACTAGTATATATTAATATCTAAAAGTACTGTTCAAATTTTAACTCTCACTAATATTCAAGATTCAAATGATGCTTACTTCACTCACGTTTAGCGAGAGAAAAACTACCTTCACTCAGTTGTAATACAACTGAAGAATGGCTAATCCCCATAATACTTTTATAGAGGTCGAATAACAGGTATGAGAGATCCCACGTCGACAAAGCACTGGGTGAAACTTGGGCTATAAGGGGGGACAAGCCTTGAGTTGTCAAGAGGCCTTTTAGGGTAGTATGGGCTGCCCTGAGAACAAAACCGTGCGGGCCGAGTGCCCAAAGCGGACAATATCCCAGTGGACTTGGGCCGGATCTTGACAAGGTAGTAATCCCCCATAATACTTTTATAGAGTCGAACAATAGCTGTTCTAATCACTCGACCTGCTGGGATCTTGTATTCATATTATCTAATTCAATTAAAAAATAAAAATTGTTATCCAATTTAGAGTTCGGAATTTAGAGTCCAAGCATATTTAATTAGATTAATCGTCAATTTGTACATGTGTTAACCGATCTTTAACTGAATTAAATCGAACCACATGTTTAATTTGAAGATTGAACAGTTACTTTATTGGTAAAAACATATGATATTGCATTAAATGTAAATAAACTCACGATCAAAATGTGAATAAACCCATATTAGAAATAAAAATTGTAAACAAACCCGTCTCATAGTTATTGAATTAATAGATTCTACCTGTGTTAAAGATTTGAAAACTGATTTAATTTTTTTTTCCCTGGCAATGTCGTTTTATAACTAATAAATATTATATAATCTCAATAATTATATGATTATAAAAATCAGTTGTAATATGATATAATATTAACTATAATCTCATGTATTGTAAATTATAATTTAAATAATAATCTCACGTAAAATAAAAAAAAAAGAACTAATAATTACTGTCTTGAATTCGGAGACAGATGATTTTTTACTTCTATTTTATTTTGAGGTTATGTTCAAGTGGTGACTGCTGATATATATCCATCGCTTGGAACAGGCAACGCAAATGTTTCATCGAGGCTGGCAATGAATGTAAAACCGTCTCTTCTATGTTTTTGGCATTCTTCCTGCGGGAAAAAATAAAAATAAAAAATAAATGCGATCAATTTTATGCTGTCGTGTCAATTGTCATCGAAGAAAATGCAAAGGAAGAGGAAAATGAATTTTCATATATACGTCATTTAGTGGCTCCGTCCTTGTCTGCAACCAAAATTCTTCAGGCTTTTCAAATTGAATTTAATGGCCATCGGCCATGGCTGATGCCTGATGTAGTATTATTTCATACTACATCAAACGCAGTATTGCATTGCAACTTAATATAATACACTATAATACTATGTATTATAATACAATATAACTAATATAATATAATATAATAATCTGTACCAAATGAATCATTAATATATTGAGAAAAGAGTAGCTTTGGTCTCTCAAATGAAAATAAGAGGTTACGAACCAATTCACATGGGTGGAGAAGAAATTATGATTATTAAAAATGAGATGAGAAATTGTAATTATTGAAAATGAGAAGAGAATACCTCAAAACTTGAGAATAATTACAAAATAAGAATGAGTTGCCATAAAAAACTCAAAGCTCTTTGTAAAAAAAAAAAAATATAAAACCATTAGATTTAAATGACGTAAAGTTTTTTACAATAATATTATGGATCTTAATATTTAAATCTTGATTAGAGTTATAATTCTGTATGTCATTTATCTATTGAATGATAAATTTCATATTTAGTAAAAGTACTTAATCACTCTCAACAAATAAATATAATATTAATTGAGATTTATATGTTTGAGTAATGTTATACATTTTAAATTTTTTATGTTAAATAATCATATTAAATAATATGACATTCATCAATTGGTTGGTAAGATAATATAATTAATTCATTTTAATTTTATGAGTTAATTGATGAATATTTCATGATTTGATATAGTTATTTGAGATAAAAAATTTAGGATGCTTAGTATTATTATATATATTGAGATCTCTAATTTTACTATTTTTTATTATAATAAAATTTCAGTCTCTAACTTACAAATTGGTATTTAAAAACAAAAAATTAATTGAAATTATTTTTTTTAAATCTCTACCTTTCCGAAAATTCAAATTCTTGAACCCAATCTAAAGCTCATTGAAAATGAAAAATACTCGACCAAATCTCTGGTGCAACTTGCAGATTAGCAGTGTCCTTTAGACCTACGTTTACTTTAATGCGCCTGCCATTTCAATTTCAAGGGGTCTGGTGTGTCCCACAAACTAAGTACACCCTCTCGTAAACCTAAGGGACGATCGTACGATTTTAACTATAACTTATCAACAAAACAACCAATCATAGTTTGACACCTTGCCTATTTCACGTCATATGGGACGGACGGAACCCCAGTTTGACAAAACGGCTGCTATGTCATTTTTGTTTTCTAGAGTTTGACAACTTTGACCTCAGCTCATTGGTGCTTGCAGAATTAAGTGAAAACGGTTGTAGAGAATTAAGTGAAAAAAATACCGTTTCCTTTTTTTGTCTCCCTGAATGACGCAGTCTACATGTGACCCAATTCCCAAGAAGACCACAAAACGACGAGAGTGGCGTTATTATTACAATCCGACGGCAGATACAGGCAGCGGGCAGGGGGAAGGTAGTCAGATCAACGGTCGGAAATCAATCAAACCCACGGGCCCTTGAAAGTAACACGTACCCTGAACCATCTCGGCCAACCAATCATCTCTCTACACAACATTTCCTTTTCTCATCCGTTTCTTGAAAATGCTTCGTCTAATCTTCTTTTGTGTTATTCCCAAAAACACCCCGACGCCCTAGTTAGGAATTAACACATACCTCCCCTAGCATTTGACATATTATCATCATTTAAATTATTATTTTATTTTCATTTTAATACTCACGCAAATGCTAAACCTCAAACAAAGCAAAATATTAGGTATTTTTGTGACTTTAACACTAATAAATATAAGATTTTATTTGATAATTAAAGCGTTGGGTAAATATTTATAAATTCAGTTAAAAATTACCGGTAATAAAACGAAAGATGTCATATCAGTAATAATATACCAAATCTGAAGGGAGAAGTGAGATAATTACCCTGCCCTAATAATAGACGAGTTTAAAAAGGCAAAGCAAAGCCACAGGTAAAAAAGGGGCAGTTGCATAGACATGGCAGCGAAATGAATTCTCTGCTTGCTTTGATTAGTTGTTTGTATATGCACAGTCGCCGTCGACACTGTTGCATACGATCAGTAAAAGTAAGGAGGATAAGACACTTGGTACGTGTCATTACCGACACCTGTACGTTCTGCATGAAAGAAAGAGAGAGAGAGAGAGAGAAAAAGAATTCAAACACTTGAACAATGTTTAGCCAATAGCAGTGCAATAAATATCTTGATCAATCCACACAGATAGAGTGCGGAGAAGTTTCTTCTTTTTTTTTTTTCTTTTTATATAATTATTTTTCTCTTTTTTTTTTTTTAAGTGGGCATATTGTATTGTTGTTGTTCTTGGTGTCGAAAGGAAAAAAAAATAAAATAAAATCAAAAGTGATAATGAAACTGAAAAGGGTGAGAATTAATGTGGACTTAACTTTTGGTTCTTTCATTTAGTGGGTGTCAACAGTGTTTTCAGATCTGACTAATTCTTTAGTTGCAGCTTATTGTATTTTTTTTTCTTTTTGGTAAAAATTGAATGGCAGGGTTTTCCCATAAATGGAAAAAGCGTTATGTTTTACTCATTGTTTGTTTATATATGTTATTAGTATTATCTTTTTCTCATTCGAATTCTTGGAACATTGAAATTGACAGAAGAGAGTGAGCACACAGAGGCAGTTGTATAATTGTATACATGTTGCTTTTGCGTGCTCACTGCTCTTTCTGTCAGCTTCCAGTGCCGGAATCTGACCGGGCCCTCTCCTCCGGTCACTTTTCCATTAACATCCCCTCAAACTGAAGACGGTGTGAAGAACAAGGTGAATGGTGATGATAAGTCATAGTGTATCTATTTCATTTTCGACTTAATTTACTCAGTTTGAATTCTGATTAATTTTATGCATTATATTATTTTTAGTTAAATGTTTGTTTAGTAGCTTGAAAGCGTGACTTTTGATAATATATTTTTAAGTGATTAGTGATTAACACTGTGCGGATTTAGCGGCAAAATTAACAGTGCTTAGCATGGGACCATTAATCACGTTATTATCTACTAACTAGAATGGTCCTCACTAAACTTCTCTTTTCAGGCGGTTTCTTGCTTCTGTTTCTATCTGATTCGTCTTCTTTTTATTATTTTCTTGCGCATGCGATGATGCACGCTCGGGAATTGGTTCTGATCTGAGTTCTTTTTCACCTGAATCTAACGATCCTCTGGTTGCTTGCACCTTGTTTTCTTTTTTTCTTGTTCTAGTGGGTCTAAAAACCCTAATACAGCCAAAATCTTAAAAGAATTATTGGATCATTTACATCAATAAAGAATCTCTGATTTCAGTAGATCAGTGTTCCTTTAACATAGTTGCTATGGTGTGTATTCGTTTCTATGTTTTTTGGCAGAGGCACAGACTCTTTTAAGGTACATCAACTCCTTTATGATGAAGAATTTTTTTCTTCAGAAAAAAATCATATCCAATAGGTTTGGGTTTCTCCCGAAGAGCTGGTTTTTTGTTTTTTAAGCTTACAGCACTGGCATCGGTTTATTTTATGGAATTTCTTTAATTCTCATCTCTTACACTGTAGTTGCTGCTCATGCTTAGCTTACATGTAGTTACTTTTGCTCAGGACTCTTTCTTTACTTGTTACTATTACAGGTTCATTTATATGTTTTCGAGATTCTTAAACTCTGAAACTGTGATACTGCGTGAGTTGTTATTTGAATATATGTTACATGGAATTTAAAATAGTTTCAACTTTAGCATCATAATTTCCTCTTGAGTAGTTTTTACTTGTGGATATGAAATCACTTCATTGCAATATGACAATATCTTATCTAAATTATGTCATTATATAAAATTTCTTTATAAATAGCATAAGAAATGTAGTAAATCTGATATTGAATACTTATTTTATGTGGGAAAATTATTTAATTGTTCTGAGATGACTCAATTCAGATGTTAATTTATATTCAAATACTTCTGGGAACAATAAGGAAATTGTGTTTTGAGTGCTCAGTGATTCTATTTATTGGTACTGTTTCTGATCTCAATTCACTTGATAATGTATTTTTCACATAGTTTGTCGAATTAGACTTAATGTTGTTAGCAGTTCAGCAATTAAATATCATTCTACTGCTCTACACAATTACAATCAATATGATTTAAGTGTTAATTAGTATATTTTTCTGTAACCTGTACAATCTAATGAATGTTCAAAGTATTGCCTGCATATATATAAGAGGTTGATTGAATTCAATAGATTGGAAAGTGACTTTTAGATGCATATGTTTGAGGTTTATTTGCCCTACATTTTGCCTAATTATTTGTGTTGATGCATTCAGGATTTACAATAGTTTAATAGAGTGGACATGAATAAACTAACACCTTACCATTCTCGAGTATCTCAACACATTATATAGGTGGTGTAGTATCTCTACTTTTCTTCGTATAACTGAATTTGTTTACCCCATGGCTTTAGGAAGTTAATAAATTTTATTTCCTATTATATTTTGAGTCTAGTTAAGTTTGATATTGTGGGGACATTTCTTTCTTTTTTGTTTTTATTTATCTTGTCACTTGTTGTAGAATGTATTCAGTCCTCAATTAACTATAAAAATCATTGATTATTATATGTTGATAGTTCCCAAAAGATTTGGAGTCGCTATGGCAATAGTTGAATCTTGGTTATTGGTTATATTTTGAAATAGATTTATTGCATCGTCTTTTTGATGTAATACATTAAGTTGCCAAGGAGAAAATGAGGCAGAAAGGTGATTGTCTATTTTATATTTGTATTTTCTTTCAGGAATGTTTATGATGTCGTTGAGGCTGTGCATGGTCTCTTATTCTTCCTTAAAGAACAATTACTAAAAAGAAGAAAAAAATTATATAAAAAAACTTCTTTTATTTTTTCTTAATTAATTAATGTGTGATTTGAGCAGGTCTCATTTATATTGTAGTTTTTCATGTAATAATTAATGTTACGTAAATTTAATGATTGTCAACATAAGAATCACTTTGGTGAAAAATATTTTATTCTTAATTTTTGTTTTATCATTTTGCTCCAGTTAGATATAGTTCTATGTTTTTCCCCCTTTTTTCCTTTTATTTCTGGTGTTAAAAGATGCTTTTTCCCCTCTAAATTTCATATTTGAAAAAATACAGGCTATAGATCAATCCATACAAAAAATTGTACTATCAGTTGGTAGAGCCAACGTTGACGGTAGAGGGTGCTTTTATAAGTGAGTATTCTGAATGGAGTTGTTATGCGTGTTTTGTGCACATTGGGTGGAGGTATATATCTTTACATACTTAGCTTGTGAGTAAGAGTTTAATGGTCTTCCCAATTGGTTACTGTGATAGATTTCTGTAAATTGTTCAAAATATTTTTCATCGAGATGTTTGATTTATATATCTTTCTGGATGGAATGAATTTTCTATTTCTTTATTTTAGAAAAAAAAAGAATATATTAACTTTTTAAGATATTAAATATGTTGATAAAATTAGAAATTAGATATCTTACTACAAAAACTTTTGCTTTGTAATGGTTGTTTATGATCTAGGAATTTTCATAACCTTCTCATTCTGGATGGAATTTGCTTCAGCAGAAGCTATGAATTTCTTTGAACTCCCAACAGTGAAGGAAGGTTCCTCGGATGATCTAGGAATTGTCATAATCTTCTCATTGCCGTCGCCATTTTGGAAGTATTACCAAAAGGATTTAATCTTCCTAGGATTGGCAAATTAATTTCGGCATCAACCTTGACATAGAGTGATTGTCTTCCTATTCTAGCAAGGCATGAGCATTCGGATATAACTAGCAACTGACTTGAAATTTTAACAAGTACATTTGTAAGTGGTTTATAATTGAGATAGGATTTTATTTCTTAGTTTTTCTTGACAAGTTCTTTTCAAGAAAGTTCTAAAATGAATTCTATGGTAGTTGTTTGTGATTGATACATTACTGACTGCTAGTATATTTACAGCAATATTAAATCTGAAAGTCTTATTTTTGAGTCAGCAAACTCATTTTGAAATGTGAGAGACAATTCCCCTCAAGTGTCTCCTTCTAGATCTCCCTTTCTACCAGTTGCATCTTTTTAGTTTTTTTTTTTTTTTTAAATTAATTTTCTCCTTCTAAATATTATATAAATATAATCCAAACCCTCTGCGACCTCTTATACCACTTAAGGTTTTGTCAATTGGACCAATGCAGTTCCTTCTTTCTAGTTTGGTTATTAGGTTAATTTCTGTTAAATTAAAGTGTAGATATGCCTTAAGTGGAATGAAGGATCTTCTGAGCAGTAAATCTAACTTAGTTTAATTTTTCTTTAATTTTTGACAAGATACTGAAGGATTTGGGAGTTTCCTTGTGGCATGACCGCACTAAAGGATATGATGCTTAAACCTTTCACTTTTGTTTGGAGATCTATAGATGCAAGAGAAAATTGTCTTTTTGTAGTTCTATGCTGTTGAATTCGTAACTGTGTCTTGAAAGTTTGTGATGAATCACTAAGGGTAATGTGGTTCCTTGCACTGACATTATAAGGTCTAAATTTCGATGTGTGGGTGTCATATCATTAGTTCAGATTTTGTGTGTGATGAGGCCAGCAGATTTGAGCTCCATTGGAGTAGCATTAATTTGAATTGTAATTTCTTTTCAGCTTTTTATTTTTATTTTATTTTCTTTGTGAAGTTTGTAATATAATATTTTTTTTTTTTTTTTTTTAAAAAAAAGTGTAACATCTTCTTCAACATTGCTGACTTGATAAATAATAGCATTTTCTTGTTTTCATGGCCTCATAAACTTTATCACTTATATCTCTAAATGTAAGAAGATGTTGCTTTATGTGAACTAAAACAAAGACTTCTTCTCAGCGTAAGTAGATCCTTCCAGTATTCTTAACAACAACTTCAAAGAAAATTAATATCAGCGCAAATAAAAAGACATTGAATGACTTGCTGTTTCATATGTCTGGCTCTTAAAGGATATAAGGCAGTTGCGACTCCGCGGGAAGCTGAATGCGGGTTTGAAGCTGAATGCAAGGATCTCACAAATCTGAGGCAGGAACCCTTGATTCAACATAATCGGTGAGTATATTACAATATTAAAGGGATAAAGTTAGTGTTTTGACTCCGACGATATTAGACATAGCATATATTATTACCAAATAATCTGTCTGATCTACAGAAAGAGGAAAGGCGATGTCTTACCTTTGTAGGAAATATTTGTGGACAACACATGGACTGATGGTCCAAACAATGAATTATGGTCCTTGCAGTAAATGGATAATATAATTTATTGAAAGAAGCATGTTATTGATCTACAAAATGAAATAACAGATTATAACTATTAAACATTTACATGAAAAATTTGGATGTTGTGAGGGGGCAGTGGATGTTTTAAAAAGAACTTGCTGTTCCAAATTGTATTTGCTATCCTTGGAAAACCAAGCAGTCGAAGAATCAAGAAAATTGCTACTTGGGTAATGCTGAAAATTGCTCAATATATGGGGAATTTAATTTATATTCTTGCCTGCTTGGTAACTGTTTGTAGTTCTGATTTTGTCTCATAATTGCATGTCTCTTATATTTTATCTGCGGTTCTTTTAAGATCATTGTTTACAAAATGAAGGGTTAAAATGATGAACGATGAACAAGTTTGCAAGCTAAGTTTGAAAACCTTGGTATCTGTTGCGTTTTAATTTTTAATTTTTATTTATTTGTTTATGCCTTTAGCTTTTCTGGCCACTAAAGTAGAAAGAAGAAGGTCTTCTCAGATCCCATTTAGTGGATTTCAAAACGTCAGGTAATTAGATAAGTTCTTACTGGATAACTCTCACCACACTGTTAATTGTCTCTGTGTTGCTGGGGCTAGGGTTTTACTGAGTTGAGTTGGAAATTAGTGATAACTTTTGTTTTTGTTAGGTTTAATGTCTTTTGTGAAAAGAATGATAAATTTTCTATGTTTTTCTTCTGAGTTTGTCCTTCGTCTTGGTTTCAATTAGGTATAATTGGTACTTGATCTATCTGCAGATGTAGCTTCTAGCATTTAAGATGAATTTAGGGTATGAATATATTTTCATGCCCTTCCTGGGTTCATTAGGAACATGAATTGGTTAATACTTTCTGTTGAATTAGGATATGGAATGACCAATTAATAGATGCCTGTCTACCAAGACTGTCTCCTTCATTATTTATATATGCTTACCTTTTATTAGATCATCAACATGTATACAGCATGGTAATTTAACTAAGTAGATTTATATGGGGTTCTTAAACAGTGTGGATTTTGTTGAAATTTCAATTATTTGCAGTTTGTACCTTGAAGCACCCCGAGATCTTGTTCCTGGTGATTACGTGACACAGTTGTTTCTAGAGACTTATCATGTTTGAAGGTTGACAATGAAGTAGATGGGAACATGGGGATAGATTAGTCGATATTCGGAAGCAAAAATCAACATTAACACTACATTTGTTCAAATTAACTGTACTGTTCCCGAAATAGTTAAATTATGTACTATATACCATTATAGGAAGGCAGACAGTTTTGATGTTCTGGCTTGGTCATGATACAGTTGTGATGTCAAAGTTATGTTTCAAATAATCTAATGAATCAAAGTGCTATTCCGCCTATTTCTCACCTCCATTTTTTATTTTTTGTTTTTCTGTTCCACACTCTTCTACTGTCTCTCCATTGGTTCTGCTCTCAACTGCTTTCTGGCTTCTGAAGACAATTGAAGATAAGCTATATGACCATCTATGATCTAAGCTTCTAGGATATTGTAGTTTACTTCTACCACCTCCAATATGCTTGCTTGCCATTTCATCATTGCTTCACTGCACTTAGTTTTAGTTCTAACTTCTAAATGTTGGATGTCATGGTAGTCTATTTCAATTTCTTCTTTATTACATATTATGTCAGTGTTAAAAGATTTACTGAAGTGGCATAAGCAATCTACTGGTTCTGGAATTGCAGAAATGTGTGGCAGGGAATTGTTGATCTGATAACTGTTTCAAGATAAGAGTCTTGATGATGCCAGTATTTTGTCCCAAGTAAGTGAACTCTCGAATCAGTTAGCAATAAACAACATATTCATGGAAAGATGTCCCATGTTTCCGTCTGAACGGGGTCAAGAATTCCTAGACTTGTTACAGTTTCCATTACAGTTGCTTTGAATCCAGATACATATATATTTGAATTTTGAAGAATTGAGCTTATTAGATATGGCATGTAATACAGATGATGCATTTATTAAACTTGAACCAAATGCCAAATTGAGGTTGTGTGAAAATTGTGCCCAGTTACTTACATGGGATTTGTGAATGATGGGTGCCAGCCCAGTGTCATTGCAGGTGCCTCTATCTTGTGCAGTGGTGCTTCCCGAGGAATTTCCATAAATGATCAGAAAAGGAGATTGCTTCTTGGGTCTACGCCTTCCAAGTTGCAACAGTCTCAGCTAAGTTGCATATGAATCACGAGGACACGGCTTTTCAGATCAAGTTAATTCTTACCCACTTGAATTTCAAGAAGCGCACGTATGATTCAGTATATGTTTTTTTTTTTTTTTAAAAATTTTTGGTTATTCTGGCAAAAGTCAAAGCTGTACTTGTCATGGATTTTCTAGTTTGGTAACTCTCAAAAACAAAAAAAGGGTGATGTGACAAAAATGTACCATGTACTATGGTGGCGGGAAAATGTCGACTTATCCGAATATTCGTGTAATTATGCTATTGGATCGTTTTCTATAAATTTTAATTGAGGGCTTTTCGAGCGGCTGTAGCCTCTGTTGGTTGGCCGTCTTGGAAATATTGAATTGTGCCCGGGGCCCAAACACTTTTCGATCCATTTCCATTTATTTTTAATGTTATGCTTGGGCACTCGTCACTGTTCATATTATTCATAGAATCATATAGGTGATGGTGGATTTTTTTTTTTTTCTGAAATAAGTCTATAAATATATTTCATTCAATTTAAGATGTACCACTACTGGAAGTTTGAATACATACGTTTATAGTACTCTTCTGTTTAAAGAGAGATATCCAAAGGGAATTTTATAATGAGCTTCCAGTGCCGCTTAATATTAAAACTTTCAACTAGTTAAAAAAACTTTTATTAAAAATATCGCTGGCTGATTTTTTTCTTTCTAATTTTATTTATTTTTTTAAAAAAAAAACTAATTAACTAATAATTATTCATATTTATTTATTTCAGCACCGCATCCAGGCTGTAATGGTAGTTATTTTGTTGCGCTTGCATTTTACTTGTGGGTGTGCGAAAGAGTCAAGAAAAATAACACTGCTCAAAGACGGAATAGTAAAATCATCAAATCATCGTTCTGGTTTCTTAAATGCAATGCCAATGCGTGTTACAAATACAGAATACAAAAAAGATAACCAAGCCCAATTGGGGACAAAGGATTCTGATTTTACATCCAAAAGATCTTGCTGCCGTTGAACTTCAATTCACTTGAAGCACATCATGCTCAGCATAAAATCTTCTATGAAGTTTTTGAGAGAGCCCCCGCAGCAAATAGGAGATTTCTTCGAGAAAACTGCTTCCAGAAATATATATATATAAATACACACACAAATATTCTGTATTTTTATCATCTCTATAGACATTTGGAGGAAGAAAATAAGATAACTTTGAAACATTCTAGCAGAGTACCTGTAAAGAATAGACTGGCGTCGACTTGGTCGGCAGAGTTTTCAACGATCTCAGTCTGTTTGTTCCGCTCCTGCAGAGTAAACAAAGCCCAATCCCAATATAAGCAGGTAAATTTCCAAATGCAGCGTCAAGAGAAGACAACAATGTCTGGAGTTATTTTTGCCATTGATCAACTTACTTCTCTTCGGTTTTCAGCAACTTTGTGCTAGTAGTGACATCCCATAATTTTACAGTGCAATCAGCAGATCCAGATGCGAGAAGCGAACCTTCACAACTGGCATACCCAAAGTAGTTTATTGTTAAAGAATAAAATAGAAATCCAGTAGATACTTTATCCAAAAATTTTAGGCATGCATAGAAGAAACCTGTAGGCTAGTGTCCACACGCATGAGGTATGACCCATCAAAGGGGTGACACAACGACCACTAGCAAGATCCCACATCATGATCGTGCCGTCTTCATCACCAGATGCCATGTACCGACCATCGGGTGACATTGCTAATGATAAAATCATACTCCTATGTCCAATAAAAATCCGAACGCACTCTCCGCTTGATACATCCCATAACCGAACTGTTTTGTCGCTAGAACCAGTGGCGATGTAGTTGCAATTAATATGCCATCGCACACACTGAAAATGAATATTTACTTCTAAGATGAATACAAAGGATCATATAACTTGGAAAAATATTAACCAAAAAGAGTGTTTTTGACTTCTTGCCAGAATAAGGGTTAGGATAGTATCAAGGGGGCCAAATTATTATCAAACATTCGAGTTAAAAATAACGAATTTCTCTATGAAACAAAGAAATACAAAAGAAAAAAAGTTACTCACATCGACATCAGAGAGGTGTCCTGCCATTATTCTTAAAGGCTGTATTCTATCCATAGACCAAATCCTTGCCGTCCGATCATGGGAAGAGCTAGCAAAATAATGCCCTTGAGGATTAAACTGCACCACGTGATAACAAATTTCAGAGGTTGTAAACTGAAGTGATATATAAGCACGGCACAGCAAGTTAAAAATTATTGCAAGCAACAGTCAACTCTTAAGAACCAGATCCATAGCTATGAACAAACAAGAATATGGATAAACAAAGAAAAGATAGATAATGAAGGGAAATGGAATGTGTATGATAGGCAGAAAAAATTAATCAGCAAAATTAAAACCAAATAGACCAGACACATTAGAAAACTTGATGTCTAATGCTTCACAAGATGGATATTTTAAAATCTGTTCTGAAGATTGAAAACAAACCTGAACATCCCAAACAGGATAGTTATGACCCTTGTAGCATACAAGATTAGCATTCAGCTTTGTGCTCCATAATCTAACTGCAGCACAACAATTTTATTTTATTTAAAAAAGAGAGAGAGAAAGAGAGAGAGATTAGCAGTCAAATTAAGCCTGGAATTACATACTTGTTGTGTCTGCTGAGGAGGAGAGAATAAAATCACCCAGTGGACTAAAACTGGCAGAATATACTGGCCCGGAATGACCCTGATATAACATATAAGATCTTTTTCTACCATTTGGCCCTATAATATCTTCTATAGGAGTAGTATCATTGGCACCCTGCAAACCAGCTGACACCAGTAATGTTTAACAACACAATCTCTCTTTATCAGAATCACTGAGCATAAACAAACTAATTTATAGGCATGTTAACACTATCGCATCAAAAGAGAGAGATGTGGCAGGTCTATACAATTTACACTAGCAGACCTATAAATATACAAAGCAAAGGGGAAAGCTAAGAGAAAGAATATCACAAGCAAAGTGAATCTTGTTCAAGTAAACTTACAACTGCCAGCTTGTTGCCCAAGCTTTGCCATATCCCAAACCTGTGGAGGCAAGGTTTAAATTTAACAATCAACAAAGCAGCAAGATGTATATTAATAATTGAGACAAGACAAAACCTTCAGCGATGAGTCTGAGAATCCACCGGCAACCAAAGATCCATCTTGGGATATTGATGCACAATTTAATCTGGGAAAGATTAAATAATAAAATAAGTGATTGTAAAAGATATACAAAAAATGCACATTCAAAGTTGACAAATAAACCAACATAGTCACAGACATTACCCATTGTGTGTGTTGATAAATGTATAGAAGCTGACCGACGGTAGTGCAGTACTACTCAAATGTACACGATTTCTCAAGTCTTCTAATATAGATTGCTCCACCTCGGTTGGCCTGAAACAATCAATGCATGAAATAATGCATTAGAGTGATCCTTGGGCACACCTTCATGAAACTAATAATACATACATCTTCAAGAAACTAATAATAGTAGAAGAAATTAGCATGCAACTCCGTAACTTTTTGAACAGTTGGATAATGATAGGTGGATTGTTGTGAGTTTTTGTCTCATTCTATAAAATAAAAACATTCTTTAAAAAAAAAAAGTCGCAATAAATGACCCCAAGTTAAAATGTAATAAAATGATTAAACTGACCTCATAAATATTCATTATCCTATTCCCAAAAAAAAAAACTATAATTTCAGCTCAAAGTTGAATGTGAATATATTGAGGAAAAATGCAGGGGTTCTTGAAAATACATTACGGGCAAAGCAAGCTCTGGTTTGACTCGTGGTGCCGTAGGCACAGTGTTGGCCTCTGGACGTGCAGTTTTTGCTGTTGCATTGACAGCTTTGTCCTTTTTTAACTTTTTAATTGAAGTACCTTGCTTTCCACCTTCTATTGGTCTTTTCTAAAGAAGAAACACGTAGCACGGAATTAGTTTTCAGAGAGGAAGAGCATTTTATCATGAATGAAAAAAGTTCTTTATGATTAGTGGGGGCATAAAATCATACATAAAACATGAAACCAGTATTATCTCAGCAATTACTTCAACTAAGTTCTTTATAGTGGCCAAAGAAAATGGTATAGATTATATCATATTACAGGCATTGAGGAATATATGCACCTTATTCTCATCTATTTCTGCCTCTTTATTTTCTCCCTCTGCTTTTTCAGAATCTGAGATTAAACCCGTCTTCTCCAAGCGATTTTCTAAAGAATCTTCAAGCAACTGCAACAAATATATAACAACAGTTCAAAATTCAAACAAACATCAGATATATAACTCTATGGCCATTATGACAGCTAAAATTCATAAACTACATTTAATAATACATTAATGGCTTCATTGGTAGCATAATTGTAAAGGTAAGCAACTATTTATAACCATCTCGCCAAATTCAGATATGCACTAAGTCCGAATGAGATGTATTTGAGCTGTGATATAGATTATTCTGACCAAAGATTATAAGATTTCACAAGATACATTGAAATATTGTCAATAATTTTCTACTTCAGAAAGAAAAAAGAACAAACAAACAGCAAGTTTTGATGATCATGACCATAACCACCTAAAATAATCAATCAGATACTGAATTCTCAAACTTTTAGAAAAGGGGGGGGTGTGAAATTAATGCTTCAGAAATGTATACGAAATATGGTCTACGTCAAGAGATCATTCCTGCAACTTCTAAATGAAACAGTTAATTGTTTCCAGTACTCAAAAACAGGATAAAAAATCACATGAGATGAAAATCCATACAAGACACGTAAGAATAGTAGCTTATCAAGTATCAACTCCCTTAACTCACCCCCCAATGTACTTCTTTCTGATTTATCTGGTTGGCCGCATCTTGATTGCTTCCAATAAGGGTAACAATTTCAGCATCATCAGAAATTGAGCTGGGTTGTCCAGGAGAAACTGCCGACAATTGGGATAAAAGCGTCAACCAGAAGTATAGAAAATATTAACATAGCTCAAAATATAGTTCGCATTAACTTAAATTGTTGTACCTTGAAAGTTAATGCGTTCATTGATAATCCCAAGCATTTTTGTGGATTGTGTCTTGTGTAGATACTGAAGCAGAAGCTCATACGAATACTGGTAAAATCATTGACAATGTTTACTTTTCTTAACTATATATGTATAAGTATTTTAATGTAGCGAAGTGAACAAGAGCAAATACAGTACCTGACATATCTTAATGTTGACTTTGCTGTGCCTTAAAGAACGAGCAAATTCCATCTCCTGATTAATGAAAAACTTTCAGAATTTTTATGCAGAGATCTAACCACGCATAATAAGAATTTGGATGGTCACAAACCTCCAGATGCGAGGGTGAGAGAACCCCTTCCAACTTCTGAAGATCTCGTAAGTGCATCATTTCATGGTCTTCACGAAAGTTATTAAAAAATGTTCTAGCTGGTTGAAAAATAATAAAATTTTATATGCATAAGGATTGTTGCCCTTATAAACAGAAAGTCAGAAATTTCAGGTAAAAGATAAGGATAGAGAGTTTTAAAAAATACCCTCTTGGATATGGCTTTTGGCCACCAGATCCATGAAACAATGGATAAAGACTGGATAAAGCACATGAAGCAACTCGTGCTGCATGGTAGAAAGAGAAGTTTCACTACTACAGTAAAAACCTACAACAATATCATTAGTAAAGGCAACTCAATAACCAGTTACCTTGTAGAGATCCAGGGAGCTATAAGTCCATGACCTAAGCTTGCTATATTCATCCTGGTAACGAGCTGGACCGTCTTCTGATCTGAAAAACAAGACTATTCATCACGAACAAAAATATATACTGTAACAACAACAATATAAGTACCCAAAAGGAACTTTAAATCCTCTATTTTGGGACAAAAGTTGAGTGGTTTCACAATGTCCTTCCGTATCAACAAATTAAGGTGAATGTACTGTAGTGTGGGTATAATTTTATGTCACTCTCTTAGTAAAAAGCATACTTTTTCAAACTAATCAAACCAAAGTTATCAATATCCCTTAATCCAAAATCAAGAGACTTTAACACTAGAGTCAAGTCGACCAATGAAGGACAGACGCTTGTGGTTAAGAAAAAGCCAACAGAAGAGAGGGGGGGGATTTTAAATTTGTGTTTCCTATTTCTATGACATCAGTTCAGCTTGTTCATAGAGATACTAGCTCGGCCAATAGAAACAAGCCTCAATACATCAAAAAGCGCACCAAAGTTGCAAACTTTCACAAGTAAAATTTAGGGTTTCATAAATGATCAGTACCATTTAGTTTCGATTAAAATAATCAAAACCTAAACAACAAAAAAAGTCCCCGTAGCTTAAAAAAATTCAAAATCCTTCAGTCCTAAAATTCCTAAAACCTAAAAATGATACAATTAATGAAACTTCAATAATTAACAAAATTCAGTCCCCGCCCTCGAAAAAAAAAAAAAAAAGGGAACTCATTAGCAGCGAGAAACAGGAAAGAGAGGCGTGTACTCGGAGAAGGAGCGAAAGAACTTGGAGAGTTCGGGGTCGTTGAGGATGTCGATTGGATTGGTGTTGTTACTGTTCTTGTTCCGTTGAATTTCGGCTTGCAATGCGTTTTCGGCTTCACTGAATCCTTTCTTTTTCAAATACGTTGCTACAAATTCCACTACTTGCAGCTCGTCCATTCTCTCTTCGTCTTTCTCTTGTTGTGTTGATGATGCTGATGCTCTCTGGTTAATCAAGGACTAGAGAGAACAGAGACTTGCTCGCTCGTACTCACCTCTAAGGTGTAATATTATGTGCGCGTGAAAGGACGATGTAAGTGACTGGGTGTATACAACATCTGCCCATGTGGATCCATGCTTCGAATACAGCCCATCACATCTGATTAGACGCCGATCTGGCCCAGTTTAGGCTTTGACAGAAGTGTAATTAGTATTTGCGAAAGGTGTCTAAAGTCTTCAACTACGCTAAAAACACGTTGGACTTGTCAGTCAATGAGCCCATTCTGGGCGGAACCTAATTTCCCAATTGAACTGAACCTTCCCTATTTGGTTGTGATTTAGCAGCGTAGCATTTCTAAATTAAAAGGGAAATTTACAATAATAACCCTAATACTTTTATAATTTTTCAAAATAACCCTCTAAACTTATTTCTCTCAAAACCAGCCAAAATATATTAAAATCACGAAAATACCCTGCCAATGAAAATATCTTTAAGATCCAGAAAAACTAGAAAAATATAAAATAGATAAACATATTGCAGAAATTAATGAACTAAATAAACAAATGTTATTACATATTAAAACAATAATTGAAGAAATTAAACTCCTAAAGATTGAAGTTTTTGAAATAAAAACAAAACTAGGAAAGAAATCAACATTCCTAGAAGCACAAAAAGAATTAAAAGAATCAATTAGACATAAAGATAAAATACAATTTGGAGAAATAGTCAAAGCGATCATTCGATGAAAGAATGAGAATTACTGGCTATGCCGTAAATACTCGAGAAAAGAAGAAGAATTTCAAAAACAATTACAAGAAACAATAAAAAGATCAAAAATAAAGAAAAACCGATATCAAACAAAAGGAATAAAAATTGATGAACCTAAAGAATTAAGTTCAAGTAGTGAATAATAAATGGATAATTTAGAAGAACAATTTGATAAATTATCATTAGAAGATTTAGACCTAGAAACACTAGGATTTAATGTAAATATGAATGTTGGAGCACCACCAACTCGAACCAAGTATAAAACCCGAAAACCCTTGTATATTCAAGTATCGATAAAGGAGTAAGAGCACATAATCAAGCATTAGTATCCAATAAAAACCATATTATAAAATGTATCCGTAAGAATACATACCGAATATAAAACCGAAAATGAACCTATTAAACCTATGGGAAGTAAATTAGACATAGATTGTAGAAAAGACCCAAGTAAAACATTAACAAGTTGGTCAAATGATATGAAAATAATGTTTATATTTAATAAACGGAATAATGATTGGGATGCTCAAAATACGTAAGAAAAATTTGATCTATGGATGAACTATTAATAATGAGCTTTACTCGGTAATGTACAAAATTGGTGGGATGGAATAACTGACGAAACAAAAACTTTAATAAGATTAACAACTAAACAAGAATTGAGAAAAGGAATTAGTGAAGGATTAGATAAATTCACAAACTATATAAGAGATGAATTTCTAGAGAAAATCGGAAGATCAGTAAACAACAAGAAATACAAAAGGAAAAACTTTTAGCAAGACAACATTTAATGAATCTACAAATATGCAATTTATGCCACATAAAAAATTATACATGTGAATTTCAGAAATATTATTATAAACAATTTTACAGCAATGATGATCAAACAATATATTATGATATGTATATGAGCAAATTGCCATCACCATGGAATACTTATTTCGTTAAAGAATGGAATACATACAGATCAACAGAGATAGGAAAATTAATACCAAATACATTAGGATCTAGAGTAGAATTTGTCATAAGAAAACTAAAGGATATATGTATAGAAAGACAATTATATAAAAAGCAAAATGCCATGATGATTTCATCGTGATCAAGTAGACGCACCAAATCAATGGGGATGTAAACCACTATATCATAAAAAACATAGAAAACGTAAACAATGATATAGAGATAAATATAGAAACAAAAGGAGATATAAAAAACATTATAGAAAATATTGGAAAAATAAAAAAATTCAAAAGAAAACCTTATAGGAGGTACTATAAAAGAAAATATAACGAGAAACCTAAAAAAAACCATAAAGAATGTAAATGCTGGAATTGCGGACAAAAAGGACATATAAGCCCAGAATGTAAACAGAAAAAAATTAGAATAGCAGAACTAGAATATCAAGAAATAAAACCAGATCTAGAATTAGTATCTGATAACGAAAACATAAATTGTTACTATATTGAAATATATGAAAGTTATAGTGATACAGAATCTGTTAGTACAACTTCTTTAGAAGAAACAGAACCTGATGAATCAGAAACAGAATTCTGAAATAGAAAATATAGAAGACATAGAAATAGAAAACGAAATAGAACAACAAGAAAATAGAGATGGATATCAATTAACTGTACAATTAAATCAGAAAAAATTAAAAGAAATATCAAGAATATCCTTAAATTTACGAAATCCAGATAATACAGTTTTAAAAAATATACAACAATTCTTTAAAAGAAAAAATATAATCATTCATGAATATCAAGAACAAGAAAAAGCTATAGATATAACATAAAGTAGAGGAAATATTAAATTTAGCCTATTAAATTATAGAGGCATAGAAGCCACTTTAAATAAAATCAAAAGTAATAAAATTAGAGATAAAATACAATATGTATACCTAGCTGGAATACAGATATTAGTAAAATCCTTATTTAGAGAATGAATAAATTCACCTATAATACTTAGTTTACATGACCAAAGATTTATAGACCCTGAATTAGCACACTTAGGAACTATAGAAGGAAATTTATGTTATAAGAAATTTCTATTTACATGTTACCCTAGATATTGTGTACATATAAAAGATAAAAATATAAATGATACACTCAGTTTACATTTTGAATTAAAGAAAAAAGATATAATGAAACCTGGAAATAAAATAATGACCTTTTATTACTCTGCACTATATTCTTTCTGTAATAGCAATTACGGAGAAATATATAGTAATAAACCATATATAGAAATAGGAAAAGAATTTCAGGATTTAGGAAAAAGCATAGAACCAATATTACAAATCCCTAATTTACCTATAACCTATAATCTCGATATAAAAGATGACAACCTGAATTAGAAGAAGATACTAAAAATCAAATGATACCAATACAATTTAGTAATAAACAACTCCTCAAAGGAATTAACTTAAAAGAAAAACAACCTAAATATAATGCATACAAAGAAATATTAATACCTGATAATACATCTGATGGAAGTTTAGTAATAATAGGAAAATATTTTAATGGAATAGAATTTATAGAAGGACCAAAAATATTAATAGATACAGGTTCAAGTCATAATCATATAAATATCCTTAAAAATAAAGGATTAGTAGAACACACCACAACAGGTGAATATAAGTACAAAGATTTTAATGGAAACCTTAGAATATGCACAAAAGAAGTAATTGTACCCACATATTTAGGAAGACTATTATTTAGAATACCATGTTTTATAGATTCAGGATTTGCTCAAAATGAAATATATGATATAATATTAGGAATGAGTTTTTTAAAACACATAAATTATAATATTACTTCTGAAGGACTATATATTAAAATGGATAGTCAAACAATGAATTTTGCCCAAAAATAAGCAATGTAGCAAACTCGGATAAATGAATACTATAAAATTCCCTTTAGGCACTTACATAGAATTAATATTTCCTGAAACTAATATTACTACATGTGCAATAATAGATACAGGAAATGAAATTACATTAGGTAAATCATTTTTACTTAAAGAATGGAATAAGTTTTAAGGATCAGGAATAAAACTTATAGGTATCACAAATACTCAAGCATCTTTAGTATTTTATAAATCACAAGTTCCAATTATTCTTGGCAATAAAATTATCTTATTAAAACATATAATTCAATTTAATACATTAAAACAAGATTTACTCTTAGGAAATGATTTCCTTAGTCAATTCCAAAGTTATCAACAAACTTTATATAATATAAACCTAAAGACACCATGTGGCCATATACTTCGCTTACCTCGTATATTTAAACCCTACAGAGTTGCCGCTGAACGTGGTGATTATACTTATAAGATCTTTTTTTATAAACAACAATTACAAAATAATTTAATCTCTATAGATGAAATCAAGAAACAATTACAAGAAGTATATCATGAAAACCCTTTAGCCTTATGGAATCCTAAAAATCTAAGAGCTAAGATAGAATTAATAGAACCCGTAACCATTAGAATCAGACCAATGGTATATACTCAAGAAGATATAACAGAATTTAAAATACAATTAAAAGAATTATTAAATTTAAACTTAATACGGCAAAGTTTTAGTCCTCATTCTAGTCCAGCCTTCATGGTAATGAAACATAGTGAACAAGTTAGAGGAAAAGTTAGAATGGTTATAAATTACAAAGAATTAAATAAGTATACTAAATTTGATGGATATTTCTTACCTAAGAAATAAGTATTAATAAATTTAGTAAAAGGAAATACATATTATTCTAAATTTGATTGTAAATCAGGATTTTGGCAAATAAAAATGGAAGAAGATAGTATAAAATATACAGCTTTTAGTACACCTCAAGGCCATTATGAATGGTTGGTAATGCCATTTGGATTAAAAAATGCACCACAAATATATCAAAGAAGAATGGATGATTTATTAAGGAATAAAACATACTTAATAGTTTATGTAGATGATATTTTAATAAGTTCTAAAACATATAAAGAACATGTTGAACACTTAAAAGATTTTGCACAAACATGTAAAGAAAAGGAATAGTATTAAGTGAGAAAAAAGCAAAAATATGTCAAAATGAAATAGAATTCTTAGGAATGATACTCAATAATACATGAATAAAATTACAATCTCATATAAGTGAAAAAATTAAACAATTTCCTGATAAATTAGAAAACAAAAAACAAATACAAAAATTTTTAGGATGTTTAAACTATGCAGAAGGATTTATAGAAAATTTAGCTAAAAAAAGAAATCCTTTGCAAAAACTGTTAAAGAAAAATAATCTTCAAGGATGGAAAGAAGAACATACACAGACAGTTAAACAATTAAAAGAAGAATGTAAAAACTTACCTAAACTAAGATTACCAGAACTAACAGATAATCTAATTTTACAAACAGATGCCAGTGATTTATACTCGAGCAAGAATACTAAAACCGATTTGAATGAAATATGTAGATACACAAGTGGAACACTAAATTCAAAGATAACAAAATTATACAACCCATGAAAAGAATTAATTGCAATATTAAAATGAATCAAAAATTTTCATTATTTTTAATTGCTAAAGAATTTACTATAGAAACCGATAATACTCAGGTTAAATCTTTAATATTTAATAAATTACCAAATGAACCTCAGTATAGACGAATTCATAGATGGCAAGTATTTTTATCTTTATATACTTTTAAAGTCAATTATATCAAAGGATCCGACAATTATCTTGCAGATTTTTATCCAGGAACATAGAATTTAGTCAAGAACCATAAACAATGGAGGAAGAAATCTCCAAAATAAATTCGAAATAAATCGGCTGAAAGCTGATGCTATTGAAGCCCTTGACGCCATAGACTATCTAAGGGAAATATTTGAAACACATAATGATGGAGTAGATAGACTGATTTCTTCTTGGAACAGTCTAATCAGTAGACTCCAAATAAACCCAATAAATGCTTGGAAGCGATAGTGGACCTGCTCCACGTGATCCTATCGACGATCCAATAAATCAAGAATCTCCTGTGGATTCAATAAATCGTGACTCTATCGGAGGCTCAATAAAACAGGATCCATTCAACGATCCAATAAATTCGGATCCAATCAGTGATCCAATAATCCGTAAAAATAAAACTATAACCATCTCGTGCAACAGTGAAGACAATAAACTGATCGTCAACATAAATCCCTTCGCTTCGTAAGATGATAATCTCCCTTTAAATCCAAAAGAAGAAGATTATAAACAGGTAACCACCGGATATACTCTATCTGTTCATACAAAAACACCATCCATAAATCACTGGGAAAAATGTCTATCCAAGAATGATAAGCAATAAAGGATGCAGATCCAGATCCTTGTTGGAAAAATAGCAAGGTATGGATTTCGATATGATATACCCCGACATAAACCTAAAAGAACTAGCCAGTTTGATGAACTCCTCATAAAAGAAGTCTCTAAATTTGCCAAAAGAGACAAATATATCTTAAATTCTACACCATAAGTCCCGAGTACACCAATAACATAGAATACCGTGCCTTCTACATGATTACAGAGAGCCATGTTACTAGAAATTTTCAACTGAAGTGGGAATGTAATATACAACAGTCCCACAATTCAATAAAGCATGGATAAGGACCGAAGAGCTCGAGGAATAAAAGCTATCCTGAGCATCACTAAAGACCTGCATAATAGAAAATACAGGACAATCATAAAATTCAATAATTATATTTTCATTGACAGCAGAAGGTGGAGAGTCACCATCTGAGATACTTCTAGACTTCATACATGAGATAACCACAATGAGATTCCCATCAAGCCCAGCTACTTTACAGCAGGCATGCAGATTGATGGAGATAAAGTAAGAAAAAAGAAGTCTTGTCGCTTACGTCGGCAGCAATAAAATATATAGCTCTTTGTTTTATTCATTTGTCATGTTGTAATAATGTAATAGACTTTTTGACTTTGTAAGGCCACCACATAAAGTTGTCGGCCATAATTATATTTATCTTTTCCCCAACCATACACCTGTAAAGGAGAAAGATAAGATGTCACTATCTTTTCCCTCAACCGCACACTTGTAAAGGGAAAAAGATAAACAACAATAATGTAATCTCTATATAAAGATCAATAAACAAGAAGGAAGGGCAGAGATCGATCAACTGATCATCGAAAGCCTCATTCAATTCAGAAAAAAATCTCTCTACAAATTTCTCTGCATAATACAAATGCAAAAATAAATCATTTTTTCCAATCTCAACCCAAATAAACATATCATCTAGATAAACCAAACAACCCCATAAGAAAGAATAAGGAAACCTATATTTGTTATTGGATATAAGGAAAATTCCAGACACTAAAGGACACAGTGAAGCCTGAAGAGACTGTCCGTTTATCCCGAGTGTTAGCCAGAGGAGAAGGCGTGTTTAGGGAGATCAAGGACGAAGTCATATATAGGCAGAAGGTCACTCCGCCAGTGTATAGGAAAATTCCTTTTATACAATAAAGGATAGAGGTAATAATTCCGAGTTATTATCTTTTGGTGGTAAAAGGTTTATGGAAAGATTTATGTTTAATGGGAAGAGAAGGAAATTATCTTTGAAATTTTGTAATATGGAAAAATATCATGAAAAATTATTAAAAGAATTTGGAATAACTAAAATAATTTGGATAACTGAAAAAATAAAAATCTCATATAATCAGAACACCATAGTTGTACAAATAAATTGTGGAACATGGGATTATGAAGCATACATATTTTCCAAGAAAGAATTAATATCAAAAGAAGGATTATTAGCCATAAAAAATATAGGATTACCCAATGAATTAGAAAGAAAGATTATAAATCAGATTGAATTGGATAATTTACAAGAAAAAATATATATGATCCAAATAGACCAGGAGATGTCTATACTTGAAGCCAAAATAGAAAAAGAAGGATGGGGAATATGGGAAGTCAATCCATATGACTTTTTTACCATCAATAAGATTAGAAAACTTTATCAATAAAGAAAGAGTAAAATCCTCATGTATTTCATAAATAATATTTGTAATCATTATCACAAATCTTTTTCAATAAGTAGAATATATTATAAGTTTTATATAAAATATATAAGATGTTGATTTATCTCTTATTGTAATATGCTCTCTTGTATAAATTATGTACTTGATATTGACATAATAAAATATTACATTATCATTATCTTTATTGACTATATTGATTATATTAACTAGGTTTTTAGTCTTCGGACCCCCCAAAAGAAATGGTATCAGAGCCATATTCATATATTAATAAAATAAAAATCAGAACCATACATATATGGATAATATTAATAAAATTATAAGATAATTCAGAAAATAAGAATTTGAGAAATAAATATGGAACCAATAACGAATATTGTTGATGCAATGTATACATTAAAAATAGAAGATAAGGATGAAATAAGAAAATTGGTAAAAGAAATAAAAGAAAGTAAGAATAACATAAGAAACGTTGAATTAGACTTAATGCAAGAACAAAGAGAAAGATTTACTATAAACACCAATGAAGATGAAATAATATTAAATAAACAGATGAAATTTATTGATGAATTCATTAAATTTTTAATATATTATAAAACGGAGACATCATGAATAATGATCCAGAATTTGAAGCTTGGAATAGAATTAGAGTTATGTGTCATACCATAAAAAGAATGACATTTAGTTGGGAAAATAAAGTTAATCTTTATATAGAAAATATAAACCAAGAAATAACAAGTTTAGAACAAGAGAAAAGACTATTAATTAATGTTGGACAGGATAATTATGAAGAATTAGGATTTATAGATTTTTATGATCTAGAACAAAAAATATATTTTTATAAAGAATTAATAAAAATTTTAGAAAGAATAGGACGAAGATGTAGAAATGATAGAAGAATAAACAATGTATAAAATTATCAAACTCCAAGGATTCAAGAGAAATTTACCAAAATCATAAAAGACAAAATAGTTGGTATTTTTGAAATTAATATGAACATAGCATGGGTTTTTAGTCCATACAGTAAATATTTGACTAAAAATGATAAAGAAAAATTAAAAAGGTTAAAAATGAAAAAAGATAAACTAAAGGGGCTACTATTGACAATTTCCCAAATTAAAATCAGTGTCCCTCTAGGTTGCAGTTGAAATTAACTGCTTTTTAAAACTGTTATAGTTATAAATAAACTGCAATTTTTCAGAAAAGCCAACAATAATATTTATTATCATTATAGGTCTCCAATGAACCAATTATTGAATATAATTAAAACGGATTCACACACTTACATAGGCAATTAGGTCCAACAAATAAATTAAAAATCATTATTATTTTATGATTAAATTAGTTTGGTTATCGAATGATGCGACCAGCTCATTCAGAACCCAACTATGGCTGCGTTTGGTTGTGAGGTCTGTAGCTACTGTGAAGTAAAAGCTTCGGCTGGAGTAGAAGCTGAAGATGTTCAATAAATTTTAATATTTGTGCAGTGAAAGTTAATGAATATCGGTAATAATTAATTTTAAATAACATTTTTTTTAATTGTTAACTAATCAAATTATTTTTCCAACTTTGAATTATTATTTTGTCTATATTTTTATTTATTTATTGTATTGATTAACATATGATTACGTTATTATTTTGACAAATTAAATTTATGTTTTATGCACAAGTAGTAATGAATAGTTTATAAAAAATTAATTTTAAAATGAAAATAAATAAATTATAATTTTACACATTGATTAAAGAAATAAATTATAATAAATATGTATAATAAAGATCATACAACATAACGTAATAAAATTAAAATGTAAATAATTACAGAATTCTTATAAATATTTACATGTCATGCCTCCATTAAACTAACAGCAATGCCATCTCTCAAAATTATTATATCTTGATAACTGTATAATAGCTTTCTTCATGAGATGCAATATTGCTTATATGTTCACTAACACTATGATTTGACTCATTTGTTGTTTCATCAAAATGATCATGATTTTGTGAATATCTTCTTATGTAATTACGTAAGACTATGGTAGTAATAACTATTTTAATCAATTTCTTGAATGTATAGCTTCGTATATTTCATAAAATCTTCTATGTATTATTCCAAATCTTAAAAGTAAGTTCAATAACACTTCTCAAAGAAGAGCACTTGTGGTTTAACATTTTTTTTTTTACTGACTCATTGGTTGAATACTTCAGCCAAAATTGAGAATATATTATTTTTCACTTTTACATAATCTCAAGTACTAACTTAAATATGAATATCCTACATCTACTAAATAGTATTTTCTTAATAAAAATATAAATAGAAAATGCATTTTCAAAATTTTGTAAAAACCGCAACGAAAATGATAACACAATTCGTAACAAGTTTGGCACTTATGTACACATTCTAACATATCGATATAAAACAAAGAGAAAGGCATACTTCTCACGTAAACTTATTTGCATGTGAAAGGGAACTCATTTTTTAAATTAGGTTAATAAATAAAGATGATAAAATTGAAATTAAATAACATGCGAGGGTAATTTACTAATTTAATACACAACTGGGAGAAAAAAATGCATGGTGTAACCAAATACTTTGATAACTAGCCTTTGACAGCCTAGCTGCCACACATCACTCACAAACGCATCCTATATATGTTAAGACTTTTCCTAGAATAAAAATATTTGTATATTAAGAGTAAGTTTATTGAGCTCGAATAATGATCCTGATCCCAAGCCATTTCTTTTTTTAAAGACTAAAATAATGATGGAAATTATTAGTTATTGAGGACAAGAATAAGATGACATCAAACCCGTGTGTTGTTTGATGCATTAAATTATTGAGGTAACGTATGTGTTTATATATATATATATATATATAGTTCCTTTCTCGTACGGTAATTTTTTTTTTTCATACGAATATATTATTAAGTAGTATGATTTAATAGAGTTATTGTAGACACGTTATTAAATTATATAACTTTTATAGTGAATTGAAAAATGACTCTATTATTTTATATGACTTAATAATGTGTTCGCATTAAATTATATGGTTTTCTTTAGATACACTTATTGCAACTAATAATCGGCCATTTTAGTGCAAAAATGAATAATGGAACAATGGGAAAAAGCGAGCTGCTTGGCTGTTGTAAATGACAAGAAAAGGTCGATTATTAAGTGTGTTTTCGGCATATATATGCTAATTTGTTCTGATGATGTTATTTTTGGTGCCGATATCTATCTACCCGACTACCCGTAACGAAACTTTAGTCACAAAAATAAATCTTATAATCATAAGCACGGTTCACGTGTGGGCTGTATTTCGTGCCCATCTCTTCTTTGTGAACTCACTTTTGACTTGTTCAAGGGTTGTTTATTAATATTGATGTTGTGGGGTTTTAAGTCACAACATTTTTGTAAAGATCGCAAAAAGAAATTTTAATTCATTATGAATTTAGTTTAAATGGAGGCATGCATGTTCGAAATAAGAGTATTGAAACAGTTAACAAATAAGTTCCGCAATCATAAATCCGAAAAATATAAAAATAATTAACGCATTTCCAAAAATATCTAAGAATATTGTTTTGATTGTATAGGTCAAATTAAATTTCAATTAAAATCCAGTTAGGGCATCTGCTCCATCTCGCCCTACTGTCGTTCCTACCCATGACTGTTTTGGAACAGAAGCTCCAGCTGTCAAGGGATGTAAATGTGGAAAATAATCAACTAAATGTGCTGCCATAACCAATTTACAAGTATTTATCCAACACTTGATTAACAGTTTAAGTTTGGCAGCAAAACTACCAAAAGGCTAGCGAAAACATAATGAGCCTTAATTTCAATCAAAACAATACAGATTCGATGAGCCAGATCACCTGCAGTGAGCCATGCATGGCTTATAGAAGCGTGATGGTCTTTGGCTTTTGGCTGTTGAAAGTGCCCAAAAGTATATCCTTATTATGTATCACTCTATAGTGTCACGCGATTAGTGTTTGTGCAGTAATCTGTGTGGTAATTAAACAACTTCTAGTATAAAGTTGCTAAAGAAACTCCCACCTAGGAGAGAGGTGGATCACGAGATTGAGTTGGAGCAAGACACTAAACCTCTAGTCTTGGCGCCTGTATGACGTCATCCGAACTTGAAGAGTTACGGAAACAACTCACTGATTTATTGGATACCGAATATATCCGTCCTGTCGAAAATTCCATTCGGTGCACCCATTATTTTCCAAAAGAAGAAGCATGGTTTTTTTACAAATGTGCATCCAAGCTTTCTGCTCCACATCCCAATTACTACACGTACGCTTTGTACAGTATCCGCAATAGATTGGGTGGATTAGGGGTGGGCATCGGATCGGATTTATCCGAATCCGAACCGATCCGATGTAATCCGAATTTATTAAAATCGGGTTCGGATTTAACATTAAATCCGATCGGATTTGAATCGGATCGGTTCGGATTCGGATTAATCCGAACCATCCGATCGGATTTACCTTCTTAAAATCGGTTCAGTCACTTTACTATTCAAAAAACCAAAATCGAAAACCTAAGAGCTAAGAAAGACCAACGATCCAGTCCAGTGACTCACTAGCACCCACGGCAGCCATTACCCAAGAGCCAAGACGAACGCACCCAACCCCGAACGGCACTGCATCCACCGCCCACGGACCCATTTCGATCACTGCCTCTACCCACGATCCACGAAGGCACGAACCCGACTACTGCCTCTACCAATCGAACGAACCCATTTTGTCTGTCTCTACCACGATCCACGATCCACTACCCATTTCAAGCATTGTCCACCGCACGAAGTCACGAACCCGACCAGCAAAGAACTCTCAGCGATGCAGGAAGCCGACGAACCACGCAACCCGACCGGCCTCTACCACGATCCACGATCCACTACCCATTTCAAGAACTGTCCACCGCACGAAGTCACGAACCCAGCCAGCAAAGAACTCGCAGATCGCAGGAAGCCAAGAACCACGCAACCCAGCCAGTGCCTCTACCACGATCCACGATCCACGATCCACGATCCACTACCCATTTCAAGCAATCGTCCACCGCGACGAAATCACGAACCCGACCAGCAAGAACTCGCAGATCGCAGGAAGCCAGAGAACCACGCAACCCGACCAATGCCTCTACCACGATCCACGATCCACGATCCACTACCCATTTCAAGCATTGTCCACCGCAGCGAAGTCACGAATCCAACCAGCGAAGAACTCAGCGAGTCGCAGAAGCCAAGAACCACGCAACCCGACCACCAAGAACCCGACCGAGCAAAGAACTCAGCGAATCAGCAGAAGCCAAGCAACCACTACCCATTTGAAGATTTGGACTTTTGGAGAGTTGGAGTGTTTATTTAGATTAATGTTTATTTGGAGAATTTATTTAGAAAATTAATATATATTTTCATAAATTTTTAGAGAAAATTGTCAAAAAAGTCCCACATTCGAATTCAATCCGAATCCAAAATTATGATCCAAATTCGAATTATACCGAATCCGAATTAATCCGAAATATATATCCGATCTGAATCCGATCCGAATAATTCGGATCGGATTCAGATCGGATTAAAGTTCGGATTGAAATCGGATTGATTTTTCCTCAATCCGAATTATCCGAAATCCGATTAAATTCGATCCGAATCCGATCCGGATCCGAAATTGCCCACCCCTAGGGTGGATGAATTTATGTCTTGATTGTGCCTCCTTTTATTGTTTTGAGGTGCGTGTGCAAATTGACTATTTTTTGTGGTGAATTTAAGCGGGCTCTGACAATTAGTGACTTAGCGAGAATATATATAATAATAATAATAATAATTAATAAGCACTAGTTTATTTGGACAGATCCGTGATGAACATTGAACATGATATGTTTGTTTATGATCAACATTATGGGTTTCTGTAACCAACATGACCAAATTTATAAATGGTTAAAAAAAATCTATATCTTATAAATGTAGCACATTAAATTTCATTAGCATTCTTTCGTCTTGTAAAAACACACGTAAATGTTGACAATGTGTGGATGTTTTGAGTATTTCATTATATATACAATACAATTAATATTAAATTACATATATTTAGATATATAGTACTGTCTAATTCTTTAACATAGTCCACCCAGATAATTTTCGCTTATTTCGTTGTATCTATTAATTTTTTTTAATATTGTTGAATAACATATTTGAAAAAATAAATATGATTCTAAAAATTCCCTAATATTCCTAATTTTTCTGATTCATAGTGTAAAATTAAAGCAATTATGCTTCCTGTTATAATGGACCAAATTGAAAATGAAAAGATTTGAGCCAAATCTTCATGGAACCTGTGCTAGGCTAAAATGAAAGCAGTTTATGTTCTAAAGATGTTTCGAAGGTAGTTGACGTATGTTTGTATATATATATAATGTCTCATTCATGGAAGTGACAAGGGACTAGATTATTGGACTGTTTTGTTTATCATATCAAAATGTCCTCGCGGGTGTAATTTATGAAATTGGCAAAATTTTCTTACTTAACTTAAAAAAAAAAAGATATATATACACACACAGAGAGCAAGCAGCAAGGATGCAACTGAGATTATGAAATAATTTTTTATCATTTCATTAGTTAGTAATGCAAATGAGAGAGACAAACGACTCAAATTAAGAAAAAAAATCAATAATATTAAGCATCTCAATATTTGACACTTAATTTAAATTTTAATATTATGTATCACTGATCGAATTAAATGATAGATTTTATACTTAATAAAATTATTTAATTATTATTTAATAGATTAATGTCATGTTAATTAAGGCTTAAATTAAGATTTATACGGTAAGATATTTAACATTATTAAAAAATATATTATAAATACATCTAGACACGTCAGGAAATACGGTATATCAATATTTACTACTCTCTAGACTTTGGACACGTGTACGATGACATGTTGCAATCTGGTGACGATGTTTGTGGCAGGCAAACAAGCAATTGGATTCCACCAATCCTGTTCCAGAACAAAATAAAAACAACCAACCACGGACTGCCATGTCAGCTGCTTGCTATAATTGTCAATCTTCTTATCTTACGTTCGGATTTTATCAGTAGTTACACAAATCATTCCTTCCTTGTAAAAATATTCAGAGGTATCCATTGAAGTAGATCTCATTTTTATTAGGGTAAATTTTTTATTTATAAACTGACCTAGAGATAGATTTAATATTATTTTCTCTATATAAAAATAAGAGAGACATTTAGCTCTGATATCATACTAATATAAAACTATTTAACCCAAAATTTGAGGTGTTTATTCAACAATATCCATTATCATCACTAACATTTGCTGTAATTGTTGATAAATATTTCATTTTTCTATTGCAACTGTTGTGATCTCTCAATTGGTTGTTAGCTCATAACTAGCTTGTTTGTTAAATGACAAATTGAATAATACGTGAATATTTGAACATAGATTAATTATTTTTACATACACACACATCCCGTAGAGAAAAATAATAAATATTAGCTCAGAGTAGTTTAATAGCTAATCCAAAAAAAACCTTTATAAATATAAGTGACATGTAATTAATTTTGCAATTGATTCTAAATAGATGATGTGGGAGGATAAAGTAAGCAAATAATAAATAAAAAAGATGACGTAATATAGATATATTAGTCATAATATAATCCAGAATCTTAGACCTTATTAAAATTCGAAAAAATTGTGTAATTTAATAATATTATGTAATTATACTATTAAACTTCACTATTTAATAACTTTCTCAGATTTAACAAAGTCCAAAATCTGAATTGAAATATTTATATATATATATATATATATAGAGAGAGAGAGAGAGAGAGTGAGTGGACACCTAATTTTTTTGTTAAACATTTTGATTGTTTGTTATTATGATTAAATTCCACCCTTGAATTAAAAGAATAAAATATTTTGCTTCTAAAATGCAATTATGCAAACCTAATTAACTTCTACTTAAAGGGTTTTACTATAATATTGCCAACCCAAAGTTGTTGCAGTTCTAATTAAAAGTGCATATATTATGATCTTTTTTTTTTTCCTTAGAGTGCTTTTATTATAAAAATGTCAATAATTCACATTGACCGAGCTAACACAACGAGTTGCCACATTAAATATCAAACAAAGTCACAAATTATAATTTATAATTTATTATAATGTAGGGAAAAGCATATGCTGGAACCTTCAATTTATTTAATATTAGGGTTTATGTTCCTACTTATCACTAATTAAATTTATTCACTTGCATGTTATCATGGCAAAAAATTTTGATGTGTTTCCTAAATCAGTTTCTACGTTGGCTTTAACTTTTTTCTTTTAAGATATATAAAATAGTATAAGAATTAATTATGTTATAGATAAGATATTGACAAGAACATAAGAGTAACATGTAAATTATATCTTTCATAATTACAGTCACTATTGATTCATCAGGGTGGACTGACTGATTTACAAGAAAATTTATGGGTAGATCCTCTCAAAAAAAAAAAAATTGTGGGTAGATAATATTATTTTGTATTTAATACGATGTTATATAGCTTTATATAGAAATTATCCAGTTCAAAATTATAGACCAGATGAGCAGTCTAGTTCAAATTCGTAATATACACTATCTAATATCAAATTTATATTTTAAAAAATATTGAAGTCGCACCAAACAACTGTTATTTCTAGTTATAAATATAAATTGTTAAAATTACATACTCCTATATTCTAGATCCTCATTCCATGACCATGATAGTGAACCCTAAGGTTATTACATTATTTAATTTGATATCTTGTCTTTTTTCTGGAGTAGTAAGGAGCCATGATCTTACTATTAAATTTATTAAATATTCCGACTGAACCCAAACCTAGTTTCGATATTTTTCCTTGTTGTGGAGTATCAAGATTCAAGAGGTCCCTCAACTAAGGCAATGTTCAGTAATAAATTTATTAAATAAGATCATATTAGTTAATTATTTCAAACAAATCAATATAAACGAAGTAACGGTTCCTTACAACAAACGCAATTAAAATACTAGGGATCCATTACTTTAAAATTAGATATTTTATGTGGCCAAAGCTACATCACATCCGCTTGAATTGGAATTATTCCAAATAAAAATAGCGTTTGTTGCCATGTTTTCTCCAGAAATCAAGTGATTTTGGGGACCCATGATTCATAATTTAGCTTCATGGAGAGCGATTAGTGGGTGATTAAAAGCTATTAGGTTGATTTGCAACACCTAATAAATAATCCAAGTGGCATGCTTATAATCTTTGGATCCAGATTTTAATTTTGGTTTTTAATATAATATAAGTTATTCAGTTTTTTTCCCAATACGAAATTGGCCCACATATTGAGTGGTCTAATATAGTAATTATTAATTTATGAGGTTGAATGCTGGTCAAGTTATGCGTTGTAAAGCCAGCTCATAAACTAATAATCCAAGTGGCATGCTTATAATCTTTGGATCCAGATTTTAATTTTGGTTTTTAATACAATATAAGTTATCAAGTTTTTTACCCAATACGAAATTGGCCCACATATTGAGTGGTCTAATATAGTAATTATCAATTTATGAGGTTGAATGCTGGTCAAGTTATGCGTTGTAAAGCCAGCTCATAAACTTTGGCATATATAAAAGTAATTTTTTTTTATATATATTCATCAAATAATTACGAGCAATGATAAAATAAGATTATACCAAGAATCTTAATAAAAGAAGTTATATATTAAACAATTTGTAATGATATTCCTAGATTTGAAGCTTATATATAATTTTTAAATTGGACTACCTTAAAACTATTGTCTACTATAACAATACCTTCCAATTTATTAGTACATTTCTCAAATGTTCGTTTACGTTTTATTCACTTTTCGTTATAGAATTAAATTTGTTCAATACAAAAAGGCCTATAAGTCGAATTGCTAAGGGCACGTTTGGCAGCCTGGTCTAGGCCAATCATGAACCCAATCATTTTTACCAGAATCTACCTGGTTAATCAGACCCACTTACCCCTCTGGGTTTAAGTGTGTCTAATCATTTTCTTTATCTCATTTATTATTTTATTTAATCAAATAACATTTTATAATTTATTAACTAATGTTTAATAATTATTTCTGGTAAGTCTCCGGCTCTTTCAGCTAGCCAGCAATGATCGTTTTCGTTAGGGGTGGGCAAACGGTTCGGTTTTTACTAAATTGAATTGAAATATTCGGTTCGGTTCGGTTCGGTTTTAGAAGCAAAAACCGAACGATTTGAAAAATTAAGAACCGAACGGTTTGTGTTCGGTTCGATTAAATATAATAAAACTGAACCGAACCGAATTTTTAAAACTTAAATTCTAAAATTTAAAATCAAAATCCTATATTATTAACTTAATTTTCTGAACCGAATCGAATCGAACTGAACCAAATTTTTAAAACCGAATTATTTCGGTTCCGTTTGATTTGATTTTAAAATTCGGTTCGATTCGGTTTGAATTCTCATGAACCAATCGGTTTCAGTTCGGTTCAGTTCGGTATTCAAACCGAACCAAACCAAAAAATGCCCACCCCTAATTTTCGTCATCGTCGATTGCCTATTGCAGCCTCGTCATTATTATTTTTTATATCAATTGATGTCAAGTTTGATATTTTAGGAATTCTTGTCACGAGCTTTGCATAATAGCATTAATATTTATGGTAACGAAGTTTCCATTTTCCGTAGATCTGTAACTAAAATTTTGGAATTCAAAAATTTGATCAAAAACATGCAGTTGCCGGAGACATTGGTACCAATGTGTAGAGCCAGAGACGAGAATTCCAACAATAAATATAATTGAAACGAATAACATTTATAATTTTATGGCGGTGGTTAGTTGTGGTTGTCGGAAATATTTTATTTTTATTTTTTTAATAAATAAAAAAATATAGTTTTAATATAAATCATTAAATTATACAGTACATTCCATCCTACACCAAATATGGTAATATATTAAAATTATTACACCCTAATACAAGATAATACAATCCAACTAGTATAATCCAATAGAATGAGTCATGCCAAACACACATTAACGGTCCTCAAGTGTGATTTCTTGATTAGCAACGGTAATTTGACTACTAGCTAGTCTTAAATTTGACAATTAAATTCGTTAAAAAAATATATATTTCACTCAAGAAATTTCATAAACTCAAAAATTATTTGTACCAATATTTGAATTGTCTAGGTATTAAATCGCCACTCTTTCTCTGGAAAATTTCATTATCATTGTTAAGGAAATCTTTTAAAAAGAAACTAAATAAATAAATAAAAGAGGAGAAAAAAGTACGTTGAAAAAAGAACAAAAACAATTACACCAAAAATGCTCATTAGCTGACTAAATTGTGAAATAAAGAAGGGAAAAAATAATAAACAGGAGTTTCAATTTTGGTTTTGTGAAAGTAAAGTAAAATATGACTTTGCTAATTTAAAATGACCGAATATTAGGCTAATTAAATAAATTTTGACTTGTACTACACCATAATTTTCTGCTTAATGAAATGGTAACGAATCTATGATTTAATCAATTATTTGTTTAAAGCAACATCTTGGGATATTTTATATATTATATTGTGTTTTTTTTTTTTGATAGAAAATAATCTCGATGACTGAACTCTCGTCTCCTTGTATCATTTGGCTGTAAATTTTAACAAGTCGCACGACTATTAGTTGAGTCGGCTATAATTTTGATATTCATGACTAGAAAGTCACAAAAACTATTAAATATATATCCTAACTCCCCTTTCCAAAATAAATAAATAATGAATATTTAAATTAAAGAAGTGAATATCTAAATTATTCTCGTAATTTGTTAGGTGATATAAAATCAAGTCTCAACCTTAAAAGCTAACTCAATAAATGAATTTTTTTCTCACACTTATAAAATAACCATTAATTCCTTTCACAACCGATGTTAATTACACTTAAATATTAGTATTAGATAGTTTTTAGTCTCTTTTAACTCTAAAAATTAACTCAAAAAATGAGTCTTTCCCTCACACTTATAAAATCACCGTCAACCTTCCTCATCATATATGAGATGACCCCAACACAATTTCACTCTCCCGACGTTGCTATTATTTATTTATTTTATTTTTGTAAGTATGTTATAACTATCAGTCTGATGGATAATTATTGAAAAATAACAACACACGTGTTATAGTACTATTGGATTATACCAGACATTCTCCAAAATCCCATCATTTCAATACAAAATCCCCAGCAATGACAACTGACAAGTGTAAGTAAGTACACGCTGATTGCTTACTCCAAAAACAAAAAAATTACGAAATTGAAAAAGAAAATAAACAGAGCAAAATTACTCAACAGATAAACAAGGACGATTAATTAAACAATCAAATAATACCGATTCGAATTAACCCACTAAACGCGTCTTTTCTCCTCAATTATTTTGATACCCTTCTTAACAAAATATATGTACATTATATATATATATATATATATATAAATCTGTGTGCTATTATTTATTCAGCCAGCCGGGCCGCCATAGAAACAAACCAGTCACAAAACCAAGTGCCCAAAAACCAATCAACACCCCCATTTAAAAGAAGAGAAAAAATTTGATCAAACACCCAAACCTCATGGAATCAATTCAAATCAGCATAACCGCAATCCTTTCTTGGATCCCCTCATGGCAGTATTGTCATCAAAATTGAGAAGACAAAATTCTAATTTCTGGGTGGGGAGAGAGATGGAAGAGGAGAGGCGTGTTCTGTTCGGAAAGTACGAGATGGGGAGGTTATTAGGCAAGGGCACGTTCGCGAAAGTGTACTACGGGAAGCAGCTCATGACAGGGGAGAGCGTGGCGATCAAAGTGATCAACAAAGATCGAGTGAAGAAAGAATTCATGATGGAGCAGATCAAGCGAGAAATCTCAGTCATGAGATTAGTCCGTCACCCGAATGTCGTGGAGTTGAAAGAAGTGATGGCCACCAAGAAGAAGATCTTCGTTGCCATGGAGTACGTCAAAGGTGGCGAGCTCTTCGCCAAAGTCGCCAGAGGCAGGCTCAGGGAGGATCTCGCGAGAAAGTATTTCCAGCAACTCATCAGCGCCGTTGATTTCTGCCACAGCAGGGGCGTCTCTCACCGCGACCTCAAGCCGGAGAACCTGCTATTGGACGAGAATGAGGATCTAAAGGTCTCCGACTTTGGCCTCTCCGCCCTCCCAGAGCAGCTACGAAACGACGGCCTTCTGCACACCCAGTGTGGGACCCCTGCTTACGTGGCGCCGGAGGTTCTGAGGAAGAAAGGCTACGACGGCTCAAAGGCTGATTTATGGTCCTGTGGGGTCATCTTGTACGTGTTGCTCGCCGGCTTCTTGCCATTTCAAGACGAGAATATCACAAGCATGTACAGGAAGGTTTTCAAGGCTGAGTTTGTTTATCCTCCTTGGTTTTCGTCTGATGCCAAGCGTTTGATCTCCAAGCTTCTTGTCCCCGATCCCGACAGGCGAATCGCCATTCAATCCATCATGCGTGTCCCGTGGTTCCGCAAAGGGTTCACCAGACCCCTTGCGTTTTCCATTACTCAACATGATGGTGATGGTGATGATGACCACCACGACGATCAGGCGGTGACAGGAAAAACAGGGAGCGATGTTCGTAATAATGAGAAGGAGAAAGTATCGTCTCCCAAGTTTTTTAATGCGTTTGAGTTCATCTCATCCATGTCCTCGGGGTTCGATTTGTCCAATTTGTTTGAGAACAAGAAGAAAAAGGGGTCCATGTTCACGTCAAGGTTTTCGGCTAGCCATATAATGCAAAAGATTGAGGGGGTTGCCATGGGGATGAACTTTAAGGTGGCCAAAGTCAAGGATTTTAAAATCAGGTTACGCGGGGATTCCGAGGGCCGAAAAGGGCCCTTGTCGGTGATGGCGGAGGTGTTCGAGGTCGCGCCGGAGGTGGCCGTCGTCGAGTTTTCGAAGTCGTCCGGTGATTCCTTGGAGTATGCAAAGTTTTGTGAAGAAGATGTTAGGCCTGCATTGCGAGACATTGTTTGGTCATGGCAAGGGGACAATATTAACAAAGTCGAGGGTGAAGAAGATTGTGAAGGCCAACTCTCAAATGCTGCCCACCAACTTACTTAAAATATGACTACTACCAGCTAGGGTTTTACATTTTGTTTATTGTTTCTTGCTTTCGGAACACATGTAAATACTTTGTGATAATTACCAGTACCACACAACATTAATCCCTACATCTATTATGGGTTTGGCTACCATATGTCTATTTGACACCTATGTGTCACATGCAAACAAATCCTTGAGTCCTTAATAATATTATAAGATATTAAAAATTCCCATTATATTAGTCTAAAAATACTCGCACTTGGGACGTTAAAAAAAAAAAAAAAAACATTTCATCTTTTCTTAATTGGGTTAAATTAATTCGTAATCATAAAAATTACATTGGGGCCAATAGCTTTTATGATTTGCCAAGAGGAAAATTTGTAGCGAAACCGAATCTAGGACATTCCCCAAATCAATTCCAACCTATGAAAAGCTCAATTATCTACACTAGAAAAAAAAAAGAAAAAACTTTTTTATTTACTTAATATAATTAAATATTCAATGTGGGCCAGAGTAGATTTCCCAACAAATGAAATCGTGGCAGCACCAACAGAAGAAGGAAGGTAGCTTTCATTTAGACGGACAGAATTATTTGGAAATATTAGCTCTCATTTCGTTGTCCTTGTGTTTTTATACTTATTTCTGTTTATTTAAATATATCCATCCCTAGAGGTGGAAGTTTGCCACCTGTCTCCATCTTCTCTCTATCTCATCATAAAGAAAATTATTTGGAAAAAAAAATAAAAATTGGCAATATAGGCAGTTTATGTTTTTTTAAAATTTATTATGTGTTGATTATTACTACCTACACTACATATATGGAGAGAGGAAATGACACCCGGACTCTCGAAATTTTCTTTAACATACGGACGTGCAAACTTCTAATGAACCTCTTTTTATTACATTTAAAAAAAAAAAATTTAGGGGAACATTGAACGTATTATATTTTTCAAGAATTATATGATTGTGAGATTTGTGTTACGAAAGAAGCAACGAATAACCATCACCTGAGGAATAAAAATGATTACTTGTTTCGTTCTTGAAACTTTGGGTATTAATTTGTAATTTAGAATAAATTTTAGAGATTTGCATGCCTTAAGCAATAAATATGTAAAATTCGTATTTAAAATTACACGTTAGAAAAATGATATTAATTTGTACCGAAAGAAAGTTTAAAAATTAATACAAAAAATCTATAGTGAAACTCTTTCGTCCCGTAATGATGGCGTGCTAATTTTTTTTTTTATTTTTTTTACACTTATCACTACTGTAAAAATTAATACTGTTCCAACAATCGGGTATAAGTATAACTCGATTTATTCAATTAAGTTCAAATTTTTGAAATTAAAAAAGCTGAGTTAACCAATTAACCAATTTTCTCTAGCCGTTTAATTTTGATTCCACGCTGATGGACGTAGAAAAATAGTCAAACAGAGAATAAATGGAATCGGATTAGCATATTCACAGTGCATACGGTGATGTGTTATTTGAAAAATGACAGGTTCATTACTCACACGATATGTCCAAATAATTAACTACGAAGCATATTGTACAACCTGAATTGACTTGTTTCTTGCCGCTGCCTAATTGGGCATAATGTTTTGGTGATTAACCAATAAAGTTTGTCCTTACGTATGAGTTCAACAAATATAGGAAGGGATAGCCAGCTTGAACCATATGAGTTCGTTTGAAGGAAGTTGAGAGTTGAAAGTTAAAATTCATTTTTGACTTTTCCTTATTGTCTCTTTTCCGAATGAAAGAAAATGAAGGCCACAGCCCACAGCACATCATATAAAAAAAAAAAAAGAAAACTAATAAAAAAAAAAAATTAAAGACTATGAGGAGGAGGGAGAGAGACAGAGATAACGAGATGAGACCCTGACCATTTATAAATATAATATTAAGACCTTATCTTTTTATCTGTCGGACCAAACATGATTAAAAAATAAATTAAGTATAAGAATATGCAATGGATAAAATGATAAAAATAATTTAAAAAATTAAAATTTAATGAAATCTTTCTACCATTGGCCAGGAGGTATATATGGAGAGTAACACTAAGTAACATAATATCTAAGTCACAATTTGAATTTTAATTTTAATTAATGTGACATCTATTTTATTAAATGATGATTAAAAAATTTTATAAATTATGAAATTATATAGTTAAAATATTTAGTAACCATTTGTTGTTGCAGTTTAAAAATTAGCTTGATTTTATCTCACTTGTTACATTTTTTATGAATTACTTTTGAGAAACTCAAAATTAATTTTGAAAAATTAAAAGTTAATTTTGGTATTTGATAAATTTTTGAAAAAGCTAAAAGATGGCTATTTCCACTCAGGTATCCTAATATCTAAGTCATAATTTGAATTTTAATTAATGTGACATTTATATTTTATTAAATAGTGATTAAGTAACTTTATAAATTATAAAATTTATCATATAATAGATGAGTGACACATAACAATAAAACTGAAGTTGAGATTCAAATATTTAGTTCTATAACATTATTGATATACTGAATGGGAATAGCTATCTTTTAATTTTTATCAAGATATTTTTAAAATATCAAGTGAGAAGAGCCATGTTTCCTTTATAAATTAAGTCTATGTTTTGAATCATATGATTGGACAACCTTAGCTAAAAGTTATATTATTAAAGTATTTAGCTTGATGTTATCTCACTTGATAAGTCTGTTAGGGATTACTTTTGAAAAACTCAAAATTAATTTTGAAAAATTAAGAGTTAATTTTAGTATTTGATAAATTTTTTAAAAATTCACTTTTGGCAAAACCACCTCATCCTAAACTAGATTTTGGAAAGCAGTGAATTAGTAACTTTTCAAAATCTGATTTAAATAATAATTATACTTAATATAATTTCATACCTATCCTCGCATATATTATAAAATTTCAAAATCATCCTTATCCAATTAAGAAATAAAATCATTAAATTTAAAGAGATTATTTTTATTACCAATTATATTGATATAATAAAATATAAAATAAAAATACATATTTTAGTTATCAATTATTATATGTGCACAACAAAAAACATATATATATATATATATATATATATATATATATATACCCCCCCTTGGCTCTGATACCACTAAGGGGTCAAACCGTGCACACGTGGCCTGGTGATGGTGCTTATAAGATTAAAGTAGCACCCCTACTACCAGCTTAAGCTTTTAGTAGAATGGCATGCGCCTCTTGTAATTTATTTTAAAGCAATTAAAGTTTGTAATTAATTTATTTTCTGCACTTTTAATTTCTGCACTTTTAATTTATGCTCTTTTAATTTATGCACTTTATTTTATGCATTTTAAATTTCTGTACTTTATTTATTTAATTTACAGCAATTTCTTAGAACTCACTTACATCCCACGATCCTAGTACTTATTGGTATCAGAGCCAAGGTGGGGTAGGTGTATTATAGAGTAAAAGAATTTGTGTATGTTTATGCTTTTATTTTAATTTCTGTGTGGTTGTTGAATTCTTTACTGGTTGTAAGTCCCGTCTAGGATAAGAGTTTTCCGTTTTAAAGGCTGTAAAACCATACCTGTAGACATCCATATAGGTTCAATTAAAAGTTTTAAACTGCATGGATTCTCTACTCGTAGAGCATCTTCTTTCTCTAGTTCTTCTTCCGAAAGCGACTAATGTTTCAAAGAATGTTGTGAATTCCAAGATTTTATAATTGAAGATTTTACTAAAGCCATTGATTGTTGGGAATTACCAAAGATTTCTAAAGACACAATTTATAAAACAAAAAAACTTGATTTTTTAAAGACAGATTATGTTATAAAACTCAAGAACGTGACATCACTCTTTTCAAAGCCTTTTGAAACAATTCATTTGTTTTCGTAACACTCTTTAAAGCACTTAAAAGAAAAGAAATTTAATTATGTGCATATTGGTCTAATCCAAGTTGGAATAAAGCCCCTAACTAAAGAAGGCCTAGACACTTCCATCTTAGCGGTTCTAAGAGATGGCCGATTCATCTCTTTTGATGATTCTTTACTTAGCAAGATTGAATCGAGTCTCCAGAAGGTCCTATTTCGCTTGATTGTTATCCAAACATCACAGCCTCACTTAGAGACAAAAATATCCTCAAAAGCATGATTCTTCGATTAAGACCCACAATTATCACATGATTGAAGGATCAATCCTCGCTGCCTCTAATTTACAAAATTTCCTATAAAGCAATGCATTCTGCGTTTAATACGCAACATAAACTCCAGTCAAAAAGAGATGAAACTCTTCTCTTGCAGACTGAATTATCCAAAGCTAACACAGTTATTCCTAGACCCATCCAGTGGAAAGACATAAACCTTCCTGAGGAATGGATCCTTGAGGGAGCCACTGAACCGGTTGTTCCAAAACAACTTGAGCCAAATTCAGAGTTGCAAAATGTGACTCAATATTCAGATGGCAAAGTAAAACTATCTTTTAGAAGGACAAACTCATATAGGTTCTCAGATAAAGACTCTGTTTCCAGTATTCCTTCTACAAGTAGGAAATTCTCTAAAGTCCCTTCTGTCATCAATCTACCATGTAAAGACCAACCTAGGTTCTCCACATCTGATATTCCTAGTTCTTCAATTCGTTCTGTTGATTACTCTACTAGTGTTCCTCACCCAATTTACACCAAGAGCCAACGTGAACAAAGTAAGGAAGAGAAAGAACTTTCTCCTCCAATATCTCCTACATTTTCTCACATTACGTAAAACATAATAAGTGTCCTAGAAAAGGATTTCAAGTGGATAAAGCCCTTTACGCAAAGATTTCTATTCGACTTGAATAAAGAAAAAGACTTTGGTTTTTAATCATTTTTAAATCAAAGAAAACAGATTCAAGAAGAATATTATGAATTTGTAAATTTACATAAATTTCACATTTTATTTTTTGATTGGTTTGAAATGTATGCTTTGAAAACAACATTTCTTATCCCTTTAAAGAATCAAACCCTATTACTACTAGAAAGAAAACTCCCGAATGGAATCTTTCCGATAGTGATAGAATCATTGAATCGTAACATCCACCTCTTGAGAGTATAACCATTGATCATGGTGATCCTCCAACTCAAATTAAAGCTTCACCTTACAAAATTCATAAGGTAAATGACCATGATAAAGATTTAGATAGTATTATCCAATGTAATAATTTCCGTAATACTACTCTAAATACTATAGGAAAACAGTTGAATAGAATGAGAATCAAATCCAACAACCAACCATTATCGCTTTCTCCTATTTCTACTTTAAAGCCAATAAAGTCCGACAAAAGCTTAAGAAACCTATATTCGAGCCTTTCCGTGTTTCGAAAGATAGTCAAAAGCTTGTTCAAGAATCAAAATCAGACTTTATTAAAGCCATTAGAGAAAGATTAAATGAAATAGAAATCTCATCCTCTTCCTCTAAAAAGTCGAAATTGTTCCCGACACTCCTCAATCTAGTAATAAAATTGGAGTATTAGATTATGATCAATCTTCTATAGCCACTTCAGATGCGTACATTTGAAGAAGAATTTGAGCCGACTCCTAATACAAATAAAATTCATTGGGAATTAGCACTCGCTGCTTCTTATTCTCCTCCCGACTTAGCCGTTGATAATAGGCTCTAGTGCAATAAACCAATCACTGCTTAATGCATCTTCCGTCTCATGAATGGAATATAGATGGAATGTCCGAGTACAATATACTTGGTCTATTACAACAAATGACAATGGCAGCTAATGCCTATAAAACCCAATCGAGAACTTCGACAAAGCAATTGCGTAAACCTTATCATGGGTTTTATCGGTCAACTTAAAGGATGGTGGGACCATCTCCTCACCAAACCACAAAGAATCGATATCTTGAATGCAATTCAGACAGATGAGGAAGGAATCCCCATTCTGGATGAATATAACAGTCCAATTCAAGATGCTGTTGCAACTTTAATTTTGACCATTTCCCTTCATTTCATAGGTGACCCTTCTCACCTACGTGATAAAAATGCTGAGTTACTACATAATCTAAGATGTAGGAAGCTTAGTGAATTTCAAAGTTATAAAACTACTTTCTTTACCCGACTCTTTCTAAGGGATGATGCAAATCATGTTACTTGGAAAGAAAAATTTCTAGCTGGTTTACCTACACTTTTAGGTGAAAAAGTTAGAAATACCATTAAAGCTCTTAATGACAATCGTGTCCCTTATGACAAACTCACCTATGGTGAATTAGTCAGTTTCGTTAATAAAGAAGGTCTAAAGATTTGTCAAGATTTGAAATTACAGAAACGTCTTAAATGGGAGCTTAGAAAATCTAAGCAAGAATTAGGAAGTTTCGTAAATGCTTAACTATGACCCTTTCAAAGCCTCTACATCTAAAGATTGTAATGGTAAGTGTTCCTCAAGACTTACAAAAACATTACAAATCCTACAAATCTAGAAGTCATAAGCATGCATAACCTTCAAAAGAATTAAGAGAATCTTTTATAAGAAACCTTCAAACCTTATAAAAAGACTCGCTTTCTAAAAAGAAAAGTTTTAAAGCTCCTTTAAAATCATCTTCTAAAACACCTTTCAACTATAAAGAAGCTACTTGTTATAAGTGTGGAAGAAAAGGCCATACTGCAAGATTTTGCAGAATGAACACAAAGCTTCATGAACTTGGTCTTGATGATGAAACACTTTCAAAGTTAGCCCCACTTTTAGTTCAATCTTCTGACTCTGAGTCTTCTATGACAGGAGACAGTGAACCTTTACAAGTTGATGAGTTAATTGACTCTGATACTTCTGATTCAAGTGATAGTGATTCCGAATCCCTATTTTTAAAGAAAATCAATGTTTTAACTAAAGAACAGAAACTTATCTTGATGTTGTTAAACATATTTCCGATCCAGTTTTACAAAAAGAATATCTTGATAAGCTTTTGAAAACCTTTGATCAGAACAACAAAGTTGAATCTTCCAAAACTCCTGTTTTAAAGAAAAATGCCTATGACCTCACTGAAATCTTGAATAAAAAGAAAGAAAAGAAAACAACTCCTAATATTCAAGATCTTCAAAAGGAGATTAAGGAAATTAAATCTGAAATAAAAGAATTAAAAGAAAACAAAAATCGATTCTCGAATTATCCAATTTTTGCTAAAACAATTGAAGATAATTCAGATAGTGATGAAGATAAAGAAATAAAATTTGATGGTGATAATCAAAACCTTGAAAACATAAAAAAATTACCTAATGATTTTTTGTTTGTTTTGAAACAAATCACTACAAGAAAATATTTGATTAAAATTACTTTGATACTTTCCAAAGAATTTGAAATCGACACCATTGCCTCTTTTGACACAAGTGTCGACTTAAATCAGTATAAAAGAAGATATTGTTCCCAAAAGATTTCAGAAAAACAAATGAAAGACTTTCAGCACGCAAATAATTCAAAATTAAAAATAACCTCTAAAGTTGATGCTTCTATACTAAATAATGGTTTTGAATTTCGAACTTCCTTTCTTTTGACAAATGACATACATCATACTGTCATACTTGGAACCCCATTCATAAACCTCATTACTCCTTATATTGTTGATTATGATGGTATAATTTTTAAAGTCGAAGATAAAGGATTGAAATTTTCCTTTATTGAAAAGCCTAAAACAAGAAATCTAAATATTGTAAAAGCTTGTTCTATCTATCAAAACCAAATCAACGTTTTGCTCAAATCAAAACAAAATGATTTATTTTATTTACAAAAGGATTTAGGATTACAAAGAATTGAAAGCCAAATACAAACTAGTCTTATAAAGAAGAAAATTTCTGAATTTAAAGACTTAATTGAAAAAGAAATATGTGTCGATTTACCAACCGCTTCCGGAATGTAAAACAACACATGGTAGACTTGCCATATGAAAATTCTTTTGATGAAAAACAAATTCCTACTAAAGCTCGCCTAATTCAAATGAATATGGAATTAGAAAAACACCGTAGGAATGAAATTAAAGATTTGGAAACTAAAGGACTAATTGTAAAGTCAAGATCTCCTCGGTCTCGTGTCGCTTTTTATGTTAACAAGAATTCGAAATTGAACGCTGCACTCCAAGACTTGTGATAAATTACAAACCATTAAATAAAGCCTTAAAGTGGATTAGGTATCCAATACCTAACAAAAAGACTTACTACAAAACTCCACTCGCTTTCATATTCTCAAAATTTGACATGAAATCGTGTTTTGGCAAATTCAAATTCATCCTAAAGATCGGTATAAATCGCTTTTACTCGCTCCATTCTGGACAAGATGAGTGGACTGTTATGCCATTTGGTTTAAAAATGCACCTTCCGAATTTCAAAGAGTCATGAATGACATTTATAACCCTTATTCGTAATTTTGCATTGTTTACATTGATGATGTTTTGATCTTTTCTAATACAATTGATCAACATTTCAAACATTTAAAAACTTTTTATTTTGCTACTAAAAAGTCGGACTAGTCGCTTCTAGTTCAAGATTTCTTTGTTTCAAACTAAAATCGATTCCTTGGACATTATATTTCTAAAGGAACAATTACTCCTATCGAGAGGTCTCTTGCTTTTACTGCATAAGTTTCCCGATAAGATTCTTGATAAAACACAACTACAAAGGTTTCTTGAAGTTTAAATTATGTCCTTGATTTTTGTCCCAACATCAATAGGATTTCAAAACCCCTTCATGATAGATTAAAGAAAAATCTCGTTGCATGGACCGATGAGCATACCAAAGTCAGTAAATTAATAAAACAAACAAGAAAAGAAATTCCTTGCTTGTTCCTTGCTAATCCTCATGACATCAAAAATAGTTGAAACCGATGCATCCGACTTAGGATATGGTGGCATTTTAAAGCAAGTTAATAATAATAAAGAACAAATAGTACAAGATGTTTCAAGCACATTGGAATGATTGCCAACGAAACTATTCTACTATTAAAAAAGAAATTCTTTCCATTGTATTATGCATATCAAAATTCCAAAGTGATTTATTAAATCAAAAATTTTTACTTAGAATCGATCAGAAAGTCAGCAAAACATGTTTTAGAAAAAGATGTTCAAAACATTGCATCCAAACAAATTTTTGCACGATGGCAAGCTATTTTAAGTGTTTTTGATTTTGATATTGAGTTTATTAAAGGTGATACAAATTCTATTCCTGATTTTCTAACCAGAGAATTTTTGCAAAACAGATAATGCCGCCCAAGAAGAAAGATAAGGGTAAAGCCATTGTTAAAGACATTGCACCTCTTGCAACCCTTCCCCCTCAAATGATCTCTAAAGAACCCCATAATACTCCCTCTAAAGACAAGTTACTATCTTCTGCCATGCCAATTAAATCTTGGATTGATATGGTCGAAGAGCATGAAGCTCAATCTAAAGCCTTGGCATCTGATGAACAGGTAAAAGAATGGATGCAATCCATTTCTAAATCCCCTGAACTTATGGTTGCTTTACAAAGCATTTCAAAATCTAAAGCTCTTTCTCAAGAAAATGTTACTACTAAAGAAATAACAAAACCTACTTCTTCTAAAGAATTAGTTTCCGTGGAAGTTCTTCCTCTCAAATTATTGTTTCCGTGAAAAGCTTTCACAAAATCTGAATGGTATAATAAAGTCCATCATCAAAATATTTTATCTATGGAAGATGGGTTTTATCATACTGATCCTTTTCAAGCTGTTTTAAAGGTTTTCCCCAAAGGTTGGTTTTTTAAACCATGGGATTTACAAAAACCCCAACCTTACTACCAAGCTATTCTTGAGTATACTGAGTCTGTCAAGTTCAAACATTTCTTTCTCAGTGAAGCTCATTCTGAGCCGGCCTATTCTACGGCCACAATTCTTAAAGTCCTAACTCCTAAACAATGGGGTCTTCCACTCCATAAAACTCAGGCTTTTCCCGCCAATTTTAAATTGAGCCCAAACCATTGCTTGTCCTTTTCTTACTGGGATTACCAACAAGCTTGGTTTAATACATTTTTTATCCAAAACCCTAAAAAGACACACTCCTGGTTGTTTTTCTTCAATTCAAAAATAACCGTGCAAAGTCTTCCAAACTGGTTCCAACAATGGTGGAACTATTTTGGTTCTAGCCCAGATATCTTGACTCCCAATGCTAAAAATTGCCTAAACCTTTTTAAAGCTCATTATATCCCTTCTGAGTCTGAGAAGAGGTTTCCTCCTTTTCTCTGCTTCTGTACAAATTTCTTTCTTCCGTGGGTCTGGATGTGGAATTTCCAATACCACACTCAGGACTCCCAGTTGATTTTACAAAGACATTTTAAAATAAAGTGGTGGTCAAAATTTGATGAGCAGTCAAAACTCTCTGAGTCCACTGTTCGTGCATGGCTCTCTTCAAGCGGCCATTTAACTCCAAGCATTGAAGAATCTAAAGCCCAAAGCACTTTCTTGGCCCAAAGGTCAAAAGCACAGTCCTTATTAGCCTCTGCAAAGACTGAAGATGAGTATTTCAAGATTATGCAGCAGTTGCTCACCTCAAGATCAGAGACTTCTGTTGCAAGCTCTTCTTCTTCGAGTTCCTCAAGTAATGGAGAGCCATTCATCTCTCTTGGAAATGAAAATGAAGATATGTGTTTCGGCATCTTGTCTCAATTAAAGCATTAAAGCTTTGTAATTTAGTTTATGAAAAAAAAAAAAAAAAAATTTCGATTAAATGTATTTCGTATGTATTTCTATTGTATCGTTGTAAAGATATTATTTGTATTTGTATTTGTACTTGTATTTATACTAATGAATTTCATTAGTATTTGTATTTGTAAAACATTTGTATTTCTCCGTATAAAGCTACAGTCCCGTATAAAGCTACAGTGATTGCGATGCTACAAAGAAACAGCTACAAGGCGCTTATAGTGAAACAAGATCGCTACAGCTTAAATTGCTACAGGATCGCCACTGATGAACAAAGTGAACAGTTTAAAATTTTATGTATAAATTATGGAGGAAGACTATTGACTCCTCATAATTTGAGAACTCTCTCTCTCTCTAACTCTCTCTCTCTCTCTCTCTCTCTCTCTAACTCTCTATCTCTCCCTCTCTCTCTCTCTCTCTCTCTTTGAAAACAATGAACAAAAGACTTTGAGGAATTATTTCCTGTCTTTTGAGTTTTCCCTTTCTTTAAAGCATTTAGCTTTCATTTTAATTAAATGTAAGCATTTATCTTGTAATTTATTTTAAAGCAATTAAAGTTTGTAATTAATTTATTTTCTGCACTTTTAATTTCTGCACTTTTAATTTATGCACTTTATTTTATGCATTTTAAATTTCTGTACTTTATTTATTTAATTTACCGCAATTTATTTAAAGTTTTCTTTATTTAAGCATAATTTGTAGACTGATCTTCTATATCAGATCTACCATACAAATTGTACGTTCCTCTAAGGCATAGAGACCGGATCTCTCCCCTCAGTTGTATTTCTCTTCTCCCTCCTCACTCAGAGCACCATTTCTGGGATCCAGATCTGGTACTGTGTATGCTAGAAAAGCCAACCATAATGTATGTTTTAATTTCTGTCAAACCCTGTGTTGCTTAGGTTTGATTTAAAGAATAAAATTGGTTTAAAATTGAAAGATCTATAAAGAATTTTAATTATTGGTATTAAATAATTTATTGTTTAAATTAAAATCTGATTTTGAATATTTCTTAGAACTCACTTACATCCCACGATCCTAGTACTTATTGGTATCAGAGCCTAGTACTTATTGGTATCAGAGCCAAGGGGGGGTAGGTGTATTATAGAGTAAAAGAATTTGTGTATGTTTATGCTTTTATTTTAATTTCTGTGTGGTTGTTGAATTCTTTACTGGTTGTAAGTCCCGTCTAGGATAAGAGTTTTCCGTTTTAAGGGCTGTAAAACCATACCTGTAGACATCCATATAGGTTCAATTAAAAGTTTTAAATCGCATGGATTCTCTACTGCAGAAGCATCTTCTTCTCTAGTTCTTCTTCTGAAAGGACTAATGTTTCAAAGAATGTTGTGAATTCTGAAGATTTTATAATTGAAGATTTTAATAAAGCCATTGATTGTTGGGAATTACCAAAGATTTCTAAAGACACAATTTATAAAACAAAAAAACTTGATTTTTTAAAGACAGATTATGTTATAAAAACTGAAGAACGTGAAATCAATTTTTCAAAGCCTTTTGAAACAATTCATTTGTTTTCAGAACACTCTTTAAAGCACTTAAAAGAAAAGAAATTTAATTATGTGCATATTGGTCTAATCCAAGTTGGAATAAAGCCCCTAACTAAAGAAGGCCTTGACACTTCCATCTTAGCGGTTCTAAGAGATGGCCGATTCATCTCTTTTGATGATTCTTTACTTAGCAAGATTGAATCGAGTCTCCAGAAGGTCCTATTTCGTTTGATTGTTATCCAAACATCACAGTCTCACTTAGAGACAAAAATATCCTCAAAAGCATGATTCTTCAGATTAAGACCCACAATTATCACATGATTGAAGGATCAATCCCTGTTGCCCTAATTTACAAAATTTCCTATAAAGCAATGCATTCTGCGTTTAATACGCAACATAAACTCCAGTCAAAAAGAGATGAAACTCTTCTCTTGCAGACTGACTTGTCCAAAGCTAACACAGTTATTCCTAGACCCATCCAGTGGAAAGACATAAACCTTCCTGAGGAATGGATCCTTGAGGGAGCCACCGAACCTAGTTGTTCCAAAACAACTTGAGCCAAATTCGGAGTTGCAAAATGTGACTCAATATTCGAGATGGCAAAGTAAAACTATCTTTTGAAGGACAAACTCATATAGGTTCTCGGATAAAGACTCGCTTCCAAGATTCCTTCTACAAGTAGGAAATTCTCTAAAGTCCCTTCCGTCATCAATCTACCATGTAAAGACCAACCTAGGTTCTCCACATCAGATATTCCTAGTTCTTCAATTCGTTCTGTTGATTACTCTACTAGTGTTCCTCACCCAATTTACACCAAGAGCCAACGTGAACAAAGTAAGGAAGAGAAAGAACTTTCTCCTCCAATATCTCCTACATTTTCTCGCTATTACGTAAAACATAATAAGTGTCCTAGAAAAGGATTTCAAGTGGATAAAGCCCTTTGCGCAAAGATTTCTATTCCGACTTGAATAAAGAAAAAGACTTTGGTTTTTAATCATTTTTAAATCAAAGAAAACAGATTCAAGAAGAATATTATGAATTTGTAAATTTACATAAAGTTCACATTTTATTTTTTGATTGGTTTGAAATGTATGCTTTTGAAAACAACATTTCTTATCCCTTTAAAGAATCAAACCCTATTACTACTAGAAAGAAAACTCCTGAATGGAATCTTTCTGATAGTGATAGAATCATTGAATCAGAACATCCACCTCTTAGGAGTATAACCATTGATCATGGTGATCCTCCAACTCAAATTAAAGCTTCACCTTACAAAATTCATAAGGTAAATGACCATGATAAAGATTTAGATAGTATTATCCAATGTAATAATTTCTGTAATACTACTCTAAATACTATAGGAAAACAGTTGAATAGAATAGAGAATCAAATCCAACAGTCAACCATTACTGTTTCTCCTATTTCTACTTTAAAGCCAATAAAGTCTGACAAAAAGCTTAAGAAACCTATATTCGAGCCTTTCCAGGTTTCGAAAGATAGTCAAAAGCTTGTTCAAGAATCAAAATCAGACTTTATTAAAGCCATTAGAGAAAGATTAGATGAAATAGAAATCTCATCCTCTTCCTCTAAAAAGTCGAAATTGTTCTCGACACTCCTCAATCTAGTAATAAAATTGGAGTATTAGATTATGATCAATCTTCTATAGCCACTTCAGATGCGTACATTTGAAGAAGAATTTGAGCCGACTCCTAATACAAATAAAATTCATTGGGAATTAGCACTCGCTGCTTCTTATTCTCCTCCCGACTTAGTCGCTGATATTAGGCCTAGTGCAATAAACCAATCACTGCTTAATGCATCTTCCGCTCTATGAATGGAATATAGATGGAATGTCCGAGTACAATATACTTGGTCTATTACAACAAATGACAATGGCAGCTAATGCCTATAAAACCCAATCGAGAACTTCGACAAAGCAATTGCGTAAATCCTTATCATGGGTTTTATCGGTCAACTTAAAGGATGGTGGGACCATCTCCTCACCAAACCACAAAGAATCGATATCTTGAATGCAATTCAGCATGATGAGGAAGGAATCCTCATTCTGATGAATATAATAATTCAATTCAAGATGTCATGGTAACTTTAATTTTGACCATTTCCTTCATTTCATAGGTGACCCTTCTCACCTACGTGATAAAAATGCCGAAGTTACTACATAATCTAAGATGTAGGAAGCTTAGTGAATTTCAAAGTTATAAAACTACTTTCTTTACCCGACTCTTTCTAAGGGATGATGCAAATCATGTTACTTGAAAGAAAAATTTCTAGTCGGTTTACCTACACTTTTAGGTGAAAAAGTTAGAAATACCATTAAAGCTCTTAATGACAATCGTGTCCCTTATGACAAACTCACCTATGGTGAATTAGTCAGCTTGCTAATAAAGAAGGTCTAAAGATTTGTCAAGATTTGAAATTACGTAAACGTTTTAAATGGGAGCTTAGAAAATCTAAGCAAGAATTAGGAAGTTTCGTAAATAGCTTAACTATGACCCTTTCAAAGCCTCTACATCTAAAGATTGTAATGGTAAGTGTTCCTCAAGACTTACAAAAACATTACAAATCCTACAAATCTAGAAGTCATAAGCATGCATAACCTTCAAAAGAATTAAGAGAATCTTTTATAAGAAACCTTCAAACCTTATAAAAAGACTCGCTTTCTAAAAAGAAAAGTTTTAAAGCTCCTTTAAAATCATCTTCTAAAACACCTTTCAACTATAAAGAAGCTACTTGTTATAAGTGTGGAAGAAAAGGCCATACTGCAAGATTTTGCAGAATGAACACAAAGCTTCATGAACTTGGTCTTGATGATGAAACACTTTCAAAGTTAGCCCCACTTTTAGTTCAATCTTCTGACTCTGAGTCTTCTATGACAGGAGACAGTGAACCTTTACAAGTTGATGAGTTAATTGACTCTGATACTTCTGATTCAAGTGATAGTGATTCCGAATCCCTATTTTTAAAGAAAATCAATGTTTTAACTAAAGAACAGGAAACTTATCTTGATGTTGTTAAACATATTTCTGATCCAGCTTTACAAAAAGAATATCTTGATAAGCTTTTGAAAACCTTTGATCAGAACAACAAAGCTGAATCTTCCAAAACTCCTGTTTTAAAGAAAAATGCCTATGACCTCACTGAAATCTTGAATAAAAAGAAAGAAAAGAAAACAACTCCTAATATTCAAGATCTTCAAAAGGAGATTAAGGAAATTAAATCCGAAATAAAAGAATTAAAAGAAAAACAAAAAACTGATTCTGGAATTATCCAATTTTTGCTAAAACAATTAGAAGATAATTCAGATAGTGATGAAGATAAAGAAATAAAATTTGATGGTGATAATCAAAACCTTGAAAACATAAAAAAATTACCTAATGATTTTTTGTTTGTTTTGAAACAAATCACTACAAGAAAATATTTGATTAAAATTACTTTGATACTTTCCAAAGAATTTGAAATCGACACCATTGCCCTTTTTGACACAGGTGCTGACTTAAACTGTATAAAAGAAGATATTGTTCCCAAAAGATTTCAGAAAAAAACAAATGAAAGACTTTCAGCCGCAAATAATTCAAAATTAAAAATAACCTCTAAAGTTGATGCTTCTATACTAAATGATGGTTTTGAATTTCGAACTTCCTTTCTTTTGACAAATGACATACATCATACTGTCATACTTGGAACCCCATTCATAAACCTCATTACTCCTTATATTGTTGATTATGATGGTATAATTTTTAAAGTTGAAGATAAAGGATTGAAATTTTCCTTTATTGAAAAGCCTAAAACAAGAAATCTAAATATTGTAAAAGCTTGTTCTATCTATCAAAACCAAATCAACGTTTTGCTCAAATCAAAACAAAATGATTTATTTTATTTACAAAAGGATTTAGGATTACAAAGAATTGAAAGCCAAATACAAACTAGTCTTATAAAGAAGAAAATTTCTGAATTTAAAGACTTAATTGAAAAAGAAATATGTGTCGATTTACCAACCGCTTCCGAATGTAAAACAACACATGGTAGACTTGCCATATGAAAATTCTTTTGATGAAAAACAAATTCCTACTAAAGCTCGCCCAATTCAAATGAATATGGAATTAGAAAAACACCGTAGGAATGAAATTAAAGATTTGGAAACTAAAGGACTAATTGTAAAGTCAAGATCTCCCCGGTCTTGTGTCGCTTTTTATGTTAACAAGAATTCGAAATTGAACGCTAGCACTCCAAGACTTGTGATAAATTACAAACCATTAAATAAAGCCTTAAAGTGGATTAGGTATCCAATACCTAACAAAAAGACTTACTACAAAACTCCACTCGCTTTCATATTCTCAAAATTTGACATGAAATCGTGTTTTGGCAAATTCAAATTCATCCTAAAGATCGGTATAAATCGCTTTTACTCGCTCCATTCTGGACAAGATGAGTGGACTGTTATGCCATTTGGTTTAAAAATGCACCTTCCGAATTTCAAAGAGTCATGAATGACATTTATAACCCTTATTCGTAATTTTGCATTGTTTACATTGATGATGTTTTGATCTTTTCTAATACAATTGATCAACATTTCAAACATTTAAAAACTTTTTATTTTGCTACTAAAAAGTCGGACTAGTCGCTTCTAGTTCGAAGATTTCTTTGTTTCAAACTAAAATCGATTCCTTGGACATTATATTTCTAAAGGAACAATTACTCCTATTGAGAGGTCTCTTGCTTTTACGCATAAGTTTCCCGATAAGATTCTTGATAAAACACAACTACAAAGGTTTCTTGGAAGTTTAAATTATGTCCTTGATTTTTGTCCCAACATCAATAGGATTTCAAACCCCTTCATGATAGATTAAAGAAAAATCTCGCTGCATGGACTCGATGAGCATACCAAAGTCATTAAATTAATAAAACAAACAAGAAAAGAAATTCCTTGCTTGTTCCTTGCTAATCCTCATGACATCAAAAATAGTTGAAACCGATGCATCCGACTTAGGATATGGTGGCATTTTAAAGCAAGTTAATAATAATAAAGAACAAATAGTACAAGATGTTTCACGACATTGGAATGATTGCCAACGAAACTATTCTACTATTAAAAAGAAATTCTTTCCATTGTATTATGCATATCAAAATTCCAAAGTGATTTATTAAATCAAAAATTTTACTTAGAATCGATCAGAAAGTCGCAAAACATGTTTTAGAAAAAGATGTTCAAAACATTGCATCCAAACAAATTTTTGCACGATGGCAAGCTATTTTAAGTGTTTTTGATTTTGATATTGAGTTTATTAAAGGTGATACAAATTCTATTCCCGATTTTCTAACCGTAGAATTTTTGCAAAATGTATAATGCCGCCTAAGAAGAAAGATAAGGGTAAAGCCATTGTTAAAGACATTGCACCTCTTGCAACCCTTCCCCTCAAATGATCTCTAAAGAACCCCATAATACTCCCTCTGTAAAGACAAGTTACTATCTTCTGCCATGCCAATTAAATCTTGGATTGATATGGTCGAAGAGCATGAAGCTCAATCTAAAGCCTTGGCATCTGATGAACAGGTAAAAGAATGGATGCAATCCATTTCTAAATCCCCTGAACTTATGGTTGCTTTACAAAGCATTTCAAAATCTAAAGCTCTTTCTCAAGAAAATGTTACTTCTAAAGAAATAACAAAACCTACTTCTTCTAAAGAATTAGTTTCTGGTGGAAGTTCTTCCTCTCAAATTATTGTTTCCCAGGAAAAGCTTTCACAAAAATCGGAATGGTATAATAAAGTCCATCATCAAAATATTTTATCTATGGAAGATGGGTTTTATCATACTCGATCCTTTTCAAGTCGCTTTTAAAGGTTTTCCCCAAAGGTTGGTTTTTAAACCATGGGATTTACAAAAACCCCAACCTTACTACCAAGCTATTCTTGAGTATACTGAGTCTGTCAAGTTCAAACATTTCTTTCTCAGTGAAGCTCATTCTGAGCCGGCCTATTCTACGGCCACAATTCTTAAAGTCCTAACTCCTAAACAATGGGGTCTTCCACTCCATAAAACTCAGGCTTTTCCCGCCAATTTTAAATTGAGCCCAAACCATTGCTTGTCCTTTTCTTACTGGGATTACCAACAAGCTTGGTTTAATACATTTTTTATCCAAAACCCTAAAAAGACACACTCCTGGTTGTTTTTCTTCAATTCAAAAATAACCGTGCAAAGTCTTCCAAACTGGTTCCAACAATGGTGGAACTATTTTGGTTCTAGCCCAGATATCTTGACTCCCAATGCTAAAAATTGCCTAAACCTTTTTAAAGCTCATTATATCCCTTCCGAGTCCGAGAAGAGGTTTCCTCCTTTCTCTCGCTCGCATAAATTTCTTTCTTCCGTGGGTCTGGATGTGGAATTTCCAATACCACACTCAGGACTCCCAGTTGATTTTACAAAGACATTTTAAAATAAAGTGGTGGTCAAAATTTGATGAGCAGTCAAAACTCTCTGAGTCCACTGTTCGTGCATGGCTCTCTTCAAGCGGCCATTTAACTCCAAGCATTGAAGAATCTAAAGCCCAAAGCACTTTCTTGGCCCAAAGGTCAAAAGCACAGTCCTTATTAGCCTCTGCAAAGACTGAAGATGAGTATTTCAAGATTATGCAGCAGTTGCTCACCTCAAGATCAGAGACTTCTGTTGCAAGCTCTTCTTCTTCGAGTTCCTCAAGTAATGGAGAGCCATTCATCTCTCTTGGAAATGAAAATGAAGATATGTGTTTCGGCATCTTGTCTCAATTAAAGCATTAAAGCTTTGTAATTTAGTTTATGAAAAAAAAAAAAAAAAAAAATTTCGATTAAATGTATTTCTATTGTATCGTTGTAAAGATATTATTTGTATTTGTATTTGTATTTGTATTTATACTAATGAATTTCATTAGTATTTGTATTTGTAAAACATTTGTATTTCTCCGTGATAAAGCTACAATCCCGTGATAAAGCTACAGATGATTGCGATGCTACAAAGAAACTCAGCATAAAGCGCTTATAGTGAACAATGATCGCTACAGCTTAAATTGCTACAGGACGCGCCATGATGAATAAAGTGAATAGCTTTAAAATTTTATGTATAAATTATGGAGGAAGACTATTGACTCTCATAATTTGAGAACTCTCTCTCTCTAACTCTCTCTCTCTCTCTCTCTCTCTCTCTAACTCTCTATCTCTCTCTCTCTCTCTCTCTCTCTCTCTTGAAAACAATGAACAAAAGACTTTGAGGAATTATTTCCGCCTTTTGAGTTTTCCTTTCTTTAAAGCATTTAGCTTTCATTTTAATTAAATGTAAGCATTTATCTTGTAATTTATTTTAAAGCAATTAAAGTTTGTAATTAATTTATTTTCTCGCACTTTTAATTTCTGCACTTTTAATTTATGCTCTTTTAATTTATGCACTTTATTTTATGCATTTTAAATTTCTGTACTTTATTTATTTAATTTACCGCAATTTATTTAAAGTTTTCTTTATTTAAGCATAATTTGTAGACTCGATCTTCTATATCGATCTACCATACAAATTAGTACGCTCCTCCGAGGCATAGAGACCGGATCTCTCCCCGCCTGTATTTCTCTTCTCCTCCTCACTCGAGAGCACCATTTCGGGATCCAGATCCGGCATCGTGTATGCTAGAAAAGCCAACCATAATGTATGTTTTAATTTCACCAAACCCTCGTGTTGCTTAGGTTTGATTTAAAGAATAAAATTGGTTTAAAATTGAAAGATCTATAAAGAATTTTAATTATTGGTATTAAATAATTTATTGTTTAAATTAAAATCTGATTTTGAATATTTCTTGAACTCACTTACATCCCACGATCCTAGTACTTATTGGTATCGAGCTAGTACTTATTGTATCGAGCCAGGGGTAGGTGTATTATAGAGTAAAAGAATTTGTGTATGTTTATGCTTTTATTTTAATTTCGTGTGGTTGTTGAATTCTTTATCGGTTGTAAGTCCCGCTCTAGGATAAGAGTTTTCCGCTTTAAGGGTCGTGAAACCATACCGTAGACATCCATATAGGTTCAATTAAAAGTTTTAAATCGCATGGATTCTCTACTCAGAGAGCATCTTCTTTCTCTAGTTCTTCTTCTCGAAAGGACTAATGTTTCAAAGAATGTTGTGAATTTCAAGATTTTATAATTGAAGATTTTAATAAAGCCATTGATTGTTGGGAATTACCAAAGATTTCTAAAGACACAATTTATAAAACAAAAAACTTGATTTTTTAAAGACAGATTATGTTATAAAAATCAAGAACGTGACATCACTCTTTTCAAAGCCTTTTGAAACAATTCATTTGTTTTCGTAACACTCTTTAAAGCACTTAAAAGAAAAGAAATTTAATTATGTGCATATTGGTTTAATCCAAGTTGGAATAAAGCCCCTAACTAAAGAAGGCCTTGACACTTCCATCTTAGCTGGTTCTAAGAGATGGCCGATTCATCTCTTTTGATGATTCTTTACTTAGCAAGATTGAATCGAGTCTCCTAGAAGGTCCTATTTCGTTTGATTGTTATCCAAACATCACAGCCTCACTTAGAGACAAAAATATCCTCAAAAGCATGATTCTTCGGATTAAGACCCACAATTATCACATGATCGAAGGATCAATCCTCGCTGTCCTAATTTACAAAATTTCCTATAAAGCAATGCATTCTCGCTTAATACGCAACATAAACTCCAGTCAAAAAGAGATGAAACTCTTCTCTTGCAGACTGACTTGTCCAAAGCTAACACAGTTATTCCTAGACCCATCCAGTGGAAAGACATAAACCTTCCTGAGGAATGGATCCTTGAGGGAGCCACTGAACCTAGTTGTTCCAAAACAACTTGAGCCAAATTCGTAGTTGCAAAATGTGACTCAATATTCGAGATGGCAAAGTAAAACTATCTTTTAGAAGGACAAACTCATATAGGTTCTCGGATAAAGACTCGCTTCCAAGATTCCTTCTACAAGTAGGAAATTCTCTAAAGTCCCTTCTGTCATCAATCTACCATGTAAAGACCAACCTAGGTTCTCCACATCAGATATTCCTAGTTCTTCAATTCGCTCTGTTGACTACTCTACTAGTGTTCCTCACCCAATTTACACCAGTAGCCAACGTGAACAAAGTAAGGAAGAGAAAGAACTTTCTCCTCCAATATCTCCTACATTTTCTCACTATTACGTAAAACATAATAAGTGTCCTAGAAAAGGATTTCAAGTGGATAAAGCCCTTTGCGCAAAGATTTCTATTCCGACTTGAATAAAGAAAAAGACTTTGGTTTTTAATCATTTTTAAATCAAAGAAAACAGATTCAAGAAGAATATTATGAATTTGTAAATTTACATAAAGTTCACATTTTATTTTTTGATTGGTTTGAAATGTATGCTTTGAAAACAACATTTCTTATCCCTTTAAAGAATCAAACCCTATTACTACTAGAAAGAAAACTCCCGAATGGAATCTTTCCGATAGTGATAGAATCATTGAATCGTAACATCCACTTCTTAGAGTATAACCATTGATCATGGTGATCCTCCAACTCAAATTAAAGCTTCACCTTACAAAATTCATAAGGTAAATGACTATGATAAAGATTTAGATAGTATTATCCAATGTAATAATTTCTGTAATACTACTCTAAATACTATAGGAAAACAATTGAATAGAATAGAGAATCAAATCCAACAAACAACCATTATCGCTTTCTCCTATTTCTACTTTAAAGCCAATAAAGTCCGACAAAAGCTTAAGAAACCTATATTCGAGCCTTTCCGTGTTTCGAAAGATAGTCAAAAGCTTGTTCAAGAATCAAAATCGACTTTATTAAAGCTCATTAGAGAAAGATTAAATGAAATAGAAATCTCATCCTCTTCCTCTAAAAAGTCGAAATTGTTCCCTACACTCCTCAATCTAGTAATAAAATTGGAGTATTAGATTATGATCAATCTTCTATAGCCACTTCAGATGCGTACATTTGAAGAAGAATTTGAGCCGACTCCTAATACAAATAAAATTCATTGGGAATTAGCACTCCGCTGCTTCTTATTCTCCTCCCGACTTAGTCGCTGATAATAGGCCTAGTGCAATAAACCAATCACTGCTTAATGCATCTTCCGCTCTATGAATGGAATATAGATGGAATGTCCGAGTACAATATACTTGGTCTATTACAACAAATGACAATGGCAGCTAATGCCTATAAAACCCAATCGTGAACTTCGACAAAGCAATTGCGTAAACCTTATCATGGGTTTTATCGGTCAACTTAAAGGATGGTGGGACCATCTCCTCACCAAACCACAAAGAATCGATATCTTGAATGCAATTCGCATGATGAGGAAGGAATCCCCATTCTGATGAATATAATAAATCCAATTCAAGATGTCATGGCAACTTTAATTTTGACCATTTCCCTTCATTTCATAGGTGACCCTTCTCACCTACGTGATAAAAATGCCGAAGTTACTACATAATCTAAGATGTAGGAAGCTTAGTGAATTTCAAAGTTATAAAACTACTTTCTTTACCCGACTCTTTCTAAGTGGATGATGCAAATCATGTTACTTGAAAGAAAAATTTCTAGTCGGTTTACCTACACTTTTAGGTGAAAAGTTAGAAATACCATTAAAGCTCTTAATGATAATCGTGTCCCTTATGACAAACTCACCTATGGTGAATTAGTCAGCTTGCTAATAAAGAAGGTCTAAAGATTTGTCAAGATTTGAAATTACGTAAACGTTTTAAATGGGAGCTTAGAAAATCTAAGCAAGAATTAGGAAGTTTCGTAAATGCTTAACTATGACCCTTTCAAAGCCTCTACATCTAAAGATTGTAATGGTAAGTGTTCCTCAAGACTTACAAAAACATTACAAATCCTACAAATCTAGAAGTCATAAGCATGCATAACCTTCAAAAGAATTAAGAGAATCTTTTATAAGAAACCTTCAAACCTTATAAAAAGACTCGCTTTCTAAAAAGAAAAGTTTTAAAGCTCCTTTAAAATCATCTTCTAAAACACCTTTCAACTATAAAGAAGCTACTTGTTATAAGTGTGGAAGAAAAGGCCATACCGCAAGATTTTGCAGTAATGAACACAAAGCTTCATGAACTTGGTCTTGATGATGAAACACTTTCAAAGTTAGCCCCACTTTTAGTTCAATCTTCCGACTCGAGTCTTCTATGACAGGAGATGCTGAACCTTTACAAGTTGATGAGTTAATTGACTCGATACTTCGATTCAAGTGATAGTGATTCCGAATCCCTATTTTTAAAGAAAATCAATGTTTTAACTAAAGAACATGAAACTTATCTTGATGTTGTTAAACATATTTCCGATCCAGCTTTACAAAAAGAATATCTTGATAAGCTTTTGAAAACCTTTGATCGTAACAACAAAGTCGAATCTTCCAAAACTCCTGCTTTAAAGAAAATGCCTATGACCTCACCGAAATCTTGAATAAAAAGAAAGAAAAGAAAACAACTCCTAATATTCAAGATCTTCAAAAGGAGATTAAGGAAATTAAATCCGAAATAAAAGAATTAAAAGAAAACAAAATCGATTCTGAATTATCCAATTTTTGCTAAAACAATTAGAAGATAATTCGAGATAGTGATGAAGATAAAGAAATAAAATTTGATGGTGATAATCAAAACCTTGAAAACATAAAAAATTACCTAATGATTTTTTGTTTGTTTTGAAACAAATCACTACAAGAAAATATTTGATTAAAATTACTTTGATACTTTCCAAAGAATTTGAAATCGACACCATTGCCCTTTTCGACACAAATGTCGACTTAAATCAGATAAAAGAAGATATTGTTCCCAAAAGATTTCAGAAAAACAAATGAAAGACTTTCACCAGCAAATAATTCAAAATTAAAAATAACCTCTAAAGTTGATGCTTCTATACTAAATGATGGTTTTGAATTTCGAACTTCCTTTCTTTTGACAAATGACATACATCATAATCACTATACTTGGAACCCCATTCATAAACCTCATTACTCCTTATATTGTTGATTATGATGGTATAATTTTTAAAGTCGAAGATAAAGGATTGAAATTTTCCTTTATTGAAAAGCCTAAAACAAGAAATCTAAATATTGTAAAAGCTTGTTCTATCTATCAAAACCAAATCAACGCTTTTGCTCAAATCAAAACAAAATGATTTATTTTATTTACAAAAGGATTTAGGATTACAAAGAATTGAAAGCCAAATACAAACTAGTCTTATAAAGAAGAAAATTTCTGAATTTAAAGACTTAATTGAAAAAGAAATATGTGTCGATTTACCAACCGCTTCCGAATGTAAAACAACACATGGTAGACTTGCCATATGAAAATTCTTTTGATGAAAAACAAATTCTACTAAAGCTCGCCCAATTCAAATGAATATGGAATTAGAAAAACACCGTAGGAATGAAATTAAAGATTTGGAAACTAAAGGACTAATTGTAAAGTCAAGATCTCCCCGGTCTTGTGTCGCTTTTATGTTAACAAGAATTTCGAAATTGAACGCTGCACTCCAAGACTTGTGATAAATTACAAACCATTAAATAAAGCCTTAAAGTGGATTAGGTATCCAATACCTAACAAAAAGACTTACTACAAAACTCCACTCGCTTTCATATTCTCAAAATTTGACATGAAATCGTGTTTTGGCAAATTCAAATTCATCCTAAAGATCGAGTATAAATCGCTTTTACTCGCTCCATTCTGGACAAGATGAGTGGACTGTTATGCCATTTGGTTTAAAAATGCACCTTCCGAATTTCAAAGAGTCATGAATGACATTTATAACCCTTATTCGTAATTTTGCATTGTTTACATTGATGATGTTTTGATCTTTTCTAATACAATTGATCAACATTTCAAACATTTAAAAACTTTTTATTTTGCTACTAAAAAGTCGGACTAGTCGCTTCTAGTTCAAGATTTCTTTGTTTCAAACTAAAATCGATTCCTTGGACATTATATTTCTAAAGGAACAATTACTCCTATTGAGAGGTCTCTTGCTTTTACGCATAAGTTTCCGATAAGATTCTTGATAAAACACAACTACAAAGGTTTCTTGGAAGTTTAAATTATGTCCTTGATTTTTGTCCCAACATCAATAGGATTTCAAACCCCTTCATGATAGATTAAAGAAAAATCTCGCTGCATGGACTCGATGAGCATACCAAAGTCAGTAAATTAATAAAACAAACAAGAAAAGAAATTCCTTGCTTGTTCCTTGCTAATCCTCAGACATTACTAAAATAGTTGAAACCGATGCATCCGACTTAGGATATGGTGGCATTTTAAAGCAAGTTAATAATAATAAAGAACAAATAGTACAAGATGTTTCAAGACATTGGAATGATTGCCAACGAAACTATTCTACTATTAAAAAGAAATTCTTTCCATTGTATTATGCATATCAAAATTCCAAAGTGATTTATTAAATCAAAAATTTTACTTAGAATCGATCAGAAAGTCGCAAAACATGTTTTAGAAAAAGATGTTCAAAACATTGCATCCAAACAAATTTTTGCACGATGGCAAGCTATTTTAAGTGTTTTTGATTTTGATATTGAGTTTATTAAAGGTGATACAAATTCTATTCCCGATTTTCTAACCGTAGAATTTTTGCAAAATGGATAATGCCGCCTAAGAAGAAAGATAAGGGTAAAGCCATTGTTAAAGACATTGCACCTCTTGCAACCCTTCCCCTCAAATGATCTCTAAAGAACCCCATAATACTCCCTCAGAAAGACAAGTTACTATCTTCCGCCATGCCAATTAAATCTTGGATTGATATGGTCAAGAGCATGAAGCTCAATCTAAAGCCTTGGCATCCGATGAACAGTGTAAAAGAATGGATGCAATCCATTTCTAAATCCCCTGAACTTATGGTTGCTTTACAAAGCATTTCAAAATCTAAAGCTCTTTCTCAAGAAAATGTTACTTCTAAAGAAATAACAAAACCTACTTCTTCTAAAGAATTAGTTTCTGGTGGAAGTTCTTCCTCTCAAATTATTGTTTCCCAGGAAAAGCTTTCACAAAAATCGGAATGGTATAATAAAGTCCATCATCAAAATATTTTATCTATGGAAGATGGGTTTTATCATACTGATCCTTTTCAAGCTGTTTTAAAGGTTTTCCCCAAAGGTTGGTTTTTTAAACCATGGGATTTACAAAAACCCCAACCTTACTACCAAGCTATTCTTGAGTATACTGAGTCTGTCAAGTTCAAACATTTCTTTCTCAGTGAAGCTCATTCTGAGCCGGCCTATTCTACGGCCACAATTCTTAAAGTCCTAACTCCTAAACAATGGGGTCTTCCACTCCATAAAACTCAGGCTTTTCCCGCCAATTTTAAATTGAGCCCAAACCATTGCTTGTCCTTTTCTTACTGGGATTACCAACAAGCTTGGTTTAATACATTTTTTATCCAAAACCCTAAAAAGACACACTCCTGGTTGTTTTTCTTCAATTCAAAAATAACCGTGCAAAGTCTTCCAAACTGGTTCCAACAATGGTGGAACTATTTTGGTTCTAGCCCAGATATCTTGACTCCCAATGCTAAAAATTGCCTAAACCTTTTTAAAGCTCATTATATCCCTTCTGAGTCTGAGAAGAGGTTTCCTCCTTTTCTCTGCTTCTGTACAAATTTCTTTCTTCCGTGGGTCTGGATGTGGAATTTCCAATACCACACTCAGGACTCCCAGTTGATTTTACAAAGACATTTTAAAATAAAGTGGTGGTCAAAATTTGATGAGCAGTCAAAACTCTCTGAGTCCACTGTTCGTGCATGGCTCTCTTCAAGCGGCCATTTAACTCCAAGCATTGAAGAATCTAAAGCCCAAAGCACTTTCTTGGCCCAAAGGTCAAAAGCACAGTCCTTATTAGCCTCTGCAAAGACTGAAGATGAGTATTTCAAGATTATGCAGCAGTTGCTCACCTCAAGATCAGAGACTTCTGTTGCAAGCTCTTCTTCTTCGAGTTCCTCAAGTAATGGAGAGCCATTCATCTCTCTTGGAAATGAAAATGAAGATATGTGTTTCGGCATCTTGTCTCAATTAAAGCATTAAAGCTTTGTAATTTAGTTTATGAAAAAAAAAAAAAAAAAATTTCGATTAAATGTATTTCAGATGTATTTCTATTGTATCGTTGTAAAGATATTATTTGTATTTGTATTTGTATTTCTGTATTTATACTAATGAATTTCATTAGTATTTGTATTTGTAAAACATTTGTATTTCTCCGTATAAAGCTACAATCCCGTGATAAAGCTACAAAGTGATTGCGATGCTACAAGAAATCAGCTATAAAGGCTACATAGTGAACAAAGATCGCTACAGCTTAAATTGCTACGAGATCGCTACATGTGAACAAAGGAATAGCTTTAAAATTTTATGTATAAATTATGGAGGAAGACTATTGACTCTCATAATTTGAGAACTCTCTCTCTCTAACTCTCTCTCTCTCTCTCTCTCTCTCTAACTCTCTATCTCTCTCTCTCTCTCTCTCTCTCTCTCTTTGAAAACAATGAACAAAAGACTTTGAGGAATTATTTCCTGCCTTTTGAGTTTTCCCTTTCTTTAAAGCATTTAGCTTTCATTTTAATTAAATGTAAGCATTTATCTTGTAATTTATTTTAAAGCAATTAAAGTTTGTAATTAATTTATTTTCTCGCGACTTTTAATTTCTGCACTTTTAATTTATGCTCTTTTAATTTATGCACTTTATTTTATGCATTTTAAATTTCTGTACTTTATTTATTTAATTTACCGCAATTTATTTAAAGTTTTCTTTATTTAAGCATAATTTGTAGACTCGATCTTCTATATCGATCTACCATACAAATTAGTACGCTCCTCCGAGGCATAGAGACCTGATCTCTCCCCGCCTGTATTTCTCTTCCTCCTCACTCGTGAGCACCATTTCGGGATCCGGATCCGCATCGTGTATGCTAGAAAAGCCAACCATAATGTATGTTTTAATTTCCACAAACCCCGTGTTGCTTAGGTTTGATTTAAAGAATAAAATTGGTTTAAAATTGAAAGATCTATAAAGAATTTTAATTATTGGTATTAAATAATTTATTGTTTAAATTAAAATCTGATTTTGAATATTTCTTGAACTCACTTACATCCCACGATCCTAGTACTTATTGGTATCGAGCCTAGTACTTATTGGTATCAGAGCCAAGGGGGGGTAGGTGTATTATAGAGTAAAAGAATTTGTGTATGTTTATGCTTTTATTTTAATTTCTGTGTGGTTGTTGAATTCTTTACTGGTTGTAAGTCCCGCTCTAGGATAAGAGTTTTCCGCTTTAAGGGTCAGAAACCATACCGTAGACATCCATATAGGTTCAATTAAAAGTTTTAAATCGCATGGATTCTCTACTCGTAGAAAGCATCTTCTTTCTCTAGTTCTTCTTCTGAAAGGACTAATGTTTCAAAGAATGTTGTGAATTCTGAAGATTTTATAATTGAAGATTTTAATAAAGCCATTGATTGTTGGGAATTACCAAAGATTTCTAAAGACACAATTTATAAAACAAAAAAACTTGATTTTTTAAAGACAGATTATGTTATAAAAACTGAAGAACGTGACATCACTCTTTCAAAGCCTTTTGAAACAATTCATTTGTTTTCAGAACACTCTTTAAAGCACTTAAAAGAAAAGAAATTTAATTATGTGCATGTTGGTCTAATCCAAGTTGGAATAAAGCCCCTAACTAAAGAAGGCCTAGACACTTCCATCTTAGCTGGTTCTAAGAGATGGCCGATTCATCTCTTTCGATGATTCTTTACTTAGCAAGATTGAATCGAGTCTCTCAGAAGGTCCTATTTCGTTTGATTGTTATCCAAACATCACAGCCTCACTTAGAGACAAAAATATCCTCAAAAGCATGATTCTTCGGATTAAGACCCACAATTATCACATGATTGAAGGATCAATCCTCGCTGCTCTAATTTACAAAATTTCCTATAAAGCAATGCATTCTGCGCTTAATACGCAACATAAACTCCAATCAAAAGAGATGAAACTCTTCTCTTGCGGATCGACTTATCCAAAGCTAACACAGCTTATTCCTAGACCCATCCAATGGAAAGACATAAACCTTCCCGAGGAATGGATCCTCGAGGGAGCCACCGAACCTGGTTGTTCCAAAACAACTTGAGCCAAATTCGGAGTTGCAAATGTGACTCAATATTCAGATGGCAAAGTAAAACTATCTTTTGAAGGACAAACTCATATAGGTTCTCGGATAAAGACTCGCTTCCATGATTCCTTCTACAAGTAGGAAATTCTCTAAAGTCCCTTCCGTCATCAATCTACCATGTAAAGACCAACCTAGGTTCTCCACATCCGATATTCCTAGTTCTTCAATTCGCTCGTTGATTACTCTACTAGTGTTCCTCACCCAATTTACACCAAGAGCTAACGTGAACAAAGTAAGGAAGAGAAAGAACTTTCTCCTCCAACATCTCCTACATTTTCTCGCATTACGTAAAAACATAATAAGTGTCCTAGAAAAGGATTTCGAAGTGGATAAAGCCCTTTACGCAAAGATTTCTATTCCGACTTGAATAAAGAAAAAGACTTTGGTTTTTAATCATTTTTAAATCAAAGAAAACAGATTCAAGAAGAATATTATGAATTTGTAAATTTACATAAAGTTCACATTTTATTTTTGATTGGTTTGAAATGTATGCTTTTGAAAACAACATTTCTTATCCCTTTAAAGAATCAAACCCTATTACTACTAGAAAGAAAACTCCTGAATGGAATCTTTCCGATAGTGATAGAATCATTGAATCGTAACATCCACCTCTTGAGAGTATAACCATTGATCATGGTGATCCTCCAACTCAAATTAAAGCTTCACCTTACAAAATTCATAAGGTAAATGACCATGATAAAGATTTAGATAGTATTATCCAACAGAATAATTTCTGTAATACTACTCTAAATACTATAGGAAAACAAATTGAATAGAATAGAGAATCAAATCCAACAATCAACCATTCATCGCTTTCTCCTATTTCTACTTTAAAGCCAATAAAGTCTGACAAAAAGCTTAAGAAACCTATATTCGAGCCTTTCCAGGTTTCGAAAGATAGTCAAAAGCTTGTTCAAGAATCAAAATCAGACTTTATTAAAGCCATTAGAGAAAGATTAAATGAAATAGAAATCTCATCCTCTTCCTCTAAAAAAGCTGAAATTGTTCCTGACACTCCTCAATCTAGTAATAAAATTGGAGTATTAGATTATGATCAATCTTCTATAGCCACTTCAGATGCAGAAGCATTTGAAGAAGAATTTGAGCCGACTCCTAATACAAATAAAATTCATTGGGAATTAGCACTCCCTGTTGCTTCTTATTCTCCTCCTGACTTAGCTGTTGATAATAGGCCTAGTGCAATAAACCAATCACGGTTTAATGCATCTTCTGTCTATGAATGGAATATAGATGGAATGTCTGAGTACAATATACTTGGTCTATTACAACAAATGACAATGGCAGCTAATGCCTATAAAACCCAATCAGGAACTTCTGACAAAGCAATTGCAGAAATCCTTATCATGGGTTTCATCGGTCAACTTAAAGGATGGTGGGACCATCTCCTCACCAAACCACAAAGAATCGATATCTTGAATGCAATTCGGATGGATGAGGAAGGAATCCCATTCGGATGAATATAATAGATCCAATTCAAGATGTCATTGCAACTTTAATTTTGACCATTTCCCTTCATTTCATAGGTGACCCTTCTCACCTACGTGATAAAAATGCTGAGTTACTACATAATCTAAGATGTAGGAAGCTTAGTGAATTTCAAAGTTATAAAACTACTTTCTTTACCCGACTCTTTCTAAGGGATGATGCAAATCATGTTACTTGAAAGAAAAATTTCTAGTCGGTTTACCTACACTTTTAGGTGAAAAAGTTAGAAATACCATTAAAGCTCTTAATGACAATCGTGTCCCTTATGACAAACTCACCTATGGTGAATTAGTCAGTTTCGTTAATAAAGAAGGTCTAAAGATTTGTCAAGATTTGAAATTACAGAAACGTCTTAAATGGGAGCTTAGAAAATCTAAGCAAGAATTAGGAAGTTTCGTAACATGCTTAACTATGACCCTTTCAAAGCCTCTACATCTAAAGATTGTAATGGTAAGTGTTCCTCAAGACTTACAAAAACATTACAAATCCTACAAATCTAGAAGTCATAAGCATGCATAACCTTCAAAAGAATTAAGAGAATCTTTTTATAAGAAACCTTCGAAACCTTATAAAAAGACTCGTTTCTCTAAAAAGAAAAGTTTTAAAGCTCCTTTAAAATCATCTTCTAAAACACCTTTCAACTATAAAGAAGCTACTTGTTATAAGTGTGGAAGAAAAGGCCATACTGCAAGATTTTGCAGAATGAACACAAAGCTTCATGAACTTGGTCTTGATGATGAAACACTTTCAAAGTTAGCCCCACTTTTAGTTCAATCTTCTGACTCTGAGTCTTCTATGACAGGAGACAGTGAACCTTTACAAGTTGATGAGTTAATTGACTCTGATACTTCTGATTCAAGTGATAGTGATTCCGAATCCCTATTTTTAAAGAAAATCAATGTTTTAACTAAAGAACAGGAAACTTATCTTGATGTTGTTAAACATATTTCTGATCCAGTTTTACAAAAAGAATATCTTGATAAGCTTTTGAAAACCTTTGATCAGAACAACAAAGCTGAATCTTCCAAAACTCCTGTTTTAAAGAAAAATGCCTATGACCTCACTGAAATCTTGAATAAAAAGAAAGAAAAGAAAACAACTCCTAATATTCAAGATCTTCAAAAGGAGATTAAGGAAATTAAATCCGAAATAAAAGAATTAAAAGAAAAACAAAAAACTGATTCTGGAATTATCCAATTTTTGCTAAAACAATTAGAAGATAATTCAGATAGTGATGAAGATAAAGAAATAAAATTTGATGGTGATAATCAAAACCTTGAAAACATAAAAAAATTACCTAATGATTTTTTGTTTGTTTTGAAACAAATCACTACAAGAAAATATTTGATTAAAATTACTTTGATACTTTCCAAAGAATTTGAAATCGACACCATTGCCCTTTTGACACAGTGTCGACTTAAACCAGTATAAAAGAAGATATTGTTCCCAAAAGATTTCGAAAAAACAAATGAAAGACTTTCAATCAGTAAATAATTCAAAATTAAAAATAACCTCTAAAGTTGATGCTTCTATACTAAATAATGGTTTTGAATTTCGAACTTCCTTTCTTTTGACAAATGACATACATCATACTGTCATACTTGGAACCCCATTCATAAACCTCATTACTCCTTATATTGTTGATTATGATGGTATAATTTTTAAAGTTGAAGATAAAGGATTGAAATTTTCCTTTATTGAAAAGCCTAAAACAAGAAATCTAAATATTGTAAAAGCTTGTTCTATCTATCAAAACCAAATCAACGTTTTGCTCAAATCAAAACAAAATGATTTATTTTATTTACAAAAGGATTTAGGATTACAAAGAATTGAAAGCCAAATACAAACTAGTCTTATAAAGAAGAAAATTTCTGAATTTAAAGACTTAATTGAAAAAGAAATATGTGCTGATTTACCAACTGCTTTCTGGAACAGAAAACAACACATGGTAGACTTGCCATATGAAAATTCTTTTGATGAAAAACAAATTCCTACTAAAGCTCGCCCAATTCAAATGAATATGGAATTAGAAAAACACTGTAGGAATGAAATTAAAGATTTGGAAACTAAAGGACTAATTGTAAAGTCAAGATCTCCCTGGTCTTGTGCTGCTTTTTATGTTAACAAGAATTCTGAAATTGAACGCGGCACTCCAAGACTTGTGATAAATTACAAACCATTAAATAAAGCCTTAAAGTGGATTAGGTATCCAATACCTAACAAAAAAGACTTACTACAAAAACTCCACTCGCTTTCATATTCTCAAAATTTGACATGAAATCAGGTTTTTGGCAAATTCAAATTCATCCTAAAGATCGGTATAAATCGCTTTTACTTGCTCCATTCTGGACGATGATGAGTGGACTAGTTATGCCATTTGGTTTAAAAATGCACCTTCCGAATTTCAAAGAGTCATGAATGACATTTATAACCCTTATTCAGAATTTTGCATTGTTTACATTGATGATGTTTTGATCTTTTCTAATACAATTGATCAACATTTCAAACATTTAAAAACTTTTTATTTTGCTACTAAAAAAGTTGGACTAGCTGTTTCTAGTTCGAAGATTTCTTTGTTTCAAACTAAAATCAGATTCCTTGGACATTATATTTCTAAAGGAACAATTACTCCTATTGAGAGGTCTCTTGCTTTTACGCATAAGTTTCCGATAAGATTCTTGATAAAACACAACTACAAAGGTTTCTTGGAAGTTTAAATTATGTCCTTGATTTTTGTCCCAACATCAATAGGATTTCAAAACCCTTCATGATGGATTAAAGAAAAATCCTGCTGCATGGACTGATGAGCATACCAAAGCTGTTAAATTAATAAAACAAACAGTAAAAGAAATTCCTTGCTTGTTCCTTGCTAATCCTGCATTACTGAAAATAGTTGAAACTGATGCATCCGACTTAGGATATGGTGGCATTTTAAAGCAAGTTAATAATAATAAAGAACAAATAGTACAGTATGTTTCTGCACATTGGAATGATTGCCAACGAAACTATTCTACTATTAAAAAAGAAATTCTTTCCATTGTATTATGCATATCAAAATTCCAAAGTGATTTATTAAATCAAAAATTTTTACTTAGAATCGACTGTAAAGCTGCAAAACATGTTTTAGAAAAAGATGTTCAAAACATTGCATCCAAACAAATTTTTGCACGATGGCAAGCTATTTTAAGTGTTTTTGATTTTGATATTGAATTTATTAAAGGTGATACAAATTCTATTCCTGATTTTCTAACCAGAGAATTTTTGCAAAACAGATAATGCCGCCCAAGAAGAAAGATAAGGGTAAAGCCATTGTTATATATATATATATATATATATATATATATATATATATATATATATATGTGTGTGTGTGTGTTTATAAATATATAAACAAAATTTATTTATTTATACAGTTGCTTTTAAAACTTAAAATACTTTTAAAATAAATTTTACTAAACAGTTAACTTATTTTATTTATAGGTGATTATTTCTACAGTACAATTAATAATTATTATTTTAAAAATTTAAATGTAATTAAAATTATTATTTATAATATATTATTAACTTTTTTTTAATGAGTGACAGGTGCTTTGTGAGGATAAAGGCATACGAGTTTTTGGAATTAAATGAAAATCATGAAGAAGTGATGGGCCAATGCGCAGATTGACTTCAGTTCGAGGTGGTCGTAGTGGTATCTCACGCTTGACGTGGCACAATTGATTGTGAGCATGTTACTGCGTTTTCCGGAAGTATCAGTATTAAAAGGAGCTGATGAACAGCAATTAGTATCAATTCAATAGTTTCTTGGTTTGTTACTCATTTTGCATAGAATTTGTTTGTTTGCGATGTATGCAATCTATTCTGTAGATATGATCTGCATCACGAGTGCTTTGATCAATAAAGGTAGTAGATTTTTTCCTTCACATGTGGGTTACGTGCCGTGTTCTTCATTTTCTTGTTCTTAGTTCTGAGTTTTGTTCTTGATTCTGATTTGCTTTGATCTTGTTCAATTCATCAAGTTCTTAAAGATTCAACTTATTGAGCCCTTAAATTCTCAACCACAACAACCCAGCAGCTAGGTGATTGATTTTTGTGAGTAAAATTAACATATGGTTAAGAGCAATGCTTCTTCCCTTCACGACTCGTGAGACCACGGTGTTCAACTTTGTATCATATACCTCATAACAGCTCATTGCTTCACCATTGCTCCAACAATTCCCTCACATCAAAGGACTTATCAGTTAGCTCTAGATAAAGTAGTTAAATGGAAAAGAATACAATAAGTTTTGTGTGTGTGTGTGTGTGTTTTTTTTTCTAATTAAATGACTTATTGGATATTAGTCAAAAGTGTGTCGTAATAATATAGTAGTATAGAATTTAGATAATTTTAAATTGAAACTAGTAGAATTGAGAGATAAAATATAGAAACTAAACTAATGGACAAATATTTCATTGTAACATGAATGAAAAATATTAATGACAATGAAAAAGTACAAAATATTGTAATTAGAGTTATCTCTCTAATCAAAATGAGACAAGTATCCCTTATCATTTTCAGAAAGGAAAGCAAGCAATAACAAGAGTGGCTAAATCTTGAATCTTATATCAACGGGCACTGAATGTCTGAATAGCAAAGAGACAGCAACAAAGAAGGAACATTGGTTGATTATAGAGATTAAGGCTAAAGGCAAGCTTTTGATAGTATAATAAAATGAATTAAATTTTAATCATGTGTTGTTATTATTACGTATAAGAACTTAAAAAATTTAGAAAATGATCTAACTCTAGCTCGTGGATATATCTATAGTTTATTTTTTATTTTCAATATTTTGTCATCTTTTCTCAGTTATATACTTGAAAGATAAATAAAATGGATCGATGTTGAAGAGAAATAACACGTCATCTTTTATCTCTACTTTAATGGAATTAGCACCATAGTGTAATTCCAGTGTCACGCTTAATCAGGATGGTGACTTGTATTTGGAATAGATTGAATGAGTATTCTCATCTTGTTTAGTTAGCTAAAAAACAACCCAAAAAAAAAAAACTTGCTTAAAAGAATTAAATTATATATTTATCTAGTATTTTATTATATTATGAAATTTTTTAGGAATTTTTGGAAATGTCATTGAAACAAGCCATCTAAGAAGGGGATTGAGGAAACGAAAAAATGCTGCAATATTTGGTGATAGCCAGTCACAATCAATTGGGCTGAGATTAAAACTTTTGAGCTGTACTGTTAACACTCCGGTATTTTCCTTATCACACCCCCCCTTTTTTTTAAATGTAGTTACATTTAAGAGCAAACATTTTTTAAAACTCATCTATCTTCAAACTCAATACACCCACAATATTTGTATTTTCTCTGCAAACTGTTTGACTGCTTCTCCCACTGCAAAATCTGAAAAATCAAAAAAAAATTTTTTTTTTTTAATTTGTGACTCTCATCTATATAAAAGTAAGATTTCAATTTGTTTTATAGGTGAGAAAATAAAAAAGAAAAAAAATCTGTTTTAAAACTTTTGCCCGATATATTATATATTGCATATGCTTAATTGCTTACGAGTTTAGCAGCTTATGTTTCCTCAAATTCAACGTTTACCATCATGATTTTTATTGGAGCTCTCCACTTAACTTTATGTAAAGAGTGGCAGATTTTTGGTATTAAAGCAATTTCAAAAAAAGGGGTGGGGGTCCAAAGGAATTTTGAAGGGCTGTTTGGAAGCCCCCGTCAAAGCATTTTAGATGCATCAGCCCATTCAGATTCGGCCGATTTGAAATACTTAATTGGGCTGGGATTTCTCTTTTCAGCTCTGTAACTCAAAAAGCAACTTAATTTTTATATTGCCGTACGTAATTTACAAATATTTCCGACTGCAACTCTAAAACAAAAAGAGCAACACGCTCTCATAAGACACAAAAATAGAGTTTTGGGATTGAGAAGACGCATTTTACTACATTTAAGTCTAGTCTTATGAATTTTTTTGTTTATTGGGCCACAACGATTTAAAGCTAAGTAAAATAAATCAAATTTTCTTTGTGGGAAACTAGGAATGAAACATTATTGAAGCATAGATAACTTATAAAATTAGTGTTAGTGTTAGGTACTCGATACATTAACAAATTAACCTTATGACTTTGACATGAAATTTCAATCATTTCCTGTCTCGGAATTTAAAGGAAATGACATATAAATTTCCGCACACAAAAATTAATCAACGGCTTAAGACCTTGAAACCCGTAATTAGTTCCAATTAAAACAATTTGTATATAATTGTAACCTCTTTTTACTTCAATTTATTTATTGGCTACCTAGCCGCTAGCTCTTGGCTTACCCTAGAAGCAGCATGCACGACACATACAAGTACAAACTGCCAAGTTGCAAAACACATCACCACCACCCACCAATGAATAAATATTTAATTATAATAATTTTAACAAAAAAATATTGTAGTGATATTTATATTTATATGGTTGTAGTTATTTTTAGACTATTCTAAAATACAATACAAATATAATCACACATAACTTACCCTATGTACATATATATATATATATATATATATTTATTGATCCCACGCAGCAATGGTGATGTTATCAATCCCACGTAAGGGTGATGATCTCATGCATTGCCTCTCACAATTCACAGAAGCAATTTGTCAAATATAAGTTGGTGGATGACTAGACATTACAACAAAGAAAATAAAAAGAAAACTCAAAGGTGTACACGTGGTCCTTTTAGTGAATATTGGTCCTCACGGTTCATATTACACAGCTTCTGGTACATAAACTTTTTGCATAATATGTATCATGTGTTTTTGCATGTTACATTGTCGATTTATATAACGTCTAGCCGGTCTCATACTCAACGTGGTGGGAAATCATATTAAATATCGTGGTAAGATCAGACAATTTGTAAAGAAAATCGCCACAATTGGTACCTTATGTTCCCATTTTTAAACTTTTCCATTCACAACCAAAGTTGCGTTACTACTTACTACTATGTTAATTGAGCAATTCACATGATTACCTAGAAGTAGACAAATTAACTTTAGTTATCATTGATGAAGAAGATTGTTGTAATTATTCGGAATTTTATAATAGGATAGCTAATTATTAAATTTGGAGCTCTCTGAAAAAGTCAAAAGGAATCATTACCCTGTTGATATGACATGAAGTGGCACAACGTCAGATGCTAATCTCTTTACGTTGAATAGACTTGCATAAGTCTTCGTCAATGCTGAATTACGTACAGGTCCTTTTATACTACTGAGTACTGAGACTTTCGATTATCCACTGACCTATTGACTTAATTACAATTCTTACGCAATGTAAAATACTCAATATTTGTAGGACTGATGATATTTTGCTTATACTTACTGAAAAAAAGGAAAATATTAATTTACTTATGAAATTGTGGCGTAAGAAATATATTGTTAACTGTAGCACGACCAAATTGTATTTAGTAACTCTTAAAGTATAATATGATCTTGCCCCATAAAATTAGTGAATTACATATCATTAATTTATATATCTACTAATGTAACTATTCTTGATTCTTGTATGCTAATTCTCTACTTTTTTAAACATAAGAGTGGGAAATGTCTAATTTGAGTTTGGGTGGTTAGTTATAAAAAAAGTACTTGAAAGCAACTCTATTAAGCTCCTAGAGACAGATGATTCTCAATTATTGATCATAATAAAATATTATCTTTCGAAATATTCAGCAGCACACGTTTTCTTCTGCCTTTACCTTCAACCTTTTAAAATAGCAAACAAACAAAAAAAATGATTTCTTTAGCCTTGACCCTTTTTTTTTTTAAAAAAAAAAAAAAGAAAAATCTTACATTAAAAATTTATTAGAAATTCTTGAATAAATTATCTGATGGTGCAATATTAAAATTTAGATCCAAAACTGGTTGAATCTACTTCTAATATTTACAAAGGAAAAACACTATCTATAATACACGTGAGAAACTTAAACACCTAGCTAGCTATTTACTAATGTGCAAAGAAAAATGATTTAGCATACGACTGCTGAATGATTCACACATTTGGTCAATTTTAGGGCAAAATGTTTCGCATTTGCTGTTTTTTTCTGTACAAATTCTAGAATTGGAATTTTAATTTAATTTGAACTCACACGCATCCTTCAACCTTCTATTTGTACTGTCAATTTCACCAGATGCTACCTTTTCAAAATATAAAATTACACCTTTTTATCTTCTTCTAATTTTATAATAATTGTTCAAAATTTTGGTTGCCGAGCAATGCATTATTTTGAGACTGCTGATACATTTCGATTATTTCTCTATCTGCTCGATCTCTAAAGTAGGTCGCGTAATTTTAATTATCACACAAGAAAATAAAATACTTAATAATTATTCAATTGCTTAAAACGACCTTGACTATCTTATTAGTTCCCAAATTAAAAGAAAAACTTTTTTTTTTTTTTTGAAAGGGAGGGTGGCAGTCCAAGAGTTTTACCTCTCACCCCAAGACTCGAACTCGGTCGCTACTGAATCTAGAACCGACTATGAGCGTAACCCGACTACTGGCTAGGAAAAAAAAAAAAAGAAAAACTTTAAAATTATGGGTCTTTAACAAATCCTACCTGTAAGCAACATGCAAAATACAAGTACAAAGAAGTTGCAAAACACATTATCATCATCACCACCATCTACCAAATGAATAAATGTTCCGTTATCAAAATTTTCAAAGTGATATTTGATCATCAATCCCACGTAATGGTGATGATCTCAGTGAATACATCACCATTCATAAATACCAAGCGACAAGTTGTGGTAGATGACTTGACTTTACTATACTATGAAGTTTTTTATTTGACCAATTGCAAAACAAAAAAACTCTTCAAAGCCTTTGATGGAACATCACGTAGATTTAAGAGTTCATGCAAAATGGACGAAAATACGGAAGTGGTCCGGTCTACATGATTCATTTACTCAATTTCTAGCCACGGAAATTATTTGCATAACGTGTTATATATGTTATTGATTTTCCAAATTTCGTGTCTATTTCGTTTGTTGGAACATCATGATAGTCCAGAAAGATGCCGTGGAACACATGCTTTCATACGCCTGTCTCCGTGCCCAATGAATTAATGAAAATTCTCTTCTTATCTGATCTCTTTTCATGACTCACGTGTAAAATTGTTTTTCTTATTATTTCCTCTTTTATTTTCTATCAATTACATTCATTTATTTACGAAGGTGAAAGTCAAAATGAAGAAAATGTCCTGACGTGTGTTTTATTACAGAAGAAATATAATATTGCCTAATAATAATTATTAGATTAAGAATATGAGATTTAGATAACTTTCAATTCATGAGTTAACTTTTGAATATGAAATACATCCGAAAATTTCTAATTAAAACCTAAACTTAAACTTGAAGGTTCCAAATATGCAATAATATACAAGAAGTCAATTTTTGAGTTTCATGACCACGAGCTTTATCATACTAATTAGTGGTAAGATCAGACAATAGATACTTGTACAATTTAGTTTCGACAATCTTTAAATTATATTATGTGTAATTTACTTCCACTTAAAATAATATAATAAGATGAATTAGGTGGGACTAATTTAAACTTCAAACCTTGTATTTAATAAGTGTGAGTTATACTTTGTGTAACTTAAGGAGACTCTTCAATTTCCCATTCATTCACTACTGTTGGGTGATTCACACGAACCATTAATAATATGGACGTACAGAAATAAACTTCAAATTTTTCCACAAGAGCAGGACAAAATGAAGATTACTTGTCATCATTTTGAAGGTCTTTATGATAATTTACAGGTCAATAAGAATCATATCATTTTGAGTATATGACGTGAACTTGCACAACGTATGTTGCTGATCTCATTACATATTTGTTCCAACAAAAAACCAAAAAAAAAATAATAATAATACAAGTCTAGGTCTTTAAGTCTTTATTAATTTTGAAGTAGTTGTAGTCTTTTTTCGATAAACTCATATATCTTAAAAAACAGAATTCAAAGGAAACAACATAGTGGGGAAGGAAAGTGGAGGTCCCTCGTAGTAGGACTAGAGATGATTTTGTCCTTTTTCTTTTTTTATGCATCCTTACATTTTTTTTTTTCATTTCTTCGACTTCGAGATTTTGATTTATGCCACTTTACAGATTTTTATATCACAGTTAGAAGTAGTGCCTAACCCCACCATTATGGTGGCCTTAGTTTAAAAAAAAAAAAATTATTTGGGAAGGGAAGTCCTCCTAATTGTAGTCCTTTTATACTCATAATTAAATATTTGATTATCAACCAAAATTATGAATTAATTATTTTCATTAGCTTTGACGTGTGTGTATATATATGGTATGATACAAATTGAGAGATAAATATTAGAAGTAGTTCTGCCCGGACCTTGAGATCCAGCCCAATCAGCTCATATGAAAAAAAAAATGGGAAACTTATTGTAATTAGTCGGTCGTTTTAGTTTAATCAAATGTGGGGAAGACTTGTATAAGATTTTGACATAGCCACGATTGAATTAATTTAATGGCTTCCCCGTGATATTGAATCTTGCTTAGACTTTTTGTCTTAATTATGATTGAATTAAGCCACCGAGAGTGTACGTCTATGTAAATTACATACAATTTACTAACCATTTTTTCAATATGCAATTGTATTATACTAATAATGTGAATAATCTTGATTCATACGCGGATTTTCTCAAATTAATAATGTCGTTTTCTTGATGAATTTGAGCATTTTCAACTTTGCATTATTCTTGCCGTATAATTAGCTTTTTTGTCGACATACAAGTCACAAGCATCCTTCAAATAAATTAGGAAATAGATCAAATCTCTCATTGTCTATATTCCTTTTGTTTTTTTTTTTCCCCAAAAGTTATAGCCTACCGACAACTTAATTTAGGGGCGATTTGAGATTATTTACAGGGGCGTAAAAGTAATTTTGAGAATATAAAAATTAAATTTATTATTTAATAAAAAAAATCAAAATTACTTTTGTCAAAATCAACCTCTTTGAAAAAGAGTAATTTTTATATTTTAATTTTGAGAATCCATTTATTTCTTTCATATAATTTCATAAATGTCCTTACAATTATTAACTAAACCCAAAATTATCATTCTTCAAATTGGAAACAAAATCAATATTTTAATAAATTTTTATTATAATTTAGACATTCCTTTTGTTTACCTTATTTCTTCTTCAAATTTTACCATTCCATCAAAAGTTCTCTACAGCAATGAGGCAAGATACAGCATGTGTTTCATCACTTTTTAAAACTTACAGTATTATCAAACCTGACCTTCCCTCTTATATCTCTGACTTAAGCTCAAAATATTTTACCAACTAAATTAATAGGCACCCGCATTAAAACCTTTCTTTTGGGTTTAAAAAAATTAATTATTTTTCTCTCCATTTTTAAATCACCCAGAGGCCCCTAATATTAATGATATTAAGTTAATAGTCAACATTTTTTGCTTTAAAATCACTATTAAACACAATTCATTTTTCAACTGTTAGATTTGTTTGTTGCAAAATGGTCGAATTGTCTTCCAAATAAGTGTACCGGTCGAATGTATAACATTATAATGTCAGGGGTTTCTAGAGGCTTTAAATACATTAGGGAACAAATTATTAATTTCCACCGAACAACAAACTTTTGTTTTTTGGAATTAGTGTTCAAATTGCGCTTTTGAGGCACCCATCCAATAATACCCAAGCACAAACTTGTATTAAATAAGAAAATAAATAATTTAATTTCACCAAGTATTCTGAGTAATTACAAAATTAAAAGGAGGGGACATTTCATTACATTATTGCTGGTTTCAATTTTATTTTTTCTAACTTTCTTAATTTTTTATTTAACTCATGCACTTATTGAATTATTCTCTAAGAATGCCGCTTTTTACCACTAAAATTAAATCTTGACTTCTAATTTTCTTAATCTACTCAGCATTAAATATAAAATTCGTCGATAAGTTGTTCAATTAAATTTGCTAAGTCTATATAAATTTAGATCTCCAACGACGATTCATTTCACACCAGTTTTCAAATCTTGTGTATGAATTTCTTGGCAAAAAAAATTTTTTATTAAAAAAAATAATAATAAACAACCCATTGGCTTGCCGAGCTTAATGGTCTTATAAAAGGCAACGTCAAGAAGACCTAATTAATTAAATTGACTGGAGTTTGATATTTTCAGTTTCATTAGGTATGCATGTAGCTACTCCCTGATGCAATCTCTTAAGAAATTTATTTAGAATGATAAAGGAAATTCGAAATTCGAAATTTTATTTATGCATTGAAGATTTCTTTTTAATTAGAAAAAAAAAGAAAAAGAAAAAGAAAAAAACAATAAGATAATAACAAAATGGATAAGAGAAGTCTGAGGTGGGTTGAAAGTGGGGAAGCCAAAATTTTCAAAAGCGTGTGGGCGTTTGTTTGGCTTTTGTGGAGTCAATGAGAAAGAAAGGCGACAATTAATGAATTCTCCAACAGATTCTTTTACTGTTTCCATTTCTAACTTGGATATCATTAGGGACGGCAAAAAGAGTTTTTGCGGATACGGGACCTGTGGGGTCTGTTATGTTATGCTCAAATATTGAATTAAATATTTTTTTTTGTTTATTAAAAAAATTAGGTACAAAACATAATTATTTATATTTATTGATTGGATGGATATGATATGAATATTAATTATAAAAATTCGTATTTATTATTAAATTTATTTAATTTTTTATTAATTTTAAAAGTTAAATTTATTAATTAATATTTAGATTGGAATATTTTGAAACTTAAGAATGCTAAAAGAAGATGTTTTTTAAAGCTTCAAAATAATTAAATAAAGAAAAATACCTCCATTAGCATAGAAATATAGAAGAAAAAAATAAAAATATAGAGAAAAGAGAAAAGCATAAGGAGCGGTAGCAATTGAGGTAGAAATATATGTTAATTGAAATTTGATGATGTGTCAACTAAAGTTATGAATTTTTATTGTTGCTGTTGATTAGAAAATAGACCAAATTTCTTTATAAAATTCTCAATCTTGAATGTCCATATTCTTATTTTTTAAGGAAAAAAACTAAAATTATGATCATCATTAATTAATTATCAAGCATCGATTGTTAATATTTTATTATACTTGTCCATATGAATATTAAAAATTTTTCTTTTTGTTATTTTGTAATTTTATATCTTTTTTATTTAAATAGATTTATTATTCATATTTTATAATATATTGATTAAAATTAAACTTAATAATTAATAAATTAAAACTTAACAAAGGATATAAAGGATAGGGAAAGGGATGAGTATTTATATTTTTTAACAATAAATCTCTGATCCGTATTCATTCAAACTCATAATAGATAAGGGTAGAGGATAGAGATATTTATATTATTAAACGGATACGAATAAGGATATTAGTATTCCTACATAATACCATCCCATTATCATCCTCATGGACTATACCTTTAATTAATCCTCTATTATCTTCCTTTACCCTCAATTATAGATATTTTTAAAGTATATATAAAATAATAATTATACAACATTAGATCATGATAAAAATGTAATCATAATAATAATTTTAAGAAATATAATTAATTAAAGATAATATTGCAATGGATGTATTATAGAAAATATTTCTAAATTCTATACAGCATGGTAAAATCATATAAGGTTTATGGAATATATATTTAGGCTACCTTACAATTCACGTGTGGATGTCATACAATTTCTCTTGCTTTTTATTTGAATTATAATTTTTTTCCTTACAAATTTTCATCATAAATTCGAGCTTGTGCACTTTACAAATTACAACAACAATGAAAAAGTTTGAAGCGGGTATATGATTGTACCACACATGGGACGTGGTATAATGGAAATCACACACACAAAAAAAAAAATAAAATAAAAAATAACAAAATTAAGAAAAAGAAAAAATATCGACTTGACGTCGGTGGAAACAGGAAAGGGTATATATAATAATTAGATAGGGCGGCTTGGTCAATTTGAAAAATATCTTTCTTGTCTCATCTCACGTGGAAAAGATAAATGAATTCGTATTCTGGGTTGTTTCAGGATTGCGTAGCAGTAATTATAAAACAACATTCAAATCAATTCAAACATTAAGTGGACTTATTAATAATAGCTTGATAGAGCAAGCAACGTGTTCATTTCGCGTAAAAGTAAAATAATAATAATAATAATGAAGGAAAAAGAACAATCAAATTCCTAGACTCTATCGTATTATGCAAGTAGACCTTTAATGTTTCAGAAGTAAATATGTCGACTCATTTTTTCTTTTTCTTTAAATCACGAGGTGAATATGATTACCCCAATTCAAAGGGGGGTTTATGTTCCAATTTATGAAAAATTATGTCTTAATTTTGTATTAAGACAAATCTTTGGGGGTAGGTGTTAGTTATGTTCACATTAAAAGAAAAAAAAAAACAAAAAGAAAAAGAGTGAAGAAAGAGCCCGGAAGCTGAAGCTGAATCAATGTGCGCCCACTTGTAATTTTAAAGTCAACAAACAACTTCTCCAGAAGTCTAGATAGACATATATGAGTTCAAAAGCTGTGATCCATCCGTTTTTTGACATGTAGCAGCAGCAACGCTTGACCTTGACAAAGAAATTTGAATTAATTTCCAATAGTATTCAAATCAGCAGCAATCCGCCATCACTTTCTCATGACTTTTTTCCTTTTGTTTTATTTATTTTTTAAACTAAATAATTTATTTGTTTATTCTGATTTGCCTGTACTTCCACATTGTTATTATAATATATATAATAATAATAATAATAATAATAATACAGATTAATAATTAAAAAAAAAAAAGTTGATTCTTTACGTGTCTCCTCCTTCCTTTTACTTTCCTTCAGAACTTTTCTTCTTACACACACCTTCCCTATATATTTAGCCATTTCTTGTATCAATTTTCTCATTCTCTTGACCAACTTTAGATTCTCAATTTTTAACGAGCTAGCTCTTTTGGCCATTTGATCAGATTTGCTTGCTATATACGAATATCTATATTTATACATATATATTACAAGTTCTCGTGTTAATTCTACAAATTGCTCAATGGATTCAACATGGGTGGACACCTCTCTTGACCTCAATCTCAATCTTTTGAATCACAGCAGTGAAGTTCCGGTGAGTTTTATTTTGATTTGATTTATTCTTTTTTAATAATCACAAGTTAATTAGCTAGATATATTCTTGAAACTAATATATATTTTGACTTTATTATTATTATTTTTTTTAAATTTATTTAGAAGAGACAGTTTAAGGGAGCTCACTTTGCTGAATTTGAAGAGATAGCTTCAATTAAACAAGAGGTGAGTTTCTGGGTTTGAGCCTCTATGGAACGAGAAAATTTTGTGTTTTTTTTTAATTACTATTTATTAAAACCTCGCCCAGAAATGAGAGAAATTTATGAAATGGGTAGTTCTTAAAATAATTGTTTTGTAATGATCTCTTTGTGAGCAGACTGGAGTTTTGGTGGAGGAATTGAATAGGATAAGCACTGAGAACAAGAAGCTGAATGAAATGCTTGCCATTTTGTGTAAGAATTACAACAATTTGCAGCTGCAATACATGGATTTGATGAGCAAGAACTCAGAAAATGAAGTTGCAATATCAAAGAAGAGGAAGGCTGAGAGTGAAGATCATTGCCACATGATTGGCTTCAATGTACACGCTACTGAGTGCAGCACTAGTACTGATGAAGAGTCATGTAAGAGGCCAAAGGATAACAACAACAAGGCAAAAGTTTCTAGGGTTTATGTGAGAGCCAGTGATTCAAATTCAACCCTGGTAACTTTCTAAAAATACCCAATTTATTTGAATCAATTCAATTAGTTTCATTTTTAGAAAAGAAAAAAATTGTGCGATATTTATGTTTACTTATTTGGTTAATTTAATTATGGTTCTTTTAATTTACATATATAGATTGTGAAGGATGGGTATCAATGGAGGAAGTATGGCCAAAAGGTTACAAGAGATAACCCATCACCTAGGGCCTACTTCAAGTGCTCTTTCGCCCCAAGATGTCCCGTAAAGAAGAAGGTGAACAACTGCTTTGATATTTCTTCTAGTTATTTTTGAAAGCGCATCAAGTAAACTCTTTTCATCCGAGCACATCAATCCCAACACAAGATCTTTAATATATTTTATTATTTTTAATTTAGGTGCAAAGAAGTGCTGAGGATCCATCAATTTTAGTAGCAACTTATGAAGGAGAGCATAATCATTCTCAGCCTACGGATTCAAAAGCAGAAATATCATTAAGCCCTAGCCATGGTGCAAGTATTGGCAATACTATTCATGTTTCTGCGGCATCGTCGACGCGATCAGCAAGCCCTACTGTAGGTCTTGATATGATTCAAACTGGAAATTTGTTTGATGATGCCAAAAAATCATCAGTTCAACAAATTGACGCTCCAGCAATTCATCAGATTTTGGTCCAACAAATGGCTTCTAATCTGACAAAAGATCCTAATTTTACAGCAGCACTTGCAGCAGCTATTTCAGGAAGATTTGTTGGTCACACTAGCTAGGATCAACGCCAATTATGGATGTTAATTTGTATCAACTTCTGTACTTTTGCTATGCCTTCACTACTTTAATATATGGAAGATTAGAGTCTAGAGATCATACCTTGCAGGCTTGTAATATTAATGTACATTGCATAGAATTTCAAAATTAAGGAAAAAAGAGAATTTTTCCTTTTTGTCCTAATTGCATATATATATATATATATATATATATATATATATATATATATATATATATATATATATATATATATTGGTTCTATCTTGTTTGATTAGTTGAGAAATTGCAGCACATGAGAGGTTCCCGAACTAAACATCAAGTCACACAAAAAGAATTGAGAGAGCTAGTGATACATGCACCTTATAGAAAAGAAAAAAATATATTAAAATTAAGTATGATTTATTATTATTTAATTATGGTCCGTCTGAAATCCAAGTGTTGTGAGTTTTAATTAAGTATTATTAATGATTAATCAAAACGATCTTTACCAAAAACATTAGCGATAGGGTGGTTTTAAAATTAATTAAGCTAAACCAAAGTTCAACAGTTTCAAACATATCTTTATTTTTTTTCAACAGAATACTGGATGACGATCAGGTGGTGGTGGTGACTAATAACATTAGAGTTTTCTTATTAGAGTCATATTTATCATATTGTTTATATCCCTGTTATCGCATTTTGATCATAGAATCTTCTTTCTTTAATCAATTATATGAGTTACGCTAGGAAGTAGACTGCGTACTCCTTAATTATCTTTTGATTAATAAAATTACTTTTTTTTTTTCCATTGGAATTCTCTAAAAACTTCATATTCATTTTTATCTGTATTTTAAAGTACGTTTCAGCTCCCTATAATGTCTCATTCTTTCTTATTCTCCGCTAAAGATTTCTTCTCATTAATTGTCACTGAACTGTAGTTGCTTAACCATTAATCCCCAGCAGCACTTGTTTTATTATACCAAGTGATTTGAGAGAAATAAAAGCTTGGGTTGATCATCGGTATATAAATTAAAAACTAGCAATAGACAATACATATGATTTTCACTCCAAAATTTGTGATCATATTCACGCGGAAGAAATCATATACATACTCCATTAGATGCCTAAGAAAAATCTATTTACACTGCTTTTCTTGTTAGAGTTGTTGGAATTATATGAATATTTCAAAAGAATAATGTCCCACATTGTAGGGAAAAAAGAGCAATTATTTTTATGTTTGATATGAAATTAATCGTGCGTTTGATTTAATTATAAATTAGAGTTGAATAAGTCAAATTACATTTGATTTAGATTGTACAAGTTGAATTAAATTATGAGACATATGGATGAATAATTCAAATTGAATTAGTAAGTGACTAATTCAAATTGAATTAATAAAAAAATTTGTAGAAGATTTTTTTATATAAGAAAGACGTACAAAACTTTTAATGATGCCTACTACAACAATAATAATAAGAATAAGTGAATGAACATTCCAATTACTCTATTTAATGTTATATACTTCCATATGATATTTTTTTTTCATGAGTTCATTTGTCATTTTTTGCACCAAAAATATTTCTTTCATGTAATGCTTCATGCACGTCTTGACGAATTTGAATTTGCTGATTGGTATCTCTCCACCAATTGATTCTAGAGTTTAAAAAAATAATATTGACTCATATTTTAAACAATAATACTTTTTTTTATTATTCAAGTACATTATTATTCGTGCTGGAAAAAAAAAGGTACACTATTAGTATTATCCAGTACCTGGTACATTTTTATTTATCAACCGAAAATTTCCAGTTTAGCAGTACATTTAATATAAGTATCAAAATGCATGAGATCAAGAGGTCTTGTGCTTATCAAGAATATTTAGGAGTATATTGCACAGTGTCCAATATATATATATATATATATATATTCAGAATAGTTGGAAAAAAAGGTTGGAAAAAAAAAAAGGAGGAAACATTGAGCCTCAAGGTTGATATATATATAAAAATTCAGTGAACCCCAATACAAGTGTTAATTAGAAGTGCAATACAATTGTTAGAATTTAAGTAAATGAAATAATCATATATATATATATATATTTATATGTATAAATTCAGTCGATCCCATGGTTTCTACAATACCCAAAATATGATTAATTGAAGCTTATATTTTTCACCCTCACCTTAATTACAACTATGTTAAAGTTCTCTTGGCTGGTCTTCTTGTTTCCATGTATTCAGTTTTATGGTGACCACCACCAGCGGGGGCGCATGCATGTGAGCTCACTTCTTTTTCAAATTTTATAAATTTTAGTGGTTTCTACGTTATTTATCAAGCTAAAGGTTTTTGGCACAGTTTATATAGTACAATTAGATTCCAAATTAAACTGAAGCTCGCTTCTATGTTAATGTTATGATTACCATCTTGAGTAAGTAATGAATATGAAAGTCTATTGCGCACTCGTAAGTCGTGAAAGGGAAGGAGACAAAGTGGTCCATTTATGGGGCTACAATGGTGGGTGAGATTAGGAAATGACCGGCGGAAAATTCAAATACCCCGGTCCACTTCCACTACGCTTGAGGCCATTATTAAGTAAATACCTCAAAAATCAGAAGTTCCGCTTTTTTGTTGTCCCTGTCTCTTTTGTCTTTTTGGTTTCTTCACTTCAAATCTTGGACAGTCAACTCATCTCCACCGCTGCTCCATTTCTATGCACGTGAGTAGGGATGGCAGATTGATCCATTCAAATTGGACGTACATATATGTAATTTTAGTATAATTTGACCCGATAATATCACTCCAAAATCTTTAAAATATGGATTTAGATAGTTCAAGATAGATATGGATGTTAGATGAATATCTAATATCTAATTCATTTTATGTATTTTTAGATTAACAAATAAATAAATACAAAGATGTCACGAACAAAAATATTTATTCTTAAGTATATCTTCTCAACAAAATTATAGAAAAATATTTTAATTTACCCAAATTTAGAAAATATATTACCAATAAAAAATAAATGCTAACGGGGAATTGATGGCAGCGTAAATGCTACCCAAAGATTGGCAACAACATCCTATAGCCAACGAACGGGGAATCGGTGAGATACACTGCCACCTCCATCAAACTAGTCAGAAGCCGCCAAATATGATTGCGGCAATGGTGCAACTCACAGCATCACTGTTAGCCAATGACATTGAGTTGCAGTCATCCTTTCGGGTGATTTTCCGCTGCCATTATTTATTTTGTCAATGAATTCAATACCATTGCGTAGATCGTCAAGTTCGATGGTACTAAATTTGTCATCATTTATTCATTTTCTCTATCGCTGATGGCGGTGCCGATGGCAACAAAACAATCAATCCGGTGATATTTATTTTATTTAAAATAATTTTAATTAGCTTTTAAAATTAATGATTTTAGGAAATATAAATAAAGGTAAACAAGAATTATCTTAATGTAATATATTATTAGTTAGTTTAAATATACAAATTTATTAATAGTTTAAAAATACAAAATTATTAATTAGTCACATTATTTTTTAATTTAAAAATATAAATTTAATGTCTATGTACATCAATGAATATTCATATCTATGTGGATAAAATTCATATCCATATCCAATATTTAAAACTGGATATGGATATGAACATATCCATTGTTCATATCCATTATGTATAATTATGGAATTCCACTTATTATTCAGTTGAATATTTGCTATCCCTACATTATAGGTGGGGCGGCACGCACGGCACGGCACGGCACGGTAGTGAGTATGACACAAGCACGGGCTCATCGTGCCTGCTTACTATGCATGCCAAAATTCAATTTTTTGCTTATTAATTTTTTTATTCATACAAAAGAAAAAAATAATATACAAATTTCAAATTTTATAATGTATTCTAAAATATAAATTTCAAATTTCACACTTATTTATTTAAGATTAATACATTCTTACATTGATAAATGCATTCAATGAGTTAATTTCAATTTAATTGAATGAATTTACATTTTTAATTTTGAATAATTTAATCATTATTAATAATTTAAACTTTAAAGCACAAATAGAAATATTACTCAATTAAATAAAAAATAACGCTATTGAAAGATAAATAAAATATATTTTTATGAAATAAAAGCTTCAAATTATAAATAAAATAAAATATGGTATAAGTTGCATCACTATAATTTACAACACATCCTAACTAGATTGACACCTACTGAACTATCTATCATTTGCATTGTACAACCATTTCATCTTCATTGTCATCAACTTCAACACGAGCATCATCGCCGTCATCGTTGTTGTCATCGTCATCATCATCAGCATTTGTATCACAATCAATTATAACTAGTTTCATATTCAAAGATGACATCTCCTTAACTAATTCATTATGCCAACACTGTTGTGTATGATGATCTGCAACCTCTCAATCTTGAAAAAGCATTAACTGGTTTAATATTTTTCAGGGCAAAGTTGACCGACGATCACTAATACTCTGCCATCTATATTAATAGTTGACTCTGAAGCTACAGTTGAGACTAGAGGGGTTAGTAAATCACAGGCAATATGGATAGCACATGAAATATGGTGACATTTTCTTTCTAAAATGCCAAAACTTCTATACTTGCAAATTTTATATTTAATATCTCTTAAAACTTGAACCATTTTTATAATTCATTTTCAACAGTGTAACTACCACTTGAACCACCACCAGTTAAGGTTTTACTTTTTCAGATCAAACACATTGCTGCATTTTCAAATTGCTTCATATGGTGTTGATTATGATCTATTCGAGGTCGATCTATATTTTAGTTCATAACCATGAAAATAAATCTTTTATTGATGTTAAATATTCACTTATAATAATATTAAGTGTTTTGTTTAAGTTTTCAACTATCCCTTCAACTAAAGCTTGTGTTTAATGTAGACTAAACTTAGGATTCATAAAAAATGCATAAACAAACAAATATATGAATGTTTTTTTTTCCAATATTTTAACTAAAGCTTGTGTTTTTCGCATGCATTTGCAAGATATAAATAATTTTTGTACTGGGCTAAAACATCACTGATATTATATGAATGACTCAATGCTTTAGATGAATGAAGATGGTTAATAAACTATTGAACATGCAAGAGTGGCGTCATAAAACACTTTCAAAAAATTCAAAAATTTAAGTAGATATTTCAATCATAAGCAATAATACTATACTCACCTAACTTATAATTAGCATAAGTAGTAAGGATATCACTGTAATCTGCACAAGAAGCTAACATCAAATATGTGGAGTTCCAGAGAGTTTTAATATCAAGTTTGAATTTTTTTTTCTTTTTTAATCTATAAAGAGGTCATGTGTTCTTACAAAATTCTTAATATCTAAAATATGATCTCAACATGTGTATTACTTCTCTAATTTCAGAGAGACTACCACTCTTAAATTTTATATCATCTTGAACAATTAAATTAATAATATGACAAATGCATCTAGTGTGAAAAAATTATGAACCACATGCAGGTATGATATTGCGCAAAAAATAGTCCATATAAACATTATTTGCAGAAGCATTATTAAGTGTTATGCTAAAATTTTTTTCAATAACATTATATTCTCAAAAAATACCAAAAATAACATTACAAATATGAGCTCTAGTATAAAGATAATCTAATTCATGAAAATGCGAGCAGTTTTTTCTCCAAATTCTAATTTTCATTAATGAAATGCAACGTCACACAAATATAACCCATATTATTACTACCAATCCAACAATCAGAAGTAATAGAAATAATACCTTTAATCAGAAAAATTTGAAACCAAATTTATTTTCTTTTTTTTTTTTTGCATAAATATTCTCCATATCAAGTTTCATTGTATTCCTAGGAACTCTTTTAAATTGAGGTTGAACGTTCCTTATCGTATAATGTTCAAAGTGCATGTCCTTTGAAAATAGCAATAGTTGTTCAACAGGTACCATGTATAGTGCCAAACCAGTTAAGTTCTTCTCGTGATTATATAAAAATGGTCTCATCTCCCTCTTAGATACATGTTGTGAAAGCTCACTTTGCCATGGGTCTTTTGCACTGTATTTTATACGACATTTATCGAAATGATGTTTAAGATGTCTGGTGCTACTATTAAACTTGCAAGACAAAGAACTATGACAAAATACACAAAATGTCATTTCTTCTTTTTGCCCTTGGAATTTAATCCTTCCTTAAGAGTAAAATATTTCCAAACATTTAAAGTTTTTTATTCTTTTGGGAGACTTTGAAGAAGTATCGATAATAGAAATAGATGCACATGCACTTTGGACACTTTGGACTGAAGATTCATTTAACCATTGATTATATTGATCCCCTATTATTTCTACATCTTACCCTACTTGAACAAAATTGAAATTTGAATCAAGTTCATAATTTTCAGAATGAGCCATAACTTTTGTAATACTAAAAGATGAATTCAAGAATAAAAGAAAATGAGTTGAGAGTGTGTGTTGGAAAATCGGTTCAATTGCATTTTAATATACTGAAATTTGGCAGTGACTATAATTTGTTGTAATGGCTAGAAATTGTTAGAGGCTACAAAAGATATAAAAGAGAAAGAGAGAGGAAACGAAATGATGATTTAATGAAACATGAAAGAAAAAAAATGATGATTTCAAGGGTTCACTTTACTTTTTTATTTTTTTTAAAGGAAAAAGAGCATGTGTAAATGTATAATGTCAATAAAATATTAATTTTTGTAAAATTTACTTGATTAACATTTATTTTAAACTTACTTTTTTTAAAAAAAAAAACTAAATTCGAATTGTCATTGTCACAATATCACATGGCCAATTACTATTAGTCATGAGATAAAGTAATAATGATATATTAAAATAACAAAAAGAGACTTTCATTTTTTTAACATTTACAATTAAAATACAGGTAATTTGATACTAATACATTATACATATAAATTAATATTATAATACATATTTTTAAATTACTATTAATGGGTTATATTTAAATTACTAAATATAACCCATATTATTACAATAAATACACCACAGTCCATGCATTTTAAACATACATACACTCACATTTTTAAATTCACTATAAATAAGTTCGCATTGACTTCTCATATACTCATTTATTTACTTAATGTTCTAAACTCCTCCTATCACTCATTTACTTTGTATTTTCAATGGAAGATAATAACAATCAAAATAAGTATTCTTATACTAAGTTTGAAGTCAATGAGCACAAGGAAATGAATTTCGATGTCCTCATCCTCGCCCAAAAGCTTTCGATCATTTTTCATTAATTGAATTGGGGGATGAGGTGAGAAAGCTTCAGTGCAACTATTGCAAAAACATAATTCACTGTAGAATCTGTAATGGAGCGAGATCATTAAAGCGTCATATTAATCATTGTCAACCCATATTTGAAGGTATTAACTAATTTAATCAAAGAATGAGAGGTAGTGCTAACGCACCTCATTGAAAATGATTTTAGTAGATTTTGGGGTAAATAAAATAGAATGGTGAAACCTACTAAGAATAATGAATTTATATTCTAAGACGCGGGATGTCTCGCTTAGCCAAGGTATACAAGCTATCTTAGACCTTTATAGAGGTGAAGAGGGGTGAGAGAGGAATGAATGGGATAAAAGGTTTTGATCGGAGTCAAGAGAGCTTAAAAAAATACTTTGAGACTTATAAAATAGTAAACAGAGTTAGAGGTAGAGCCGGAGGTAGCCAGCAAACACACTCCAACGCTCAAGTTAAAGTTAGATAATATCAAATTTGAGTGCTTGCTAGTTCTCAATAATAGTGGCTGAATGTTAAAGATAACTTTAGCACCTTTTCCTTTTTACTGTGCGTACGTGAGTTTCTCCCTAAAAATAAAACATGAATATATTTATAAGGATTACCTCGGGTTATCTGGCCACTTGGCATTATTTTATCGGCGTTATTTGCTGACGTGGTGAATATATTTTTATTTTCATTCATAAAATTATTTGAGTATTTTGAATATATTTGGAGAGCAAGTTTGGAGCATATACACGTGTCAAATGCAGGAAGGTAACCCCTTGTACCTTTGCTGAGGCTGTTGGGAATTTACAGGTGTGGTAAGATATAACAGGTGATTCTGCCTGTCATATTAGCTATCTTTTTAGCTTAACTGCTATCATGGCAAGCCGCTGTCCCATTTATTTTAGTAGAATTTTTTTGTTGATTCCTTATCTTTGACAAAAGAGTTAGAGAACTTTTTTTGATAGTGCCTCCTCCATCATCTGACATCTTTTTTAAAATTATTTAGAATTTTCTACCACTACTCGGTGTACCCCAAGTACCCATGTGAACATTTGGGATACCCGGCCTTTCTCAGTGTACTTTGAGTACCTAACATTTATCTGTGCATCCTAGGTACCTAACCTTTCTCAGTATACATTTGTTACACGACCTTTCATAGTGCACCTTGGATACCCCACCATTCACAGTGTACATTGGGTACCTGACCTTTCTCAATGTATCTTTGGTACCCGGCCTTTCTCAGTATAGCTTGAATACCCAGCTTTTCTCAATGTGCCTTGTTCCCGACGTCTCTTAATGTACCTTAGGTACCTAACCATTCTCAGTATACCCTAGGTAACCGGCATGATTCATCATCCCTTAGCCAATGCTTCATTTATTGCCTTGAAAACACACCAACTTGACTCATAACAAGTATTCAAATTGGCTTTTTAAAATCTTAAGATAATGGAGTTTGATTTTGAGCAAAATTATAAATTGACTTAATAGGTAGGTTATTAACATTCTCTTTAATTTGCTATAAAAGTTTATTTAATACCATTGTAGTCATGGGACAAGACTAATTTATTGAAAAATAGTTTAGCTGGTGCCCAGCTTGATCCATTATTGTATTGTTGACTTTGCTATTATTGTAAAGATTCTTATCGACACTTCGCATTTTATTATATAGATAGTCAATTCTTCCCCAAACAAAAAATATTTTATTATCATGTATTATTTATATTTTGAATTTAAGTTGTTTGGTGTTTTTAATTTCTAAGATATTATTATTCCATCGGTTATTAAATATCAATATTTATTCTTATTATTATATCTTAATTGTAATCGAACTTAGTAACTTTAAATATATTTAGTTTACAAATTACAATCAAAATTGAATTTTATATTTTTAAAACAAAAAATTAATGTCATTAAATAAATTATAATTAAATACAAATACAAAATTATTGAGTTGGCCTAAGCACGATGGGCTGGCCACAGCCCATGCATGCCATGCCAAGGCTCAATTTTTTTTGTGGGCACGGCACAGACCTATTGGCCACATCTACCCTACATGGGAACTCAAAGACTTTCTATCCACAAGTACTCCCAAAGAGGATTACTACAATATTCATCAGAAACTCAAAATCAGCGATGAAGAATTTGAAAGTGTAACGAAGAACTTGAGGTTACCAATAGAGTATAAGGTGTACTGTTGAGCTGGTGTTTCATATTCATATTCGTGAGTTTCTGTCGAACATATATATATAAACAATGTTTTGGACTAGTATGAATAAAACTCATTTAGTAATTGCCTTGATTTCTAAATTCTAACTCTTACGATTATTAAACAGATTAAGCATGTCATTTTCAATATTTGAAAAAATAGTTATAGCCCATAGATTTCAAAAAGACTATTCTCAAGATCAATTAAAAAGTCATCATTCACTAAAAAATTTCCACGCGGGTACTTTGTGTTTCTTCAAGTCAAGTCTTGCGTCTTAGTTTATAATCAAGCTCATTAATTCAGAGGCCAATGGAAGGTAATATTAGTACATGCTTGGACTCTTATTCTGTGGGATAAGCTAAGACTCATTAATATCATTCTCTCTCCATATATACTTGTAATTAAGTCATCACTAAAACTTGAACTTTACTAGCTGTCTAAGAAGAAAAAAACTTTATCAAGAATTGCTTTCCTTCTTTTGATTTGCATGCAGCAAAGACATTGAATTGAATATAAGGAGAATCTGACTTAGGTTTTAGTTAATATATATATATATATATATATATATATATATATATATATATATATATATATATATATATATATATACATATAATTATTACCATTTAGATCTACATTTTTTTTTTCATACCAAAATTTAAGTGTTCGATGTTAAACGGTAATAGATTTGAGTTATTTTATAATTATACTCCTCTTGGTAAATATTAAATAGTAAAAAAGTACATACATTAAATAATGCAACAACAAAAAATCCACCTTATATATGTATATATATAGATCCAATTAAAATGAAAAATGAGACATTTAGGATTGCATGTAGAGGTGGATAAATCCAACCCAATCCAACTCAATTTAATTTTGACGGTTTGAGTGGGTTATTATAAATTAATTAGGTCAATTTTTTCAAACCAAATTCATAATTGGATTGAGTTGAGTTAATTAAAATGAATCTATCTAACTCAACCCAACCTACATAAATAATTATATTTATTTATTTTATAAATGGCAAACATTTGTAGTTATTGATTGACATGGTAATATATAATTGTTTAGTAAATTTGTTATCTTTGAAAGTAAGTTGATTTCTATTTATCTTTATTTTTTAATAAATACTTAACAATACATAATTATAAATCACTTTCATTTTATTACAAGATATGATACTAGTTAATTATCTAAAATGTCATTATTTAGAATAAAAAAAGAAATGCAAGAAACTAGAAATAAAATCAAAAAATCCATTGTCAAAGTTTTCTTAATTTTAAAATAATTTATTTTTTATTTTTTAATTGAAAACTAGGTTGTGAATGAAATTTTTATGTTATAATATATTTACATTTAATTTTAATAAGTTTCATTTTAAGTTTTGTATATTTTTCTTTATTTAATTTTTAAATTTTCAACTCAATTAACCAAATCTAATATAACCCGGTAATTTAAGAGTTAGGTTGAATTGGATTGAATATATTTATTAGATTGGCTAGGTTGAATTGAATTGAATATATTTATTGGATTGAGTTGGGTTAATTTGATCTTAATCCATTCAATAATAAGTTGGATCGAGTTTTTACAGATCCTACACAACCCAACCCATAGCCACCCTTAATTGAATGTTAAAATGACTCAATACAATAAGAGTAACTGATCAACTATAAAATGATATTTCAATTATTTAGTAGAGATTAATTTATAGATATACATGAGAGAGAAAAGTAAAAACTCTATTTTCGTAAGTAATTCTTTTAGATAGGCTGCTTGTTGTATGTTAGAAAAGTCGTATTGAGTAGTAATCCCAGTCAAGTTCCATTAACGACATCTTGCATATCACGTATTGTTTTGCTCAACATGTGTCACATATTGTGACGTCAACTGGGGAAACATGTGCCTTCTGTACAAGGTGCCAAGTGCTAACCACTTAAATTGGAAATATTTTTGGGTATGATTATGATTGTCTCAATCTGTTAAGATCGACATGACCTTAACTAAATTTGATCCACATATCATTTTGAAAGTGCCTTAAATTTTTCGGTCCATCTTTCAATCTCTTTGAATCCTTATGACCTTTAAATTTATTTTTTTATTTTTAAATATTTTGAAACTTAAAATTATAGGATGAGTGGCAAGATTTTAGTAGATGAACATACTGTATAACTTCAACCTGGCATTTTTTTATCTCTTAGTCTTTTTATCAATCTCTTGAGATCGGCATGATCTTAGTTCATTTTAGTTTCATAAGTCTTCATCTCACGCATTCTTAAAATTTAATTCTATGTTTCAACTAAAATTTTGGGTCTTAGTCTTCGTCTCTAGGGATCAGTCTGACTTAAAACCCAATCCATAATATTTCTTAGATTCAATGTTACCTAACGGCTTGTGAACTCAAGGCTTTTAGATTTAGTGAGTCAATGAAATATGTGTGTACCTTCACGGAACCCTACCTAGAAACTTTGAACACGTTGGACCCATAAAAGCGAAAGGGCATGCAATGGAGGAGGGAATATGAAGCAGCGACAAGCAAGCTTACTTCAGCTTACATGACGTCGTATCATTACGTATGTATTTCAAATCTTCACTATATATATATATGTATATATATATTATAATGGGCAAAGTATGAGGTTAATTCGTAATTATTTTTTTTCCTAACACATGCGTTTGATTTTTACAAACATCTCTTGTGAGTTGTTACTAAGAACCAGCCAATACCTACCAATACCAAATTCATTTCTTCTCTCCCACCATATTCAGCAGCCGCCATGCACCAGTTATGGTTTGGTCGTCAACGTTCGTCTTCTTTTTCTTCGATATTCATATAACCGCGTGAACAAAACGGTGTTGCAGTGCTACCAACCACTCTTCGATCGAATTATCTCATTCCTTTTGTTAGGGTTTCCAGCTCTAAATAATACATATCTCATATTTATATATATATATATATATATATCAGCTTTTTATTTTAAAAAATTCTAGCTGATCTTCATCCAAATTCATGGATTCTCACAACTCTCCTAAAGGAAAGGTCAGTTTTTTTTTTTTGGCTTCATTTTTACATATGTTAAGGTACCCGAAATGATCACAAGTTTTATGAAAGAGAAATTGAGGAGTATGACTCCTTACGTCTCCTCATTCTTGCTTTCAGGGTGGGTGGGTCTAGAGGCTTTCAAAAAAGAAATAGTGAAAATATATGATTTTCTCGTGTGTCTCGCGATCATGTAAAAGAAAAAAATAAAAAATAAATAAACCATGGATATTCACAACTCTAACTACTAAAGAAATGGTTTTCCTTTTCTTCAATTTTTAGATTTTTGCGTGTGTTGAAGTACCCAAAATGATCATGAGTTGTATGAAAGAGATTCTGAGGAGTAGGGCTCTGATTTGTGCCCCACGCTTTCTGGGGTCCTCGATCGTATGATGCTGAAAAAAATATTGATAGTAGAAGTTTTGATCATAGCTGAAAACAAATTACATATACAATATATGATTTGATAGTATAATAATAATAATAATAATAATAATAATGTGTTGTGGAATAAATTGTTGTATAAATATAATGATTCTTCAGGCGGAATTGCTGCAAACGAAATTGGAACATGTTCGCAAACAGAATGAGAATCTGAGACATCTGGTGGAAGCAATGAATAATCAATGCAATAATCTCCTGGCACATATCCACGAAACTAATAGGGCATATTCCTCCTGTGATCATCATCACTTCAACAATAAGATTAATATTGGAGGAGTTACAGCACAAGTTCCTCCTGTTGTAAATGCCAAGCCATCAAGAATCTTTGTGAAAGCAGATTCTAAGGACAGTAGCCTGGCAAGTACTTTTCCTTATAACAGCGACTCAGCGACTCAGCGAGCGAGGTTTTACCAGTTGATAATTAATTATTGCTTCATTCTTATTTGTGATCTTCAGATAGTGAAAGATGGATATCAATGGAGAAAGTACGGCCAAAAGATTACTAAAGATAATCCCACACCTCGGGCTTATTTCAGATGTTCAATGGCTTCTTCAGGATGTCCTGTTAAAAAAAAGGTACTTTATTTTGATGCCGTTGGTGTTATACTGTTACTATCAGACATCTTTGAAAAATTCGACATAATAGTGAAGTTGTGTATTTATATAACGTGAACAATATAATCTACTGATTCACAAGTATTTTTATCTATTTGAAAGAGTTTTGTGAGTTTTTAACGTTTTGCTCGATATATCAATTGCTTCTTCTTGGATTTAGGTTCAAAGATGCATGGAGGACAAGTCACTTCTCGTTGTAACTTATGAAGGAGAACACAACCATGATGTTCAATGTACCTCACTTGGCCCATCCTTCTCCTTAGCAAATGATTGCTCACCCACAAGCTCAACGGGTAAAATTTTAAATTGCCCAGATTATCGAACAACTGATTCTTTTGGATCAGATGTCACTCTTGATCTTACTCTATCTGGATCTAATCAAGAAACTAGACTCTCCAAAGACTTGATGCCCGTATGTGGCAACCAAAAAATGATTGAGGAATATGTAGCATCCTTAACTAAAGATCCCAGCTTCACCATAGCTTTAGCCGAAGTTGTGGCAAGTTCCATCGGTGGCCTACCTAGACCAGCGTGAATTTGTGACTGATGTATGGATTCTATATCTTATTCGTAAATTAGGGGATTTCAAAGACATATAATTATGTACTGAGTAATGGCTGCACATGAATTAGCTGAGCTTCCAGCTTGGATCAAAACGTTGTACTTTGATTCTAGAGCAATCTCCACGAATGAAGCTCGTACTGTAGCATTGAGCATTTTCAGTTTGCACTCGCCTTCGTCAGAATCTAAGAGTTCATCATATCATGTCAACGAGAAATTCTTGAATACATTAAAAATACCATGTGAATCTTACAACAAACAAATCATGCTATGATATGTGCGCAGTTATTTTTAAAAACCATCATGCAAGTAGTGGTTATATTAAATTCAACCACACATATCATACATGCATTATGTGGTTGTATACATGGCAAGAGAAAATAACATCACTTATCTGTTTGTCGAAGAAGATATATTCCCACTTGCTACTCATTTTAACAAAGATTACATAACAACATTTACATGCCTATAACTCAAAATGTACAGAAGTAACCAGTAAACATATAAAGGAAATAAGAAAAAAGAATAAAAAAGAACTAATATGTATAGAATGGAGTGAAGAACTAATAAACATTTTTACAACAAAATTTCTTGAGCTGTGTGCCTTGTAGTTGCTCATCGATTTGGATATGCAACTCCATCTCTGCTCCAAAAATGATAAACATATCAATCATAGATTGAAGAATCGAAAGGTTGCTACAACTGGTAATAAGTTTTAACATATAATTAGAGAGTGTGATGGGCTTACCCATTTTGATTTTTTTCACCTGCCATACATGACCATCATTCCCTTGATTGTTTATTCATGATGCTTGATAAATATTCTTTTCGTCTTCATGTCATTGTTCATCTGGCTTTCTGGCATTAATTTGTTTCTCAGTCCTTGGACAACTCTTTGTCCGTGGAATAATATAATATTTGATGTATGGAGCGACAGATTGTGTTGATTATCAAGAGGATCAGCTCCTATAACAATTGATCATTTGATGGTGCTACTCTTTAAGGGATTTTGTACCAAGTGTTCAGACTGCTTTTTCTGAGCCTTCAGCTTTTCGTTTTCCGCTGCCTTCTCAGTTTTCTTCCTTTCAAATTCAAGCTGCCGGCAGTTTTCCTCATGTGCTCGGACAAACATCTTCACAAAGTTGAGCAAAGTAGACACAACTACAAATTCCATAAGAGGCATGTATTAAAAGCCTCAGGAAGAAACTTGTCAATAACTCTGAAGAGACCTAAATGAGCTCATGCTTGAAACTAGTGCTCAAATACAAAAGTAGGTAAACACACATAACTATCAGGTGAGTATCCACGGCAATAAGTTCACTCAATGATTTTTTTAACATCCATTTATCAGAAATACGACCAAGTCCAAATAGCTAACTTCATGCTCCACTTTTAAAAAGCTGTATCACAGGCATTGTCTCAAATTTGTCCCACCGTTTGCAACACATATTTCATGCTGACCATATAGTCAAACAAAATGATTAATATGCATACCACTGACAGCCAATAATAAACCAAGCCATCTCAAGAACTAAAAATATACAAAAAACTAAGCTTCTTGTGGAGACATACTGAATTTCCTCCTATAAAATTCCAGAAAAACGTGTAAAACCCATAACTCAATATTAATACTATTGAACCATCATCTGGTAATCAACAAGCAAATTTGGGAAGGGCTAATGAATCTCTGAAGTTCAGAACTTTATTCATTACGGTGAGGGATGCAAAAGAAGGTCTAAAAACAATGCAAAATTAATTAACCTGTCATTCTTGCAACAGCAAAATAGCAATACCTTGCTCAAATGGGCAACGTGCTGGATCTTCCCCAAAATATTGAGCCAGTGCATCTGCATTTCTACCCTAAAAAATATCTGAATTCAGAAGTATGTACAATAATGCTCATAGTTTATGTTTCAACCACATAAAGTGTCAGACAGCAACTGCATAAACAAATATACAAACGATTATACTTACCACACTGGAATAAAGCGAAGCCAAAGACCTCACTTCACCTTCGGCATAACTAAGGAACTCCTTTAAAAGCTAAACATTTACAAACCCGAAAAAGAAAATTTGTTAGCAATTAAAATAATTCGAAACGTAAACTAATATAAACAGTATTTACAATTAAAATGTACAAATATAAACACAGGCAATTGATCACACTAATAAAAGAACACAAAGATTTTTGAAATTTGGATTACAATTATTAAACAGTATTTACAAGATAAAGGCCATTTCCTCATAACAAAGGCTAGATCAAGCAAAGTGATTGTCCTACATGGGGAGTTAGGAATTAAACGATGAAAGGATCATAGCACTATATCAACCTGTCATGGACATTTGAAGTCAGATTCATCTACACCACTTTCCTCTGTTTCTGAGTGTGTGCGTGCACATGCATACACACGCCAAAAAAATAGCATAGTAATGGTCCAAAGTTGCAGTAAATGCTCAAACTCAAGCACGGCATTGATGTCACTACCTACAAATTCTTCCCAATATGAGAGGTAATCCTATGTTAAACATCATGCTTGTGCAAATGGCCCAACCAAGTATATTGAAAGACCAAACAGGATTTTACAGGCAACATTCCTCCCTTTCCAAAGTTGAGCCACACTTCAAACCAATAGTATCGATAAGAAAAATGCCCAGCTTAATTAGGTTAAATATATTAAATAACAGAAATAATGCAAAGCTTGCTGCATGTTTTAAGCAGCAATGCATTCATAACAGCATACTGGGAGGACCCCACCTACACAATTTAAAACTTATATAGCTGATGTTCAGAAATTACCTTGCAAAAATTCCCTGATACCTCACCATCATTTTCCGAGGCAGTCAATTCCTGTACAACTTTCTCCAGTCCTTTACTAATAGCTTGCATTTCCTCTGCCAAAAATTTTAATTGTATCTGCATAATGATTAATCATTAAGCCAGTATTCTAAGGACAGAATTAACTTATGGACGTGCAAAAAGAAAAGAGTACCTTGGTTGAAGCCTCCAAACTCACAAGATCTTTTGGAAAATCCAGAAGTTCAGGCAACTTTTCAGCAAGTACCTACAGCTTGGAAAAGCCAAAATGTAATTACAAAGAGGTATAAAGAGGTTGCAGTAAAGAAGCTCAAGTAATCTCTATGGAGATGCATGGAGTAAGAATAAGATTAATACTTCTTAAGGATACAACTTATTGATATTCACATTGGTTTGTCTGCAAAACATACAGATTCTATTAGATTTAAAATTCAACATGAACTTCTAAAATTTTGAAAAACTTGATGAACCTCCTGAAGAATTCACTACAATCCTCCCATAAAGCCTCCCATACCCCAAGGGTGGTGCCTGTATTTTAGCCAAGCCTTCAGAGATGGGAAAACTTATCCTTGCACTTTTTACCATGCACGAAATCAAATATCCACTGCCCAATGCAGTGATTTGGCTTCTGACTTGCTAGCCTCTTCTCCTAAATGTATATATCTACCTATCACACTAGCTAGTAACAGAGGAATCAATATCGATCTACAAAAAAATACTTGATGTATAATAGGTTGTTCACTCAATGATAGTTATTTCTATCTCTATTGAACTTGCATTCCTTGTTTTATTTGAAGAGTCCCTAGCCAACTCTTTTTTGATACTCAAAAAGCCAATATACACAAAATGAAGGAAAGGACCTCCACAAGGAATTCAATTCAACATTCATCAAATCTAGTAATGAAGAAAGGGTAAGCTAGCTTAGAGAGCCAGAACGTTGACGAACAAGTTGATTATTACACAAATAGTTGCAACAGATACCAATACTCTTTTATAAATTTCAACAACATGCTTCATACACCTACAAACACCTTATTACTCAATGCAAGGATATATGATTTGGACCATCTGCGGGTAAGATCTCACATTTATCCCAGCCAAAAGAAGAAAAGAAAATGACTTCCAATTAAAAACAGAGACGAGTGGACTAAAACAAAAAGCACAAGAAATTGCATATTTAATTAGGTTTGAAGAAAAGTTTAACAGAAATGGTAGCATAAGCAGAAATGAGAAAGGAAGCAGTTCTACCTTACAAAGATAATGCATAAGAGTCATCTTGTTGTTCCGGGCTCGTGTATCAGTGAGTTTAAGGAGACTATCCAATCGAAATCCAACAGCAGAACCTTCAGTAATGAAATCATTAACTTAATTGAAAGAATGAACTAACAACAGCAGGAATTGGTGCTTCTGAGAAAGAATTTACAGAACAGACAAAGGTAATAACTCGAGGCTTGAGTGACTGAAAACAAGTTTCACTAAGCAAGCCATCAATGAAAGGCCGACCTCTCAGACTCGATTCTATTAATTGCCACTACCCTTTCCCTCCCTTTCCAAAAGCAACTGACTCCTGCAGAATAGTGGCTCCTTTCTTTCACTTTTCCCTACTATTCGCTATATCTTTTTGCATGTCCCAACACTAGTTATGTATATAACCTTCCATGTTTTGTCCCTTTTCAGTGTATACAACTACATGATCATAATTCATCCCTACAACTCGTTCTTTTAGTTTTCTCGCTGATAAAAGAAATTCTGATATGCAGTGATACAGACTATATGTCAAAATTAATATTTTTCATATTAATACATAAAAACATAATAATCACAAAAGAAGTGTCAACTCACCCCTTGCAGTTCCATGATTCAAAGCATTACCCAAAGAAAGAATAGTTTGCATGATCCGTTTCAACTTGGTTGAATTCCTGACCTGATGAGCACATTAAGAGATGTGGTTCAAGAGATGAAATGATCAAAGAAATATCATTATTTTAAGAAACTAATAAATGTGAATTTCAAAGAAAACTTGCCTCTTCGGATGCAGAGTTTATAATATTCAAACTTGTTCTAAGGTCAGAAACCTGAAAAAAGAATATGACAAGACATCAGTAATATTAGAATAAGCAATAATGAAAACAATCACAGAAACTATACGACTAAATAAGCTGTGCTCTAACCTGGGTTTGGAACTGTATTTTAAATGAGAAAACTCTTAGTTTTGACTCAACCCGAGGCACTTTCATCAATTCTAGGAAGAACTGTTACAAAATACACAATGTAAATCAGAACAGATAAAAGAGAATGTTGAAGGTAATTCTCTAAAGATATATGGCAATTTGCAGTTTTATTCAATCTAAGCAGTAAGTTACTATGAAGCTAACAGTTTCATGACCATCAGCTGACACCAATCTCTTCTTCCATCATTTGATTAATTGATTAAACTGATTATTAAATGCCAAGCAACCCAGTATTTGTACTATCAGCTCATAGGAACTGCACAAGGCTTGCTGAAAAATAACAGAAATGTGAAACAGAACCATAAGCAAAGAATAATTCACTTACCTGTTCACATTTTCCCAAGTTTCCCTGATCTCCATTGTAATTCTGCACACGTATATAAAATATTTTTTATGTATGCTAAGGATACAAACAAATGCACAATTTTTTATTCAAAAGAAAAATGACATTGAGGAATGACAGATTTCAACTAAGAGAAAAGGACAAGCACACATCATTATGACAGACACGAGCACACATCCCCGGTACCTTGAGTACTTCCATTTCTTCTTTTGTTGGACAAAACTTAATAAGGTTATCCACCTGATCGATGTCCAATGCTGAATCATCCAAAGCAAGGACTGAGCCCTGCAAGACAGCAGAAATTAGCACAATTACCACATTGGTTGATGTCAGCAATCTAAAAATTGGTGTTGCACTTCAACTTTCCAAACAGCAAATTATCAGCAACGAATCATGGAGATCTAAAATGATATGGTCTCCAATGTGCTTATGAGAACATTTACGGTTGCGGGGGGGTGGGGAATGGGGAAACAGAAAATTTTTATTTCAATGGTCAAGCAAAAGCAATTAATAAATAAGATTTACCCCAACCCCAATCCCAGTGTCCTTTTCCTGCCTGAGCAATACTCAGTGACGTAAAAATTCAAATTCTACTAGCTATTGTTTAACCATGCGTACCCTTGGAAAAGAAGGCAAGAAAGAGTATGAAAAAGAGTAGTTAGTAACTTCATAATCGTCACAATTTCATTCACAATGAATAAACATTAAAGTTATCGTTTGGTTCACTTGCAAAAAAGCTTCATAAAAAATAGCTTACCATCAAATCAGGCAAAGGAATTTTAACCTTTGTGAGCATAATTTCACAATTATTTGCCCGCCTAAGCTCAATCTGCAAAACCAATATATAACATGTGATTCATCATTTGCCCAACGGATTAGCTTACTAGTTACCATCAAACCTTCGGACCAAACCTTACTGGTTTGATGGAGTGACTGTTCACAACATTCAACCAAAAGTAAAGACCGATTACCAGCTGGACTCTCTCAGGTTTAGGTCCAGAACGGCGATTTGACTTCCCACTTTTTCCTCCAAGATCTGAGTTTGGAGCAGCTGCTGAGAAAAGAGACTCTAGTTCTGACATGTCAAATTCTGGAGCCCTGACACACCAAAAAAAAAAAAAAAATCAGAACAATAAAATCCCAGGAAAATCATATGGAACAATGCAGAAATAAAGAGTTGGAATCAAAGAAAGAACAGACACTAACAACATGATTCATACTTGGAAGCTTCATCAGATTTTTGAGCCTCAGCCCACAAGCTCCCTTGCATTGCCCTTGTTAACTTTAACCAATGATATGGTTTCAGGTTGTTCTTTCTAGGTTGAGACTGAAGCCTGGGACTTGCACGTGCTAAACCTCGCATTTTTGCACTAAATGGAGCACCAGAAGGAGGTCCAGGAATTGGAGGGATGTTACCATTACTAACTCCAGTATGAGATGGAGGGGACACATCATTAGCCTTTGATAGTGATAAACCTTTGGCAAAAGGAGCTGGTGGAGGTGGCACAGGCGGAACAGGTGCTGAATTATGAGACAAAGAATTCTTTGGAGGGAGACTAGGAGCAGGTAATGGTGGTGGCGGTGGTGCTAAAGACGTACTAGTTGAACTCCTAGAATGTAAAGGAGGTGGAGGTGGTGGAGGAGGTCTAGAGGTGATTGCCGAACTCTTAGAAGTTGGTGGACAAGAGACAGAGGAAGTAGTTGATGAAGCAACCACAGGGGGCAGTGGGGGAGGAGGGGGGATTGAAACTGAGTTATTGACAATGGAAGACAGAGAAAGGGGTGGGGAAGGGGGAGGTGGAGGTGGAGGTGGGTTTGGAAAAGAGTTCTTAACAGAGGTAGATGGAGATGTTACTGAAAAAGGAGTAGGGGAAGGGGGAGGAGGTGGAGGTGGAGGTGGAGGAGTTGAAAACAAGTTTTTGGCAGAGGAAGATGGAGATATTCCTGAAAGTGAGGGGGTTGGGGAGGAGGAGAGGGAGCTGAAAATGAGTTCTTGACAGAGGAAAATGTTGAAGATATTCTTGAAAACGAAGGGGGTGGAGAAGGAGGAGGAGGAATTGAAAATGAGTTATTTACAACAAAAGATTGAGACGTTCTAGGAAAAGAAGGGGGTGGAGGTGGAGGAGGAGGTGCGAGAGTGGAGGTTGTGGATGAATGCTTGGCCATGGGAGATGGAGATGTCTCTTGAAAGGAAGGTGGCAGAGAAGGTGCATCTGAATGCAAGGTCTTTGTAACAGGAGTACCCGCCTCTGAATTTGTGGGAGATGTCGTGGATGGGTCTGATAATGAGTGCTCTATACTTCCTGATGTGGTTTCAGGTTGTTTGGAAAGAAAAGACTGTGTTACTTTCAGAGTCGGAAGGGGAGGAGGGGGGCTCACCTGAGTTTTTTGGATAATTTTAGGATGTACCAATGAAGCTCGTGCAGAGGGAGGCTGAAATGGTAGCGGTGGTGGTGTTGGTGACGGAGTAGATACATGACTAGGTTGTGGAGTTTTCATTATATTTGTGACAGAAGGAGAAGTAGGTGCAGCAGGTTGAGATCTTTTCACCTGCTTTGTGATTTCTTGAATATATTTGTCATGATCATGCAATAGAGCTGTGATTCCAAGGGATGAGGGTGCACTATGATATCTTGATATAGGTGACCCTTGTGAAGCAGATGACGAAGTTTGAGGTAATCTTGGAGAAATGATCTTTGGTTGAGCAGGCTGTTGGAGAGAAACCTGCACCTCTTTGGGTTCATTCATCTTTTTGAATGAATTTGAATCTAGGGCTGGTTTAACAGATGGCATGAATGGTTTCCCTTGAGAAATGGATGCAAGACCCCCAATGTTGTTTGATGCCTTCAATTTTAGTTGCTCTTTATCTTTTTCAAGAGCTGATTCTATTATAATGCTGCCTTTTTCTGCATTTAGAGCAGTCTCCAAATTTTCTTGAATGAAATTTGATGGCGTGAGATGCTGGAGCATGTTTACTGCAACGTCCAGCTTTGGATCTAGCCAATCAACATTGTTGAAAATTTCTTGAACTTTAGCAAATGCTTCAATAGGAAGGCCATCCTTCTCCTCTATGCCCGGCAAATCAATTGAAACAAGAGAAGTTGCAGCATCCATCTCTGAAAAAAGAACCTTCATCCACACAAAATATATTAATTCCATCGTTTTTTTTTTTTTTATAAAAAAGGAAATAATTTTGTTAGTAAAGCATGGAGGGCAATTCCATCCTAACTTCAAACAAAACTCAGCATGTAGAATAGCAGGAGAACCAAGGAGATACCTCTGCTCTGAATTCCTTGGAAAACAGATCCTTAGAATTCCACAAGATGTCGATTTCATCACGGTTAAGCATCAAAATGTTTGACCTTATAAAAGCTGTGTTGAACATGACCCGAAACATCATTTCTTCACGCTCTTGATCACTATCCAAACTAATACACTCCAGCACAACATCACCTTGAATATGGCAATGGATGTCAATTTTTACAAGTTCACAATCTGCCTGCAACAACATTTGTAGGTGGTAAATATATCCATTCCTTAGTTTGTGGACAACATACCTTCGAATTACATAATTGGGAAGATCTAATAAAAAAAAAATATTCTGGTCATGTTGTACATGTAATTCCTCAATAGACCTTCAACAAAGCAAAGAAACATCTGCCATGGCTCCAGAGTAAACATTTCTAACCACACATTAAGAAAAGTGGGAAAAGTTTTGGAAAAAAACAATGGAATTTGTATTATTTCTTCTCTGATGCCCTTCGTATAGCAGATGACACTAGCTCCTAAACTTTCCAACATGGTAAATAATGTAGTGAACCTAGCAGGTCTCATGTATATTTAAGGTTTCCATCAGGATTCTTTAATGAAGCAATCTCAATGTTGCTTCTACCAGATTAATTTTGACAGGAAATATCAAGTTGCAATCGTAGTATCAATCAAAATATTACAGCATAATATTTTTCCTTAGATTTGATAATCGCATCACATGAACACAGCAGACCATCAGAGGAAATAAAAAATCATTTGTGTAGTGTTGTAAGCATGATGCATCATTTTGGTGGCCTATAGAAAAGAGCCTTAGTACCCTTCATATTTAATAAGGAAAATTATAATCTAAAACCTCTTCACACACTCCAACAACTCTTTCTGCTTATGTAAATGGAAAGATCCTCTCTGAATGTATTGCCCTGAGGATGGAATAGGTTACCAATAAAATCAAAGGCAACTGTCTTGTTCAGAGTCAGAAAGTGCTACAGTCTATAAATGCAATTTCACAGATTTTAAATATCTAGAACTAAACAGGCATAAAATCATGTATTTATCATATGCAACATCAGACAGGAACACAGCAAATGATTTCCCAAACTAAGAGGTGTCGATCATTAAACCATTAAATGAAACTAGACAAAGCATGCACGGTGTCCTATCAGAAAGTCCAAATATATCATCCACTATGAGTGAAAATATGTCACACAACACACTCATAACAAAATCCTAAAATAGTATTGCCTTAAGAAAGTAACAAATGGCAGCAGGACCAGCTGTTCTAAGTAAATAAAAATGAAATGAACAAACATAAGAAAGAATCTTAATATTCTGGTTGGAATCATTATTAAAATTTGAGATCCAAAAAGAGGGAAACAGATGAGTAAAATCCACCTGCTTGTAGTGCCGAACAAGTTTGCTCCTTTTTGGTGTTGAGAACAAAACTTTAGGAGTTCGATCAGCAACCATTAGAGGATCTTGTCCGTAGATCCTAAATATTGGGCAGCAACCCCCTTCTCCATCGAAATTAGGAATGACTCTAAGAATAATACAATCCAAAGTAAGTGCTCTATCCAGTGGAGGCCATTCTGAGCCCACATTCCTTCTTGAGACATACTGAAGGTACCTCAATTGTGAAGGCAACGGATTCAGTGGTGACATCAGCTGTAATAGCTCACGAGGTGCTTGCTTGTAAATCATGTCTAAAGTTTTCTGCTCCCCAGTAAAATGTTTCCTATATATCAAGAGGGCAGCAAGCATAAAGGCCAAGACTGGCCACCCACCTCTTTCACAATGCATCAAAAGCACATTCTGATGCCCAAGGGAGAGCCAACTTTCACTTGAACGCAAGAAATGATGGACTGTCTCCATTGTGAGCAATGGACAACCTTCATAGTGGCGAGGATAGTCCATTACAGTCATATCATACTCTGACAACACTTGACCAATTTGGCTTTGGTGTTCTCCTTCTCGAAAATTAAACACCATGAATGAAGCCTCAGGAAAGTATTCACGGAGTTGACCGACTATGCCTCCCAGATATTCTTTATACTCTTCGTCTTCTAAAATGTCAGTCGTGAAGCAGCAATCGAAGACTACGTGATGCAAAAGCAACAAGAAGAAGTTAAACTCTCACATTATTATAAGTTTGATGATGAATCTTCATTAGCGTATAGAAAGAATATTTTGCATGGCTGAGTGGTAATTTATTGTCTATAACATTGTGCCTTTAGAAATATAAAAAAAAATAATACTAACAAAACCTCAATGAAGTTTTCTAGAGATTTAGAGACTAAGTACTGAGCTGATTTGTGTGGTTTTTTCTAATTCATTTCCATTTCCAGTAAAATCTCACACATTATCCAATTTATACTTATATGGTATGTCAATAACAAAATTCATGCAATATTCTCCATAAGATATTCAAAATCCATTTTTTTAAACCAAATCAAAAACTGAAGCAAATAAATACATACCAAAGACCCTTTCAGATATCTCCAAAAGCCCATCAGGAGGCTTCCTGTAGAAAATTTTTCTAAATAATGCCATTCTTTCTTCACAGGATTCGAAAAAACACACCTACCAAAAAAAAAGCCCTACAGCTATTCGACAAAATGCCGCATGAAGTATAAACACACGCGGGTTCAGCTAATGAAATACGCAGATCACAAAAACAATGGCATTTATATACAGGAACCAGAATGCTATTCTATCTTCAAAGGATCCGATTAAATAACCCTCCCAGAATAAAATGCCCTACAACTGTTCGACAAAATTCCGCATGGAAGCCAAGAACGCACCCAGGCGCAGCTAATGAAATACCCAGATCAGAAAAATGATGGCATTGTATAGACTGAGTGTATATTCAGGAACCAGAATGGATTTCGCCCCTTCTTAAAGGAACACTTATGTGGGCATGGGCATTTTTTCTTTTTCACCTTTGTCTTCACATTCACACCTGCGTTTCTTTTTCTCTACCTGAGCAAAAACTTAGCTTTCAATCAACATGACAGAGTAAATGGGGAAAGAGAACGAAGAACGAAGAATATTCCAGTGTCGTTTTAATAAAATTAGTTATTAAAGGGAATCCGAGGATCTGAGGTTTGTCTCAATGTCGCCTGTCTTTGTTTCGTCTGTCTTTGTGCCTCTGTGGTGCGTTTTTGGTTGCTGATGATGACAACGATCTGCTTTTCTGATTTTATTTTTCTGTTTTTGTTTTATTTTTTTATTTATTTTATTATTACTATTATTATTATTTTTTGGTTATTGTTGTTGCTTGAGATGCAAATAAAAAATAATTGGATTTGTACCATATTGCTACCACGTGTGCCACTCATGAATTTGGGGGTCATGTAATAATGAAAATTCGTATTTGTGGTTTCATCAATTTAAAATTCATTAAATTTGCCTTTCTTTAACATTATGTAACTGTTTTGCAATTAAGCAATGCATTTAAAAGTTTAGGCATTTTTTTTTTCTTTCCATTGCATCTTAAAGAATCATTAAAACCAATAACTAAGTTAAAAGTCTTTATTGTCATGAGATTATAACATTTTATCTTTAAATTTTGTTTAAATAGAAACATTTAAAAATAATAATTTGAACTATAGTTTAGGCATAACCTAAGGAAACAAGTTTTTGAACAGAGCCGTAGTGTGATTAAGGATAATGCAATTAAAATAATTATTTATTACATGCTTTATACTTACGAATGGTGAATCTTAATCAAGTGCCCCACCGAATCTAATACGCAGTGCAAGCATTTGTGAGCAATTTTAAAAGCGGGTGATGGTGATTGGGTGTTAATTTATTTTATGATAGGTATAACAATAAAATTTAAAAAAAAAAGTGATGTTAATTTTAGGGCAACTTTTGTTACTGAACTCAACATCATCTCACGTAACGTGGCGCAATATCTGGCCAAAAAAATGCCAGAATCCACTTTAATTGGTCTTGCAATTCATTAGTTAATTGAAAGTTTGTTAATTATAAAGTGCATGATTCACCATTAATCAAGGCCTTTTCTCTTGTACTTTTGCTTCTAAATTGAAGTTAGAATCATACTTTAATTTGATTTGGTTTGGTTTTGTCAACTGTTTCGATTTGTTTTCTTGGTAAAACAATTATGGAAATTGCAAAAGTCACTTTCACAAAGATAAATAATATGATTGTTAAGAAAAGAACCTTAAAGATGGATGAAGAAAATCTTGTTGATTATGAAATTTAACCAATTGCGTTAAAAGTCGTAACTAGAGTCTGCACCAAGATTTCTCCATGATTTATATCTATTTATTCAATTTTTCTTTTTTATTTTGTTAATAAGATCTATTTATTCATTTTTAAGTCCTTTTTAATGTTAGATGGATAAATTGCTACAAAGGAAAACATTGACATTACAAAAAAAAAAAAAAAGTCCACTAATAGTCTAAAATTTACACAATTTTAGGATAGGGACGGCTTGGACTCTACAAGATAAAACTCAAAAAATTTGTGTCTAATATAATTTGAAATCGAGTATATACTAAGTTACTAACAAAATAAATACTTATAAAAAAATATGATTTTTCATGAAAACTCGAACTCATTCATTTCATGATTATGAATGTAAAAATTTCGTCACTTGTACAATGACTTGGCCAGTATTTATTTTTCAATTTTGGTTGCTCAATAGAGCACTGAGTTTTGTTCTTTTTTTTTTTCTGAGAGGTAAAAGTAAACAATTTTTAATATATTATTAATTGAACATATATTTCAGTAGACAAATTATTTAAAAAAAAGGCCAAATGGTGTTATTTTTTTAAAAGAAATAATACTAACAGGATTTCAATTTTTCATTCAAAGTCAAAGTGATACTTATCTATTAAATGGTGTTATAGATTAATAAATGATTTTATAAATTATGAAATTAATTATCTAATAGATAAATGTCAAAACTATTAGATACTACTTGAAATCTATATTATTCTTTCTATATATATACAAAATAACGTATAAAATGCATTTGTGTGTGTGTGTGTGTGTAGTGAAATTAAAGAGTTTTGATTTTGTGTCTTTTTTAATAATTATTCTACAAATGCATTTTATATGTTATTTTGTTTTCCTGCTTCAAAATGACATTGTAATGAATAATTTTTTGGTCTCAGCCTGGTAGCCTTAGCACACTCATGGACCCAGTTCTAGGCCCAAAATCATCACAAAAATGACCCTGGTGCATGTCCTTTTTAAGTAGGTTTGGACTTTTTTTATTCTCTAAGGTAGGAGTATTAGAAAACTAACATTTTTTATAAGAGTAGTGATAATTAATCTTTTAATTTATCTTTTCAACCCCTATTTTACAATTTATTTAATTAATTTCTTAAATTACCCTTATTAAAAATTATAATTATTTTATCTCTGGAGCATTATCTTCAACCCAATTATTTATCTTCATCACTTTTAAGTTTATCATCACCATTGCCACTAAGTTAAAATTAGAAAACACAATATTTTAATTAAAATAAAAATCAAATAATTAAATTAAGAATATAAAATAATTAGATCTACAAAAATCAAATCTAATAACTATAATAAAATTAAACCAAGTTAACTAAATATTACTCGAATTCAATTGATTGAACATTCTGAACATTAATATTTTGACTTTGGATCGTAGGTTATGATTTTAGAATATCTAATTAACTTGATATTAGTTTTATTATAAAATATCTAATTATTTTATAATCTTAATTTGATTAATTAATTTTTATTTTAATTAAAAACATTATGTTTTATAATTTTAACCTAGTGGTAATGATGATGATGAACTTAGAAATGCTGAAGATAAATGGTGGGGTTGAATATAATATTTGAAAAAGAAAATAATAATTATTTTTAATGAGGGTAATTTAGAAAATTAATTAAGTAAATTGTAAAGTGGGGATTGAAAAGATAAATTAAGAGAGTTTATTTATCATTACCATTTTGATAAATGCTATTGATAAGGAAATAAAGGGTCTGGGCCTCATAAAAAGTCCAATTATATCACCTTAAGCCTAATCCAAGCTCGGACTTTGTCCAAGTCAAGCTATTTTTTGAAAATATTTAAATAATTTATATTTAACCCTCCAAACGTATTAAAATTTTAAAATTTATTTAAAGCAATATAAATATAAAAATTACTCTAATCAATATTTCAACTATAAATTATATAAATAACTAAATATAAAAAAAATCATTTTTTATTAAAATAAAACACACACAATTTAATTTTACAGTCTAACAAAAAAGCTCATTAATTTAATAAATAAATAAAAATACGTAATTTTATTATACAATTTAAACAAAGAATTCATCAATAAATGACAATTCACAACCTAACATAAAAATAAATTTAATAATTCAGGCCGGGTCAATCGGATAAAAAATCTAATTTATTTTTTTTACAATCCCTAAACGTTTAACTTTATAGTTCTTTTCAATTATTCTAACTTTATATTTCTTTTTTTTTTTTAATTAAAAAATGATCAGTTGAATGACATTACGGTGAACGTGTGATTCAAGTAATTTCATTATTAATTTTGGGCACACGGGGATATGCTTATCCTGGCATTCCAAACAAGTGCAAGCCAGCACCCACGATTTCATTTGTTTTGCCTCTCGTCAGCATGTATCCTGAACATTCTAATATAAAACACCATATAAGCCTGCAAATATTATTAGAATCATGATTATTATTAACTTTATGATAAATCAAAATCCACTTAACTTTTAATAATAATAAAAAAAATTAAAACCAAGTTTTATATCCACTTTGATGTCGCCGCCCCGCTCCTTTAAATTGATATATTATCATGTCACATAAATGTTTCATAAACTCTTGTTGTTTCTATCTGCATTAATTTTTGTCTGATCAAAGGTTTTAAAGGAAACAAAATAAAGTGGAATCATTCACTTGCATATATTAATGAGTAAAAGATTATTAAAATTAAAAAAATATTTAGAAGCGAAATCAGTCCATCTAAATACCATACCTCAATTAATCATTGCATTTTAATTTCTTTTTAATCTGCATAAAGTCCATTTATCAACTATGAGATGAACAATGGACACCATTTAAATATTTTGGTTCAAAATGGACCATATTGATTTTCAAACATTCTTTACTTTATTTTTAGTTCTGAAAAAAAAAACAAAAATTGGAAAAAAAGAAAAAGAAATAAAGAAATGTGTGCTGTATAGTTGTGTCCGTAAATAATAGAAACTAAGGCAAAGGCAACTCATAATTGGGGTAAAATTTAAAACCTTCCCTCCAAAAGAAAACAAGAAGCAAAAACACAGTACAGGAAAGGCTCCAGACTCCAGTGTGTGTCATTTAATTCTCCTCTGAATGAATCTTCATTGAAAATTAATTAGGTTACTGGTGATTCTCAATCCCGATGAGTAATAACAGCTCTTCAATCCTTAAAAGCTCCTCTTCGACTGCTCCTCCTTTACGAATCGCTGATGTGCTATTACTCCATCTCGAAGACGACCAAGAAGAACAAGTGGACGGCGCAGATTTCCCGTTTTCTTTATTGATGAACGGCTGTAGAAGACAGCGGAGAGAGGCTGGCGGTGTTGTGTCCCGGTGGTTCAGATGTTTCCGAACGCCCGAGGATCAGCATGATGACGATCATGACAGTGTAACCAACGGTCCTGATTTGTCGCCTCTGGTTGCTCACAACGGTCACTCTGGTGATTCATTTTTATTAGCATTTCATCTGATCTGATTGTCTGCCTTTCTTTTTCTTTTTTTCTCTTTTTTCACCCCACTATATTATTTCAGATATTTAATAATTTATTGTTTGAAGGTATGTTTAAGATCCACGTGTTATAATTTAAAAACACTACGGCTGAAAAAATTAGTATGCTATTGATTTTACTTAAATCATCTAGTGCAGTCATTTGAATTTTTTAAAATGTAGCACGATCGCAGCCGATAAAGACTGTAATCATAAAAATATTTAATAAGTAATTATTTGTCTTCACATTTATATTTGACAAATAACAACTAGTGATTTCATGTTGTATTAAATATGAGCACCTAAAAAATAAATTATTTACCAAAATTTTTAATTTTCTTGCTTTCAAAAATTAAGTAGACATTTAGAAACATATCCTAAGATATAGGACTAGTTAGTTAGCTTAAAAATTTCTCTCTTCAATTTTTTTGGAAATTTGTCATTGAAGAATATAAATTTCTTCTAGACATAGTTACTACTTACTAAGTGATTAATTTTTCATTTGATTTTTCAATTGCAAGTTTAACAATTTTTTCTTTCTATAAAATTTGACGTTCAGGTCCTGCAGGGGGTTGTAGGTGCCAAAGGGAGTCCTCTTTCAATGTGGGAGTTGGGTGTTCTCTGTTATATCTAATTGCAGCAAGTAAATCTGAACTTGACAAGATGATGGATTTGAGGACCCAAATGCAAGTACTTCTCCAGAATTTCAAAGAGGAGCTGCAAGTGAGAGACACCTCAGAAGAAGGGATGGGATCAAGCTGTCATCGTTCTTCGCAAGACCTTGCAATTTCACATGTTCAACCAGAGTCATCAACTACAACAATTACGACATATGATCAGTCTTTGAAACGTGACACGCCTAAGGGTGTCGAATGTTTAGAAGGAATAGATCAACTGCAAGCGGAACTTGAGGCAGAGTTGGAGCGTTTGCAGCTGCACTTGTATAAAGACGAACTATTGCAACATCCAGAACAGCAAAGTGTAGAGGTTCTTGTGTTTGTGATTGTGAATGAACTAATTACAAGGACCATAATGACTCACTGACATACAGATTTATTTGCTTTCAGTAAATTTTATAGACTGTCTCACTGTGATGCCAATGCTTGTTTGTTTGTGCCACCGGCTTTGTCAGGAGAGGTTGCTCCTTTTTACCAATTTGTAAAAGCCATTACATAGTCAGTCTTTTAAAACTTTAATGCATCATGGGCGGGAAATTTTTTAACCCTGAATTCAAAGAGATCTCTTTAACCTATTTGTTTTCAGTAATTATTAAATCATCTTGAATGGGCTGTGATGCAAACGCTTATTTTAATATTGTCTGTGCCACTGCCCTTGTCAGGAAAAGTTGCTCTTTTAGCAATCTGGTCAATCATTAAGGAATTTAATGCAGGGTAGGTGGAAAAGTTGTTAACATTGAATTCTAAGAGGTCTCGTTTCTGTTACAGTTTAGGATTTGTTTTTGTTAGATTTATGTAGACAAATGATTTTAAAGTAGAAATAGATGGTGTGGGGTGTATGATAAGCCTTTGGTTGTGGTGTGCACAAGAGAGATGAATGAGGAGCACCTAGCCACCTGAATCCTGGAACTTTTTTGTTGGATAAATTTAGAATCTTTCTTTGAAGCTTTCTGGTTTCTTAAACAAGAATAATGGATGATGCTGTGACAGTATCTCAGATCTATCTCTTTGGGTTGAATACAAGTACATTGAAAGTTTATTAGCATTTAATATTACTTCATATGTTCTCCAAGAATTGTGCTGATGGTGTATATAGTAGATTCACCATACTCCTAGTTGCATATTCTGAGCAATTGGAATTGACAGGTGATTCTTAAGGACACTGCTTCTTCTAGAAGTTACAGCATGAGTTCTGGAGAAGTAATTGACCCCGTAATAGAAGCCCAAGAGGCCTTCACTGAATTAGACTATGGAGTTGCTCCCTATGAACTTGAGAGAAGGTTGCATGAAGTACTAGAGACAAGACAGCAAGAGCACATAAGAGAGCTAGAAGCAGCTTTAGAGTGTGCCAAACACAAGCTTTCAGAGAAGGAAATGGAGAATTCTTGGTGGAGGGACACCGCAAGGCTTATCGCACAGCACGTTCCCGGACCTTCAAGGCGTATTTCTGAGAGCGGATGAGTGAAAAAAAAACACTTGATCACTTGTTAAGGTAAGCTTCAAATTGTAAGATAAACTTTTGCACGTACGGTATTTTGATCAAATGTTTGATGATAACTGTTAGTTGCTTTCCCTTAAATTATAAATTTTTTCGATGATGAAGTTGTGACTTGGATTATAAGCCGTAAAGCCGAGTCTTCCAACCTTTTGCATTATATAAATGTGCGCTAGCCTTGTTTCTTGGGTTGCTACATTTTGACATGCTTGTATTTATTGCTACTGCAAGTGCATTTTATGTTTTTGTTATACAATTTATATGTAATTGCGTCAAAATTAGTCATTGACGTTGAAGAATCTTTTCTTTGGTGCGATTTGGCTCCAAGCATCATGCACCAAAGTGATGGCTAGACAAGGAGATTAAGGGCTTGCCATGAACGTTGAGATGAGGCTGATACAGCAGTTGATGTGAACAGAGGCGCATGCCAAAAGTTTGGATTCTACACTTTAATGCTCTAATTACTTACTGGAATAGTAGTAAAGAATCTAAATTCTCCTTAGGTTTAGTTGCATATTTTAAGGAGATTTGAGAATCTCACTATGTGAGTTATACCTATTTTTAGAGTGGTATTCCTACTTAAGAGATAGGAGTGGAAATTTACTTTAACCTTTTGTTTTTATCATATTTTTTTTAAATTTAATATAATTATATTTAATAAAATAAAATAAAAAATATTATATTTATTTAAATAGTATTATTATATTATTTTATAAAATTATAGTTATTAAAAATAATATTATTAAACTTACTTAAATATAATATTATTATATTTATTTAAAAATAATAATTTATATTGATTCTAAGTTAAAATTACTTAATGATAATATATATGGACATATATAAAATAATATTATTATATTCATAGAGAATGAAAAATACTATAATATATTATCTTTATTTGAACATAATATTACTATATTTATTTAATATTAATAAATAATAATAATAAATAGTTATTAAAGAAAATATTAATTTTATACTATATCATTAAGTGCTGTTCTTATCAATAAATTTTAATTTACATAATTAAAATTAAAATTAATAAAAAATTATGATTTACATAATTAAGAATATTAATAATTATTATTAATTTACAAAATAATATAATAAATATTTTATTTTCAAAATTTTTATTGATTTTATAATTAAAAAAATATAATTTTTTAAATAAAAATAAAATTGTAATTTAAAATTATTTATTCCTAATTTAAGAAAAAATAAATATATAAATTAAAATTTAATTTTGATTCCATATTTTTATTTAAGTACAACTAAACAACGTACTCTTTCACTCTCATTTTATATTACACAATCTTAATTTTAAGATTCTCGCTTTAATTCGATAAGTAAACGCCACCTAATATGATTCTTCGTTAGCTATAACTTTAGATGCGAGTGCCATAACGTGAGTGTCATATTTAAAAGTTTTGGCCTTTTTGGAGGTGATGTCACCACTGTATTAGCTCGCCGTTACATTTTTTCCACGTATACAATGTATTTATGATGTAATAATTAATAATTTAAGCAAATATTTTAATTGTATTGAGAATTTATCGTCCATCCATATTGAAAGTATAACGTAATTCACACGTAAGAGACCATCAATCCGTTACTTTGGTTAACTACATTAACCACCATTAAAATGCAAAGTAAAAAATCATCTTGCCCTTGTAGCCTCCCAAAACTTTAAAATAAAGACTATTTTATCTCGATTCATTTAAGAAAATAAACTAATGTTTTGGGAGGCTCTAGGATAAAAACAATCTTTTATTTTAAGTTATTTAATGGTGGCTAACGGAATTAACGAAAGAGTGATTAGTTGATATAAAATAAAAAATTTGAGGTGATTTTAAGATAAATTTGTGGCAATTACTTAAACTTTTGATATTCTTAACAATAATTTTTCTTAAAATTTATGCATTATATATATGTGATCATTGCACCATTAATAATGTTTAGTGGTTTTTCAATAAAATTTTTAGTATTATTTAGTGGTTTTTTAATAGAATTTTTTTAATTATATAATACTAATACTTAAATGAGATAATTACTAATATTTATAATTAAATAATTACTTCACTTAATTATGAATTCTTAATTAAGAAAAGACATTAAATGCATTTATCTAAACGCCATCGGTGTTTTTCAATACCCAGTATGAACGGTTATATGAATGTGATGAAATTTTCAGATCCAAGTCAATGCCGACTCAAAAATATCAAAAGCAGTAGAGAATCCAAGAATCCAACGATAATATTATTGGCAGAACAGAAAGGTAAAGGTCCATGAGACATAAAACTATGTAGAAACGTGTTTGCGAGAAGTCCCCACTAACAATTAACCACTTGACCAAAAGCAAACCCAACAATGGAATCCTCGCCAAGTTTGGACGTTACTCAATCTCTCGCCTTAAAAAAAGGCGCCCCCACTTACCCCACATTCAGCGCTTTCTTTCTTCTCCAGCCATTCCCATATTTTGAAGTCCACAATTCGACACTCAACCCAGAGGAAGAAATACCTCTTCTTCATTAAGAAAAGATTTGGTAACGATTACTAAAAATCTTTTATTCATTTGTGTTTACTTTCTCATTTTTGTTATTGGAGATTCTTTATTTTTTTATTTTAACTGTTTTTGGTTGTATTGATGTTTGTGATGCTTCCAGTAGTGAATAAGATGGCATTGGCAGGGGATTTAACGCTTGACTTGGTGAGGGACTCTTTGATTAGGCAAGAAGATACCATTATATTCTGTCTCCTTGAGAGAGCTAAGTACCCTCTTAATGCTCCAGCTTATGATCAATCTTATGCTTCATTTCCTGGCTTCTCTGGTTCTTTGCTTCAATATATTGTTCAACAATCAGAGGCCGTGCAAGCCACAGTAAGTTTCTGTCCCTTTTCCTTTTTAAATATGTTTGTTGGTTATGTTTGCTTCGCATGTCTTTCTCTAAATCTACTGGGTTTTGTTTCATCACCAAGTCCATGACGTGTAATGATTCTGTCTATGTTAATATTATTATACTTGGCTTTCATAATCATAGCACATGATTGAGAGAATAAAATAAAAGGCTTGTATTTTTCAATGTTTGATACAGAATGTGGTACACAAGTTTTAAAATATGCATATTTTATTGATTATTGAATAGCAATGAGGACTTTGCCCATGAATTTAGAACTTTACTATTAATGCAACTTATTAATTCAGAACATGTTATAGGCTTATTGGGAGCATAGTGTTTGTCAATATATTGAGATAGTAGAGTCGGGTCTCTGATTAGCTCAGGTATGTTAATGAGCTTTGCTAATTCTTATATACATTTATAGTCATGTTGCCTTGCAGCTTATTTAATGTTTGGTAACTGTTGATGGTTTGTTTTTCTGGTTCTGCTGTTTTTTCAGTTGCTCATGTAAGGCTGTGTTGACATAAGAATAGATGAATTGCCATTTGTTAAGTAAATAACATTGCTAATGAACATTGAGTTAAGGACTAGTTTTGTTTTGGTTGTGTTTTGAATTCGTTAATCTAACTCTAAAAATGGTATTTGATTTGAAATGCAAAAGGCTGGGAGATACGAGAATCCAGAAGAAAGTCCCTTCTTTCCTGATAATCTGCCACACTCACTGGTACCACCTTTCAAATATCTGCAGGTAAATTAGTGTGCCAAAATTCATGGTTTTCTTTTCCATAATTCTATACTTGAAAAAAAGTTCATTTATCTTTTTGACTAATCCCGAGCATAGGTTTTGCATCCGGCAGGCACTTCCGTTAACATATGTAAGACCATATGGGATATGTATTTCAACCAATTGCTTCCGCTTTTTGTAGCAAAGGGTGATGATGGCAACTATGCATCAACTGCCACTAGTGATCTTGCCTGTCTGCAGGTAATTGGAGCATACTCCTTTTTATTTGTGTCACACTTGCAAGTGTTCTCTTCAAGATTAAAACTAAGGGATGTTATGATTGTTACGATTAGTATTGGCTCAACTTGATACCTATTCCCTGTCAGGCTCTCTCTAGAAGGATACATTATGGGAAATTTGTAGCCGAGGTTAAATTCAGGGATGCCCCTCATGAATATGAGCCTGCAATTCGTGCTAAGGTATTAAAACTTTATTGTTAAACACTACAGTAATTTCAGCAAGTTTCTTCATTCGTTTTACCAACTCACCAATCTGAAGAACCAGTGAGGCAAACTCAGGACCCAATTTATTGATATGCTGTGGGAGTTTCTAGACATGTAGAGGACCAATTTCAAATTTCATAATGATCAATCGTCAAAACAATAATGTTTCTTGCCTTAATTACTATCTTATATCTTATAGTTAACAACCTTTTTCTCTATACACGTTTTATTGAACTTCATTCTTTTGTATAGTTCACTAGCAATTCCCATCCTGATCAATTATTTGTTTGATGAAACTCTGCTTATTTTTCCCAATTGAACTTCATACAATTTACCTGTCATCTCAGACTTGTTAATTTCCTCTTGCAGCATTTCTTCAACTGTGAAGTTTCTACGTAGAGCACAAATTTCAAAGTTTTAAATGTTCAATTGTTGAAACATTATTTTTCTACCTCAAATACTATCTTATAGGTGAACCTTTTTCACTAGACATACAGAATCGACATTGTAAAGCGATATTCAGCAAAATCTTAGAACATTGTCATGTGGTGAAACTCTGCTTATACTTCCAACTTCAACTTTCTTACCATCATTTCTAGAACTTCATACAACCTACCCATCATCTCTAACGTCTTAGTTTTCACCAGCAGCAATTCAAGTAAGACAAAAATGATAATTTGGCACCAACTAACTAAGCTATTGTTTTGGTTTGTTTCAGGACAGAGATGCTCTGATGAATCTATTAACATTTGAGAATGTAGAACAGATGGTAAAGAAGAGAGTTGAGAAGAAGGCGATGGTATTCGGGCAAGAAGTGAGCCTTGGCAATGATGGTGACAAGCAAGCAAGCTTCAAAGTGGATCCATCTGTAGTTTCAAGACTCTATGGTGATTGGATCATGCCCCTTACCAAGCTTGTTCAAGTTGAGTACCTCCTTTGCCGCCTGGATTGAAGTTGAAACCTGTGCTAACTATTGTCTTAGACCTTCACATTTTCTTCGTGATATAGTAATAAAGCATATTTCATTTTAAATCTAATTTAAATCCAAAAATCCGTATTTGGAAGATCATATACTTAGCAATGCAGGCCAATGCATAGAACATAAATTATTTTCTTCTAAATTATTCTGCCATCCTCCACCTGAATGGTTCCAAATACTTTGATTTTGTTTTGAATATTTGATGAGATTCGCCGTAAGCTGTGTATAATACGCGCATTTTTGTAAATTGTAGTTGTTGTGTTTTTGCTTAATTTTAAAAGCACGTAGTTACAATACTTCGATCTCATACACGACTACAACAATTTTTAATATTTGATAACTCTAAAAGAAAGTAGTTGTGTTAATCTCACAAATTTTAGTCTTTTTAAGGAGACTAGATGTTCTCTCTCAATTAAGTAAGTGGAAATAATCCTCTTTTAAGTTGTGCTACATAGATTTAGAATAGTTTCAGTAGTCCTCTAATTATAACATTAATTTTTTTTCTAAAGTTATTAATCTAGAAATGTCAACAATAAATAAATGTCGCACATTTCAAATGAAATGTTAAAACACTAACGTGAGATGATAATATAATGTGATCAGCTAATAAACACTCTTTTGGAAGTTAAATTCACCGAATATTTGTTTTCTCAAATATACCCCTATAACTCGGTTGCTTTTCATTTGTCCTCTTCCTAAAACGGACCCTTAGCATTTCAAAGGCCAAAATTGTCTTCTAATGATGAATTTACAATATCACCCTTAAAAAGTCAACTTATTACCAGTGAAACCACTCATCAAAAAGCAACACAGACAGCAGAGGCACCGACAAAACAGTTCTGGCTTCTGAAACAAAATTTGAAGAGCCTCTTTGGCTTCAGTGTCGCTCTAGCCCTGTTCTCTACTTCTCTTTCTCGAAACAGAACAACAAACATACACATTGTGTGAATGATCGTTTATGACTTATGATTTTCAGAGTGTTGGTGAACAAAGATTCAGTTTTTAACGTCTATACACACTCAATTGAATTTGAAAGCTCAATGAAAGTTTCCGTCTCCAATTTTTTGGGAGTTTTGAATTTTGGGTTCGGTTGTGTTTTTTGTGCATTTTGTGTTTTGGAAATGAAAATGAGATGGATTAAGAGACCTAGAAAATTGAACTTTGCCTTGCATGCAGCATGCATACTGCGGTGAGCTTGTAAATTTTTTTTTTTTTTTCCCAACAGCACACACAGGATGGTTCTACTTCATGTTAAGACTTCTTTGTCAGTAAAACACATCACTTTTGTGTGATGAAATGGTTGATTTTGAAGGTTTATTAACTAGAAAAAGACATTGGTAAATCATCAGGTTCCGGTTTTGTTTATTTCTGTTGAAAGACAGTATTTTTCTGTGAAACAAATGTTTTAATGAATGCTGGAAATGAAGTATTTGGTTTACTGTAAACATGCCGTAATTATATATTCTTTTTGACGAACGTGTACGTGTACGAGCTTAAAATGTTTTAAAGTTGTTTAACGATTGGTATTGGAAATACTGCCCTTCTAGGATATTGTTTCTTTGGTCACTGGAAACTAAAGTAGACAGTAAAGAGTGTACAATCAGAAATGCCGAACAAATGTTAAGTTATCGCAATTATTGTACTTAAAACAAGTTGGATGCTAGCAATGTTGCTTATTTCAATTGGAGAGAGTCTCTCTTTCTCTCCTCACCTTGTCCCCAGAAAATTGTCAAAATAAAATGGCAAGGATGCTCAATTCTACAGTTGATGGGTTCAACAGATTTAAAATAGATTTTCATTTTCTTAGGTTTTCTTCACAGCTAATTGGGTCTTAGGCTTTAATTTTCATCACACAATCTCTTCTGTATTTATTCTTTTGTTAGTTTATTTAATCTTTTATACTTTTACTATCTTTGCAGATTTTGAGACAAATGGGGTCATCATCAAATGCCAAGGAAGATATAGCCATGAGTAGTAAGGGTGAAAAGTTTTCAGTTCAAGATGATAATGAATTTACAGATCCAAGCAGCATACATGATCTTGGGGAGGAATTTTGGAAAACATTCTGTAGGAAGGCAGCAATGTCTTTCTTTAAGGAATATGGTCTTGTTAGTCACCAGATCAACTCATGCAATGAGTTTATTAAAAATGGTCTCCAGACAGCCTTTGATTCTTTTGGAGAGGCTATAGTTGAGCCTTGTTAGGACCCGTCAAAGAAAGGAGAGGGTTCCATGAGATTTGGGCGGGTCGCTCTTGATAAGCCTAGTTTTTTTGCTGGTGAAGGAGATGATGAGCATGACATGCTTCCTAGGCATGCAAGGTTGCACAATATTACATATTCATTCTGGATGAAAGTTAACATTCAACTTCAGGTGAATAAAAGGTGCTGTTAGTTTTTCTATTGATAAAAGGCAATTTCTTTTGGGTGTGATATTTTTATTCTTGTCTTTCTGCTTTTTAATTACTTACATCTTGTTGCATCATTGTACTGTATCAGCTATACACTCAGAAACGTGTCATAAGTGGCAATTTCAAAACTGGAAGAGAACAATTGATTCGGAAGGAGGTTCTAATTGAGGAAACTAAGGGCATCATAATTGGGAGGATTCCTGTGATGGTGAAGTCTGACCTCTGCTGGATGAAGGGATCAGAGAAAGGTGATTGTGATTTTTGATCATGGTGGATCCTTTCTTATCAAAGGTGCAGAGAAGGTGAGTTTAAAGCTTTCTGGTTTTGCTTTAACATTACTGTGTATTTTTGTTACAACTCCCTTCTCTGTTTGTTTTCATGTATGGTTAATTCATTAATGTTATATCTGTAATGAATTAATTTGTGGGGATATTTAATTAATCCCCAAATTACTCGTTATTCCATGTGGCTTGACGAATTTTCTGTACACCTCTCAGAGGATGATAACTTTAAAATTGACATATTTGGAACCTAAGTACCAATTTAGTTGTTAATATCTACAATCAATCCATAAACAATTAAGACACATTAGTTCGGTCTACTCCATATTCGTCCAAATTAAGTTTCTTTTAATGGGATAATGTTTTGGGTAAACTTCCTTAGAGGTTACATTAGAACTATTTTAAAATGGCTACTACTTTTATGTTCATCAAATTTTTGGGCTTCGTTAGCAAGGAAATTGATGGGGTTCGTTTTAGTGCTTGTTGTTGCAATTAATTTTCTGTTCATGCCATTCTTTGGACTTGCCATTTTTGTTTAATGAAGAGTCTTATTGACATTCTATGTGCTTGATTTATCAGTCTATGTCTTCTCCATCCTTTCACTTGTTCTCTGTAATTTGGTGTCCAAAAGATGTTGAACATAACATAACATTTGTAAAAATCTTCTTTTCATTTCCAGGTTTTCATTACAAAAGAGCAAATCTGTTTGAAAAGGCTTTGGATATCAAATAGTCTGGGCTGGAAGCTGATAATAAGAGGAACACATTGATTTTCAGATTCGTACATATGTCTAAATTTGAAGATATTAAAGAAGGCAAGAAATTTCTTTCAGTATTGTCTTGTCAACAGAGATCCCCTTATGGATCTTTTTTTTTGTCCTTGATGTCAAATCAGACAAAGAAGTTGTAGATCTGATTGATTTTTGAGCATACTGTTTTCCTCAATTCATGATGCTGATGACAAGTGCAATGAATTCCGGAAAGGAAGAATGCTCTCAAGCATGTTGACAAACTCATAAAGGTACCACATTTCCACCTGGGGAAATTACTGAAAAGTACATCAGCATGTATCTATTTCCTAGTCTCCGTGGCTCCAAGCAAAAGGCCCGCTTTCTTGGTTATATGTTGAAGTGTCTCTTACGGGCTTATAGTGGTTGCAGAAAATGTGATAATAGAGATGATTTTAGAAACAAGAGGATGAAGCTGGCTGGTGAGCTGTGTGAGCAAGAGCTGAAAGTACATATTGCAAATGCTCGGAAGCGCATGACAAAACTTTACAGAGAGACCTGTATGGTGATCGCACTGTGTATCCAATTAAATACCATCTGGATGCATCCATAGTAACCAATGGTCTTCAAAGAGCCTTCTCAATGGGAGCGTGGTCACATTCTTTTAAGAGGACAGAAAGAATGGCTGGCACAGTGGCAAATTTTGGACTAGCAAATCCACTGCAGACACTTGTTGATTTGAGCAAATCCATTGCAGATACCCGTAAGTTATTCTGAACTTACTTCAGTTGTCATTTTTTGTAATGTAAGGGTAATATGTTCTGGATTCCAGTTAAAACTGTAGTTGATAATTGGTAAAATAACTTACTTCAGCCTTTGTAATTTAATTTTCTTGACGCAGGCATCCTTCTCACTGGGGTAAGATTTGCTTGCTCTCTACACCAGATGGTGAAACTTGTGGGCTCGTGAGAAATTTGGGTGTCACTGCACTGGTTAGTACAAGCATATTGGAGCCCATACTTGAGCAGTTGTTTGATAGTTGAATGGAAAAGCTGGCAGATGATGACATGCTTCCACTTCACTGGAAGGAAAGTTTAAAGTGTTTGTTAAGGGGGATTGGGTTGGAATTTGTAAGTATTCCCTTTCATTTGTTGCTGACTTAAGAAGCATGCGATGAAGGAGTTACCCATTCAGGTTCCCTCTATTTCATCCTGAAAGGCTTTCAAATTGTATTATTAGATCATTAATGGTTATTAATATCATGTTCGTGCTAGGAACTGGCACAGAACTTACTGGTGTAAATTGCTCAACTTTTTTAATTTCGTGAATGCAGTTTACACTAATTTTGAGCTAAATGAGTGAGAACTATGACGGTAGAGTGGCTACTGTCAAATAGTGAATTGTATGTTGATGATTGATGAAGTGGGCTATTTGTTTTGTTGTTTCTTTATGAATGAAGGTTAACCTGTTTTTGTTAACTAAGAATTGTTTATTGTTGCTATTCTTTAAAATCTGAAAACTAGCATCTAGTACCTTAATCTGTAATGTGCAATTTTTCCCTAATATTGTTAGCAGTGAGTTCGGTTACATGCAGTAAATGGACCATTTTGCTGTGGTCTAAAATCATATTTGAATAATCCATCAAATTGCTTTATTCAGTATAATCATGTTACTCTGCTGCAATAATTGCTGTAAGTTTCCTAGAAATATCTGTTGTCTCTATTAGTGCTAATTTACTTTGAGACTCTACAAGGGAGCATATCTAAGTACTTTTCTGTTCGTTTTTTCTGTTTAAAATATTTTTGAGGCCTGAAATTTTAATTTCTCTCTGTTTACTGATTCTTTGGCTCTGCAAATAAGGGGTTAATTGTGCAAGCTAGCTTTTTATTATCCACACTAATTTTTTGCCTACTTTTCTCAAATAATAATAATTTTGTTGCCTACCAAACCTCTTAATCAACAATTCTCTTGTAGGTGGAAATCAAAGGAGTTGAACAGAAAAGTGAAGTACGAATATTTTGGATACTGGGAGGAGTTACGCCCTCTTTTGGTGGTTGAAAATTTGGTAAGATTAAATCTTTGGAAGGGAAAAATGAATCCCTCCAATCCCTTTTGGACCACAGAATAGTCGAGCTTGTTGGAACTGAAGAAGAGGAAGATTGTTGTACCGCATGGGGCATTAAATACCTTTTAAAGGAGATTGAAGATAAGAAACCCATTAAGTTCAATCACTGTTAACTTGACATGTCGTTCTTGCTAGGATTGAGGCATTAAGCTGTGGGATTATCCCATCCCATTTGCAAACCTTGACCATGCAAGGTGGGTCCTTTATCAATCCCAGAAGCATTCTTCTCAGGCCATTGGTTTTCCAACAACCAATCTGAACATCAGAGTGGATACTCTATTGCACCAGCTGTTTTATCCTCAGAGGCCGCTTTTTGGGACAATGATTTCCAATTGTCTCAGAAAACCAGGTTATGGTCATAATGTCAAGGTCAGAGCTCTATAATGGGCAGAATGCCAATGTGGCTGTGAATGTCCACTTGGGATACAACCAAGAGGACTCCCTGGTCATGAACCATGTGGTATGTTTCGATCTGAAAGTTACAAGGCTGAGTTCGATAACAAAGAGATGCAGGTGAAGAGGCGGTCATCTGATGATATGTTGAACTTCAGAAAGATACAAAGTACAGTTGGCTGTGTTGACATCCTAGATGATGATGGATTTCCTTACATTAGTGCTAACCTCTAGAGTGGTGACATTGTGATTGTAAAATATGCAGAAATCAGGGCTGATCACGTATAAATTTGAAGCACACCGAACGGAGAATGGGTCAGACAGTGAGTCCATATGGTATTTCACCTGAATCGCTATTTTCATTTTCATACATGTATTCAAACATTCACACAGCTGTGTTTACTTATAACCTTGTAATTTTCTATATTACGTGCATGTTGAAGATGACAGTGTGTGTGAATAGAAACTAGAAAAATTGTACAAAAGTGAAAGATATCATCAAGATGTAGTAAATGTTTATTTAAATTTGCTTTAAATTGGTCTAGTATTGAATTATTGAGATGGCCTTCTGGTTGGTGAGTCCACATTAAAGGGTGCCCACCCTTCAGTAATATTTATGATTTTTTGGATTTCATAATGCAGGTTTGTTTTCCATGTCTTGAAGTTCTCAAGCATGCATGGGCAGAAGGTTGTATTAGGTTTTCTAGAGTCAAGAAAATTTCCCTTTTAGGATACAAGGCATAGTTAAAATCCACATGCTTTTCCTTCAAGGCAAACTCCTGGTCAACTTTTAGAGGCTGCTTTAGGAAAGGGGGCCTGTGATGGCTTGATGAACTATGCCACTCCCACTGTTGGTGTCATCACCGAGCAACTTCAGAGGTAACTGTTTACTTGCTAGTATTGATTTTTACGCTATTACTAGCAGTACGTCATAGCAAATAAGAAATTTTTTAATTGGATTTTGGTGGTTGAGTATGCATCATGAAACTGCAACACTGTTCTACACCTAAACAAATTGTATTTTTTTTTCCTATTTTGTTTCAGATTTGTGTCTCAGTTGCTCAATTACATTTTTGCCAGAAACAGTGGAATTACTTTCATATTCAAGCATTACTTTCAATTTTAGTTTGTTTAAATGGACCACGGACTGAATAGCATTCATTTGCTGTATATATGTGGCAGGGCTGGATTTTCCAAATGGAGAACAGAGAGACTTTACGATGGCCGAACTGGTTAAGGGGTTCGTTCACTCATATTTATAGGGCCAACATTTTACCAGCGACTTGTTCACACGTCTGAGGACAAAGTAAAATTCCGAAACACTGGACCAGTCCACCCCCTTACCTGACAGCTAGTGGCAGACAGGAAGCGATTTGGTGGGATCAATTTTGGTGAGATGGAGCATTATAGCCCATGGTGCATCTGCCAAATTTCATGAACGCCAGTTTACGCTGAGGGACTCCTATCAGATGCATTTGTGGAAAATGCAAGAATGTTGCAAATCTGATCCAAGAAGTGGTGCCGTGGTGGATGGTCGATGCAAGGTTTGAGGCCCCTATTGTCGTATTTGTGATTGTGCTGATGACATCATTAAGGCTAATGTACCTTATGGGGCCAAGTTAGTTAAGAATTTTTCAGTATGGGCATCACTTTGAAGTTTGACACAGCCCTCTTGAGTTTCCATGGTGGCGGTATAAAATGTTTATAGAACTCATTTGAACCTAGTGTTAAGCGTGTGTGTGAAAATTTTGAGAATCTACAGAAAGCAGTTGTTTAGCTTAACATGTTGCAATAAATATGAACTGAATGCCCTTAATCTTGCATTTCCAATTAAACACATATTTTAGGAAAAATTTGAGATTTACCTTGATTAGCCATGAATCCAAGCTTCAAACACGTTATGGAGCTTGTATGGATTGCCCAGAAATTAATCCGAGTGCTGTAAAGTTGCTGCCTTCACCTCAGATCAAAATTGCTTGAATATACTGTGTATATGAACAGTGACATTGGGAGAGAAACGAGCGAGAGAGTGCTGCTGTACTCATTCCTCGGTTTTTCAACGATTAACTCCGATGAATTGAAGTCACTTATATCATCGTGGTGAGTGCGAGGACCCTCATGTGTTAGTACAAAATGCCCATCCCATTATGAGCTATAATAATACAATTCAAGGTTATACTTGTCCATAATATACTACCATATAGGGTATGATAAAATCGGACTCATTAACACAATATTTGATCACTTAATACATGAGCTCATTAAGATTGCTCCTTAATATTTGACATTAGTCACGTATTAATTCGGTAAAGTATAAAACAATTAAAATGATTTATGCTAGTCCACAATATGTGAGAAATAAATCTAACAATCTCCCACTGGACTGAGCATAAGTCATTCTCATGATAGTTTTAAAATCAAATATTTTTGAAAACAACCGAATTAATCAATATGCAACTATAGCGAAAAATCAAATGTGAGCAATCACCCAAACATCAATAAGTCCAAAATGTGTCACAAATATCAAATCATGTATGCACCGAGCGGGATGCTCCACACAACAAGATACCCATAAACACGTGACTAAGTAGTAGTATACAAGTATAATAATGAAAATAGCATGGAAATGTGATCAACATGCCTATTTCCATAAGGTCCACATGTCTAGCAAAATGAGACGAAACCAAAATGTCTCATAGACCATCGCTTCTATATAACCATAATGAGACTAGATCGAAATGTCTCAGAAGCGAGCTTCCATTTTATTATAATGAGATCGAAACCAAATGTCTCGAGGCAGCTGCTTTTATAATCATAATGAGATCGAAACCAAATGTCTCGGAAAAGCACTACTGAAGCCAAGCCAAAATGCTTGAGTTCAAAATGTCCACAATGAGACTAAACCAAATGTCTCGGACCATAATATCCTCACGATATAGATAATGCCATATTCAACCAAATGTGTACACAATATATGTCATATCAGTGTTATATAACAATATGCATGCATAATAACAAAATATGAGTAATACAAAATCTCATTTAAGTTGAAACATATAATACAAACCAGAACTCTCACTGACTCAACATATAAAAGAGGATTCTAACAATCCCATATGAGTCACATGATCCTTAAACACTTTTGGAATTAAAGCTTTAGTAAGGGGATCAGCTAACATGAGTTCTGTAGGTATATACTCTACTGATACATAAGATAGAGTAATTTTCTCTCTCACAAATAAGTATTTAATATCAATATGCTTGGAGCGTGAGGAACTCCCTGTATTATGAGAAAAAGAAACAACTGCAGAATTATTACAGTATATCTTTAATGGCCTCGGCACAGCCAACAAAAAATCTAGTCCTGTGATAAAATTCAGCATCCATAAAGCTTGACGTGTAGCCTCAAAACATGCTACATATTCTGCCTCCATTGTTGAAGAAGCTATAAGTGTCTGCTTGACACTCTTCCATGATACTGACTCCTCCCGCCATCATAAAGATATAACCGGATGTAGATTTCTTGTCTTCGAGACGACTGCGAAATCGACATCGAATATCCAACTATATGTAAGTAGTCAGATTGCTGATGTGTCAATGCAAAGTCTTTAGTAGCTTGTAAATATCTGAGCACTTTCTTTGCAGCCTTCCAAGTGTTCAAAACCGGGATTGCTCAAGTATCTTCCAAGTACACCCACTGCAAAAGCAATGTCGGGCGTGTACAAACTTGAGCATACATCAAGCTACCCACAACTGATGCATATGGGACTGTTTGCATTCTAGCTTTATCTACATCATTATCTGGACATTGAGACTTGGAAAGTTTGTCACCCTTTGTTATTGGTGCTTTTCCAGGAGCACAAGACTGTAGATTAAACATTTTCAGAACACGATCAATATAGGTCCTTTGAGACAATCCTAGAAATCCTCTAGATCTGTCACGAAGAATCTCTATCCCTAATACATAATGGGCTTCACCGAGATCCTTCATATCAAACTTGTATGACAACATCTGTTTTGTCTCGAGTAAAAATCGATGTCACTAGCAATGAGCAAGATATCATCCACATAAAGCACCGAAATGATGTATCCGCTCCCATCGATCTTCAAGTATATACATTGATCAACAATATTCTCCTGAAATCCAAAAGAGGTGACGATATCATGAAATTTCAAATACCACTGTCTGAAGGCTTGTTTAAGTCCATAAATAGACCTTTTAAGCTTACACACCATGTTTTCTTTGCCAAGCTCAACAAAGCCATCAGGTTGCACCATATACACATCTTCAGACAAGCTTCCATTAAGAAAAGCTGTCTTCACATCCATCTGATGTAATTCTAAATTAAAATGAGCTACAAATGCCATGATAATACGGAATGAGTCTTTGGTAGAAACAAGAGAGTATGTTTCTGTATAATCAATACCTTCTCTCTGACTGAAACCCTTGGCCACAAGTCTGGCCTTGTATCTTTCAACCTGACCTCTGGCATCTCTTTTGGTTTTAAAAATCCATTTGCAACCAATTGGCCTGCATCCATCTGGCAATTCAACTAAGTCCCAAACTCCATTGTGATACATGGATGCCATCTCATCCTGCATGGCATGTGTCCAAGATGAAGATTCTGTGCAACTGGTGGCTTCCTGAAAGGTAACAGGGTCAGATGATAAATCATCATCAATATCATGTTCCTGCAAGTAAACCACATAATCATCAGAAATTGCAGGTCTTCTGACCCTTTCGGATCTTCTCAATTGCACATCAGAGACATCATCCTCCACAGCCATAGGCTCCAAAACATGATGAGGTTCAGGATCAAGAGAATGAACATCAATACGTGGTAATCCCATTCGCGAGTTGGATAAGATGGGACAGGCAAAACCACAAGTTCTTCTCTTAATGTGAGATTGTGAGGCTCAGTACTCCCACTATTCTGATCATTCTCAAAATAAATGGCACGATCAGACTCAATGATTCTGGTAGTATGGGAAGGACAATAAAACCTAGAACCCCTTGAACCTATACAATAGCCAATAAAATGACCACTAATAGTCTTCGGATCAAGTTTCCTTGATTGTGGATTATAAGGCCTCACTTCTGCTCTACATCCCCAGACATGAAAGTGACGAAGACTAGGCTTCTTTCCTGACCACAATTGATAAGGAGTTTTGGGCACTGACTTACTGGGTACCTGATTCAAAATATAAGCAGCAGTTTTCAAGGCTTCACCCCACAGAAAATCTGGTAAGGTGGAATTACTCAACATGCATCGCACCATGTTAAGAAGGGTACGATTTCTTCTTTCTGCAATTCCATTCTGTTCGGAGTCCCGGCATTGTGTCTCGAGCTTCATTCCACATTCTCGAAGAAATCTAGCAAAAGGTCCAGGATTACGCCCAGTTTCATCATATCGCCCATAGTACTCACCACCTCTATCTGATCTCACTGATTTAATCCTTTTACCCTTTTGGAGCTCAACATTAGCCTTAAAGACTTGAAACACAGATAAGGATTCAGCCTTCTCAGTAAGCAGCTCAACATGACCATAACGAGAAAAGTCATCAATGAATGTGATGAAGTACTTATAACCACCTATAGCTGCAGGAGTGAACGGCCCACATATGTCTGTATGTATCAACTCCAGAACCTGCTGACTTCTCTGAATTCTCTCTTTTCTAGTTTTGGCAGTAAATTTGCCTTTGACACAATCAACACAAGTGTCAAAATCAGAAAAGTCTAGATTATGGAGAATGCCATCTTTAATGAGTCTTTCCATCCTCTGTTTAGAAATGTGACCTAACCGTTTATGCCACAACATAGAGGAATTTTCATCAATCCTTTTACTATTAGAGCTAACAACATTCATAACATGAGCATTGGATGATGATTCAGCAGCATAAGGAAATAAATCAAGCATATATAAGCCATCAGATAGAGTGCCAGAACCAACTAGCTCTGAATTGCGAAATAAGTAAACTTTTCTGTCACCAAAATGAAAAGTATAGCCACATCTATCCAAAATAGATACAGATACCAAGTTTCTTCTAATAGAAGGAATATAAGTTCATATCGATAGATCTAAAATTGGCTGTCGCTAGGTGTAGTCCGACAACTCCTATGCTTTCAACTTTGGCCTTTACTCCATTGCCCATATGTACAATCGACTCTCCTTCATTGGGCTCCTCCTCGCTTTTGAATTCCTGTAAGGAATTTGTTATATTAATGGTTGCACCAAGTATCCAACCACCAAGTATTAGAAGGAACATCAATAAGATTGGATTCAAAGCCCACAAAAGCTACATGAATACCTTTCTTTTCCAGCCATGCTTTGAATCCTCTGCATTCAGCTTTCTTATGCCCATATTTCTTACAGAAATGACATTTTCCCTTAAAGCCTTCAGAAGTGGAACCAGAAGTAGTAGTAGAAGATTTGCTATGTGAAGTTTTCTTTCCAAACTTCTTCTTCTTAAAAAACTTATTGCTACCCTTTGAAAAGCTTTTCTTCACACTCCCACTCTCTTGAGTAGTGACCATCATGCTGATGTGAGATTTTCCCTTCTTCAATGATTCCTCTTCTTGAACTACATAAGCAGTTAACTCATTGATATTCCAAGTCTCTCTCTGAGTGTTGTATTGACTTCTCAGATTGCTGAACTGTGGTGGAAGAGATTCAAGAATTTGGAATACCAGGTAGTCATCAGGTAAACTGACATCCATGTCTTTCAGCTTCTTATGGTAACTTGTCATTTTCAGAATGTGCTCTCTCACCCCAGAAACCCCATCATACTAGGTATTAGCAAGCAATCTCAGAAAGTTACCATTTTCAGCCTTGTCTACCTTCTTAAAAGTTCTTCCCATCACTGCTAAATAATCTTTAGCCTTGTCACATGCAGGGATGCTATCTCTGATCGTTCTATCAATGGTGTATTTCATTGTGTCCAGACAGTGTCTATTGGATTCATCCCAAGCCATCCACTCTGCCCTTTCAGTAGCAGTACTCTTATCTGTGGGCTTGGATGGTTCATCAACTCTCAAAGCCAAGTCTCTATTCAATGTCGATAAATAGAACATGACGGATTCACGCCAGTCCTCATAGTTTGTCCCAATCAAAGTCTTAATGGAGGCAACTTGGAGAAATGAAAGAATATCTAGAGTCGAGAAATCAACAATAAGTATTAATAGGCATGTGAAAACAAAATCATGCCACAAACAATGATTTCTCATTTCTACGATTCTCCAACAAGAAAGGAGTGTTCTAACCCACAAATAAAGCAGACAAGTTGAATATAACACCAACATTGACCTATTACCGACAGGGTAATTAAGTCACTCAGTAGAAAATACCCAACAAATCTCTTTACCTACCCAAGCATCCTACCAAGTAATGATTTACCAACAGGGCAATATCATCACCCGTATGGATCTTAGTTATAGCAACAATAATCCATCACACAATCTATAATCAATAATTATAAATGGACAATTAATTGCAAAACACCGAATAATTTATCATGATTGGTTCTACGACAGGTAGATACTCAATCACTCTAAATTGAAGTTTTGCCATGCATAATATTTCATACAATAACTAAAATTGAGACCAAATAAGCTTTATTAACCATAATTAAAGCTTTTCCCAAAATATTTAATATACCTCAATAAAATGTATGAATGCCATGCCCATAATATACAACAATGATGGATTATTTTATAATTGAAATTCTGAAAAATTGTCAAAATTAATGAAAATTTTGAACTTAAATGAAGAATTTTCAGAATTATAGCCACTGTTTATAATAACAAAACATTTGGCCCTTACTATAAATAAAATTAAATTACTTTCTAGTCTCTAATATAATTACCCAAACTATAGAGGGCACAAATAATATTTCGAGAACAGTTGGGCCATATAATAATTTCCTAATATATCAAGGACCCAATGATAATTATTTTGGGTTAAAAAATAATTATTAATAATATCAGGGATCCAAATGATATTATACCATGTTGACTTTCGGTCAAGGACCAAATTGAAACTTTTGCCAAATATTTGGGCCACAACATAAATTTATAAATTATAGGGACCTAAATGATAATTTCACTGCACTTCATCTTCTTCCTCGCGATGAAGCTACAGTAGCTACAGTTGCATTTTCTTGAACAACCCGATTTTTGCCACCAAAAAAACATGAAAAAATTAAATTTGGACTCCTTAAACATCACCCATGCATTATTCAATGACCTTTTGGTCAAATATGCTCAGAATCACAAAATCCAAAAGTAAAGAAAAATTTCATGGGTGAATCAAAGCTTGATTCATCCCCAAAAATGGCCATGGTTCAATAGGAAATGCATAATCATGGGCTCTGATACCAATTGTTGCAATAAATATGAACTGAATGCCCTTAATCTTGCATTTCCAATTAAACACATATTTTAGGAAAAATTTGAGATTTACCTTGATTAGCCATGAATCCAAGCTTCAAACACGTTATGGAGCTTGTATGGATTGCCCAGAAATTAATCCGAGTGCTGTAAAACTGCTGCCTTCACCTCAGATCAAAATTGCTTGAATATACTGTGTATATGAACAGTGACATTGGGAGAGAAACGAGCAAGAGAGGTGCACTGCACTCATTCCCCAGTTTTTTCAACAATTAACTCCCAATGGGCTGAAGTCACTTATATATCGTGGTGAGTCAGGGGACCCTTATGTGTTAGTACAAAAATGCCCATCCCATTATGAGCTATAATAATACAATTCAAGGTTATACTTGTCCATAATATACTACCATATGGGGTATGATAAAATCAGACTCATTAACACAATATTTGATCACTTAATACATGAGCCTGTTAAGATTGCTCCTTAATATTTGACATTAGTCACGTATTAATTCGGTAAAGTATAAAATAATTAAAATGATTTATGCTAGTCCACAATATGTGAGAAATAAATCTAACATAACATCCTATAATGTCGCAGTGAATGACACTTCAAAGTACAAAAGCTGTCAGTTCAAAGGGAGCTAGCTTCGTTTACCTAATGGATCTTCTATTTTCCCGGGTGAAGTATGGGTCTCAGCATATTGATAATGTTTGGCCATAAAAGAGTTTGTAACAAAATTACCTATTAAATTTGGGAAATTTACATAAATAACTTAAAATATTTTATATTTTTCACAAATAACCTTTCGATATTTTAGCTATCATAATTAGTCAAATTCTAAGTTTCAAGACAAAGCTGCCCATGTGTCGTCACTGGCCAAAATTCTCAAACAGTTGTTCGAGTTCTGAGATGACGGACGATCTGACCAAAATGATGTAATTTTTTTTTTCTGAATTTGGTGCTGCCGAGGCGCGGTGCCGCGTGATGGCATCGGCGCGATGGGCACCATACCATCGCACCAGTTTGGTGTGAAGACATGGTGCCTGTCGCACCAAACCTGGTGCGACGGGCACAACCCTCGCACTAGGTTTAGTGCGACGGGCACCATCGCAGAAATTCTAGATTCTGGAAGTTGGTGCGACATGCAGAAACTACTAGACAGTACGATACTAGTGCGACAGGCTGCTGTGCATAAATCTGCTGTCTCACCAACTGTCACCAAAATATAAACCCTAACTCCGCAAATGATATACCATAAAAATTCATTACACTTATATAAATATTTAATACAATTATATTAAATGTATCGTGTGCTGGCTCTGATCTTTAGTTGCAGGGAACGGTATTTGCAGGAAACGATATTTATAATTTATATGTAAGGGAATAAAAATTAAATAAGAATAGTAAAATAAAAAATGTGAGTTTTAATTAGCTATACTTGATAAAAAATAAAGTGAAGGATTAATTTTAAAATTTAAAAATTGAGTCCGATTATTTTTATAAATTTCCCTTCGGAGACTTGTAGCATCTACTTGTGGGAAGTGATAAGCACGACTATTGCACTGACGCGCGTATTGTCACGCTCAGGTGCGCGTTGCGCTATTATGTCATCAAGGTCTAGTGGTCTAACTTGGGGTCTTCATCTGCAGCTGTTGAAATTCTTATCATAGTTCAAAATCCAATTGTGGTTTAACCAGTCTCTTATAAATTTATTATTTATGTATGCTCATTCTCACATCTAGGCAGAGGAAATAAATTTCAAAGGGGTTGCTTAAAATAAAATATTCAAGAGAACATCTTATTGGACATCCAAGGCCTAAAGTAATAAGCAATTACAACAAATTATATTCCAAAATTTTCAACATGTATAACCAAAAAATGAAAAATGGCACAAGTTTGATTAGAACAGATGACAAACGACAAAATTTCAGCATTCTTGCTTCAAAACGTATAAATCTATCTCAGATGTAAGGTTCTCGCAACACCGTGGGCAGCTGCAGTTCAGGCTCCAACTCATCAAATGGGGAGAAATAGCTGTCGACCATATCTTTACTCACATCTGCTAAACTTGGAGGATCCCACTGCACATTTGAAATTACAAACCAATTTAAGCTGAGCTTGGACGAAGTAAATATAGCTAAAATGAGGTGGTGAAAGAATTTACCTTAGGTGCAAAATCTTTATCCACTAATCGAGCCCGGATGCCCTATAGACAAGTGAATTCAAGTGGTAAGATCAGTAAGAGATTTAAAAAAATTTCCTACGTCAAACTTTTGAAATGCCTATTTACCTCACAGAAGTCATTTGAGATCTTTTTGGAGATCCCATTGAGGGTTATGCGATATTCGCGTACCAAACACTGATCAAGAGATTGAAATCTACCTTCTCGTATCTGAATGCAGCAAGAGAAACTCAAGACAAGCTGGTAATAAGCCAAATGGCAACTGAATGGTGATACAAGGGAAGTCGCCTTACTGATTGTAAAGTAACTTTCAAGCTCAATGGAGATGCCTCTTTCAGTTTTTCAACAGCTTTTCTACACCATACATCATAAGAGGAAGCTGCCTCATTTTCCTGAGCACCACGGACAATGAAAACAAGTAAAATAAATACTTAATCAACCAGATGAAAATTAAATTTACTTCCTCTATCAATGTTATCTTTGTTACAAGGCTCCAACTTGCCCAACACATGTTGGAGTGCAGTGCACGGTTATTACTGATACCCACATTTCAACAAGTGGTGCAAATTGCTAACTTCTATTGAGACCTGAAAAAGATGCTTTCAAGCTCCAGTGGAAATCAAGTTTTCAACTTTGAAGCATCCCAGATACAAAGACAGCATGGAATGTGCTTATTAGGCTTTCATAGATCAAATCCAAAAACTTAATCCGATTTAAGTTGTAATGTTCATTTGCAAAATATATGAGTCGGTTTCTAACTATGTAGCTGGCAAGAGCAAATCTCTCCACTTGGTGAAGACGTTACAAGTTTTCAATGGAAGTTTCCTTTTCCTATCTTCAATCAGTTTTTTCTCAGTTTATGCAGTTTTACTAAATCAATGAAGATGAAAAAAAAAAAAAAAACCAATAAAACCTACCAAAGCATCAATAATTTCCTCAATTGTGTCATGACTGAAACAGTTATCAATTGTCTCAATCCTGAAAACAAACAAGACAAAGGTGTAAACAAATAATTCAGAATTTTAATCATGAACATTACGAAAGCATCAGCTTTTGTGTAAGAGATAATAAATTGATGGCATGTAAGGCAGGTGGCAGAAGTAAGAAAAACTATCCTGGAACCTTACTTGTGAAGAATACTCTCCCTATCCAGATAAACAAGGTCACCATATTGAGCAAGAGAAGTCTCTATGATTGAAGAATCATCTGTGATTAATTTTCCAAGGCGTTCCTCAATCAATGCAAGTCTCTGTCAGGGAGACTTAGAAAAAAAATTGTAAGCTACATATGAAGAGTAACAAAGAGAAGAAACAGAGAGTGAAGTAAAATAAAGTGCAGTAGAACTAACCGCATTTAATGTATAATGGGTGGCAAGACCACAAGCAATCATTTCTACACCACTGAGCTTTTCTCCAGTTAGAGCCAAGTATTCCCCTGAAAGAAACAAAACCCAAAGAAGAGAAGGCAAAATGGAAGCATTTCCCTACTTCAGCAGTTATAGATGTACATAAAAGAGATGAAAGAGATGGACCTCACCTAAGTAACCAGGCAGGTGAGACAAATAAAATGAAGCCCCTGCATCAGGATGGAACCCCATTTGAGTCTCTGGATTAGAAAAAACCTGTAAATTTTATGCATAAGACATTTTCTTGAGTGAATTTTGAAGAAGATGGTGAGTGTTTATGAATCACATACACCAGAAGGTCCATTTCTAAAAGTCCTTCGACAAAGAACACAGCATCAATAAGAAGGCATCTGATTGTGATTCCTAATAGTGATAACTACATTTACTCAAATATAGAGCCAGTCACATACGGTTTTATCAGTGGCCACACGATACATCCCCTGCAGCGAAATCCCAGCTCCACATCCCATTGTGATGCCATCCAATATAGCCACCTGTACAAGTTTCCATTAGATAGGCAGTACAGTTAAGCAGTTACAAAAGTTAATTTATACAAGAAAAGGAGAAAATTACTAGAAAAAGAACATTCAATCTTCAAGATTCGCCATTATCCCAAGTTATAAAGATCAGAATTCAATATCTTAGATAAAATACCTAAAGCAGTAAACTATATCTCAACAATGAACTCTAGAAAAGGGTGGACTCTCACATGTGGCTTTACATATGTTCCCTGAAGGTATACAAAATGATATAATGTCTCAAAAAACCTTTTAAAGTCTTCAAATTTTCCTGCAATAAAGCAAAATAATCAGAGAAGTACATAAGCAACTTTCTTATGCAAACTACAAGAATATTTTTTTTGCAATTAAAAAAAATTAACCCAAATAAAATTTTATGACATGTTTGAAGCCAAAACAGAAGACTAACAGCAACTGATCAGTTATGCATAGGAAAAGAATTTCTGCCCAAATGACCGGCAGTCGTTTAAATTTACAGGCGAATAAGGACACTAGTAAGTAAATTGAGTCAACATTGATGAACATATATTCAGAAAAGATTGAAATGTAATCCACCTTCATTAAGTAACTGATAAAGAGCGATGACATCCCCACCAGAGCAGAAAGCCCTGCCACCGCCCTTCAAAAAATTCAAGATAAAGCTTAGAACAAAACTATTGCCAAAATTGAAGCATGAGATGCGTACTGAAATCCAACTTTAACAACATTTCCATGTAGATATTAAATGAGACATACATAAAATTGCAACTACAAATGTCATTTCGTCTGTCACAGTCATACATATCTCCTTGAAACATTACAAGGAATAGGCTTTAGAATAGAAAAACACAATACTCTCAAATTGTTATGCTCTCATCCAACACCTCCTAGAAGCTGAAAAATACATGATTTCAAGAACAAAACTAAGAATAGCCTCAAAACTTACAAAGAGAAATTATATACCTTCATCAAAACGAACCCAATTTCTGGGTTTTCTTCCCATGATTCATACAATCGCTTCAGCCTAGCCACCTATCAACAAGATAAAAATCAGCAATTAAAACCCCAATGTATTAACAGCTTCACTAGTCTCTACATATGTATGGATTAAACAAAATAACAAAAAGAACAAACCATAGAAGTATTAAGAGCATTTAGATTAGAGGGTCTGTTGAGAATTGCTGCTCTTGATTTAGCTCTTCCTTCAACTAAGACCTGAATTTACAAAAGTAAAACTTTTTACAGTAAAGTAACAAACTTTTTACATAACTAATTTAATTTGAAAAAGGGACACTCACAAACAATGTAACTTAAAGCTTAAATAGAAGTCAACATTAACTTAAAGCTTAAATAGAAGTCAACATTTAATCTTTTTCAAAGAAAATGAAGAGTTACCTCTAAAACTGAAGTGGGTATTTTATGAATACTAATATAACTAATTTGATCTCGCGCACACACAAACAAAGTAAACTTGCAGCAAAAATAGAAGCATACATTGATTTATAAAAATTTAATCTTCTATAAAGAAAATGAAGAGTGGCCTCTAAAACTTAATTGTGTATACTATGAATAGGAATATGAATGCAAAAATAACATAATTTGATCAAATAAGAAATCACAACAGTGAAGTAAGCTGAAGCATAAACTGAACCATAAATTGAGTTAAAAAAAATCATTTTTTAAATAAAATGAAGGGTTGGCTCCGAAAACTTAAATGGGTATGTAATGAATAACAACATAAATGTTAAGAGACCTGGTCTTGAAGATAATCATTTGACGAGTAATCTGGTAAAGCAGAAACGCTTCTCTGTTGATGAGACACAAACGCTACTTGTTTAAATGAATGCTTTATTCTTAACAAAGATTTAATTCTCTGCATTTTTCCAGTTGAAAACCCAGATTTTGCGTAAGAAGACGCTTTGTTTTTGGCTCTTTTCCACTGTGTTTGAGTACTCTTCCTCGAAGTCTCAAAACACTTTGAGCCTTAAGAAGCGATCTTGACCGTCCGATTTCTTGACTGATTGGTCAATTATTGATTCGAGGTTTTCGGTTCATAGGGTTTTTCCTTTTGGGCCAACATGGGCTAAAAAATAAAAAATTGAAATTGCCAAATTAATTATTCCTTTTATAATAAAATATAGTTGTGATTTTTTTAATATTATATTACAATTTACATGCGGGATATTAGGATTGAATCCACTTTCAAATTTTTGCAGTAGAACAAGACATACAAAGTACAAAATACAAATTAGAATTGCATTAATGTGATAAATTAATATGGATGCAAGCTACTTATTTAATAATATGGATAAATTAATAACAAACGCACAATATAAAACTATAGTGTTGATAAGTGCTATGTCTGTTAAAATGCAAACTTTGTATTCAATTTGAAAACTATAGTGTTGTTGTTTGTATAAATTAGAGAGCCAAAAAAAATAGAAGCATGGATATTAGGCTTATACAACCATTATTTTGTTCATTATAGTCATTCTCAAACAAATGAAATTAGTTCCAAGCTAGGAAGCATCTACTTGAAAGCAAATATAACTATGTCATTAACAAGAAAAAAAAATGAAAATATAATCAGCTCTTCCATGTACAGTTGCTAGGGCAAGATATAGCTTGAACTGACTTTTAAATTGAGAAACAATAGCAAGCATTCAAATGCTAGAAGCATGAGCATGGCCATCACCCAACTCTTCAACAGGAAAAGCATATGGTGAGTTCCAGTCAGCATCAAAGATCTCTTGAAGCTGTGAAACAATAGCAGGATTGTATGTTCCAAAGCTGACACCAGCTGTTGTATAGAAGTAATCCCAAACAAGGTTGCTTGTTCCGATATGAGCTCGTGAATCACTCACTGCATATTTTCCATGATTGACTCTCGTAAAGCCTGGATAAATATTTCCAGTATTGGTTCCATTTTGAATGGCAGGTCCTGTCAAATTGTATCCTGGCACCTTATAGTATTTGATCTCAACTTTGCCAGAACAGTTGTTGTACTTCGAAGAATTGCAAAGGACATTGGAATATAGAAGAGACTTGAGATACCCATCTGTGTTCTTGATAAAATGTGCCCAATATGCTACTAGTATCTTCACATTCGCATGCTTGGAGAAGACAACCTAGTTGTTCATAAACATCACTAATATTAAACAAAAAAATTTGGCAGTACATTAAAAGGACACTTAAAACTGATGATGTCAGAAATTACCTCTGAAACTGCAGAGGAAAGTGCTGACCAATAAACAGTTTGCTTCAAATATTGGGATTGACCAAGCCAATCCATTGTACTAATCCTAAGTGTAGCCCCGGTTCCAACAGATTTGATTGTATCCACCCAAGCTTGTTCATCAGCCATATACTTGCCAAATGATAGCTGCTTGCCAGAAATAGGGTAAACATGAATATTTGAACATTTTGTCTACATTCTCTCTCTCTTTTTTTTTTTTTTTAACTTTTGTTTGGGATGTAAATTGAACTTTATAAGCATACATGTCAGTGGATTTAATTCCATTCTAAATGATAAGCTCGAAGGTGCAAAATGTACAACCAATTTCTAAGTGATGCTTTAGATTTTGTAGTGAGCATATGAAAAATGTTTATATGTGAATGTGTTTGTGCGAGCACAAGCATACCAACAAAGTAATTACCTCGGGGGGAGCAAATGAGAGATAGCTGGACTGAGGTTGCAAAGTAGAATAATTGCTTCCTGGAGTCACCATTTGCACTTGGAACATATAAGGGTCTGACAGTATAGGGTAGCCTTCCACATGAGGAACCTCAAGAACTCGAGGAAGGGGTGACCTGTACATAAATCATCAACTTTCAACTGTTTTATCAAACTGCTAGTTTTCTTCCATTTATGCTGCATTCCCATTCATGCCAGTAAATGGATGAAATTGACACTGTTTCCTTTTTCTAGATAGAAAAATGGATTCTGTTAAATTAAATTGCTTCTTATTTGCAATATATATCAATTGAACATAAGCTGTGACTGTACCAGATATTGTGTGCCTACATCAGCCAACCTTGGAAAGGTCTAAGACAACCACTAAGTTGCACAGAAACAAGATAATTTTCGCTGCTATTGCACACAACTACTAGCTTAGAGTCAACATCAATGTCTTTATCCATGATAAGATGTGTTGGAGAGAATGCTAAACTACTACAGAATTATAGAGCCATGTTACAGAACATGATTAGTCCACACATTTCATCAGAATGAAAATCAAAGAAAATTAACAGATTTTGTTAAAATTACTAAACATGTGTCCACTGAAATTATGCCAGTTACATCAAAACTTGAGAACAGTTTTCTATGCATATAGGATAACACTCAATAATGGAAGTAATCGAAGTATCTACCAACATCAGATAAGAAAAGCTAAATCAAATTGCAGAGTTCTTCTAAATATAAAAAAATTCCTCCAGATAAGAGCTCAAGATTAACAAGATTTTCAAATGAACTCTCTGGCGTACCTGCACCTAGCCTTAGGATCAAGAAAATGAGACCAGCAGGGAACTGTTCTATTCACCTGCCATTGTTGGTCTGATACGGTTCTTGTGTAAGTTGAAGAATTAAGAGACGAAAGTGTCCAAAGGTTTTCAAAGTAAACCTCAACCTTTTTTGCTATTGTTGGACAGCCAACAAGATAAATTCCAACTTCCTTCACCTGTAACCATGCGATAATCAAGATTCAGGACTACCGATGACACTGTAACCCCACAGAAGCAGACCCCTGAAGTCTCAAAAGCATGTGTTATGTGTATTAGAAACAAAATGAAATTCTGGTTTTTCCCTAAACAATTAGTTGAGGCCCCAAAAAAGAATAAAGTTTCAACCTCTTCTACTTCCCAATGAAATATTGACTCATTGCATTGCATACATAAGTACCTGAGTTAGAGATTTCCAGTCATTATTAGCAGAACCAATATACACATCACTGCAATCTGATATCCAAACTTTGGCATGGACAATGCCTGAACCCCACCAATCACCAAGTAATAGAGTCACATTTTCCACATTTGGTCTGCCTGAAGCAAGATTAGATGCTTCAGTAGTGAAGTCAGGATATACCCCCGAATGCTGTAGTAGCCTGGAAAGAGATTCAAATTCAGAACAAAGATAGTTACCAAAGGGACATGAACTGAAAACTTATTTATGAAAGATTTGTAAAACTATGAGATTACAGAGGACTATTTAGAATCTTACTTGAATTCTAACTAAACTAAAATGACAAATACTGTACCTGACACTAACATTGCGGTCAGCAGCATTCTCAATAGACTTATAAACATCAAAGCCTTCTTGTGCACCAAATCTCTTCATATCATCTTCAGAGTAACCAAAATCCCCAGAACGAGAATAATTTGGACGTGCAATTAGTTGCCAATACTGAGCTATAATATCAAGTCTCTTTGTAGAGTTACCAGCCAACCACTTCAGCACATTCCCTTTTAAACGCACAATCAAACGCTCAATATCAACAAAGTAAAATTGAAAAAAAAAAATGGAAGAGAGACATTTTTGGGTTTCATTTCATTTACCAGAAGAAAGAACTCCAGGAACACGTGGCAGGTGAGGCATGTCTGTGGGTATCGATTGTACCAACCACGCTTTGCATTTGCTTCCTGATGATGATGATGAAGAGGTGGTAATATCTGGGAAATAGAGAGTGAACAAGATGAAGATAACAAGTGACAGGTTGATTCTGTATCTGGGTGTCATCTTGAAGTCTTAATCTGTCTGTGTTTCAATGATGATCTCTCGAGTGTTTTGTTTTATCTGTTTGTGAATTGTGAGTTGTGTTGTTTTGTGTGTGTTATGGGCAGAAACCAATGGGTCAAATATGGAAAGTCAACGGAACTTGAAACTGGACAATCACATGCATGAGTGAATATGTAAACTTGCTTTGGCCTTTGCCGCTTTGATACTCTAATGGCTAGTCAGTCAGATACTTGCCTCCGTTATAGTAAAGCTCTGAAATTTCAAACTAGCAGCACAACTTTAAAAGAATATTCTCACTAAATTCTAAGATATACCCTTAATTTAGGATCCGATCTTATCAATCTATTACTCTTGTTGACTTTCGGATCCCGCTGCCGGTAAAATCATAAGAAAATATCCCGTTCAGTACATCTCTTTATGACTCCAGTAGTAGCTATCCAGGCAGTCCTGATTGTATGCAAATGGTGCGTGAAAAAGTGTTACTTTATAATAGCATATGCTAGCAGAGTCAAGTAAAAGTTTTTGATCCTTCATTTCTTGTTTAAGGATCAAACACGGCCTAATCTTGTCTGGGGAATGAAATGGAGAAATCAACCATTAACCGCTCTTCTTCGGTGGAACGACTCATGTAATAAAATAGATGATCTTACAATTGGAATTAACAGATGTCATGACAGAGAGAAAAAAAGGCACTCAAAAGAAACTGACTACATATATTTCTGCAAATTAACCATTGACCCATCATCAACTAGAACAAAAACCTACCACCCTTTTTTTTTTTTACACTTCTAATACTTTCTGACTCTTTTTTTCACCTGTTCAATTCATTTTAACCTTAAAATCCTTCCCCTCTAAGATATAGAGTGCCTCCGGTGTCGTGAAGATGAACCCGATGACTTGGTATCTCCAGGAGCCAATGAAGTTGGACTTTGAGAACTCCCAGATGTCTCAGAGCTTCTGTTCTCTCCATGCCATTTACCCACAGCCCACAACTTGTCGAATATTCTCCTTGACCGAGATGGCAACAACTGCAGCCCACTCTTGCTATTTTTGCTGTTCTTCTTAATTAGTTTCACGTTCTTTGGGAATTCTTCATCTTTTATCTTCATTTGGCTCATCTGTTTCTTAAGGGATTTGCGATCATCTTCTGCCACTGTCTTTTCCCATTCTTCATCCGTTTTTTTTGTGGAATGCGAAGCATTTTGGGGATTGTTGCTAGGAGCATGAACTCCGGAAGCTGCTCTAACTTGCTCAAAAAAGAGGACTTGCACCACAACCCGGAGTGGAAGTCGATCGTTCTGTGCAGCATGCACAGAGGCATCCATTGTCAGTTTTTGGACATCCATCAGCCCACATATCTTCTTTCTTTCAGCTTTTGTCAAGTCCGGATGTTCCTGAAGCATAGTAGCCCATCAGTATGTCAGTCAACTAGTGTTTTCACATAATAGTTGCATCTGTATATTGTAAGTGTTCCAGTCTCATTCACAAGAGAGGAACAAATTATAAAAAAAAGACATTACATAACCTGACCATCACACCTTCCCTTTAGTTAATTATAGACAAATACAAGTCTATCTGCCCATTGGGGTTGTTTTGGGCCTAGTTGCTAATATCGGTCCACAAACATCTCAGAAGCAGCTTAAGTTATACACAACTTAGATGTAAAAGAATTGATGCTCTAGGTATAAAAGCATACCTTCAAGTAGATGTCAATGGCTTTGTATAGTCCATCATGAATTGGTCTTGCTGACTCTGGAATTGACTGCAACAAATCAATGAAACTGGCAAGAGTAAGATTTGGGTCATGTGCAATTTCCGCCAGATACCCATCAATTAATTTACCAACAGCCAACAAGGATCCATGCCCTAAAACAAAATCATCAGGTCCCTTTTCATTCCAGCCAACATCACCCAAAGCCAGACTAGGCTTTTCATGCATCAAATACTCATTAACAATGCATTGTACTAACTCAACATCATAACAAGCGGTCTGAGAAGAATGTGCTGGGATCAGTAAATCTTTAACAGAAGCCTCGTGCAACTTCAAACTGATCCTCTTCACCAGATCTCCCCTTGCTGAATCGTCCACACCAATCAAAATGGAAACTTTCAACAGCTTCAGCAGAAAACTACACGAACAACCAACACCTTTATCTGTGGGCAATAAGCAAACAATTGTTTCAACCAGAAACTTATTCCTAAGGGTTTGAGCATCAGAAACCAAAGCATCAATAGAATCTGGCAACCATCTAACTGCATAGATTCTGAGTGCCTCACCAATTACTGAACCGTCCATTCTTCCCTTTGACTTCACAGAAATCATGACTCGCTTGTAGAGATCAATATCCAGCTCACATATGTCTTCAACCCACCAATCCTTTGGAACAGATTCAATTCTGTCCCCAAACACACCCTCCTCAACTATCCTGTCAGGTGCTGATAACTTCCTGTTATATGTATAAGACCACGTGACATTAGCAGGATCCACAGAGGTTTTTGAAGCAATGGAATCTATGGACCTCCCGATGATCTTGAGATCTTCAGACCATGGAAGAAGAGATTTGGTGGTTTGGAGAACAATAATAGAATCTTTCCAGCTGCGGAAGATACTAGAATTGAGAAATACCTCAAGTTTAAAAATTAAGTTTTTTTGATCTACGTCCTCGGTCATCTCAAGGAACTCAGCTGCGCAGCGAGCAGCCACAACATTGTAAGCACTAAACGTAACAGTCATTCCATAGCAAAATTTTGCACAAATTTCGAAGGCTTTTGGGCCACCAGGAAAATCAACTATATTAATTTCATCAGAATTCTCCTGACCAGCTTTTAGCAATAGTCTGTGCAACCGATTACTCTTAGACAACAGTGGAAACTGCAAAAGTACATTAAAGCGACAATTTAACAAACATGGGCAGATCAAGTTGTGGAATTGTAATCGTAAAAGAAAAATGTGCACCAAACATCAATAAAACGTCCAAGAACTTGATGGAATGTGAAAACGTGCCTAATTTAACAACTAGACTGCATTGATGCAAACTCATTCACTTGAAGAAAAATGTAAATAGCAAGAAAACTATACCTTGTGCAGATAGAACTTCACTTCACCAACATTTATGATGACATCTGTTGCCAATTCTGACGTCACGTACCTGCATGAGCAGCAATAACATTATGCTAAGCACACTGTCAAAATAGAAGTCCAAAAACAGTCACTCATCTAAATGAGATGCAGCAACACCCAGAGAAAATTACAATATCCCGAATTTTCACTACATTTAGTACCATGTAAAACTTCAAACAGAGCAGTTAAATTATCGTCATATTAAGGGAAATTGTTAAAGTGAAAATCTGTTTTCCATCATACTACTAAATATCTAGGTGTGCACCACATCCAGATCAACAAATTTTATATGTTTAAAAGCCAAGAACAGACTAGTATGTAATTTATAGCATTTCTTTGAGACACTTCAACCAACAAATAATTAAGCATGAATAGTTGATTAGCCTGAGTTTCAATGACATCAGTTGGCCACGATTCTGGCCCTTTTTTATGGCAAAATTATATCAGATAAGAAGTTAGACAAACCATAGTGGCAGCTGGCTCAATTAAATTGAACCAAAGATCAGTAATCCTCTCGCTTACCATCCTACACCTACTGGAATAAAGATGCTCTCAAAGTTATATTAAAAATCTTGTCATTCCAAACAATACAAATGGTGAAATCTCACATGCTCTTCTAAGTTCTAAATCAACAAGTCCACCATCAAACTAACACTACTATTTCCAACCATTGCATGCAGTACAATAGTAAGGCAGGTCATTCCATTAGCAAACATTTCTTTTGACCACACAACCAGCTAATCAATACCGTCCATCCACCCACAGGCCAAACTTTTCACTAAACCATAATAAGATTCACAATGTTTTAAACTGGAAAAAAAAAAAAAACTACTGTTTGTAAGAGACATTCATAGTGATGATTAAATTCCTCCAATCCCTTTATGCCTTTACCACATTTTGGACCACTAACTCTTCAAATAAAGGACAGTTCACCAGCTGGACCACCCCATACAGATACCTTCCTTTTTTTTAATTTTTCCTCCATGATTCCTCTCTCTCTCTCTCTTACCCACCATAACACAAACAATAGTAATAATAACAACAATTATTCGATGAGGTTAATTTTTTACATAGCAAAAGGAATATGAGAGAAATATTTTATTTCTTAATGATGATTTCTCTTCAAACTGGTAAGGTTAGTGTTCCTTTTCTGGTAATTGAACAACACATCATCATCATATAAAATTATACGACCAAATAAAAATTCCAGAAAAGAGAAACAAGAAACAGAAGCCCAAGTTCCATCTAAAACACATACCAAGTTAAATACTTTTAAACAAAAATAGAAACTTGCTCACCTGATGCATTTGCCTTCAGTTTGAAAAGTATCCGGCTTTGAACCCAGCTTCATGAACTTCATTTTTTATCACCAAACAAGCCTTAAAAGGCAACAAAAAACCAAAATCCAAACAGCAAAAATCCTTCAGAAAAGTTGACAAACAAGGCCACCCATCAACAGAAACCTTATCTTTTCTTGTCTTGTTTGCAGATACTGAGACAAACCCAGACCAAAAAAATGGCTTCTTTCAGCTGCTTATCTCTGAAAACACGCCACCATAATAATTACATTGAACAACACAACACTAATCTGCGGCTCTCTCTCTGTGCCTTGTAACTCTCGATGTGTGTTCCCCGTCAAAATTGTCTTTATAATGACATTGATGACTCCAAACCCATTCACAACGAAACCCCCCAGCCCCAGGCCTCAATTAACTTATCAACAAAACTTGGTTTTTAATGGCTCGTTCCCTCTCTCTCTCTCTCTCTCTGTTTCACTTTCATATCATAAATTCTCGCCGCCTTTGCTTTAACTCACTTTGATCTGCTAAAAGTAAAAGATCTTCTATTTCTCTCTCCTCTGACGCAAATCTCAAAAAATGATGCTGACACAGTTGTCTCTTCGAGTCTCTACTTGTAGCATTAGCTTACCAAGCAGCAAATGTAAGCAAATACAAACACAACCCAAAAAAATAATAATAATAATATTTTTTTTTTTTCCCTTATTTCTAGTTCCTATGTGGAAGCAAGCAATGTAATGAAAATGCTTTGGCTTATGTGTAAAATGTTTTTTGAAAGCGCTGTTTGGAAGTGCTTTGGTTTAGCTAGCTTCTAAATGCAATGTGCATAGGAGAGTAGGGGGGGACTGTATCTGGGATACAGGGTGGCTTGGCTTCAGAGAGGACATCTTCAGCTGTTGCTTTGCTTTTATGCCGTGCGTTAAAGCACGCCACCTTTTCTTTTTTCTATTTTTTTTTTATTTATTTCCCGTTTTGCCCTCCCTTTCTTACGCATATTCACCGTAATTGCCCCCATTTTTGTTTTGGTTTGCTTCCCGATTGACGCGTTGCTTTGTCTTTTGACTTTTTCACGCGAGCTCACGTGGTGGGGTGTGATCGACTGCTTGCATGGTAAAGAACATTCTCAGATTAGCCAATAAAAATTGCGCCACCTGTGTAATTTTTGTAGATTTTGGATTTTGGAGCCCCAATAGAAAAATAGCTAAAATGCTGGTCAATTTATAAAAATAGTTCAGTATTTTAGACATAAATGTGCTTTTTAAGTAATTTAACTGACAATACATGCAGTTGATTTGGGACAATCCCATCTGACAATTTCAGGTAATTTATGAAAGAGTGTGCTATTTATTTTTAAAAAAAATTATTTTAAATACTTTACTTTTAATAAGAATATTGTTATTTGAATCCATCAATCTTTTACTGATACCCTTTTTTATTAATAAAATTACCAAACTAATCATATTTTCTCTTTTTCTAACTAACCATATTCTCTCTGTCTCTCTCGTGTCTCCTCAATTTCTCACCATTTTTTACATCTATCCTCTCTGATAAATTGCAAATGATTTTTAGTGATGAGATAAACTGCTCATAATTTATTTAGATATTGCTATTATATATCAATAATAAAAAGGAATAAAACCAACCGCCTATAAGCAATTTTATGAAAAATATATATTAAGAAACATCTCCTCCATTTTTATATATATCTAAAGTTAGAGTTCTATTTTATGAATAACTATAGCAGAAAGAGAATTTTATCGTACAGAGATCACAAGAAAGAAATTAGTGAGGTTAACTTTGGAACTTTGGATTTCAAATGAATTTAAAGAAATAATTAAAAAAAAATAATGGGTTCAAATAATTTCACTTTTTAGTGAAAAAATTATTATAAGAATATCCTACATGTAAAGTATTATTAAAAATAATTTATTATAAAATAATATTACACAATTACTTTGAACAGTTATATAACACACTTATTATTTAACACACGTAATTCTCATACTTTAAACTTTAAAATTTTTATTTTTAACATCTTAATCAATACTCAGGTGAATAATAATTAAATCAATACTTTTTTTATTTTTCATAATTAAAATAAAATTTACCCTCATTATTTTTTTCAAAAATAAAGTAAAAAAAGTACTATATTGTTGTAAAAATTTATTAAATCTCTTGAAATTTAGTGTATTGAATGGGTTTATTAGAATTTTAAATAAATAAAGATTGTTAATTTAAATAGTTTTAGTAAAAATTTTTTTTATTTTTAAAGAGTGCTCAAACTAAAATTTATTTAAAAAAAAATTAATATATCAATGTATAAAATAATAAAATATTCAGAGTAAGTTTTAAAATACGTGCCAAATTATTAATTAAAAAGAATCTTATGAAATGGTAGAAAGAAGGCTCGAAGCTCAAGTATATCCATAGATTTTCACCTTACAATGTACCTCTTTGACATTCACATGCATTATTGATTCGTCTGCTAGACAAAGCCATAAGTGAGAAAGTGAGGCCGTTAGAAGGATCAACTTCTATGAAAGCACTTCCTTATTAAGCAGCTGTAGTTTGGTGAAGCCAAAAAAAAAAGTGAATTCAGTTATGAAGCCTACAAGCATGGTGGATACTTTTAATTTTTACCTTTTTTTTTTTTTTCTCTTTTTGTGCATGTGTCTCGTTGTGGTAACCGAATCAAGATCTGTAAATTCCCCAAAATACCATGCCAATTGTGCGTTTCTTGAAAATCAATGGGATTAGATTGAGATTTCGGTTTTGCTTAAATCAGGACAACCCGTAATTGTGGTTCAACTCCAGGTTAGACTTTTCACATTCTTTTTTATTTATGCTTTGCTATCCGATCAGTCGTCGTTGCTATGTTTTCTACTTTTGTGTTCAAAAGATAATAATACGAAGAATAATATTCTGCACTTGATTAATTTAGATAGAAAAAACACCAACCAAAAACATAGAAAAAGAAAATGACTAACCAAAAATGAATTATCCTGCTCCTGCTAGTTGAATCTCCGACTCCGATTCTTTATTTGCATGTCCGCATATGGCTCTAAGTGGGACAAGAAATTGATATTGAAGCAGCCACATTAAGTCATTAAATATGAAAGTCGGTTGATCCCATCTTCTATTCTTATCTTTGCATTCTTCATTTTGGGTCCACTTTGTTCTCCATTCACCAAGTTTTAACACAATGTGCATGGATATACACGATCAATACATGTGAACATCAATGTAGATCCCATATTTGGACTGGAACATGGGAAAAAAAAAAAGGCACATATGCATCTTATGTACTTAGCAAGAAAAGAAATTAAGTTTTAACACAATGGGCAAGTAGATAATTTGTGTGTCGCAGTACATGTCCTTAAATTTTATCCATAGTGGTCAAGTTTTTATGTAAAGTATGTCGAATTAGGTAAACAATTAGTTTTTCATGGTCCCAAACATGGAGAAAAAAATGTGGGGGAAAGGGAGAAGGGGACCTAAATTGTACATGTGCAATCAAATCCTCTTTAATTGGCCTTGATTAATAACTTTGCACCAGTGCCCCTTTCAACTACCAAGCTCGATCGTCATCCTTTACAGCTGCCTCCTAATAATTGTCCCACATATATTCAACTCCTTCTACCCCTAAAACCTGTAAATGTAGGGCTTAAAAATGTATGATTCTTTCTTTTCAATAGGTACATTTTAAAACCCAAACGGAATCTTAAAACTCAACTTTTTAAGGATACTTGTACCACCATAACCTTATATAACATTATATAATTATATATTAAACATATGCGCATAGCTCATTGTTTCTGTAGCCATGCTAGACGGTGGCTTTATAGTAGAAGCGACATCTTTATCAAATGATTTTGAAGTGCGTGAGGTTTGAAAATTATTTAGGCGTGGGCACGAGCCATCAAAAATAAATGATGATGGGGGAAGTTGAGGGTCCCCAATTTTCATAATGCCGATAGTGTGGATGGACTTTTGCTTAGTAATGGGCAATGTGGGGGACCATGTAGCCCCCCTTTATGCTCAACCTCCTCACTTTAGAATAAGTTCCACGTTTTAGTGATTGATGCTGTTTGGGTTACAACTTTAGATTCTCCCTTCTCCAGGTTTTATGCTCTTAAAGCTAGACTCGTGAATCATGATAGCGCCAACTACCCTTACTATCGCACCAAAAATTATAAGAGGGATAATTGGGATCATTTGGGCATCACTTGTTTGCCTTAGAAAGCACGATTGTGAATCCTTTAGTAAGATATATATATTCCTTATGTGATCCAACTATAACAAGAGTTCATGCCCAATTATTGAAACTGTAAAATTGTGTTTGATATATTATTCTGCTAAGCCTAGTGACAAATTAACTAACAATTGTTTCTTAGTAGTCTAAGTATTTGGATTGAAACGTCTACTTATGTATAGATACCAGCACTTAGCCAGGTTGTCTCACTTCTCTTGATGGTGGAGGAGTGATTCTAAGGGAGAAACTATATTGAGTCACGGTGTAATAAAATTTCAAGAAAGATTATGTGTTAATCTTTATGTAAACATTAACATTGATACTCTCAAGTTTGTGATCTTTTCCCATGAGTATTAGTAGGAGTAAAATTCTCCTCATTCAAAAGCGATTATCGGACTCTTTGAGCCTTAACAACTGATCGGAACAAAAGAAAAGAGAAAAAAAAAAAAAACTATGTATCTGCATATATAATTGTGCAAGTTGAGTTTGTTTTTGCTTTATGCTTAATCGTAGAGCCATGCATGCATGCATGCGGCTTTAGTGCAGAATTCTCTTGTTGCATGGAGCCATGAAGATCCAAACAAAATGCAAACGACACTGCAGCCGTGTCCAGCCTCCGTCTTGAAAGCAACAAAGCAGCAAGCTACGTTGATCCTTTTCACACTTTCAGCTCGTGCAGCATAACGGTGCACAAAGTTAATTTCTTTTGGTAATAGTGCAACACTAAAGAACAAAGAAAAAGTTGACTTGCTTAAAATGTTGAAGGGATAAACTTTATTCTATTTTTGACTTTGATGCTTCTTAGCAAATAAATATAAGCTTGTCAAAAATAGCCATATTCATTCAAAATCAAAGGACAGGATGAAACAGGTCTAATGCTATTCCAAGAATTGAGATACATGAGACAAAGTTTAAGTACATTATGTGAAGAGTGTGTACAAATATATTAGGGGGGTGTATTTACTTGCAGTCGGTAGGAACTGCAATGTTGGGCTCTAAGTTCTGACCCAATTAAAAAAAAGAAGACTACTTTGTGCGCCTGCTATATCTTAAAAAGCCCAATCATAAAGAAAATTGGATGTTGGTTTTTGAAGGCCGGGTTTTAAATAGCCCAATCGTAATGATTATTTTAATTCTTCCGTATGTACTTTCAAATTAACTTGCATTAATTGATGATAAAGAGGATCTACTCGTATTTTATCACTGGTGCCAACTAGGCTCTCATTTCCACCATTTATTTTTTCTTTTTGAAGGCTCATTTTCCACAAAGTTTATTTAGAGAAGACAGAAGGGTTGGGTGGTTGTCAATTATCAATCAAGGGTAGAGTTGGTTGAGAAGAAATCTTACTAACTAGCTTGTGTTTTTATTAAAAATAAATACAAAATAAGAATCAAAATCCAAATGACATTAATCATTATCTTAATTATATTTAAAAATTAAACTTTCGTAATAAATTTTGTCATTTTGTTTATAATTCCAAATATTTTTTTCCAAAGAAAATGTAAAGAACTAAAACTGTTATTCACATTAATAGTGGTAAATGAATTACAACTAAACTATAGAGTAGAGTTGAATAAACTCAATCCAACCTAATAAATTCAACCCAACTCAATTTTATTTTGATAGGTTAAGTGAATTATTATAGTTAATTAGATCAATTTTTTTGAATCCAATTATTAATTGAATTGAATTGGATTAATTATGATGAACCTATATGATCAATATATATAAATAATAATATTTATTTATTTTATAATTAGTAAATATTACAACTAAGCATATGGTTATTAATTAACGTGTTAGCATATAATTGCTCGGTAAATTTAAAGTAAATTAATTTTAATTTCTCTTTATTTTTTAATAAATACTTAAAAATATAAAATTATAAATCATATTCATTTTATTACATACATGATGCTATTAGTTATCTAAAATATCATTATTTAAAATTTAAAAAGAGAGACGTAGGAAACTATAAATAAAATAAAAAAACTCATTGTCAGAATTTTTTTTTTATTTTTAAATAGTTTATATTTTAATTTTTTTTTATCGAATAGAATGAAATTTTTATGTTATAATATATTTATATTTAATTCTAATAAGTTTTATTTCAAATTTCATATTTTTTTATTTAATTTTTAAGTTTTCAACTTAATTAATATAACTCAATAATTTAAGAATTGCTTTGGATTATATTAATTTTATCTCAACTCATTTAATAATGAGTTGGGTTAGATTTTTATAAATTATACCAAACTTAACTCATGTCTACTTATATACTCAAATAAAATATAAGTATATATTTTTGTATCATTAGTGGGTTAGGACGTTAGTTTGTGTTTTTACAAATCTTAAATTAATAAATTATTTAGAAAATGATAATTACGCAAATTATAAAGTAAGTTTTTTTTATTCTACAGATCTAAACAAATTTTAGACGCAAAATTTTCATTTTTATGGTAAGATATCTCAAGTCTCAAGATTTGACAAATCATGAAGTTTTCTTACCGAGTTGCTATAGAGTAAATAATACGCTACCAGTAGTTTTTCCCCACTTCTCCTACGCTTATAATTATTAAATCACCGACGACGATCCCAAATGGAGGGACCCTCATCGCGTTCACGATTCGCAAAGGGGGAATAAACCCAAACGTGGCAAAATCAGAAAAGATCATCACAAGTAACCGTACCAAATCAAACAGTAATGCCCAGCCCCAGCATCACCTCTGGTCCTCTCCCAATCTCTCCACCCCTTTAAAAAAATACACAAACAAGAAGTCCAGAATCCAGATCTAAAAATTTTAGTGATAGAGAGAGAGAGAGAGAGAGTAGCTTCTCTGAAAAAAACAAAAATGAAATCTCGAACGAGATCCGCGACGGCGACGACGACAACGACGATCGTGACTTTCATTCTTTTCCTCCTGATCCACGGCTCTCACTCTTTCTACCTCCCCGGCGTCGCTCCTCAGGACTTCGTGAAGGTACATGGACGCATTTTTTTCTTTTATTTGTTTTGATTGATCAGCAATACAATTTCGGATCTACGTTAACTGATATTTGCATTGTTGACCGTTTGATTTGCATGGTATATGTAATAAAATGAGAAGCTGCGGCGTTGATTTATCCAAATCTAATCTATTGACTGCATTGCGTGAGCATATGTAACAATACACATACATACAGATTTCCTACAAATTATCTTTACATACAATACAAATCGACACGGCATGATACAATTGGACGTTTGAAGACGAAAAAGCTAATGCACTGAACGAGAATAGAAAATTGTCAGTTTGAATGGAAGAGTTTGTCATAGGTGGTTGTACGCGTGTGGTATTACTGATACAAGTTAATGAGGGGATCATGGTTTAATTGTGGTTGTTTGCGGGTGATTTTGGAATTTGACAGATTAGGAATGCATGGATGTATCTGGATTTCGGATTTTGAGAAAAAACCTATGATTAATGGAGCCATTTGAGTGACTGATTGCTTTGTCTTTCAAATCTGGTTGATTAAATATGATTAATTGGTCAAAAATTTAGATTCGGATGAATGATGAATCCTTTGGGAATAGGATTTGTGAAAATTTGCTGTAAACAGTTAAATGTGTTTGGACTTTTTACATTTTTCATTTGGACGTGGATTGCCCCCACTGAATGAAACAAAGTTGTCGTAACTAATGAAAGCCATAAGCTGTTTGTGTTTTGCGCTCTCAAGATGCACTTTAGTCCATGTTATCTATCTGTCATGCTTGCGAGTCCTTTTGCAAGTGAAGATTAGTGCAAGAGTTTGGTAATTAAGCTTAATGACAAATTGAAACGAAATATATGAATCAGCATATTTGAATTTTGTTCTTTTTTATTGGTCATAGGCTGAGAGCCGTTGGAGTCATTTAATAATTCTTTGAGAAATTGTTTGATTTAATTTTTGTTTTGTATACAGGGAGATGAATTGTATGTGAAAGTCAACAAATTGACCTCTACAAAGACACAGCTTCCTTACTCATATTACTCTATTCCGTACTGTAAACCAAAGAAAATAGTGGACAGTGCTGAGAACCTTGGAGAAGTGCTTCGTGGTGACCGCATTGAAAACTCCCCTTATGTGGTTAGTTTCTACGTACAGTTTATGAGTCTCTGGCTGGTGTGATTAATTTATGGTTATCGACATTTTGCTTAATTGATTCCTTGCAGTTTAAAATGAGCGAACCTCAAATGTGCAATGTTATTTGTCGGCTTACCCTTGACGCCAAAACTGCAAAGGCATTCAAGGAAAAGATCGATGACGAGTATCGGGTTAACATGTAGGGGATGATTTTAGTCAGCCATTTGAAAATAGCTTTTCATTTCTATGAGAATTTTTTGGAGTTTCCTTGCTAATTAATCTACCATTCCTGTTACAGGATTCTGGATAACCTTCCCCTGGTTGTTCCCATTAGGAGGTCGGATCAGGAATCTCCTACTGTTTATCAGCTTGGCTTTCATGTTGGGCTCAAAGGCCAATATACTGGGGTATATCCATTATTTATCAGCTGTAGAATTCTCTCTCCATAGATATATTCTTAAATTCCCTAGTATTTGTATTGCTTAATTTTGTATGATTGATGCAGACCAAGGATGAAAAGTATTTTATCCACAATCATTTGGCATTTACTGTCAAGTATCATAGAGATATCCAAACAGATTATGCAAGAATTGTGGGATTTGAAGTCAAACCATTCAGGTCAGTTCTTCTCAGTTTCTGTAGAATTTTTCCTTATTTTTGTCAATAGTACTTGTGCTGATACCATATTTGTTTTTATTATTTACTATTGCTATTATTTTTTTTCTGGGAAATATACAGTGTGAAACATGAATATGACGGGAACTGGAATGACAAGACTCGATTAACAACCTGTGATCCCCATTCAAAACACACAGTTGTTAATTCCAACACTCCGCAAGAAGTTGCAGAGAACAAAGAAATCATATTCACATATGATGTTGAGTTCCAGGTGTGTTTCTGCTCATTGAACACTTTGATTTTGATTCCTTTTGCCTCATCCCCATCTCTTTATGCTGTGAGCGTCAATTGTGGAGGTTCACAGCCCTCAGCACGAGTTATGTGGTTTGAGTTTGTAGTTAACCATAATGGCAGAAGGTTTGCTGAGCTTAAATTTCTCTCTTTGATATCTTCCCACTGTTGTTCAGTAACTGGAATGTCACTGGAAAAGAATTTTGGAGTGTTCCTACTCAACTCGGTCTCATTATACTGCCATCATTTTCTTGTCCTTGTTTCTACCTTGCAGGAGAGTAATGTGAAGTGGGCTTCTAGATGGGATGCATACCTTCTAATGAGCGACGATCAAATACACTGGTTCTCCATTGTCAATTCATTAATGATTGTTCTCTTCTTGTCGGGCATGGTAGCAATGATAATGCTGCGGACACTTTATCGTGACATTTCCAAGTACAATGAGCTTGAGACCCAGGAAGAAGCTCAAGAAGAGACAGGGTGGAAACTTGTTCATGGTGATGTTTTCAGGCCCCCCACTAATTCTGATCTACTTTGTGTGTATGTCGGAACTGGTGTCCAGTTTTTTGGAATGATGCTTGTTACTATGATCTTTGCCCTTCTTGGTTTCCTCTCCCCTTCAAACCGAGGTGGGCTTATGACAGCTATGCTCCTTCTCTGGGTCTTCATGGGTCTTTTTGCTGGTTATGCCTCTGCTCGCTTGTACAAATTGTTTAAAGGAACAGATTGGAAGAGAACTGCTTTCAGAACTGCAGTCACTTTCCCTGGAATCGTCTCAGCCATTTTCTTTGTCTTGAATGCTCTTATTTGGGGACAGAAATCATCCGGGGCTGTGCCATTTGGGACCATGTTTGCTCTCATTGTCTTGTGGTTTGGAATCTCAGTACCACTAGTGTATGTCGGCAGCTTTGTTGGGTTCAAGAAGCCAGCAATTGAGGATCCAGTGAAGACAAACAAAATCCCAAGGCAGATCCCAGAGCAGGCTTGGTATATGAACCCAATCTTCTCAATTCTCATTGGAGGGATACTTCCATTTGGAGCCGTTTTCATTGAACTCTTCTTCATCCTCACCTCAATCTGGCTGAACCAGTTCTATTACATCTTCGGTTTCCTCTTCTTGGTCTTTGTCATCCTCATTGTCACCTGCGCTGAGATAACCATCGTTCTATGCTACTTCCAGTTGTGCAGTGAGGACTACCAATGGTGGTGGAGGTCATACCTTACATCAGGATCTTCTGCTCTGTACCTCTTCCTTTATGCTACATTTTACTTCTTCACAAAGCTTGAAATCACCAAGCTGGTTTCTGGAGTACTTTACTTTGGTTACATGCTGATTGCTTCATATGCATTTTTTGTACTAACCGGCTCCATTGGATTTTACGCATGCTTTTGGTTCACAAGGTTGATTTACTCGTCGGTGAAGATCGATTAATTGATGAAACTGGAGATCGGGCTTAGTTCCATCATTTGAAACACATCATCTCAGGGTAAGGTTCAGTTCAGGAGTACGATATAATTATGCCTTTCAGATGTAAACTTTCATGCTCATTTTTGTATGGAGACGAGGTTGTTATCCCCTTTTTTACACAATATTTTATTCTTAATTTCGTCGTAACACCACCGTTCTGTTATAGGTTGTCCCTGGCAGTGATTTTGTGACCTTTAATCATATATTCTTTCTTGTTCAGTTGATTTTAGCTCTAAATGATAATCCTAATGATAAGTGTTATCAACTATTACATTGAGCGGGCTGGCTTTTGGAAAATACTAAAGAATTTCCTGAATGTCAGTCACCACTTCACTCCTTTATTTATTCGGTGGTGTATAATATTAGGGGAGGCAATCTGATCAGTAGATTCGTTTATTTGATTTGATGCAAATTAAATGAGATTGAGTTTATGAGAGAATTTGATTTGATATGTTAAATAAAGGAACTGAATCTGCATCGGAGTTTTAAGGACGTTTATTTGTTTAGCATTCGTATATTAGTTTAAGGTTCCTGAGTTACGAGTTTATTTTTAATTTTGTTCAGGTAGCTTCTCAACTCTTTATTTAATTTTTTAACTATGTGTTTATTTTTATTTTATCCAGTTAACCTCTCAACTCTATCAAATTTTTACTGGACAAATGGATCTGTTAAAATGACACTGCTCAAAGAAATTTATGAATGAACAAGAAATTTTTTTTTAAAAAAAATTTGAGTATTGGAGTAATGAAATTTATAAAGAAGAATGACCAAACGAAAATGAAAATTGCGATGATGTTTTCAAATTTTTTTCTTTTTTTTAACAAAAAAATTATAATTTAGTGTTTTGAATGAGTGTATATTTAAATTTTATAATATAATTTAAAATATTTATATTTTATATGATATTAAATTTATGATTATTTTATTTTACTTAATTTTTCTTTATTAATTTTATTTTATAAAACAAATTCATATTTTATATTTTAAAATATTTATATGCTTTTTGTTTATTATAAGACATACAAAAAGCATTTATTTTTTGACAAATGAATGGTAAATGAATTTAGATTCAATGAATTTATTATTAATTTTAATAAATGAATCAAAAATCAAATTAAATATTTGTTTAACTAAAAAATTGAATTCAACATAATTTTACTTAATTCGTTGAAGATGTAATCCGTTTATTCGATTTGTCACCCTTATAATAATTACTATATATAGGTTATAGCAACTGTTAAGAGCCCTGATCCCCCAACAGAAACTTTGATCAATCAATCCAAATGACATTCCCAATAGAAACCAATTTAATTTGCATAATTGAATATCCAAAACAACACTAGAAGAAACATGAGAAATTTAACCATGTGACTACTTCCCAACTTTCTATATAAAAAAAGACCTCACTCTAATTTTTTTTTATACAATACAAAACAGTTATAAACTTTTTTTTTACAATACAAAACAGTTATAAACTTTTTAAACTAAAATACTCCTAAAACTAAACAAGTAAAGTTAAACATATCTTCACCTAAGATCGCCCATGAGCATTCATGCAATTTCGACAAAAATATTTTGACAAAATTGTCGCTCGCTCGGGTTAGAATATTGCATGTTAGTCGATTAATGCTCTATCGCCCAACATACACTCATATGAATTCGGACAACTTTTTCTGTAGCCTGAGAAACAGTACTATCACTTGAATCTCCTGAATTTGTTGATAAATAATTATATTATTAATATAATAATATTGTTATTTAAAGTACAATTAATAAAGTATTATTATTATTTTGCATTAGGTTAATGGAGTTGGTTATGCTTAAAATGTATTATGATGAAACATTGGAGACTTTAAAAAATAGTCATATGAAATAAGAGAATGGAAAATTTATTATATTTTGTTTCCAAAAAAATGCAAAATTTGAACCATTTAATGCAAAGTTGTGTGAAATTTGAAAGAAAAGTTCGGATGAACATTTCTTCGGTGAAGGAATGTGAAATTAACTCACCTGACGGAACCCACTAATTCTAATTTCACTAAAATAGTAATTAATGGTATCATGTTTTGATTATAAAGTTTCTCGAAACTTGGTAACGAAATTAAAATCATACAACTCTCTACAAAATTGGGTGACGGTAATTGTCGCCAGTGATATGTGGGTGACGACACAAGAGATGACAAGCCTATTACCCCGGCGACATAGGCTGTCACCTAATTTTACCAAGAGCTATCAATTACTTACTTTCGGTTACGAAGAAATAACTCTTGGAACATGTTGTAGCTCACACTCGGTTGGACAACAACCTCATATTTTAGCTGCACATTTTGGATAAAAATTTAGGTAATATGGACAACTACTCACAATATTAATTGATGGGTGTACTTATCTTTTCTCAACCTTAAAATAAGGTTCAGTTTAGATTAATAATTTTTAGAGATATTTAAACAAATATTTGATATACTATTTATTATAAATCATAATCTTAAGAAAATATTTTCATGCTCAATACATATCCTAAATCAATGATCAATCACCAAGAAATTTAAATAAACATTATTCTAATTTAGAGAAACAACCGAAGTAATAAAATAATACTTAAGTCAAGAGTGAAGAAATCTAAACTAGAACTCAAGATTACCACTGCCGGAAGTAGTAGAAATCGCCACTGAAAGGTATGGAATTCGCCAGAATTACATGATTTTGCCGAAATTGAAGGATTGCACGTGGGCGATCTTGGGCGATAGGAGATGCTCCGTGGGCGATCATGAGTAATAGGAAATGCTGCTTGGGCGATTTTAAGCAAAGATAAGTTTAGTTTTGTTTGTTTAATTTTAAGGATATTTTAGTCTAAGAAAAATTAGAGTAGGGTCTTTTTTCATATTGAAAGTTGAAAAGTGGTTAAATGGATAAATTTGCCAAGAAACATGGACGAGCAACAATTAAAATATTATAATCTACAAATAAAGTAGAAGGTAACTAGAACTAGCCGTATTACTTCCTGGGATGAGTATCCACGGGCCTTGCAATTTTGGTTTAGACCCTGGCCACATCCCCCACAGTGGCTTCAGGTTTTTTCTTGGCATACAGGGTTAAGTAGCCGATGACCCCCACAGTAGCAAAGCCAGTAATAGCAATAGTGATCGTGCTGACAGGCAATTTCCGTCTCTGGTGCAAAACGCCACCAGGGTTGTGGCCCGGTGGCCTCTTGGATCCTTCCACGCCCGCCTTTTCACTTCCTCAGGACTCATCTTTTGGGTGTCCGCGTTTTTCCTTCAGTCTTCGTTCCCTGCCATTTTTGTTTCTTTTTAATTTGGAAGTTGATTTCGATTTGATGATACTCTCATGATTCAAGAAGAAGAAGGAGAAAGATTACTATGTAGGAGAAGCATGCATGGGGCTGCCACGTTTTGGGACAGTTGGCTGCCAAGTTTCGGTTATTCAACACGTAGCGGTTGCATGCTTTTGCAAAGGGACAAGTGTGTTTTGGTTTTGCTTACGAGCATAAATAATGGGAAATATTAGATTCTCAATCATCTTAAATTGATTCTATTCGATATGATGATTAAATAATTTTATTAATTATAAAATTTATTATATAATAAATCAATGACACATAACATTAATAATTAAGTATTAATATTTTTAATATTATTATAATAACAACAAACGAAAATATAAATTTAAGAATTTTTTTTCACACAGTATATGGAGTCTCGTTTATTTATTGTAATAATAAAAGTATTGCATACAATATATTGTACATATTTCATCAAGAAACAACTGTGTTCATGGTTCAACATAAGCTAATCTTAACATAGAAGAGAAATTATATACATAATAAACCAACTCCCCAATTTGCATGAATCATTATAATTTGCTTTTTCAAAGCCAGGAAATCCTTAACGGTCGATTAATTTGCCTCATTCCATACTTGAATTCATCTCGACGCATGTACGAGGATCAATCATTATTTTATAATATTTGACAATTAATTAATTAATCGGAATTAACCTAACCGGCCCAGTTTATGTGTGGGGTAGAGTACTGCATTCTGGGTCATGGCCATTTTTTTTATTTTTAATGGAGGATGAGACGCCTTATCTAATAAACATTAATTATTGTTATTTAGTATTAAGCAAATTCGAAACTGCGATAAGGGACAATAGAATTTTAAAATTAAGTTTAATAAATTTAATTAACTAAGAAACCGATCAAAGGCGTGTAGTTATCAAATTCTTTTAAAGAGTCACGGTACTCTCACAAATTATTGTATAAATTTATTTTGTATAAATTGATTTGAAATTAACTCATTAGTTGAATGAAAATATAAAATAATAAAAATAAATTATATGGACGAAAAATCATTAATCCAATCAATTTAATAATTCTACATCAGTTTATATAAAATAAATTTATATAAAAATTTGTAACTATATTATTACTCGTTTTAAAAATATATGTTATTTATTAATTTGTATCTACAATCTAACCATCACTGGGCTAAGAAGTGATTGGCCTTAATCCAATAGATAAAAATTCAATTGAGATTAAACCCTAGAAGTGAGGTGAAGATGCATGATAAAAAAAAAATTAAACTAAAACTAAATTTTTTGAGTAAAATTTTATTATATAATTATTCGGTTCTTGGCCGAGTAGCCAGAGTCCTACCTTTACAATTGTGGGACAACAATTCATTTTTTTAATGATAGAAATAATTAAATGAAAAAAATTTTTATCTCTTACGAAATGTAAGTAAAATAAGTATTTTAAATTATAATCTGATTGATTTATAGTAAATATCAGTTATAATATAATGTTACATCAATAATATTTATTATATTACAATGAATTGTAATAGATCTATAAATAAATAAAAATAAAATAAAATATTACTATACACTCATTTATTTGTCGACTGAAAAATTATCGATATTATTAAAGAATAAAAACTCGCATCCGTTTGACCGTTATTTTATCATTTACAAATGTGCCGTTACCTCGGTAACGCACGAGCCCATAGTGCCAGGTGGCCCCACTCAACAGGTAACGGCTAGTTTTTCCCCTCCATAAATACAACAAAAGCCCACATGTATTCTTCAGTCATCAGCTGGCACTCACTTTCCTACATTCATCTCTCAAAATCACAGCACTCACAGACACTCATCTTTTCTCAGTTTCAATGGCTGGCTTTTCAAGAACTCTAGCTTCTTCTTCTTTGGTGCTCACATCACTTGTTCTCTTCAGCATCAGCTTCTGTGAAGCAAGAGAAATCTTGGTTGGTGGCAAAACAGATGCTTGGAAAATCCCCTCTTCACAATCTGATTCCCTCAATCAATGGGCTGAAAAAACCCGCTTCCAAATCGGAGATTCTCTAGGTAACAATCACAATCTTCACTGTCTGATATTCACTCATGTTAAGGGTTGATAAAGCTTCGTCTCTAACAAGCATGTACCCTTTTGATGTATATTTGTTTCAGTGTGGAAATATGATGCTACCAGAGACTCAGTGCTGCAAGTGACAAAAGAATCTTACCTCAACTGCAACACAAGCAGCCCAGTCGCTGAGTACAGGGATGGCAACGCTAAGGTGAAGCTGAACAAATCCGGGCCGTTCTACTTCATCAGTGGAACCAAGGGAAGCTGTGAGAAAGGCCAGAAGTTGATTGTTGTCGTGATGTCTTCAAGGAGTAGGTACACTGGCATTTCTCCAGCACCTGCTCCGATGGAATTCGATGGTCCAGCCGTTGCTCCTACAAGCAGTGCTGTAAACTTTAAGGCTAGCTCCGTGGTAGCACTTGGAGGACTTTTGGCTTGGGTTCTGTTTTAATTTTAGACCCAGCTTAGTTTTTGGCATTTAGGAGATAGGAGATTTTTTTGCTCAGGTATTTTGGGGGTGGAATTATTTCATTCTTTTTTTTCTTTTCTTTGAATGTTCTGAGATTTTTACAGCAATATTAATCTATTACCTGTTTTTATATATAGAATCTTATCTTTTTGGCCATTGCTATCAAATTCCATTTTTATTAACACAGATTTAAAATACCAATTAAAAAAAAAACATGAGAAAGTAACAATAAATAAATAACTCAAAATTATTAACAATATGTCGTATACTATATTGCCTCAAATTCCATTTTTATTAGCACAGATTTAAAATAACAAAACAAAAAAGCATGAGAAAGTAACCCAAAATTATTAACAACATCCAAAATAGTTTTGCTCATACGATCAAACACTCCATTTGAGGTGCACAAATTCCATTTTGCTATCAAATTCCATTTTTATTAGCACAGATTTAAAATAACAAAACAAAAAAGCATGAGAAAGTAACCCAAAATTATTAACAACATCCAAAATAGTTTTGCTCATACGATCAAACACCATTTGAGGTGCACAAAAATCACTTCAGTACCCAAAATTATTAACAACATCCAAAATAGTTTTGCTCATACGATCAAACACTCCATTTGAGGTGCACAAAAATCACTTCAGTGAACCTGTGTACTGAAGCTTCGGAGAAAACTCCATGAACCTAAAAAAAAGCTCTCGATAACAAACACAGGATTCAAGATGGGTGGCTCTTTAAATTACACCATCATACGAAGTAAATGATTTTGTAAGTCTAAATCTACAAAAATGCTACTGTAAATTCCAGGCAGTGGCACCTACCAAGCTTGGTAATTCCACATGCACATTCAGTAGTTGGCATGAAGTCTGTAAATTCCAGTACTTGCTGATTAATTAATAAGATAATTCCTTCACTAACCAAAAATGTTGTTTCACCATGTAGGGCTCTTTTTCAGAGCATTATCACTTTGATTTAAGATTTGCAAGTAGACACATTGCCAACATATGCCCATATCTAGATTTATGAGAGCTGACTCCCCATATCCATAAAGATTTTTTAAACAGTTTCTATGTTCTAAAACATCAAAAGGTACAGTAGCATTATAAACTTGTGGCAACTGAGAACATGTAGAACATCCACAGAAAAATTCCATAACTTTTTCTAAGGAATTAAAACACAAGAAAGCATGTAAACACATAACAACTGAGAACATGAAGACTGATGAAACTTCAGCATGTGCACAAACGCGAAACAGTATCTACCCGGATACAAAGGGACTTCAGTCCATAGGTTGCCCATCTTTGTCTGAATCATCAATTTGTAGAGGTCCCTTGAAACCACCTTCAGTATCACCAAGAAGCTCACGTGACGCTTTTTCAAGAAATTCCTTGGCGGCAGTTTGGACAGACATTTTTTCAGATGATTGAAATTTCCTCTTCTTTTGGGCACTTCTATCTGTATATTTGATCCTTGGCCCCTCTCCTCTACTGATATCCTTCATGCTTTTCCTCTGTGCTGCACGAGATGAATTCAACAAATTTTGAGCAGCAATAATCAAAATAGGACATATAGCATGCCACAACAAGAAAGTGTTTAATCACGTACCATGGGTCAGGTCTGGCAGAGAATGCTCAATAAAACGGGTTGCCGCCTGATAATTTAAGGTGGTCAAAGGGCGCGTAGGTGCTTCAAGAACAAAATCACACTCAAGTCATTTACACAGAAGCGAAGTGTATCACTAGGCTAGCTAGTAATTCAAATTATGCAAATCCAAATAGTAATTTCTATTCAACTAAATCTCCAAGCACATATTAGAACAGAATACCAACATTCTAAGATTGTAAATAAAAATTACACATTCTTACAGCTGGAGCTAAGAAACGGAATGCGTGAAAAATATTTACCAAAAGGATAGAAAAATGTACCTTTACTTAAATCTATGAACCGCCTAAGTTTGTCTTGATACAAGCTCAATCTCTCCTACAAACATGGATAATTAGAATGTACAAATATGGAAAGACAGAATAATAAAACCCAAGAGCAAACATACTCAAATCATCCATTTCAAAAAAAAAATTAAACCCAATAGCTTCACAATTCAAGCCTTTCAAATACCACTTAATAAACAACAAAAAGCTAAGCAATTCCTATTTAGTAAAAGCCTTTAGACTAGAGATGCCCATCTCATCAATACATAAATCATGGACAATGAACAATCTGAAGTACACAATTATCATCACTATCAAAACATGAAAATAAGACTAATATACTAATTAAGAACACATACAAGCTCGGATTTAACAGGATGGTCATCTGGATGAACCCCACTGCATCTCAACCTCACTGCAAACAAAAAATCAAAATTCAACTGACTCAATCACAATTAACAATAAATCCATTTCTAATCAATATTAACTTTAAAAAAAAAATTAATACGGGCTATGACAATTACAAGTATAAAGAGTTGTGGCGGCTTTGGCGACTAAGAAGAGTGACTGAGCCCGTTCTAGTGGCGGCATTGCAGCTAACACATCTGGGTCTGATAGAGAAATAAGTTTAAGCAAATGGGCTTTCACTTGTTCAACGTTGTATAAAGATTTCTTCAATGAATCCATAACCGAGTCAGGTATCACTTTACTTTCTATTGAACTTTGTTCCATTGTTGTGCTTTGAAACTCTGTTTTAGAATCTCTTTTGAGTAATACTAATGCTTTTAAAAAAACAAAACTTTAGCAAAGAGAAGTGAAAAATTGGAGATTTTTGAGACTGAACTGCATGATTGAAGATGAAAGAAAGAACGAAGTACTTGCTAGGGCTTTTGCCTTTTGGGGATATGAAAAGAGGTTTAGGCCAAATTAGGTTATTTCAGTTCAGTATTGTCGTTTTGGTATGTCACATGATTTCTACAGTTTGCTGTTGCTAAACGTGTGTCTACTGTCCAACACTTCAAAGTTTTTTTTTTTTTAATAATATCAAATTATAGATATTTATATTATTTTAATAATAATTATTAAGTTATTGTTTTCATAATTTATAATTTTTTAAAAATTATATATATAATTCACATGTATTTTTATAAAAAAATATAAGTTATATAAACAATAACTTAATGAGAGTTTATTTTAATATGATATAATAATTTATTAATACTATAATTAAAAATTTATTGGTATTTTTAAAAATAAAAAATGGTTAAAATTGATTTTTTTTTTCCTTTGAGTGAAATGGTTAAAATATGAATTAATTTACTAAATAAGGGAAAAAAATAAAGTAATGTAAAATTTGGGAACAGGCTCGCAAGCCAAAGATGAAACAAAACATAAGGTTAAGCGGTCACAAATAAATATCGCAAAGCGAAAATATCAAAATCAAAAGCATTTACAAACCCAGTCTGTGGCTATGGAGTTAAACTGATAAACAAAGTCAGTTATATAACGGTGTCCTGCCACAGCCAGAATCTTATCTTTAAACCAGAGCATCAAAAAGCTAATACAGGTACCAATGCCCATATTTCATTTTTTCACAATACATTATCTTGTTCTCTCACAAGCAATACAACAAACTACTGTCTACCGACCTGCGAAATTCCACCTCTCCCTTAAAAATGACAAATAGTTACTTCTGTTCATTGCTTGGTTGATAATTAAGTACTTCTTCATGGCTCTATTAGTACTAGACTCATCCATTACTTGTTGTAGTACTATTAGTTATAGCTTCGCTTTCACTTACGGTAAATTACATGCTTCAAGATACAATAATGGTTCAGTTGGGGGATCAAAAGTTGGGAATTTGAAGGTGAATTGGAAGAAACACAGGAAAAAACTAGTGGGCTTTTGTGGGTATGTATTGAAAAGTTCAAATGAGGTGGCGGTGGTGAAGGGGAAGCCAAGAAATGGCTTAACTTCTGAGGAAGTAATTAGGGTCTTAAGGTCATTTTCGGACTTGGATTCTACTTATTCTTACTTTAAGTCAGTGGCTGAATTGCCTTATGTTGTTCACACTACTGAAACATGTAATTACATGCTTGAAGTTTTGAGGGTTCATGGGAGGGTTGCTAATATGGTGATTGTGTTTGATTTGATGCAAAAACAAATCATAAATAGGGATTTGAGTACTTATTTGACCATATTTAAGGCTCTTTCCTTAAAGGGTGGTCTTCGACGAGCCTCATTTGCATTAGAAAAGATGAGGGCAGCTGGGTTTGTTTTGAATGGGTATTCATACAATGGGTTCATCCATTTGATACTTAGGTCTGGGTTTTGTAAGGAGGCTTTGGCAGTGTACAAAAGGATGGTCTCAGAAGGTATTAAGCCTAGCCTGAAGACATATTCTGCACTTATGGTAGCATCAGGGAAGAGAAGGAATATTGAAACAGTTATGAATTTGCTAGAAGAGATGGAGAGATTGGGGTTAAAGCCCAATGTATACACATTCACTATATGCATTAGAATACTTGGGAGGGCAGGGAAAATTGACGAGGCGTACAGGATCTTGAAGAGAATGGATGAAGAGGGATGTGGGCCTGATGTTGTTACCTATACTGTTCTCATTGATGCTCTTTGTACTGCTGGAAGACTTGATCAAGCCAAGGAAATTTTCTTGAAGATGAAAGCTAGCAGTCATCAACCAGATCGAGTAACCTACATTACCTTGTTAGACAAATTCAGTGATTGTGGCAACATAAAGGTAGTGAAAGAATTTTGGAATCAAATGGTAGCAGATGGTTATGCCGCCGATGTGGTCACTTACACCATATTTGTTGATGCTTTGTGCAAAGTTGGGAATGTTGATGAAGCATTTTCAATGTTGGATCTCATGAGACAAGAGGGAATCTTGCCAAATCTTCATACTTACAACACGTTGATTTGTGGACTCTTGAGGCTAGACAGGTTAGAAGAGGCTTTGGAACTATTCAATAATATGGAAATTCTTGGTGTTCAACCTACTGCTTACACATACATCCTCTTTATTGATTATTATGGAAAGTCTGCTGATCCTGGCAAAGCTCTTGAGACCTTTGAGAAGATGAAAATTAGAGGTATTGTTCCAAATGTTGTGTCTTGCAATGCATCTTTGTATAGTCTTGCTGAAGCTGGTAGGATTGGAGAAGCTAAAACTATCTTTAACGGGCTCAAGAATAGTGGATTTGCTCCAGATTCAGTAACTTATAACATGATGATGAAGTGCTACGGCAAGGTGGGCCAAGTAGATGAAGCAGTTACGTTACTTTCTGAGATGATGGAAAATGGATGTGAACTTGATGTCATTGTAATGAACACTTTGATTGATACACTTTACAAGGCTGGTAGAGTGGATGAGGCATGGGAAATGTTTTGTAGAATGAAGGACATGAAGCTTGCTCCTACAGTAGTAACATACAATACATTGCTCTCTGGACTAGGGAAAGAGGGTCAAGTCCAACAAGCTATTGCATTGTTTGAGGGTATGACTGATCATGGTTGTTTTCCTAACACAGTAACTTTCAACACAGTCCTGGACTGCCTCTGCAAGAATGAAGAGGTTGATCTTGCTATGAAAATGCTTTATGAAATGACAGCAAGGAACTGTTGGCCCGATGTTCTGACTTACAACACTGTCATTTATGGCTTAGTGAAAGAGCAAAGAGTTAATGATGCAATCTGGTTCTTCCATCAGATGAGGAAATGGCTTTACCCAGATCATATAACTTTGTGTACCCTTCTTCCTGGTGTTGTTAAGGATGGGCAGATTGAGGATGCTTTTAGGATTGCAAAGTGCTCTATTTATCAGATTGGGACTCACACTGAACGGCAGTTTTGGCAAGATTTGGTGGGAGGGATCTTGACTGTAGCTGGACCAGACCAATCAATTTTATTTGCTGAAAAGTTGGTTTGCAACAGAATTTGTCAGGATGATTCTGTAGTGGTACCCATAATCAAACTTTTGTGTAGGCAGAAGAAAGCCCTTGCTGCTAAAGATATATTTGTGAAATTTACTGAAAATCTGGGAGTTACATCAACGCTAGAAATGTACAATTGTTTAATTCATGGGCTTCTTGAAGTCGATGCCACTGAAATGGCTTTGGATCTTTTCACAGCTATGAAGAATGCTGGTTGTGCTCCTGACGTTTCTACCTACAATTTATTACTTGATGGTTATGGGAAGTCTGGTAGAGTGAAAGAGCTTTTCAAACTCTATGAAGAGATGCCTTTTAGGGGATGCAAGCCTAACACCATATCTCACAATATAGTCATTTCTGGTCTTGTGAAATCTAATAGTATTGATGAAGCTATGGATTTATTCTATAATCTTGTAAGTGGTGGCTTCTCTCCCACTCCATGTACATACGGCCCGCTGATAGATGGACTCTCAAAGTCTGGAAGACTGGAAGAAGCAAAAAAACTCTTTGAGGAGATGGTGGACTATGGATGTAAGCCTAACTGTGCAATATACAATATTCTTATCAATGGATTTGGGAAAACAGGTGATGTTGAAACAGCTGGTGATTTGTTTAAACAGATGATCAAAGAGGGAATAAGACCAGACTTGAAGTCCTACTCCGTGCTTGTTAATTGCCTCTGCATGGTGGGCAGAGTGGATGATGCTCTACACTATTTTGAGGAACTAAAGTTAAATGGCCTCGATCCTGACTCTTTTTCATACAATTTTATGATTAACGGGCTTGGAAGATCAGGGAGAGTAGAGGAAGCTCTTTCTCTCTTCGTTGAGATGAAGAAGAGGGGCATAAGTCCTGATCTTTACACCTACAATTCTTTGATACTCAATCTTGGGAGAGCTGGAATGGTGGAGGAAGCGAGGAAATTTTATGAACAACTGCAAGAAATGGGTCTTGAACCTAATGTGTTCACATATAACGCTCTTATTCGAGGGTACAGCATGTCAGGAAATCCGGACTCTGCTTATGCAGTCTATGAGAAGATGATGGTTGGAGGTTGCAGCCCCAACCCGGGAACATTTGCGCAGCTTCCTAATCAGTCTTGATGAACTGAGATACTTGGAGGGCCACAAATGCTACCTACTTGCTGGAGTAGGTAACCTCCTACCCTGCATCAAGTCTTGTATATAGTTCACTAATCAAGCTGTTGAGGATTTATCCATCATTGTTTGTGTCTTCTGAGTTGTAAGTAATATATGCTCGAAATCCCCAAGCCACTTTCCTTGGCCATAAGCACTGTGAATACTTAGCCTTGTGCACATTTGTACTACAATGCTTTTTTACTTTTTTCAAGTGCATATGCCATACCTTGTTTCTTTTATCTTCAATGTAATAAAAATTATTCAAAGATTGTTACAGATAAATTTTTCTTCACAATTCAAATAAGTTATTTAAAAATTATTAAATTGAAATATAAAAAAAACGGAGGGGAAATTTAGTTAAATAAGCCGTTATAATTTTTTTTTATTTTTTTGAATATTGGTTTGCAAGAATATATATATTACATTATTATTTTATTTATAATTAATTTTTATAATTAGAACTCCTGGTATCGTACATATTAATTGAAACTAAATTTTATAAATATTTTTACGATGATTCAAAATTTTAAGAAACTTTTACAGTGGACTGCAAACTCATTGATAAGCCGTTGTAATTTCAAAATACCGAACAATACCTCTCCAGATCATGTTACATGTACACGCTAAGGGAGGTGAAAAATATAAAGACAAAAATACCTTGAGGATAAAATACTAACCATGTGACTCACTTCTTTCTTTCACATTTCTCAGTAAAGCAAGCCGAGGAAGGCGTATGTGATCCAGTAAAGAGCGGTGATATTTAAAACCCTTCAAATATCTACAAGTATTTAGTGCAATTGAATAAAAAAAGACCGACTGCCAATTGTATTCGAAATAGGAGGGCATTTTGGTAATCGAAGGCCCTCTTTGTTGACTATTGTTGTAATACCTAACATTACGAGGCTGGTAAGTTGAAGTTGATATTGGAATAACTGCCGATGGATGATGAAGAAACAAACAGTAGCCACTTATCTCCTGCCTTTTCTGCACCACCATCTCTATCTGTCTACCAATTCCTCCAACCAATTGCCCAGCTGGACCAACATGTCTTCCCAAAACAAAAAACGAAAAAGAAAGAAACATAAAAATGAAATATGGAAAGATTGATAAGAATGTCGTCAATTGTCATCCAACCACAATAACTCTTTCTTCGCAATAATAACAACTATATTTCCAAGTATACCCCTTTTGATCCCCTTCTTCAATGTCTCATTCTTTACAACTCTCTCTCTCTCTTCATCATGGGCCCTTTCGGCTTCTCACATTCAAGGGCTTTTCACAGAAACACCAACTCGTAACAATAAATTTGCCCTTTTGTTTTTTGGGTCGTATAATTCTCTTCTTCTCATTAAGTTTGGTTTTTTTTTTTTTTTCCAAATTGGGTTTTGTGTTTCGTATGCTGTATATATACTGTTCTGAATAAAAAGATTCAATTTTTCCTCTGAAAGCTTCATCTATACCGAAATATTTGATCTGGGGTTGTGTAAATTTTGCTAAATTTTAAATTTTTAGCCTTAATTTTTCTATCTCTGTGAACAAGATGAAAAGGGTCGCTGTGAATTCTAAAAAATCACACTTTGTTGGGGAGGAAGCTAGTGCGAAGTTCAAACAACAAAGACTGCTTGAGGATTACTTAGAAGTGCAGAAGGTTAGCCTTCATTCAATCTATTTATTTTTGTGGATTTGTTTTGCTTTCTTATAATTATCTGGGTTTAAAACTTTTAGCACTTTTGTCATGCCTCTTGTTTATTACTTTTTGATGGCTTGTTTGTAAGGGTTTAATGAAAGTTCCAGAAAGCATTATGCTATAAATTTCGTGGCTGTGATTTCTTATCTGTTACGGCCCAATGGAAGTTCCAATTAAATTATGTTATCAATTTTATGGTTGCCTTTGACTTCTTTTTGGTCCCAACTCCCAAGTAGATTGGGGATGCAGGAAAATATGATTTGAATTATTGATTTAATTATTATTTTTCGTCATTGTTGAAAATTCTTTCAAGTAAGCCAAATAATTGTGCTAGCTCAGCCTCTTGGTCTCAATGGATCTAAACGGTGCACTTTATGAAGTTCAAAACTTCACTGTTGGTGTTTTCCTCATGCTCTTTGAACTAAACCATAGGGGAATAAGAGAAATATTTGGGGCATTTTAAGTTTTAGGCAATTACTTGCATTGGTCTTAATTCAATAGTATTTAGGTTGGCCCTTATATGATTTTTGCAAATGCCATATAGGAGTTTGTGTCCAAGAAGAAAAAATTGCATATAGCAAAGCAGAAGAGAGAAATTCTTTCGGCTGAAGTTAGGTATGAGCTTTGCTTGATTTTTCATTGTTTCAAAGATTTTCAAATCCAGAATAGTTTATAACTTCAGTATAGTTGTCTTTTTGCACAATTGTAGGTTCTTGAGACGGAGGCATAAACATTTGAAGATACAATCTGAAGCACTTGAAGCTAAGCAAGGTCTTGTTGCACCTGAAAATTCGTCTGCACGAAGCCGAATGCTTGCCAATAATGAGAATGATGGCGTCAATGAAGTTTCTCCGAACAACCTACCTCCTGTTCTAGTTGCACATCCAGTTTTGGTAAATCAAATTGGATAAATTTGTGATTAGAATTCAAACAAGTAATGTTTGTGGCTGTAATTTGTATTGACAGCATCTGACATTACATTGCAGGGAGACAAAGGCTGGGATAGAAAAAGGAAGGAAGAGGTTGTTTTGGAATCATTGAGAGTGGAGAAGAAGCGCAAGAATCACACAATCACTGAGAAAAGAGTTAGGAAGAAGAAAATTTCATGGGAAGATCAAGTGGCTTTGAAGGCATAAATTTTCATATAGAATCAAGACAGATACAGAGAGGGAGGGAGGGAGAAGTTTTACCCAAACTTAAGTTTCATTGTGATGATTATCATCATTCATCTATGCATACGATTTTATATCATTATTATTATAGATGTTTCAGTTTCATTAACGGGTTAATGAGTTTATATTGTTGTAGATATCTCAACAGTAAACAGTACGGTGATTTTCCGATTGATCAGGCCAGTGAAGGATACAATTGCCTCCCTTATTTTAATTTCATCATAAGATTTAGCTCACTTGAATTTAAAAATTTTCATCTTCTAGGCCTTGATACAAAATCCAATATAAGAAATTAAAAATTTTCGTCTCCTAAATCATAACCGAACTGCAAAACCTAAAATCCAGCACTTGAGCATATAATTGTAGCATTGGAAACTGAAAGAGGAAGGGTGGAGTTGGCAGCACGTTGAAAAGATATGATGAAACCGGAAGGCAATGGTGCTCCATGGTTGACAAGGCAGTCACTGATAGCAACTCTACGGAATATCAATGGGTTAATGAGTTTTGCAGACGTAAACACCCCACCGCTGAGATGAACATTGGTATTGGAAGGGTGGAGTTGGCAGCACGTTGAAAAGATATGATGAAACCGGAAGGCAATGGTGCTCCATGGTTGACAAGGCAGTCACCGATAGCAACTCTATGGAATATCAATGGGTTAATGAGTTTTGCAGACGTAAACACCCCACCGCTGAGATGAACATTGGCAACGGTGCATCTTGCCAAGAAATTGTTTGTTATCTTCACCGTGTAAATTGGTATTGGTGTCCCATGCTCGCGATCTTTCAGACCTTACACTATAGCAATGTCCATCTTTGTACACTTTTTCAGTGATCTAGCTCTTGCACATGTGATGTTACTATCAGAGTTATGCTTGAAACTTGCCATAGAAGATAAAGAAGCAAGCACTAACACTACAACTGTGATTAGAGTCATCTTTGTGGCACCACAATATTTGCAGATGTTAAAATTATAAACTTCTTGTATAATGCATAATACAGAGATGGGGCGCGATTCACTTGTAACATGATATTTAAACAGCTGTAGTTACCGATAATAAATCAACATAATCAATATACAAGAGATGCAATCTCAATCATTCAAATTACATTAATCCCACAAAAAAGGGAGGAAAGAAAAACAACAAATACTAAGCGTGTCTGCTGAAGCAAGCACCAAGAAACCAATAGCAGCAATCAGGAACAGAGCTCTCATCTTTGAAGCCATAATCTTTGAGTTGTGTTAAAGCTTAAACTCGTTGTATGATGCAATAACACAGCACAGCGAACCTGTATATGTTTAGTCTTTGCTATTTATACAAGTATCAACAGATTGAATTTGATCCCTGATGAGGATCGCAAATTACACGAGTCCTACATGTAAAGGATCCTGTACCCATACCTCAAAATTTCCTTATCCAGCGAAGCCTCTGGACAGCGTATTTTTCCGAAACGAAATCCTCGGTAACGTAACACAAAGACTGGTAGGATTAATGTGCATTCCCCTGTTTCAAGTGGATTGTGAACCATTTTTACTTGCGCTAAAAGAAGATTCACTTCAATTTTGTCCCGAGAACCCGGTTTGCGCGTGCCCTAGCATACGACTCAACAAATTAAAAACGTAAATAATTTATCACTACCCTTTTACTAATAAGGAAGGTTCGTAAAGTATTTACAGGTGTAATAATATAAAATTGAACAATAATGATGCTGTCCTACACGCGACATACCAAACGTTTGAATAAACAGACGACAGAGACTACTCTGCTTGATGCACTTCCAGACTTAGGTTTTTCATTTTAAGTAAAAATAACTGTACATGTTATGAAAAGTTCTAATATTGTGGTTTTGTCAAAGTTAAAAAAGCACACATGAACATGAACAAATGAATTTTGTAAACATTTCATTCATTTTTTTTATGAGCTGAACCATCTACAAGTACACACATCTTTGATCCCAATTTTCAGTGCAAATGGGATTCTTGCATTGTCTTACGGGTAACGGAACCAGAATCGTGCAGCCTGGAAGAGTGGTGCATTATGGCAGCTACTTTGATTCACTTTCCTCGGGTTTTGGACTTGAGTCGTCTGACTTGGATTCCAAGGACTGTTGACTAGAAGTGGATGAAGTGGACTGGATTGGTTTCTTGAACTGCACTATGACCATGGTCATGTTGTCACATCCCTCACCTCCTGCTGTTGATGGCGCCAAGCATCTATCGAGTACTCTCTCGCACACAACAGAAAGCTTGCTTTCCTGCATTGATTACAGTGTTAGCATAGCTTATTCTTAACTGCAACTGAACCTCACATCAAACTAGTCTAAAAATTGAGTATTTCATGCAACTCACCGAATGTAGTTGTTCATGAATAAAATCTACTAATTGCTGGCTTGACATGCAATCCCTGGAAAAGAAATAATCAATACAGCAATCATCCACTTATAAAAATTCAATATTTATCCCAATCCCACCAAGTAATAAATGATGTAAATTCATTGAACCTTTGACGTCGCTGATTGGACTTTTCCTAATCTGACATGTTATGGAGTTTCACCACATACTAAAATCTTACAACCTATAACATAAAAAAGAAAGGCTGATGCATACCAGATTCCATCACATGCCAGCACAATGAAATCGTCATCATCACACAGCTCAACCTAAAAGAGAACCAAATACGAAAGAAATGAATGACTGAATGTAAAGCTATTGGAAGTTTCTATGGAAAAAAAAGATCAAATTAGAACAAGAATAGAAAGACTCAAATAATTGTCAAAGGAGAAAGTATATACAGTGTTTATATCTGGATTGGCAGTAACAATTTGCTTTTCGGCAGGCAAAAATTTGTTCTGCTTGAATTCCATGTCACCTGCAATTTAACAGAACACTGACACTGAAGCATTGAAACTAGAAGACGAACGCAAAACAATGTACCTACCTACTAGGGCATGTGTGTGCATGCATATCATGCATACATATATGAATATACAGGGAATTATTCTAAAGTGGAAAGACAATGGCCTGAGCCTTTTGGTCAATGTGATCTGAATGCCTCCTTCAGGAAATGCCCGACTCCATAACTTTTCCCAATTAAAATTTAAGGCATAGGATGAAAGCATATCAAACAACCGATAATGTGAACAAAAATTTTGTTGCAAACATAAAAAATTAAGGCAAAGGAAGCTTAAGTCACTCAGGAAAGTACCTATTGCTCTTGCAAGATTCAAACTACCATTGACCCGTCCTGCGTGTATAAATCCACCAGCTTTCAATATCCTTTCTTTCTCAGCTTCTAGATCTGGCTTGTGATCTCTTGAGAGATTATATGCCTGCATTAAAAACCATTAATGTAATGTTCATTCTGAACCTAGGGGAAAAAGAATCCATTAAAAGTATAAAGGTCCATGTCATCTAATTGTCTAAATGAAATGGCCCATTCAATCATTATAGATAAAAAATGAATGGTAAGAATAACCACACACGGTGGTGAAGCAAAAATGTTCAGTTACTTTCACTTCCCATTTAAAATAATGCAAAAAGAAAAGGAAAACTAGTTAAGAATAATATGGACCAAAATACAACTAAAATAAGTCCACTCAATCAAAAATTACCTGGCCCTTTCTAGATATCACACAACGAGAATCACCAGCATTTGCAACAATGAGATGATTGTTCCTGATAATTGCAACACAGGCTGTGCTTCCAGAAGTTGGTCCAGCAAAATCAGAGTGAGGGCCCTGATTATGATATTAAGATAAGTATTAGTTCTTTAAAAAAAAGTTATAGCGTACATTACACAAAATTAAAGAAAACTGAAGCAAATAACTAATAGATATGATACACAAGTCCTTGATCAGATGACTATTATGGCCAATTATATTAAGGTTAGAGCAAATCACCATTGTTCATAGGAAAAAAAAAACTAACTCAGGTTTAGTCTGTCATTTATACCTCCTCAAAAGCCCAATCATTAGGTTGATCATTACTATCACCGCTCCTTGGAGACCATATCAACCCTTCTATCATGCCAGTAAATTTATTTATTTTATCTCCCAATACAGCTAATTCTCTCCATCCTCTTTGCCCCTTCATCATCTCATCCATCCTGCAAGCCAGGTAAACTTGCTGAAAACAAACACAATACTGACCACAAGCGTGTGTTTGTCATAAAAAAGTAGGGATAAAGGTAACAGCATCAATCACAATAAAAGTTCCTTTTTATTTTGTACCAAATTCTTCACAATGCATTTAGGTCTCACAATGTTGACTCCATAATGAGGATGCTAGTAGCTCCACTGATTACAGACGTCATATGCATGAAACAAAAAACAAGATAACAACAATGGTACAACTGTGTTCATGTACACACATACATAACTGTACATATAATAATGATGAAAAATATTTTAAAGCATAATGAATGTTATTAATCACGAATTATAGTTATTAATCATGCAAACAGTGGCTCCCATTCAATGACACCTCACTGGAAAGCATTATATTTATTTGTTATCAGCAAAAACAATATAAACATTTTAAAAGAGGAAAGAGGGTAAAACACAAGCAGTCAAATCAAATCACCTGAAAAAAGCTTTCTGAACAGAAGTTCCTATATCTCCAGCTGCATAAGCTTCATTCTTGAGAACTTGTTGGTGAAGAAACTTGGCACAGAACTTTGCAACTACCTTCCCTGCACAACAAATGCCAATTATTACCAACAGACTTTGCAAATTATATACCAATAACTATGATTAAAACATAGGTTGATACCATAATCACAAAAAAGCTATACAATTCAATATGGAAATGAGCACAAACCCAAGTTGATGCCATAAATATGAGCAAATCTGGAGAATTTTCTCAACGACTCCGAGAATATAAATAATTGCTTAAATAACACACATTTGTTTCTTTCAATAAGTCATACATGGATTGAGAAAAACAAATGGCAGCAAGGCAGTGCAATCCGAATAGACAACAAATGATTATAATATGCAAAATCTAAAATAGGTCAAACTTCCATTATGGAAATTGGCAAAAATTGAAAAAAAAAATTGAAAAACAATATAAAGCAACCTATAAATGATAAAGATAAGCAAGCACAACTCAACACAAACACAAGTGAAAAAGACTGTCTATGATCTAGCATTGATAAAAGCACCTGAACCTTCCAATTCTTACCTCCGTGACCATCATAAACACCAAAGAACGAAGTATAATCATCCAAATCAGGACATGCAGCATGCTGTAGGAAAAAAAAAAAAAAAATCAGTAACTACCAGCAGACCCATAATGCAGCAAGGCCACATAAAAAAATCATTTGGAGTATGAAAAGAATATAAATTTGAATTATCCTGAATGATAAAAGATCCTCCATGTTACTCACGGCATCTTCCATTGTTGCACGCCACCCTTGCATGGACGATAAACCATATCTGAGCCTATCATTTTCACCATCTTCTGAGAATTTCTCAGTTTTCGGACTACTCAAATATATGCCCATCTATATCTGAAAGTCAAACAAAACATTACAATCAATGCATACAAAAGGACCACCATTTCAGCCGCCAAAAGGAGTGAAATGAAATACAAACTGAAGAATGCACAAAAAACATTAAGCCACAGTCAGCATATGAGTTCTCAACTACGCCTAGAGCAAGTCCATTAGTACGAAACATATTCTAAAAACATTTATGTTTCAAATTTCAGCCCCAGAAAATTGAAATGCAAACCGAAGGACCGATGCCTTTGCATGACAAACAAGTAATCACGGTCACCTTATCAGTTCTCAACTAAGCCAGGAGCAAGTCCAAAAGTGCTAATCATATTCTCTCTCGAAATATTAAGCTTCAGAATTCTAAATTCATTTATTTTTTATCACATAAATTTAAAACAACTGACATCACCCATGGTTTCTCGAAAAATTAGATACAAACCAAAGACATAAATTGTCACGCTAAAAATTCAGAAAAATTACAAATCAAGTATCATACTCAGAGATCTAACATAGAATGAAGCAATACTAAAAGACAAAACCTCATCATCAATAATCATGAAATTTTACTCCTTTTCTTAGTTGAAACATAAAAGGGTACAAGATTTGAATTCAAACACGACATCAACTAACAAAATAAGAGACAGCTTAGATGCTAAATTGAAATGAAAAATTCAAACAACACAGCATTCATAAAATTCTAAAAAAAATTACAAACTTTCTAACATACTCACATGCCCAATAACAAGGAGTGAATCTTTGCCAAAACCAAAAAATACCCAGAAGAGAGAATTTTGGGAATCTGAAAAGTAAGAAGAAAATGAGATATTTTGATGACAAAAATCAAGAAATAGACAGGTATTTAGGAAGGGAAAGATGGAGAGAAGATAAGAGTCGAAAGACTTTCTGTATGATAACTAATTGTCATGTAAGTGATTAACAATAATAAATAATACTATTAAATTGAAGGCTTTGATCTTTGATTGATAATCAGGCAAGTTTCTGGTTACTGTTGATTTTGATGACATTTTTAATCAGGCAAGTTTCGATTTGGAGTGTGAGCGTGTGCGCTCTTTACTTTCTTTTTTTTGCTTTTTATAATTAAAATAAAGAAAATTCTTTAATGCGGTAGGTATTAATATAGTAATAAATATAAATTTTATATATAATTAATAAATATAAAGTATAATAAAGATTATTAATTATTTAAAAAATTAATAAATTTTCTACAAAATTTTAGTGAAAATTTTTTTATTCATTTACAAAAAATATTTTCTTTAATTAAATAAAAAATACTAATTAATTAAACAAAAAATTATCTTAAAAAAATTAAATAAGTTTTATTGAATTGATTTAACCATAAATTCTATACCATGAATTCTATATTTATTCTATAACTTTTATCTACTTTATTTTTCTATTTTCTATAATAATATCTATTAATTAATAAGTTAATTAAGCATATTTATTCATCTTGATGTGATTAAGCAAAAGTAAAATAAAATAATATTTTTCTACTATTAGATACATATATAATATATCAATAAAATTATATCTAATTTTGAGTCTTATGTATACTTCATATAATTTCAAATTTTTCACTTATACTTATAAATCATTTAGGGTTGTTGTTGAGAAAACGTAGGAAGATGTAAAATAATTTTATTTTATAACAACTATGAAAGATATCAAAGTTATTTTTTTTCTAAATATGGTTTTAATCATAAATTTAATTCTTAATAAAACATCACATATATTACATAAATAGAAAACTAGTATTATTTAATTTTAATAAAAACAATAAATATATTAGGTAATAAACATTATAATGAATTTTTATTTTATAATTATTAAATTTTTTTAGTAATTCTTATATTAATTAATTTATTTTATTTTTTATTCATAAGTTTTAGGTACAAATTACAAAAATTATATTTTATTTTGCTCTTAATATTAATTTACTTGTTTTATGTTATATATGTAAATTTTTATTTTATTCACTAGTAATATATCAATTTATCATTTTATAATAATTTATTTGTTTTATCTCATTTTTACAAATCTTATGTTTCATTTTCAAAAATTATATTTTATTTTATAGTTAGTGTTGATATACTATTTTTATGTTATATTTACAAGTTTTTTGTTTTGTTTACCAATAATACATCAATTTATTTGTTTTATCTTCAATTTATAAGTTTTATGTTCCATTTCTAAAATTTATATTTTATTTTGTACTTAATGTTAATTTACTAGCTTAATATTATATTTATAAGTTTTTATTTTATTTACTAATAATACAATAATTTACTAATTTTATAGTAATTTACTTGTTTTACCTTCTATTTACAAGTCTTCTGTTTTATTTTCAAAATTTATGTTTTATTTTTCAATTAATGTTGATTTACTGGTTTTAAGTTATGATTAATTTTTGTATTGTTTTTTAGTAATACATCAATTTACTAGTTTTATATTAATTTAATAATTTAATCTTTCATTTATAAATTTTATGTTTAATTTCTAAAATTTACGTTTTATTTTATAATTAATGTTGATTTATAAGTTTTATATTATATTTAATAGTTTTTATTTTATTTACTAATAATACATCAATTTACCAGTTTTATAGTAATTTAATCATTTTACTTTCTATTTACAAGTCTTATGTTTTATTTTTAAAATTTATATTTTATTTTACAATTAATGTTGATTTACAAACTTTATATTAAATTTATAAGTTTTATGTTTCATTTACATAATTTATGTTGAATTATGATATTAATGCTGTAATTTTAATCATGACATCATAAAATAACCCTTAAAATTAATAAATTATTTAAGTTCAACTGAAATAGTTTGTACTAGTAATAAGACAATATATTTCACCAAAAAAATGTAGTAATAATAAAATATATTTTTTAATAATGGGATTTTTATTTTCTGTCTGTCAATTTTTGAAAATGAAGGAGGATCTTTGAATTAAATTTTCATAGAATTAATTAATTAATTAATTATATATATATATTGATATATTTGCCAGTTTGATATATTTTGTCAAATTTGTAACATACACATTTGCCAGTTTGATATGGAACAATTACAGAAGAAAGCAACGCTCTGAACCACTTGTACGTAGGATTCCACGTGGCAGTATCCTGAGAGTAGTATGGAGCGTGTCCTGCATACACGATCACAGTCACAGTCACAGCCAGCCGAGTACTATTTATCAATCAGACAGAGACGTTTGCAATTTGCAACGTGGGACCTACTTGTCCCCACTTTTTGACCTTTGAAATTCCTGTCCGTTGATCAGGATCAAGATTGTTTTTCGAAGACGATACGACGCCGTTGTTAACGGGATTTGCCAATCGCGCTGGGGTGTTATTATTTTCAAGGAGCAAAGAAGCCGACAATGGAAAGTAGTCAATTTGGCCCGTTAAAAAGGCGGAGGATAATTCAACAACTAATTTATTTATTACAAAGAAAATTGCACACGTATAATAATTTTAAAGTATTTTTGGATCGAAATATTCAAGTTGTCTGTCTCGTAAACAAAACTATTTATTATTGTAATGTCCGTAATCTATTGAGGAGCATTTTTAAAGGCACCCCGACGCTGACAATTAAACGACTTTTCTTCAATTACACATCTATGACCTATTTAAATTAATTTTATAATAGCAAAGCTTACCACAATCGATGACATATTTATTTATTTATTTTTCTACCATCACCATACAATTGGTAGTTACAAATACACTTGACATTTTTGAATCATTTTTGTTGTGGCGTAATTTAAATATTTAGATGTTTCAAGAAAATTGGGCAAAAAAATTCTCAAATCAATTTCTTCATTCTTTGATATTGATATAACTGTAATTGAAAAAAATATTATTTTCACCCTTAAGATTCGATGCAATAACTTAATCATTCTTATTATTTAAACAATAATCAATTTCATTCCTATTTTATAAATAATAACCCAAAGTATCATTTTGTTAGTTTACCGCTAGTATTCTATATAATTTATTGAAGATAAAATAGAATTTGCAAATAAGAATATATATATTATTTTAAAATAAAACTTTCAAATATAATTAAAAAATATTTATCTTTAACATTAAATAATACGTAAAATATATATTTGGAATAAAATTTAAAAAATATAAATTTCACAGGTATTAGAATAATTTTTTTTTATTATCTAATGTGTCCTTAACTTTAATATAGTCATGATAAATAAATAATCAATCAGTTATGTTATTCTATTAATAATATTCATAGACTGCTTCATTTATTTTATATATATATACTAAAAGTATAAAAATGTATATTTAAAAAAATTATAAAATAAAATACACTGATTGTATTAGAGTGTGTGTTTTATTTTATTATTCTTAAGATTTTTTAAAATAATTTATATTTATTTAATTAAAAATTATATTTTACCCTCAATAAAATAGATTATTACATCAAATTTAATGAGTGAACCGGATTTTTTTTTTCCAATAATTTCTTTTAACGATATTCTATTATTGTTTTCATTGTAAGAAAATGTTGCATCATTGATGATGTGGTCCACCTACTTTAGCGTTCTTTAAAGTAACGTAATCAGATGATGTGGTTGGCATTTTTTTATTGATCATCATTCTAGCCATATCCTCAAAAATCCTCTCAACAAAGATAATATATCATTTAGGGTTTAACCATAATGATAATGATGTAACTATCAATACTTATCAGCTACCTAAATTTTACATTTCAGTTCACAACAAACATTCTGCATTGGAGCAGAAATCATGAAATTTTTTAGAGAGAAAGACATTCAGATTCTTGAAGTTTTGACACGTAAATCTAAATCTCTTTGTTTTAGAGATGGACAATTAGACTCCCACTATTTTAAATCCATTTAGATGGAGACAAGAGCATTAACGTATAACAATGTATCTATATTAATTCATTATACTGTATAATATATTTAACTGTGTCTAAATACAAAGTTAGAATTTATTAATGAAAGGGAGTTTATATGATCATTTTTAAAACAGTAAAGAGTTAATTGTTTATTTACCTGCAAGCATAGAGAGTACTTGAGATAAATGACTACAAATATTGGGTCAGCATTCAGGTCACATGCATGATTTTTTTTTTTGAAAACGAAAATGAAAAGGAAAGGGACATCTCACATCCGAACACTCCAGATTTGCTGTCCTAATGAACAATTACATTTCCAATATTTTAAAATGGTTTTACATCCATGGCTGTTTCTTTAGTAATAACATAATAATGCAGAGGCTATCATAAACAAGTCTATTCCTTTGCCGGGCATCACAAGATATCCCAAGGCATTATTATTTTAAGGCCATGTGTCTCTTGCTTTCTCTGCATGGGCAAATAATGATTTTAGCGAGCCCAGATGGAAAAACAAACCCCTGTTCACTGAATCCAAATCTTCATAAGCAAAATTTAAAATCTGAGGTGTATCAGAATATTTTCCTGTCAAATCTTTCAACTTTTATTCGAAGTAGTTAAAAATGGAGAAAATATGTAATGCCGATTGCTCAAGTTAACTGAACTGTCTCCTGACATCATGATACCCATCACCTACTGTTGCGGCACATAATCACATCAAAGTTTTTTCATTTTTGTTCCATTACATAATTACATTACACATACCGTGCTTGTATTTTGTAACACAAATCATAATCCAAATTGAGGCCTTCATGTTGAAAAAATCATCAATAAAAGCATTGACAACGAACATTTGTTTTCTTCTTCACGAGCTTTAATGGCATTGGTGCTTTTCAGATGTAAAAACCTGAAGCAATTCTTTTTTTTTTTTTTTTAATGTGTGAGGTCACCTGCATGTTTAGTATTAGTGAATAATTATTTATTTACGAGAATGACCGCAATACAATGCCATTTAGTACAATACATTCAGTTCTTATTTTGAAAAAACTTAAATTTTCAGCTATGCCTCAAGTTTCTTGTTTATGATTTTCCAAGTTTTCGGTCCTCACCCTCAATCGATGATATATTATGCGTTGCACTCTAAAATGTCAACAATAGAAAACTTGGGGATGTAATGAAAAATTTGGGAGAAATAATATAGATTGACAGGATATTGTAGATAGTAGATATACCATTTTATTTGATATATTAGAATACTTTACCATTCTGGTACATTGTGATACCTTTAGTTTTTTATTACATGTCCTAAATTTCTTGTTTCACCTCAAATATAATTGATAAGTCAAAATATTTAGCAAGTGTAACAAATATTTTGCTAAAATGTTTTAGCAAAACAGAAAGTATCAACATAGCTAAAATGAAATGAAAGGAGAAAACCTGTAAGCATCCGGTGCCATTCGCATTTGAGACTCGGGAATTTTCTTTAATAGGTTATGCTGATTGTGAAGGTTATATACAAGAGGAAAAGTTTAGTGCTTGAAGAAGAGATCATCTGTGCAGGCTAACGAATTGGATGATTTTGTGGCCACCGATTGTGGATGTATAGGTCGCTCATTTCCTGTTATGAACTTACATAGACAACGGATCCGAAATATGCCCTATTCCCCCAGCCAAAAACATGTGATAGCTTCCGTCAACTTCAATTACACTTGACCAGCTGTTTTAACAATGCCTGCAGCATTCATCATGTTTTTCCATCTGTTAGCTTCTTCACATTGACTGCACGACGCGTACGTATAAATTAGCAAACATCATAAGCTCTCCATCACTCAAGTAATTAGCCTTTGCAGAAACCATCTCTACTACTCCATCCCCAATCTCAAGATTCTGATGAATCACACAAGCACTAAGCAAAGCGCCCAAGATGGATTCCGTAGGCTCAAATGGCATAGCTTCAATCAATTCAATTGCACAGTCGAGTAACCTGGCGCCCTGGCCCTACCCAGAAGGTCAACCATGCAACCATAACGCTCTAACTTGCTGGTTACTCCAAAGTCCTTTTCCATGCAACTGAATAACTCACAACCCTCTTGCACCAACCCTGCATGACTACAAGCACTAAGCAGACCAATAAGGGTAACATCATCAGCCTTTATGCAACTATGATTCATTTCACCCAGGAGTTTAAGAGCAACATGGCCGTAACCATGAAGAGCAAGCCCCAAGATCATCGCATTCCAACAGAATACATCCTTAACTTGGGATTTATAAAACACCTCTAAAGCTTCCGCATTTTGCATACATAGTTACATACCTATTAGTACTGTGGTAACATGGGGGCCTAGAAGCAGGCCCATTTGTCTTTAGCATATGGGTGTATTCTTGCACCTGTTTCTAGTGATCCCAAATTGGCACACATGCAGATAGAACACCAGTCACTGTAAGATAATCAGGTTTGAAATTTCCAGCCTTCATTTCATCAAGTCAACAACCTCCACGTAAAGTTGACTGCGTAAATACCCAGTAACCACTGTGTTCCACGTGATTACATTTTTAACTGGCATTTTGTTGAACATTTCACACGCCGCCTCCATTTCTCCAGCATTTGTATATCCCAAAATCAAAGAATTCCACGGAACAACATCTTTAGCAGGAACTTTATCGAAAATATATATAGCAGAATGAATCTTCCCAATATTTGCATACCCAGAGATCATGATATTAAAGGCATTAAATCAATCAATTTCATCACATTATCCATCTGCCCACAAGAAACAAACGCATCTAGCGTTGAGTTCCACGCGATACCATCTTTCTCAGGCATTTTTTCAAGCACGGCAAAAGCGTCATCAATGCATCTTAAAGAACCGTACATTTTCAAAAGAGCTGTTTGGACATCAACGTGCCCACAAAACCCAGTTTTTATCGTCTGCCCATGAAGCATTAACCCGATACGAGAACTTGAAAGAATGCCAGCTGCTTTCAGTAACAAAGGAAATGAATAGTTATCGGCATGAATGCCAAGTTCCTGCATATTTACGCATGTAAGAGTAGTTTGCTCTGCTTTTCCATTGAGCAATTTATTCTTAATAAGCTTGTTCCAATTCCTTGTCTCAAGTGAAGGTGATGTCAAGATACCATTGCAAGCTAAGAGATACATTTCAAATAGAGAGGTATATTGCACAAGAAAGATATATTGTAGCTTTCTATCCACAACGCTATAATCTCTACTTGTCTCAGTTACAATCCATCAAGGATCCCAAGCATGAGCCCCTAAGCCATAAAGGATTCTCCATTGATAAGTTGGATACCCAGTGAAGCTAAAGACAAATGGTTCGCAACAAACAAAGGAAATTGGGTATCCAAGGGCTTAGCACGTGTGAATTCAAATTATACTGGACGAACAGGATGGGTAAAGATCGTATACATCTCGAGCATTCCAGGGAAGGCTTAACTGGTTGCATTCGAGAGAATAAAAATACATTATGTTTTTCGCTTGAACAAAAATGTGAAAAAAAAATCGAAAAATATACAACTCAATCAAATTAACTGTTGCTCCCTGGTCCATTGATTATAATATGTAATTTGAGAAACAAAATTTGGAAAAATATAGGAAGCATGCAAGCACTGGGAGTATAACTTCCCACAATAAGTCAAAAGCATCTTTCTAAATCAAGTGACCAAACTTTCACAAGCCTGCACCTCAGCTCCCTGCGCAGCCAACACTTCTTGCCCAGCAGGGCTGGACTGAATACTCTTCATTGCGGCAGTGAAAATGGATCTCCGGAACATGTCATCCTCCACCTTCTTCAGAACTTCTTTCAAAACCATGAAGTCCATACTCTTCGCAACAACCAACTTGCCAACCATCTCACCAAAGTTATTTGGTGCTTTTGGTAAATCAATGCCAACATCATCTAATAACGAGCCATATAGAAGACACCCGGTTCCTATGTCCCTGGTTGTCAAGACATTCTTATTGAGCAAATACTCCAGGAGCTTTATGACCGGCTCCACACACGGTGGGATCTTTTCCAGTGCAAGGGCTATCGCTTCTTTAACAACCTCTGGATGGTAAGTTGAGGCTCTCAGTTCCTCTACACATTGCAGTGCTTCATCGAGTATTCGAATACTGAAATATTCCTCAAGCAGTGAGATGGTTTTTTTGTGGAGATCAGCAAGATTTAATTTTGATACAGGAGCTGACGGCTTCTCAGGAGAAACAACTACCGATGCAGCAGGAGCAACAGGCTTGATATATTGAGTTACAGGTTCAACCCCTGAAACAAATCCAGAAGGACGGGCTGGGGGAGTAGCACTACCCTGTAACAAGGCACTTGTTTTTCCAGATGTGATCCCGCCACTTCCTTGAGGTAAAAATTTTGAATTGATTGATGGTGATTTTCCAATCAAAGGTGACTGCACACGTCCCAGAAATTGAGAGAGACTTTTGCTATCACCTCTTGGCATTGTTCGGGAACGAGGAACCTCCCAATTGTCAGTATCAAGCCCAGGCAATCCAGGCATTTTCTGGGTTCCAGGCATTCCAGGCATCATGCCCCCAGTACCAGGCCGTGCAATGGGAAAGCCTCCAGGACCCATCCCCCCAATAGCCCCTGTACGACCATTTCTCATCACTGCAGTTGCACCAGGACGTAAACCAAGATTCTTCTCAGCCTCTGAGTGAATTTCGGTGATGGTCTTGGCTTTCATCTGCCAAAAAAATAATCAAACAAGACTGTCAGGCACAGGCTAATCAGATAGCCCGAGAAAGAAAGAATGAAAATATACATATGTAGGCGAAAAGATAAGCCAGCCAGATATGGAAAATTAACCTCTTCCCGCCGAGGGACCCAGCTGTTGGCCCGCAGGTCAAGAACATCACAGACCATAAACCTCAAACGCGGCACAAGTTGTGAATTTGTGGTCAACTCCTTCAATCGACTAAAATAAACATCATTGACTCGCCTTGATTTAGGACTCTCATCTAGCTGTTTTCCAATGGTGTTAAAAAATTGACATATTGCCTCAACATTCTCCTCAGCTGGGCATGTTTTACCATCATTCCCCAAAAGCTCCTAGATCACACAAGATTAATAATCAAGGCCAGCATGCTAATGAATGAATAAATGAAGGGGAAGGCCAATGGACAATACAAAGTACCTGAACAATATGGTGGACAATCTTTTCTGGCACCATCTTCTGCTTCAAAAGTTCCCCAATAAGGCGTATGTTCCCCAAGGTTCGCAGCTTAACCAATCGTTCTTTATCCCTACGTTCCATTTCTTGTTCAGGGGCAGTCATCTGCCTAATTTCTGCTCGCATATTGTCAGCACCTTCAAATGCCTCCTGGCAATGATTCAAAAGGATCCGCTTAAAGGTGATATCTTTCCCACCAGGCTCGTCAGACGGGAATGGAGGAAGCTTCTCGTTAAGGTCAGAGCATAAAAGTGCATACATGGGACAAAATGTAGGCTCCAGCACAGCCTTATCAAATATAAGTTCGATGACACCCTGAAACACAAACAGACTTCTCAGTTTCAATAAGAAGACGAAAATAGAATATGATAACTTGCAGCAGATTAGAGCATTCAAGATGTGATAATGGTGACCTTCAGAATATCTGGGGTTGTAATTCCAGAGTCTATTAGCTGACCCTTAAGAACATCAAACTTCTCTGGAGTCAATTTATTCAGTATTCTGCACAATAAAAAGAACAGCTGTCATCGCATATCCATAAAGCATTTTAAGCAATTAACTGACTGAAAACACAATAAAAATTCCTTCTTCACAGTGGAGCATTCAACTTTTCAGTATATTATCCAGTTCAAACATTCTCACCCAAAATTTTCTAAGAGGACATATCATTTGAACTGTGATACAACGATTTCAGATTTTCAATTACCCTTTAACTGTCTTAAGAACACGATCCTTCTCTGAGAGATTTCCTCGTCTTGCTGACCATGGAACTTCAGCCTTAATTAGAGCTGGAGCAGGTCCTGCCTGGCTTCCATAGAAAACTGAGATTATGACAGAGAAACCAAGCATGCATGGAAATAGAAAGTGGAATAACAAACTTAGGTACTATTAAAAGAGGACCACTTCCTGATCATGAAATTAAACCTCCCACACATCACTAACGTCAACATAATTTAAAAGATCATAAAGCGTTTATATTTCATTGGACCAGCAATACTGAAAATTCTAAACGAGTTCAGAAGCGAAAGTCAATAAAAGAATTTAAAGGAAGAAGTCATTAAAAGAATATATTACCACTTGATTAGCAGAGATTTGAGCACTTGCGAAATGGGAATTGAGTTGGTCCTCACGAGCACCAAATTCCACCTTTTCTAGATTTGCTTCCAAGGATTTCTCTTCTCCAGATGCGGTTGATCGAGTACGCCAATCACGATTGTCTGGCTCTGAGTAACGAGCTGGGAATTGAGATTGCAACTAAAGAATGAAGAAAGAAATAAACATCACAAATTTCTATGCAGTCAAAAAAATTCAGAAACAAAGAAATATTGAAAAATGAAAAATGCAAAACTGGTCAACAAAATAGCTTTCAGCATCTAGGAGATGCTAGCAATATTAACCCCAACAGAAAAATTAAAAAAATAAGGTGAAATGAGGATTATAATTACACAAGGTAAAACTTACATTGTTATTTTCTGCACGACCACCCCAGGTTTGACCTTCACCATCAAACTTAGACTCAATTTCTTGTTTGATCTTCAAAATGGCTTCAGTCACTTGAGCAAACTACAAAAATTTAACAAGACACCTTGATTTTAAGCACTTAAATAATCAATAAATCCAACAGAAAACCATTTGAGTGCAGCAGCCATATATTCAGCCAGGCAGAAAATGTTCAGTCCCTGATTATACATGAAAACCATGTGAACAACTATTACAAGGATTGAGAATGATAATCACCTCCTTGAGTTGTAACAGCTGCTCTCGGGTGTATCGAACACATTCATGACCTTCAAAACGCAAGTCCCCCATCTACAATGATATTGATATCAAAATTAATCAGCATTTGTATTAGAATCTTCATTAATGATTACATTCTATTATTACAAAAAGGAACAGAAAAATAGCATGAATGATCAATCATATCCCAAAGTAAAGTATGCGGCTCAAAAGAAAGAATCCTGCAATTCTACAATTACGAGTCTGGACTCCACAAAATGTTCTCTTCTGGTGCCTCATGTAATGTAGGTTCTTTATGGGCATCAGTGCACTCATCGCTTGCCCACCTAAATCCCACATATTGCTATTTGTCCATATTTACAGCAGGTACACAAACTTAAGTGCCCCACCAAGAATTAGGACACTCCTTTATTACAGGACATAAAGAGGTCTTTGACTCAGCTCTCAAGTAATCATTTTAAGTAATTGACATATAAAAAGTCATAAAGGTCAAATTTTTACAAGCAAAATTTAGAAATGAAACCATAATTAACTACTATCCAAAGCTTATTACAGAGTTCACTAAGTCTATGAAAAATGAAAAAATAAATCTACAGATCCCAAAAATTATAAAAATTCAAACTTTATACATTATTATGAGCGAAAATGAAAAAAGATTAAATTTTTAAAAAGCCCAGAATCTGAAAAATGAATTTTAAACATATGCAAGCATTTACAGCTAGGATTTTGAGTGGGGACCTTGAAAGCGGGAGCGGCGCCGCCATGAGGGCGAAGAGTTTGAGAATCAGACACGGGTGTTGATGAGGAATCGAAGCGATGAGTGGAGAATCTGGAGCCACGTGGACCGCCGCCGCCACCGGGTCTCAAGCTTATCACCGTCTGATCTGCTGCCTGCATAATACCTCCAAAAAAGGCTTCCTTTGTGATAAAAGAGAAATGAGCAAGATTAGGGTTTTTAAGAGGGGCTGTGATTGGTGTGTTGGGGTTTTTTTTAATTACTAATCCTTAATTAATGTATTTTGAAATTTTATTTTTTGTTTTATTTTACTTTATCTGATATATATGCAGATAAAGATAGAGGATTTTGCTCACTCTATCTGTATCTGCAAGCTGCTTAGACAACTAACGAGTAAAGCCAGTGAAGGGAAACCATTATATAATTTTATTTTCTTTTTGTTGAATATGTTGGTTTTTAGGGTTTCCCAATTTTACAAATTCGAAGAGATATTATCAAATGCTCACTAAAAAAATCGGACATATTAATTTATCATCATGATTTTTTGGCAACTATATGTTACTTTCTATTGTCTCAGTTGTTATTAATTTACTATTAAAAGCTTCAAAATTTATATTTACTATATTAAAAGCCTAAAAATTTATTGAACAGGGATATTTGAGAAATTTCAAGCTATTTTCCTAGCGCTTTTCTATATTTCTATCGTTTTTCTCTGTACATGTCATTTGTTTTCTTTTTCTTTGTTTGTCTTCTCGATTTTTATTATTACAATTTTATTATATTAAAATATTTTCATAATAGAATTCTAGGTTTCCTGAGCAATTGAAAAAATTTCATACATCGATGTACAAAATAATTTATGATATTATTTTCATCTGTAAAAATAAATTTTATCGTATTAAGCTCAATAAATTTATATGGTTTGTAAAAATCTAATCTAACCTATTAATAAATAACTTGAGATAAAATTAACCCAGCCTAATTAAATAAATATATTTAACTTAATTCAATTCAATCACCGTGGTTGAGTTTAGTTGATTGAATTAAAACATTAAATTAAAATTAAAAATTAGATAAAGAAAAAAAGATGTAAAACTTGAAATAAAAACTTATCAATATTAAATTTAAATCAATTGTAACAAAAAAATTACATTTCTTGTCTAATGTTCGATGGAAATCTGAAAAATATATTTCTTAATTTTAAGAAAATTTTGAAAATAAGTTTCTAGACTTTATTTATGACTTCTTGTATATTTCTTTTGAATTATAAATTTAGAACTTTTAGATAATTAACATAATAAAAAGTTATATATAATTAAGCATTGTTAAATGTTTACAAAAAAATATAAAGAAATTTATTAATATATGGTTATTATAAGATAATAAATTAAATTTATAAGATAATAAATTAGAGTTTCGGAATTAGAGTTTAGAACGATAAATACGAAAATAAAAATAGTTAAAAATTAAATTAGCTATTTAGATCTTTAAGATTTTATGATTGAAAATTAACGTATCATTATTATTATTTACGTGAATCTAATTATCAATTGGGTTAAAAAAATTTCACCTAATTAACTTATAATAATTCACTTGGTCCATCAAAATAATATTGGGTTGAATTAGATCTATTATTTTATATTTGGTTTACCCACCAGTAATTAATTATATTTACATTTATATTACTTAGATCGTTACACTATTAATAACTAAGTCAAAGTAATAATTTTTTCTTAAACTCCGCTAAATTATAATCTCGTTATAATAACAAAGTTAATTGGTCCCAATAATATTACTATTGAGAGGTTTTATAAATAATCCTTTATTACAATATTGAACGCTATTTTAAAATTAAAGTAGTATTTATTTAATTTATTACCGCATTCATGTGTGATGTGAAGAATATTTATGAGTACTTTGAAAAACTGTATTCTGCGTTCTATATTTGCATCTTTAAAAGTTAAAAGGTTTAAAAAATTATCTAGTGCGCATAAAAAAAAAAAGTTCATGTTTTTCTTATTTTTCAGTACTAGAAAATTCATACCTATAAAACAATTTTGCAGTATAATTTTAGTTGGATATGACTCTTAAGTGTATTTTTTATGAAAATGAGTGTTAAAAAATTTATTTGGTATCACGGTTTTGTGGAAAAAAAAAAGTTACTATGGTTATAATATTTAATAAATCATTGGTTATAGGATAAAATTTCATGATAGTTGTAAACATAATTATCAAAATTCATCCAATAATGTAAGATTAACAGCTAAACTAAATGGGACTGTAATAAACTCTATTTATAACTTGTTTAGTATTAACATTAGGTTATTGTAGATTAAAAATAACAATTAAAAGTTATATTAGTTTGATTTACATTTATATGATAAAATATTTATAATGACTTTTTATTTTTATTAAAATTATTATTTAAAAATTATATTTAATATATATTATTAATTTTATTTTTTTTTAGAAACTAAGGCTTAAAAATTATAACAACTCAATAGTAGATAAGATGTTAAATTTTTGTGTATCATGCTAACAATTATTAATCTTTACGAGCTAGAATAATACTAATTACGCAAATTGAAGTGAGATAATGTCATCGTTAGTAGCCAAGTCACGAGTGATTTTATTTTTAAAAGAAAATACAAATAAGAATAGGATAATCAGTAAGAGCTAAAACTCAAAAAAGGGGAAGACACACAAGTGCATAACCTTCGAGATTTGTCCGAATTGATAGCTGATCATTATTTCATAGAATTGATGCCCATGAGGTTTTAAAATAGAATATAAATTATAGCCACATATTTATAAAACAATAAAATATAAGTTTCATTATTTCATAGAATTAATACTATTTATTCATAGTCATGATTATGTTAAAGTAATTATAAGATAGAACATTATATTTATAAAAAATTAAAAATAATAGTTCAATCTCCTGTAAAAATATTATAAAAATTTAATTTGTTTCTCAGTTTGAATGGATGCAATCTTCTCTGATTGGTAATATATGTAAAATAAATATTTTAAAATAATACGTGTGAGTAAATATCACAAATTAATTCATATAACTATTTAATTATAAATATTATTAATATTCTCACACTATATGAATTATATTCTCGTATAGTTAAAAAAAAAGATTTTATAATAAAATTAAAAAAAAAGTTTCATTTTCTTTACACTAAGATTGAAAAAAAAAGTTTCATTTTCTCTCACTCAAGTAATTAAAGACAACATCAATAGACATTTGGCTTAGTGGCAGAGTCCTTACTCTCAGTAAAGATTTATGTCTCTAAAAATATAAGTATAAAAATTTAATTATGACTTCATAATTGAGTAGGAGTAGTTTTATTTCTTATAAAATTTGAGTGAAATATATATTTTTTAAATATTCGAGAGAATAAAATTTTGAGTATTGATATGAATTATCTAATTATAAATATTAATAATTATTTTATTTAATATAAATTATAATCTTAACATTAATCTTATCTTAATAATTAAAAAATAAAAAATAATTAACGACAAAATATAGTTTATTATTATTTTAAAAAAGGGGCAGAAAAGAAACCACGTGTAACATCTGCATCCGCTTCAAACCAAAAAAGCTCCCTAAACATTTACACGCTCATTCAATCATCCACACACTTGCCCTTACATTTACATAACACGAGTGCACAACACAAGGCGCTGCTGCTGCAACGATTAATTCACTTAAATTCCATGTCAATGGCTTCTTCTTCAATACCTTTCTATGCAGCTTTCTCTTCACCTTTACGGTATTTCACACAAAACAAAACATGCCCTGCTGGATGGCCTTCAATGATGGCTTCATTGACTCCTTCTATTTCAATCAAATCATCAATTGGGTCTGCTAAATCAGGCTTTCTTCAACATGGGTTGTTTCTGCAATCCTCAAGTTTACCTGGGGTTTTCATGAAACCTCGTTTTTTTGGTGTTCATGCTACAGCTGCTACTGAGAGGTCTTTATATGACTTCACCGTCAAGGTAATTTAATTTGTTCCGGATGGACAAAAAACTTTGTTCATTTTCTATTTGTCTTTTTTAATCTTTTGAATGCTATTATTTGCTTCTTCACTTAACAGTATGTGATTGTGATGAACATAAGTGTTTGGTCCAATGGTTTAAGCTTGAAGGTAAGGGCCTAAACAATATTATTTAACCTTGTTTAGCATTCAGTTTGTGTGAATTTAATTGTGTATGGAGGATTCGAACGCAAGAGACAAGACCTTTAGGTCAAATTTACTGTGATTCCATGTTCGAGAAATTGATTGATTTAGCCCAAATGCTTAAGCTTGAAGGATCCAGACAATAGTATTTAAGCTTGTCTAACAATAAGCAACCCAGCAGCAACTGATTCCAAATTATCAAAGCAACTCAATATTCTAAATTATCAAAGCAACTCAATCTGCTGTATGCTCTATGTGTTTGGCTGTTTGCATACTGGCATTAATGGAGTAAAAAAGCAAGAAAGGAATCGGAGTTTGGGGACGAATTGCTCAGGATAAAAATTTTCTCTGTTTGGCTTATCTTTTTTATTGTATTGAAGTATGTATTAGTTTATGAATATTGAATACTGGTGTGGATTCTCGAAATAAATCAACCGGATTGTATCATATGCTACTTAAGTGTTAAAGTAATTTCTGCTTGTTATTATATTGCTCAATTTGGTAAGAAATATTTGTGATGAGCATGGTTTTATTTTTCTTCATGCAGGATATTGAGGGTAAAGATGTTCCTCTTAGCAATTTTAAGGGGAAAGTTCTGTTGATTGTGAATGTTGCTTCAAGATGGTACTTTCTCTTTTGATTATTTTGTTTGAAGATGCCATTTTCCTAGATGTGGTTTTGTTTGTTTGATGTTTAATAATTGAAGTCTGATTTGAGGATTTTGCTTTGAATCTTAGTGGCTTAACACAATCAAATTACTCAGAGCTCTCTCACTTATATGAGAAGTACAAGACTCAAGGTGGGCCAAATTTTAGTGGAAAGAACATTGTCTTTTTTCTTTTGGCACTTGTTATGAATTAAATTTCTGTATGCGTCAACTACCTTATCATTTGCTCTATGTATATGTTTTATGATTCTGGAATCAGCTTTCTAAATGAAATTACTTTGATGATTGATTGTCCTTCTGCATGATTTGCCCCACCTTATACGTAATTGAACTTGTCACACATGAATTTGTACAAGAGTATCGATGGACACAGAATGATTTTGTTGAGAAAGCTAGTGGTGTTCGTGAATTCCGGATTTGTACTGAAACTTGCAACCAGTACCTGCTTTCCAGAGAATCATTGCAATCCTGATTTTATAGTGTTATTATGTTTATGTTAATATTTTTATTCCAAGTATAAATCAATGCCTCTAAAACCCACAAATTTTGAAACTGCTGGAAGTCACCATTACTTTTATGATGGTGGTAGTCTAATTGTAAACACGGAGACGTTTCCACTTCATGTATTATCCCTTTGCTGATATGTGACCGCACGAGTTTTTTTTTTTTTTTTTCTTCTGTTCTTTCTGATTTGGCTACAATCTTGTTGCCTTCAGATTCATCTTTAGTTTCACTTAGTTCTGTAGGTATTGCTATTTTTCTTCAATTGGGGGTAAAATTATGTTTTCCTTGAATGACTTGAGTTGATGTGGACATTAACTTCCTAGCAGGGTTTGAGATTCTAGCTTTTCCTTGCAATCAATTTGGTGGGCAAGAACCTGGATCAAACCCTGAGATCAAGGAATTCGCTTGTACTAGGTTTAAGGCAGAATTTCCCATATTTGACAAGGTAAGTCAAAACTTATTTTCTCATGCTTATAACTCATATGGAAGGGCGAAAATGATTCACTGGCTAAGGTTTTACTTGACAGGTCGATGTAAATGGACCAAATACAGCTCCAGTTTACCAGTTTTTGAAGTCTAGTGCTGGGGGGTTTTTAGGTGACCTTGTCAAGTGGAACTTTGAGAAGTTCTTAGTGGACAAAAATGGTAAAGTTGTTGAGAGATATCCACCAACTACCTCGCCTTTCCAAATTGAGGTACATTTTCTACTTTCAAGATGCTGGAAGTTCTTTAAATTATTCATGGACACACCTGCTAGGTACACTAGATGTGTAATGTCATAGGTATGAAAGAGCACTGAGCTCTTTTGTCATTCACTGATACACAATTTTCCTGTTTATTTTGTACAGAAGGATATCCAGAAGCTTGTTGCGGCATGAATCTTGAGCTGCTTAGCCATGTCTCAGATGTATTGACAAGATAAAAACCAAATATATGTATATTTCGGAATCAGGCATCGCATAGATGAGTTTTCTTCCTCCTGAAATGTAATAGGTTTTTTGTATTGTAAGCATTTAAAGATTTGTACTAAATTCGTTGCCAATCAATATCTTTCCTTCACTGCTCATGACAAATTTTATTTCAATATACAGTAATTTCTGCCCTTTCATGTTGTTGCATTGAAGCATTTTCCCTGGCGTACACACCCGTCCGTGGAATAGCAGCATCTTAATAAGTTCCATCCTGCCCTCGTGATCTTTATTTATTTTTTTGTCCTTTTTTCCTCTCTATTTTAAATTAAATTTTGTGAGATCGTGTTGAGCCGCTGCGGATAGTTTGTTGGCCATTGACCCTTCATTCCGTGATAACATTTTTGGGAAAAGAATACCCAAATTTTCAAAGTTGTCCCAATCCAATGTACTTGTAAATTCTTAGCGTTTTAGGAATGCACAAATAAACTTCCTTCCATTAGTCCTTTTGGTTTGGTTGGAAACATGGAGTAGTAAATACGCCATTGGACTTTGTTTCTCCATCTTACCAATTTTTTTTTTTTTTTTTTTCAGAAGAAGGTCTAAGTTTGTTAGGCAAAGGCCATTGGCTCTTATAGTCCAAATGGTGACAACTCATGGACTAGAGGCTATTTGGGGACAATTAAATATGTTGGGATTGAGTTACTTTAATATAAAAATAATACTAAGACTGTATTTGTTACAGAAAGTGAGATTAGGATAAATAATTATGGGTTCACTAATCAGTGAAGTGAATAGTTAAAAAAATTTAAACCCTCCGAATAAGATTGTTAAAATATTTATCTTAACATAGGGCATGAGAAAAAAGAATTAAAACTTGATTATTTAATCTGATGACATAATAAATACTGAATACACCATAATATTATATTTTATTCTATCATGTATCAAATAAATCCTGAGGATATCACTTCAAGTGCTCACCCTAAAGGGGCAAATTTTCTTGTATAAGGATTGCTGTAGGCGTGTGGATTCATTTTGTCCTATTTTAGATTTTGAAACACAATTGGCTTCATCATCAAACCATTGACCATGCTTTAAAATTCTTTATCCAATATTTTAATTTGCAAAGCAGAGGCGACCTCTAGGAAACTGAAAATTATATTGAAAAAGTAACAAGTTGTATCATGTTTGTTCCAATTTGTCAGGCGAATCCATAAACGTTTTCTCGGTTTCAGTTTTTAAATAATACGCTTTCTTAATGGAGCCCCCATCAATAAAATCAAAATAAAACCACAACTATCATACTGAAAGAAAGCAAATAAGTAATGCTCTTTCTTAATGCACCCCCTTTAAATAAAATCAAGATAAAATTCAAACTATCATACTGAGAAAAAGCAAATGGCACCTGTTATTGAAGCAAGATAAAGATTTGATTATAGAGCTGACATCTTCATCTTTGATTGGAAGATGATCCTCTGATCAGAGAAAAATGGTCAAAATTTTTGGCACGTGGGCCAGATGGGATGAATTCATAATCCATTGTCTCAGTATTTGAGTCGTTTTTTTTATTTTACATTGGTCTTGCAATGAAGTCAACGTTTTGAAGAGGCAAGGGCAAAGGTATCCCACTTCAAGATCTCTGAATTCATGACTTGATCTTTCATTCCCACTACCACCATTACCATAACCATGTTCTAATGAGCTTCAAGAGTTTCAAGATCAAGCATGGAATCTCTAGAAAATCAAGAACTCATCTTTGAGAAACCTCCCGGCATATCATCTTTGAGACAAAATGACCATGACCTGCAAGTAACCAGCAAAAGATCCAAGCTTTTATCAGTCTTTCTGGAACCTTTTCAATGGCTACAAATGCTATCTTCCCAGCTAAACTCAACCTTCATCTTTGGCATAGTACTTGTTTATGGCCTTAGCCAAGGCTTCTCAGGATCTTTCTCCAAAGTGGTAACTGATTACTACTGGAAAGATGTCCAAAAAGTCCAGCCATCAGTGGTGCAAATCTATATAGGCTTATGTTACTTACCGTGGGTGATGAAACCAATTTGGGGTCTTTTCACTGATGCTTTTCCGATCAAAGGGTATCACAGAAGGCCATATTTTGTGATCGCTGGTGTTGTTGGTTGTGTCTCTGCGTTGATGGTTTCACATCTTGGAAAGTTGCCTATTGCAATTGCATTGGCTTGTTTAGTTGGAATCTCAGCTGGGATTGCAATTGCAGATGTGGTAATTGATGCTTGTATTGCAAGAAATAGTATTGAGATACGGACGTTGGCACCGGACATGCAGAGTCTTTGTGGGTTTTGCTCTGCTGCTGGTTCTTTGATTGGGTACGCTGTCAGTGGTTTTTCTGTTAATCATCTGGGACCTCAGGTCACAATTTTTTTTTTTTGAGCATTTTATTTAGATATTAAAGAATACCTGTTTACTTTGCAATGTGATGAAGAAAAGTAGAAGTAACAGCTCTTGTTCTTCAATCATTTTAATCATAGGGAGCATTGGGTGTCTTGGCAATCCCACCCGTCTTATTGATAGTATTAGGTTTCATAATTTACGAAACAAGATCTGCTAATATCCGTTATGAGAAGAAGAAGGTTAGAATTTTCTATTTTCCATTGGACATTACTTTACTTTTGGTTGTTTTTGTTTCAAGCAATCTTACATGCCATAACATCTGTTTATATACATTTACAACTTCAAACTTAATGGTAAAATGATATGATGGCTTTTCAAATCGGTCTGAGGTGCCATTATCAACATTGACTAATCTGTGTGATTCCTCTTTTACAGGAAAAATCTTAAACTATTCCAAGACTTGTCTTGGTCATTTTCTATTATTGAGGATTCCACAATTCATATTAGGAAATAATTCTTGTGGGTTACCGCCTGTGCTAGATAGCAGCTAATCAGTTAGGAAAGCTAATTAAACTGACTGATTGGATGAAGCCAATCTAGTTAATTACTCTGCGAACTTTATATCTTTTTCATGACCACAAACTTACAAAAATCAAATTGTAAATTTATTGTTGCTGTATTGCTTCCCTTAGATCAGCTAGAACATATATATTGGCGAGTTAGCACACTAGCTGCCAGTCTGAAAGTTGATAGTTCTAAAATTTTGACAATTTTGTGGTAGTTTAGCCTTGATGATGTCTATACCTTTATTTTTTTCTTCCTATTTTCTGATTGGCATAACAATAGTTGCTATCAACAGGCAATGGAAAATGTAGAATTTACAACGAAGGGCATGTACAAATCAATGAAGTGCCCTCAAGTGTGGAAGCCATCACTCTACATGTATCTATCTTTGGCAGTTAGTATCAGTACTCATGAGGGGCAGTTTTATTGGTACACAGATCCTAAAGCTGGTCCTGCATTCTCTCGGGTTTCATACTATCTTTCAACCTATATACATTTTGCATGCCAATGTTAATACAGTTTGATTAACTAGTTGTTGGGAATCAAATAGAGTAACCTCACATTGCTCTGTGGCTTATCCAATGTTTGCTTCGCTGCAGGAGTTTGTTGGTTTGATATACGCACTTGGTGCAGTGGCTTCCATGATAGGGGTTCTAATCTATCACAAGACTCTAAAAGACTACCCATTCAGAAACCTACTCTTTTTCGCACAGCTCCTCTATGGCATATCCGGAATGCTTGATCTCATTTTCATCCTTCGGTGGAACCTAGCCATTGGTATTCCCGATGCTTTCTTTGTTGTCATGGAACAATGCGTCTCCCACATCATAAGCAAAATCAGATGGATTCCTATGATTGTACTAAGTACAAGGCTCTGTCCTATAGGCATCGAAGGCACATTCTTCGCACTCTTGATGTGCATCGATAGCATTGGTTCACTTACCTCCAAATGGGGTGGAGGAATTGTTCTTCATTTGTTGCATGTCACAAGGACTGATTTTACAAACTTATGGTTGGTTATTTTGATAAGAAACATTCTTAGGCTTGCAACATTAGGATTAATTTTTCTTGTACCTAAGGCTGATCAATCAGACGAATTGATCCCGGTGGAACTTTTAAGAAAAAACTCAGATACAAATACAGACGACGAAGGCTTGCAGCTAGTCACCATCAATGAGAAAAATGAAGAAGTTGCTTAGCATGCCGAAAATCATATTGCTATTATTATATTCGAATAAAAAAGATTTATCATTCTTTTGTTAACTTTGATATATACTCTTTTCTTTTGTTTCCAAATGATCAGTGTACATAAATGCAAATGATTTTCTTAAATCCCCAATAACTCTCATAACAGCATTACGGCTGGGATATGTTTGAAAAGAATTTACATACTATGTACTTTGATGTGGTTTCTTTAAAACTCGGGGATAATATAAATTTAACTAAAAACAGTAGGAAAGAAAGAAAGAACAAGGCAAACAATCGCAGTCCTTGTGTCAAGTCCCTCAAAAATCCGCATGTTAAATTAAATGAAGACTAATTTATTAATATGAAATTATTTTTCTTGACCTCTTGCATCACTTTCCTTTTCCTCATTTCAGTAACCCTAGCTTTTCCGTTTACCAACATTTCATTCAACATCTTTAATTCAACACCTACTTTCATCAGCATTACCCGAAACAATGTTCTGGTAATCTTCAAATTTCAAACATGAATTCTTCAGAAAAACAAGAACTTGGACCAGCACCCTGCAAAAGAACCAAGCTTTTATCATTCTTTCTTGAACCGGTTCAATGGCTACAAATGCTATCATCCCAGTTACACTCAACTTTCATCTTTGGGATAATACTTGTTTATGGGCTCTGCCAAGGCTTCTCAGGCTCTTTCTTCAAAGTGGTCACTGACTACTACTGGAAAGATGTGCAAAAGGTTCAGCCTTCAACGGTGCAAATCTACATCGGCTTGTATTACTTGCCATGGGTGATGAAACCCATTTGGGGTATCTTTACTGATGCTTTTCCTATCAAAGGGTATCATAGAAGGCCTTATTTTGTGATTGCTGGTGTTATTGGGCTTGTCTCAGCGTTGATGGTTGCTCTTCTTGGTAAGTTGCCTATTGGGTTGGCGTTGATTTGTTTGATTGGAATAGCTGGTGGGATGGCAATAGCGGATGTAGTGATTGATGCTTGTATTGCAAGAAATAGTATCGAGACTCGGGCTTTGGCCCCGGATATGCAGAGTCTTTGCGCTTTTTGCTCAGGTGCTGGTTCTTTAATTGGGTACTCTTCCAGTGGCCTTTTTGTTCACCATCTCGGACATCAGGTCAGCTGTTTAAATTTAACAACAATTGTATGGTTTGCAATGTGAAGAGCAGCGGAAGTTACAATTTTTTATATGCTTGTTATAGGGAGCACTGGGTATTTTGGCAATCCCACCAACTTTGTTGATGGTATTAGGCTTTGTCATTTATGAAACAAGAGCTACCAGTCATCATTTTGAGAAGAAGGTTAGAAATTTTCCATCTGCTGCCAGATTCCATGTAATGTTAATAGCTTCATCTCAAATTAGATAAAAGTGATATCATCACATCTGTACCAAATCGGTTAATACCTATTAAGGAGCCATCATTAAGTGCTTTAACTCATACCTCTCAGGTTCAGACATCAATATCAACTTTATCTTTGTGATTATTCTCATCAAGAATAATATTAAACTAGTTCAGGACTTATATTTGGCCATTCTTTATCCTTCAAGATTCCTTGATTCATGTTAAATATTAATTTTTACAAGTTACCACCTTTCTGGGATAGCAGCTGAACAGGAAGCTATTCAACAGACCAACTGACTAAAGCTGGTCTAGTTAATAACTCAAGTTTTTTCCCTTTTTGGTATTCCACAGCTTTCCTTAGATCAGCTAGTATATGAATTTTGTTTAATCCACTAAAAGTTGGCCAGAATGTTGATGGTTCTGAATCTTAAGTATTCTGTTGTAGTTAGGTCTTGATAATCTTCTGTGCAACTCTGTCGATTAGAACCATTTTTCCATTTATTTCTTCTTCCTATTTTCTTATTTATAGAAACAATATTTACAATCTGCAGGCAATGGAAAGTGTGATATTTACAATGAAGGGCATGTATAAGTCCATTAAGTTGCCTCAAGTGTGGAAGCCATCACTGTACATGTTTCTGTCTTTTGCAGTCAGCATAAGTATTCATGAAGGCCAGTTTTATTGGTATACAGATCCTAAAGCTGGTCCTGCATTCTCTCAGGTATCTTAATTTATCTGGATTCTGGAATCAGAGTACTGTAATATTGCTCTGTGGCTTATCCAATGTTTTCCTCACTCCAGGAGTTTATTGGGGTAATCTACGCTCTTGGTGCAGTGGCTTCCATGATAGGGGTTCTAATCTATCACAAGGCTCTGAAAGACTACCCATACAGAAACCTACTCTTTTTTGCCCAGCTTCTACATGGCATATCTGGAATGCTCGATCTCATTTTCATCCTTCGATGGAACTTAGCCTTGGGTATTCCAGATTCTTTCTTTGTTATTATGGAACAATGTGTCTCTCATATCGTAAGCAGACTCAGATGGATTCCCATGATTGTATTAAGCACACGGCTTTGCCCTAGAGGCATTGAAGGCACGTTCTTTGCACTTTTAATGTGTATCGATATCCTTGGTTTGCTCATCTCCAAATGGGGTGGAGGAATAGTTCTGCATTTGTTGCATGTCACAAGGACTGATTATAGAAACTTATGGTTGGTTATTCTGATAAGAAATGTTCTGAGATTTGCTACATTGGGGCTGATTTTTCTTGTACCGAAAGGTGATCATTCCAATGAATTGATACCAATGGATCTTTTAAGAAAGAGCTCGGATGCAATCACAGATGGCGAAGGCATGCAGCTTCTCACCATCAATGAGACAAATGAAGACTAGCTTAAGGTACAGAGGAAGCATTGTCAAAGAGAATGAATTCTAAATATTGATTTAGAATAAGCTACCTATGTTAAATCTTCCAAATGATCAGTGTAGAATCAGGAACATATTATGTACTTATTCCCCGTATCTAAGCTTTTGTCTCTTCCGAAAAATAGGAAAAGTAAAAAAAAATCAAGCTGATTTTCATAAAAAAGTGTTGCATACTTTTGATCTATCAAATACCAAAAAACAAAAAAAATTGTTTTCTTTAGTAAATACATTTTAGATGCAATACACCATCTATCAAAAAAGCAAAATTGAGATAGCAAAAATCAAAGATTTTGTATAAATTATTCGTAAATTTTTATTGAAACATTCATTTCCGAAAAGAGAAAAAGGATGGCACCCCCAAGGTTTGTCTTAATATACAATTATACCCTTAAGGGTTCATGAATAAGGAGGCAGATTCTTTGTTCCCATGCTCATATCGCGAAACAGCGTAAATTTCAAAAAATAAAATGAATTTAGGGGTCTATGTGTGCATTACATAAAATTTAGGGTTATTTCATATGTTTTTTCCTTCATTGACTGGGGACTCTAGTGCTCAAGAAAATAAACCTTTTTTAATGACGTGGCAAAATTCCAACGCCCCGTTGAGAAGTTTCCCGTTCGGACTCTTCTAACCTTTGTTCCTTTTTCGTTGCGTCGCCTTCTGTTTTCTTCTTCTATCAGCGTACAGAGCAAAAAATTCGCGCTCGCCCGTGCTCTTGACGCTATCACCACAGTCTCCAATGGTAATTAATCGTTTTCTCTTTCGTTTAATTAGCATAAACTATAATAATATAACTTCACAAGTTCTTAATTTCTAATATCTCTCATTAGCTAGGGATTTGTTACTCTTAATTCTTTCGAAGTTGGGGTCTATTTCTTTTTTAGCTTTGCTAGAATCATAGCATTTAATTGCACAAAAAAATACAAATCTATGGGGTGATGTTGGCGTTTGTCTGAGCTGTTCTTGAGGTACTGTACTTTGACTGGAGTTGATTTTTTTTTTTTGTTGGGGAAAAGTAAAAGTCATAGATTCTTTTGTTTTTTAACACCAGGAGGAATGGAAATGTTAAAGGGCTTCATTGTTGACCTTGGTTGACATTAAAACTTCACAATAGTTTGGGGTTACAAATTACACGACCGATGAGTGTAGTTGATGTTGCAGTTATAATCTCTTGGATTTTGTTAGAAGCAACATTTTTTGCCAAGTCTCTGTAAAGAATGTAACTTTGTGCTAGATACTGTGATTGAGAATCACTCCAGGGTTTAGTTACTTTTCCTACCGTCAATAACCATATGTGGAAAAATGGGGAACTCTGGGAAGTTCATTAGCTACTTTTCAGATGCTTTTGCTGCTTCTCCCAAATTTTTATCAGGAAATCTGTGAAATATTCTTATTATTATTTTTATCAGGAAATCTGTGAAATATTCTTATTATTTTATTCAACTCTTTGTGATGTTTTTGAGATCATAATAATATTGTGCCTAAATCATGCTTATGTCCTAACCTTTGTCTTTATACTCATGTGTAGGCTAATAAGCACACCATTATTCTGATGCAGACTTCTCCAAACAGAGCAACAAGAACTTTCATGGATTATGGTTCAATAAGCCAAGCTATGGATGGTATGTTATCTATTATCAAATCTTTCTACAACTAGTTTAGTTTATTCGTCTTTTGCTTTATTGGGATGTGTTTGGTACACCCGACTGAATTGGACTGTACTGGATTGCATTGGATTTTTTGTATTGAATTAAATGTAGTACCATGTTTGGTGTAGTATGGGTTGTATTGTGTATTTAAATATTTTATATTGTAATATTATTATATAATCATTTAATTTTAGTAACTATTAAAAAAAGAAAATGCTACCTGCGGGCCACCATAGACCGACTAGAGCCACCGCCGTCCACCACCACCGACAAATGGCCACCAGAGTCCGTTGACGTCAAATTTAATACTGATAGAATTCTCAACGTCGGATCTACACAACCATACAAATATAATAGACATAAGAGACTCCGTTCACCGGAAAGAAGGCTTGGGAAAAGCCGGCTGTCACCACTCTACACCGTGAAATGGCAATGACTTGGGCGGCACCACCACCTCCTCCTGCTAAAGCGTCATCCACTCGTTCTAATGGTGGGGGTGGCTCTTCTGAACTTGCCTGCCATTAACTAGTGGCGAGTTATGGAAGCCAGTTATCAACCCTTTTTCCAGCAATATAAAGCTCCTTCGTTGGCTATTCTTGTATGGATGTGTAGAACCGGTGATGAGAATCCCAATGAGTTTAACTCGACTTCAAAAGATCCCGGCGACCATGATTGGCGGCAGTGTGTGGTTGCCGGCAATGACTTTCTATTAACTGATTATTTTTATAATTTATTATTAGTTATAAATAAATCAAATAATATGAAAATATTTTAATTAATAAAAAAATAAAAGAAATGTGCAGCCAGCACAAACTAGGGGTGAGTGTGGGCCTCAATAATATAGCTTTTTTTGAATTTAATACAGTGCAAGACATCTTAATTTCACTACTAAACATGGATTTGTATATTTGTTAATGTACAGACCCTTTTAGTACATGTTACCAAACTTGCCCTTAGATCAGTTTCTTGTTAGCATAGTCGTGAAAGTTGTACCTGCTATAAATCTAAGAACTATAATCATGAAATAACAGATAAATTTACACGACCAAGGCCAAATGAGAATTAATGGTGCTAGTCCCTGAGATTTGATGTGCACCTGCATTTCTTCCTTTTGTTAACCAAATGCACAGTTCCTTTGACAACTATTAAACAGTTACTTTCTTCCAGAAAAATTTGCGTTGAGAATATTTGATTTTTCCTGACTAAATGCAAGATTAAGTATCTATCTCTCATCAAGCTTTTTAGCTTTAGTTCTTCGGGCATTATGTAGGTATATGTGCACTTTATGAAAGGAAGCTTAAGGAGTTGAATCCAGCAATCAGAGACATCACTTATGACGTTGCAGATCTCTACAACTTCATCGATGGCCTTGCAGACATGAGTGCATTAGTGTACGTCTCTCTCTCACTTTCAAGAGGCACCAAAGTACTAGCAACCGAACAAATTTAAGAAATCTGTGTTCACGATTGATTTATTATGGTAGCTGTGATCATAGCGCCGGTACTTAATGTTCAGATTGGTTTATGGCTTTTTCCTTTGTGTTTATTATAGGGAGTCATCTACTTCTACTAGAGAGAGAAAAAGAAAAAAAGAATTAATGTTATAGAAATTCATCCAATTGTGACAACTATGCCAAATCTACAACAGCAGACACAACTTTATAAAGAATTTCATATAGCTTAGGCCACAAAGGGTGTGTTTGGGGCTTGTAATGATTGCCTGGTTTGATAGCTGATATTTTTGCTATTTGTTTCTGACTTGCAGATACGATCACTCAATTCAGGCTTATTTACCATATGACAGACAGTGGATCAAACAAAGGACATTTCAACACCTTAAGAAGTTGGCACATTGAATAAATACTTATTATATTCAGCTACACAAGTGTCTTGTTGTTTCCTAAATTTTCTGTGGCCTTGAACATGGTAGTAGGAAGATTTAAACAAATTGTAGAATCAGTCTTATTTTGGTTTTGCTCCTGGGCGGAAGATAGCATATGATGTGGCAATCATACTCTCTTCCTGTCTTGCAGGAGGGGAGATTTATTAAAGAATAGTTTTGCAATTTAAGCGGATGCCTCACAGCCAGAGAGCGTGCAAATCTACGAAGTTTGACATTTGACATTGAACTATATATATATATGGTATATGTTTGTAACTTGATTGCTCAATTGTTGCAAGATATTTCTGTGAATAGATATCTATGAAGTTTGACATTTGACATTGAACTATATATATATATATATATATATATATATATGATATGTATGTAACCTGATTATTTAACCTGATTGCTTGATTATTACAAGATATTTCTGTGAACAGATGTCTTTTGGTAGAAAAAGTTTTACCAATTCAAACAAATTTCCCCTTGCTTTTGGATTTCAAAATTGTTCGAATCAGATCCTTTCGATTTCTATATCGAAAATTGACTTACGAAGTTTTTTCAACTTATTGATTGGTATTAACCCTAGATCCTTGCCCCTAGAAATGAATAAATACTTTATACTCGAGCTCCATCCTGTACTAGTTTCATTAACCCCCCCAATAAACTCGAGGATTCTAATAGAACAGAAGAAAAAATTAACCCCCCTAATAAACTCGAGGATTCTAATAGAACAGAAGAAAAAATGTCGAGCCACCAGCCCATTCGTATAAAATAGAAAAATTGCATCTGTCCTTGGTTCATTTTCCAACTCGAGAATTCTAATAGAACAGAAGAAAAAATTAACCCCCCCAATAAACTCGAGAATTCTAATAGAATAGAAGAAAAAATGTCGAGCTACAGAGCCCATTCGTATAAAATAGAAAAATTGCATCTGTCCTTGGTTCATTTTCCAACTCATCATTCTCATGCAATTGCATGCTTCACCTTCTCTATTGCAGAAGACTTAAAAACACGAAATTTTACGTTTGTAGTGGGGTTTGCCTTTGCCTTAGGCAAAATTTTATTTATATCGTACGGACGGGCTGGGCTCGTTTGTGTCTCACCACAGTTCGAAAGTGTGGAATTCGATGGCGGTCGCATTGCGTCACGTGGCCCAATTGATTTTCTCATTCACATACCTTCCGTCCCCTTGTGGTGCCTGAATCACGAGACTCACTCTATAACCCCCTCACTCTCCTCCCGATCCAATTAAATTAACCACTTTGTATTTATTTGTTTAAAAATAATTAAAAAATAACTTTCCTCTTGAAAAATCACTCTTCATTTTCTGTCACATGGTGTTTTCGACTCAACAGCACCGTCGTCTCAAAATCTCAAAACCCACAAACCCTAACACCATAAGCTTCAGTGATTCTAATCGCTTGTTTCGGACTTTCGGTTCGTTTTCTTCAACTTATTATTGAAATTAAAATTAGAATTATTATTTAATGCGAACTTTATTTCCTCGTCAAAATGTAATACGCTCATGAATACGAGCTAACCGATTACAAAATATTTTAAAACTTATATATATATCTTCTTAGTTGAGCCCTTAACGACATAAAATTTTTTTAAATCCCTCTTTTATGTGAAAGTAAAAGCTGACATATTAAAATCATAAAGGAGATTTATTTTTTTGCCTTCTTGTATCGTTTCCTTTCGAAACCCTAGATTCATATTCTATCTTTCATTTAGTTTTTGGTTGAATATTTTGGGTTATTGTGTATAAGAAATTGATCGATTAGGTTGGCCATAGAATTAAGTTAATCAAAGCTTTTTTTTTTTTTTTTAACCTTCAAGAGCTGCTGTAGGTTTTGAATTTTTATGTAATTTATGGCAGAGTTGATTTCAGGAAGTTGACGAAGACGAAAAAATGAGTTCATTCTCCATTACGAGGAAGAAAACTCCCTTTCAGAAGCACAGGGAGGAGGAAGAGGCAAAGAAAAAGGTATTTTGTTTACGCTTGCTCTCAAGTTTAACAATAATGCCTCTAATACTAGTAAGGTATTTGGATTAGCCAGCATTACAATGTGTGCAAAGAATGTTGATAAGCTCATAGGTTTTCATTGGTTAAGAAACTAGATGTACTGCTGCTTACTTTTGAATGCCTTGGCAGCTAAAGTTTACCATTCACCCACCCACTTGTACTTGACAGTTAGTAATTTCATTTAATGCCAGCTGAGAACACCACAATCCCAAAGATAACCTAACTATGCTTCATATGTTTTCCCAGAGGGCAGAGGATGAAACGGCTCGGTTGTATGCAGAGTTTGTGGAGTCATTTCAAGGGGATAGTGCACCTGGGTCGAAGGCTTTTGTTAGAGGAGGAACAATTGATCCCAATGATAAATTGAAGGAGTCTGAAGGTTAGTTTTGCTGAGGATTTCTGTGTTTGGATTTCGTTATTACTCTTTAGTTTCAGATTTTTTTCATTTAAGTATCGATGTATATTCTTGTTTGTTTCACACTATGGATTAATAGAATAGCTTTTCTATTATTATGGGGACACATTAATAAAAATATGGGCCTTTTTTATTCATTCGCGGATGGCAGGTGAAAAGTCCAAAGATGGGGTGTCTGTTCCAAAGAAGGGAAGTAGGTAAATGAATGCTTTTAATTAACCGTGCTGCAGTGCTAATGCTCTTTTGATGAGGCATCATTAATAAGAAAATTACATGGTGATATCTTCGGATGTAGCCTTCTCTTGCTTAGGTTCTGAAAGTAAGAAACTTGGTGAGAAGTTTATTGTTTGACATTCATTTTACTTGAAGGAATTAGGTTTCCTGGAACCCAATTTTAATGATGATAAATTGATAAATTAAATTATTATTCTTCTGGAGCAGGTGATTCTAATTCTTGTCACTTTAGAAGTTGCCCCTTTCTGTACTTTTTATATCCTTTTTTCATGATCTTTTATCATCACACATGTACATGTGTCATTTTCATTAGTATTAAAGTTGGAGGTTCTGGAACTTGGGGTCTGCGCTTTTTGCTAGCCCTGCATTGTGCTTGCATAGAGAACACTGATGAGAGATATAAAAAAGATTTATTCAGTAGCAAGCAAATTATTTTCAATGTATTTAGAGATGTTTTTCTAGGTCAAATTTAAAAAATGGAGTTATATGTTATTGACATTTATGATGCCAAGCACGTTTGTTGCCATTTAAGCACAGGTAATTATGTGAAAAAGGCTTTGATTTCATAAATATTTTACACATAGTTTATCTGCAAGTTTGCCCATCAACTAGGTCTTTTGACAAAGACACATTTGAACATATTTGCTTGTACTCACGACAATTTTTATCGAGTAAATCATCGTAGAGGATATATTAAATAAAGATATAGTGAGGCCTTGTTGGCATATTTCTTGAACGTTAAAACACACTGGGAGTGTTGTGGTAACAAGGAAGTTTATCAAAATATCATTTCTGCAGGTATGTTCCATCTTTCATACCTCCTCCTTTGGCAGCCAAGGGAAAAGATTCTGAAAGGAAGGTTAGTATGCTGATAGCACTAATTCATATTGTTCTCAAAGTAATATGTGTATTTAGTTCTAAAACATTTTCATAGACCTTGCAGAGGGAGGAGGAGAGACCGAGGGAAAAGGAGAAAGGGAAGTCTAGGAACATAGATAATTTTATGGAAGAGTTGAAGCATGAACAAGAGATGAGGGAGAGGCGAAATCAAGAGCGCGAACACTGGCGTGATGGGCGTCATCCTGAAAGTTCTGCTGTAAGTGTTTGTTGTTTGTAACTGCTTTCACATCTTTAGAAAGTAGTTTGGGATTTGGTTTGTTTGTTGCAAAGGTCCTTCACTAAAATTTGTTGCATTACCTTTCTATCTCTCTTTCTGTTGCCATCCCACAATGTATATCTTGTGTGCATGTGGGTGTAAATAATCATCATACATTGTTCTCTTTGTGCTTGGTATTGCATATTGATCTGTTTGTTTTTTCCTTGGAAATGTTTGTTACTGCTAACTCAATCTTTGCAATATCATTACTATAACAGATATCTTTATGAGATCTCATTTAATATGCTTGGCACGTGACATTCGTCTCAAATATACATGAACCTGTTTTTTTATGGTTAATTTTTTTCAGCCATCTAGTCGATTTGATGAACTGCCTGATGACTTTGATCCAAGTGGTAAGCTTCCTGGATCTTTTGACGATGGTGATCCGCAGACTACAAATCTGTATGTTGGAAACCTTTCCCCACAGGTTTGATTCTTTTTTTTTTTTTTAATTCTTGATTTTAATGTTCCAATTCTATGCTGCTTTTTGCAACCTTGAGAGCCAACTCTCCCTTTTCTCTGTCTTGAATATCTAGGTTGATGAGAATTTTCTCCTGCGGACTTTTGGAAGATTTGGACCTATTGCTAGTGTGAAAATAATGTGGCCTAGAACAGAAGAAGAGCGAAGGCGGCAAAGAAATTGCGGTTTTGTAGCTTTTATGAATAGAGCTGATGGACAGGCTGCAAAAGATGAAATGCAAGGTTTGGTTCTTTTGAGATTTTTATTTAACAATATATTTGAAAGATTGTATTGTATTTGTCTATTTGATATGCATTCATATTCTCTTTATTAGGAAGTCATTAGTTACCGTGTACTCATGCTATATGAAAAGACAAGAAGTTTAAGTCATTTGCTGTTCTGCCATTCTTTTAATGATCAAGTTACAAAGGAAAGAAAAATTAATATTGTTTTTAAAATGAATGGTTAATTTTAATTTTCTGGGAGTTCTGTTAATTTTAATTTTAATTCTCTGTCGCAGGAGTTGTTGTTTATGAATACGAGTTGAAGATCGGGTGGGGTAAATCTGTTGCTCTCCCATCTCAAGCACTACCTGCTCCTCCCCCGGGACAGATGGCCATCAGGAGTAAGGAGGTCTGTTATGCTTTAAGTTAAAACCTTGAAGTTCATTTTCCTAACTTTGTGCATTCATTTTCCTAATTGAATTTGATGTTTGAGACTAATTTTCAAACGTTAGAGGGTTTCGGTCAACATTGCTTCATTGAACATCTTATGTATGACTGAACTATTTATGAAAGCTACTTGTTTTAGTCAACCTTGAAGTTTATTCTGAAGTGTGTTTGATTCTCTGATGACAGGGTGCCACGGTAATCTTGTCTGGTCCATCTGGTCCGCCGGTCACTACTGTGCCAAGTCAGAATTCTGAATTGGTAGGTTGACTTATCCGTGTTGACAGTGTTTTATAGCACTATGCTGTATGATTGGTAATGAGAAATTCTAAGTGTTAAGTTTCTTGTGGGTTTTATCAGCATCTTAATCCTATGATTTAAAAGTTGCTTGCAAAACTAACACAGTTTAATTTTTTTATACAATGTTATATAGAACTTCTTGCAGCATCTTAGCTAATGTAATTTTTTTGTTCTTTGTACATCCTGCTGATGACTTGATTTGGGTGCTTAGGTTCTTACACCAAATGTTCCTGATATTATGGTCATCCCGCCTGAGGATCGTCATTTGCGACATGTGATCGATACAATGGCTCTATATGTTCTGGATGGAGGATGTGCTTTTGAACAAGCTATTATGGAGAGGGGTCGTGGGAATCCTCTTTTCAACTTCTTGTTTGAGCTTGGTTCAAAGGAGCATACTTACTATGTTTGGAGGCTATACTCCTTTGCTCAGGTATATCCTGTTATGTGTCCAAGTGACTTGTTCTCAAAGTTGTGTCGGGTCTTTGGCCATTATAAAAAATGCTTAATATTCTCCGATCACCGAGTGTCTTGGCTGCTTTTGTGGTTTTTAAAAATGTTGTAATATAAACTAAATACTTTTGGATGATGTGAAAATGCAGGGTGATACTCTTCAAAGGTGGCGAACAGAACCTTTTATTATGATAACCGGCAGTGGAAGGTAATGGAAGTCCACTAATTCACTTTCAATGATTCTGTGTTAGGTTGCTGTAAGGTTTCTAAAGTTATCAATTTACCAGGATGCATTAACCATGAGATACTCCTTATGCTTTTATAGATGGATACCACCCACCCTGCCAACATCAAAAAGCCCAGAGCATGAAAAAGAGTCTGGTACCACCTATGCTGCAGGAAGAAGCAGGGTACTTGCACCATTATTTCTGGCTATAAATTAATTAATTTGTTTTTACATTGTGCGGTTATTGATTATAGTTTCTTATTTGTTTTCACAATCCATATTTTCCCTTCACTTGGCAGCGTGCGGAACCTGAACGAACTCTAACTGATTCACAGAGGGATGAATTTGAGGACATGCTACGTGCTTTAACCCTAGAAAGAAGTCAGATAAAGGAAGCCATGGGTTTTGCACTGGATAATGCTGATGCTGCTGGAGAGGTAATCTACTTTTCCAATTAAATACACAAAATTTGGTGCTTGACCCACCAAGCCAATTTTTTCGTGCTTTATTTTTTGGACTTTTGACTGCACTTGCCTCATTGACTTTGCCCATGGAGATGTTATTGAACTTTGAAAACATAGCGTACATCTTTCCATTATTGATGTAGAGAGAAGTTTGAACAAATGGAGGGTGAAATAGACTAGTACTGCAGTTGATCTCCAGAGTTTCTCACTTTGAACTTCAGAAGATTTTGCTTAAATGCTTATAACGTTTTTTGGTATTGCAGATAGTTGAAGTTCTGACAGAATCTCTGACTCTTAAGGAGACTCCTATTCCAACAAAAGTTGCGAGACTCATGCTTGTTTCTGATGTTCTCCATAATAGCAGTGCTCCTGTAAAAAATGCATCTGCATACCGCACAAAATTTGAAGCGACATTACCGGACGTAATGGAGAGCTTCAATGACTTGTATCGTAGTATAACTGGAAGGATCACTGCTGAGGCCCTAAAGGTAAGCTGTAAATGGTAGTTTTCATTTTGACATCCTATCTTATTCTGGTCTGCTCTTTCTTTTTCTTTTCTTCTTCTTCTTTTTTTCCCCCCTTTCTTTCCATCTTTGTTTTTACTATTTTCAACATCTGAGTTTTGGCAGGAGCGAGTTTTGAAAGTATTGCAAGTATGGTCAGACTGGTTTCTGTTTTCAGATGCATATGTGAATGGATTAAGGGCTACTTTCCTTCGATCTGGAAACTCTGGGGTGACCCCTTTTCATTCTATATGTGGAGATGCACCAGAGATAGACAAGAAGAATAACTCTGAAGATACTTGTGATTTGAGTAAGTCGAACCAAGACACTGCACTGGCAATGGGTAAAGGGGCTGCTATGAAGGAGCTAATGAACCTTCCCCTTTCTGAGCTTGAGAGACGTTGTAGACATAATGGATTGTCTCTTGTTGGTGGTAGAGAAATGATGGTTGCGCGATTGCTAAGCCTAGAAGATGCAGAAAAGCAGAGGGGCTATGAACTAGATGATGACTTGAAATCTGCTCATAGCCAATCTAATTCTGGAAGATATTCAAGTGGCTGGAAAGAAATAAATATTGAACCAGAGTCGATGGAATTGTCAGGATGGAATAGTTATGAGGAGGATGAGAAGCAGTCACAAGCTGTGGGGTCTGAGCCTTTAGGTACAACCTTAACCAGTCCACAGCCTGAAATAAAAGCCTTCATGAAGAAAGACAAAAATGATCCTGTTTTGCCCGCCTCTAAATGGGCTCTGGAGGATGACGAAAGTGATGACGAACAAAAGAGAAGTTCCAGGGGCCTGGGATTGAGCTACTCTTCTTCTGGAAGTGAGAATGCTGGTGATGGTCCTAGCAAGGCAGATGATGTTGACTTCACAATTGACACAAGCATTCCGGTACAACCCGACAGTGGAATGAATGAAGAACAAAGGTCCGTTCATAACCTCCCCTCTTTTGAATTGTTGTTAATAGAGAAGTAGAATAGTTGATGCTACACAGTGAGTTTCAAGTTCTCATCTTGATTATGGCTGTAAGTTTTTCCACTACCTCTCTTTCCTTCTATGTGAGGAAGAAATTGTTTTCCCGCGTTATGCTATTTGGGATGGTTTTATTATCTGAAGTCCAATGAGCCTGTTCAAAATCTGGTTTCTGCTATTCTGCGTAAAGCAATTTTATATGTGACGCTTGACTGTGTTTTTGTCTTTGCAGACAAAAGTTGAGACGTCTTGAAGTTTCCTTAATAGAATATCGTGAATCCCTTGAGGATCAGGGTATCAAAAGTTCTGAGGAGATCGAGAAGAAAGTTTCAATCCATCGCAAGCGACTAGAGTCCGAGTATGGTTTGGCAGATCCTAATGAAGATGTTTCTGGGAACAGTAAGTGCCTTTTTTGAGCTAGCTCGATGTCACAGAACTTTTTTGAACTTATATACCTACAATGGAGTAGTCTGTTAATTGGTTCAAATACTGTTATGATCCCTATTGATTGCTATTTATGTATGTAATCTTCGGTGGTTTTATTTATGTCCCATCTTTACCTGCCTGGTCACTACTGTTCCTTTCTCCCAGATGTTATAGATATTATGTTCCTAAAAGGTTCATTTTGATTATGGAATTCGCTCAAACAAACATGGCTAATGGTTTTCCCTCTGAAACTGCAGAAAGGAGGGACAGGCGGGATGAAATCCGTGATTCAAGAAAACGACACCGCAGCCAGAGCCAAAGTGAGAGCCCACCTCCACGGAAATCATCAGTTAGGGACAGGGAGAAGGAGAATGATATAGATAGGGACTGGGAAAGGCATAGGGATAGAGATAGAGCTCATGATTTTGAGAGTGAAAGGGGAAGAGAGCGTCGTGAAAAGAGTGGAAGTAGAGAGAGGGATGATCATGACAGAGACCGAAGCAGGGACAGAGACAGGGATAGAAGGAGACGGGTCAAATGAGTCTGCAATTGAATGTCAAATTAAATTAAATTTGTTGCTTCCTTGGAACGAGTTCAAAAGAGTCTTCACATCATATTGGTGGAGTATTTGGGTAAAGCTTGTGGATAATTTCAGATCAAGGTTCACTGTATTTCGTCTGATAGGCAATTTGTCAAGGGCAATGCCATCCCTTTCTAAACATTTTGTAGTCAAATGTATTGTTGTTTCAGTTTTAAGATTTCAAGCATCGCGATTTTCATATAGTGATTAATGATTGAAACTTTTAGATGATTTTTCCAAGTTCCGACTATATCACAACAAATCGCAAGAGGTGAAGCCTTTAAATTTAATTTAAATTTAATCAGTTAAGAACAAATAAACAAAATCAATCTCTATCCTATAACAACCTAAAATGTCATCGAAGCTTTCTCAGCAGCCACTTCTTTCGCAGTGTGAAATCCAATGCCAAGAAAGTCTTTGCTTTTCTTTCATCTTCTAAAAGATCACAAGCATCTAACAACATCTCATCGTCTATGTCCGGTATGGCTTGAAGTGCATCAATGGCATTTTCTATTGCTGTATGGTTTTTGTTCTCTTTCTTGCCAGCAAGTGTTGTGGCTACCGCTACACCCACCATCTCAGGCAGATCAATTTGCTTCTTCCGGTTAGGTTTTTGTGCTTTGCTGGAATATTTGGGTTCTAATGGCATTGATGCTGCCCGTTTCCTGTGTTGATCAGACACCTGATCATCTAAAGCTGAATATTGCAAATCTCCAGAGAAACCCTCCAACTCCATTTCAAAGGCATTATGATCAGTGTTTGCTCCCAGTCCCAGGTCATGGCCTTCGACATTTTCATTTAATAGTTCATTTCCAAAAATCTTGCATAAATCGCCGAAATTGCCTAAGAACTTATCTTTGTATGAGATAGCATCTGGATAGTCCTGCATCATACAAGGAAACTTAATAACTAACAGGATCAACAACAAACATCAAAACTGATGGACCTTGTGACAGACTCAGAAAAATGGTGAATCATGGCCAAGATACAAAGACACACCTTGACATAAGCTTCCCAGGCGTCGTCACCACCCATTACCATTTGCCGAGTTTCATCCCACACAAACCCACTATGCTTGAGAATATTGCAGATGTCGTCATGCTGTCTCATCAAGCAGATATACCGACTTTCTAAAACATATTTGTCACATTGAAGTCCAAACTTCACATTGAATGCTTCAATCATTTGAGCCCACGATTGCTCGGTGAATGTGTGATCAATCTTATTCCCTCCATTCATCTGCCCCATCATGAGGTCAATAAAATAGCGGTCCATTTGTGGTGTCCAATCAGTTCCAAAAGGATCTACACTGGTATTAAGATGGTCATTTTTCTCTACATCTACACATAAACAAACCAATGAAAACATATAAAACTTCTTCAAAATGTTGAATACCCAATGGATGGTATTCTAATTCAGTCCTTTTCATCTTTTACGGCAGTATGTTGAAACTTTTTACAAAATTCCTGTGTCTATTGAGACAACTCTGATTTTGTAAGTTTTGAAAACAAGTATTATAAATATAACTGGATTCAATTTATTGCACAAAATTTATGATCCAAAATGATGTTTTAGCCCATGAACTACAGAATATCCTATCAAATTCGCACATGTTATGGAATATTTACCACTCATCAAGACAGGTATTTCACAGCTGGAGTCCAAATTTTGAGCCAGACGATTGTATCTTCCATCAGACATTTCTTCTCCAAATATAACACAAAGTTTGTGATAGCTTGGCACTGTTTTAACTCTATATGATCGAGCATCAGGGTGTTCCTGCATGCACAATATATGAGCAGAAGTACAACAGAAATGATCAATCTAATAAAATAGGAAGCATCTCACCTTAATATAAGCATCCCAAATATGATCTTCAGCAGTTACCATATCTCGTGATTCATCCCATAAGAATCCACCGTGCTGAAGAAGGACCTTTATTTCACCGTACAGCCTTCTCAAATGTTTGAACCGATTCTTCAAGACATCTTTGTCATGGTGAGATAGGAATTTATCATTGAAGGATGCAATCATGTCATTCCAAGACTGAGTTATGAATGTCTGTCCAAGTTTATTTCCTCTGTGAACCTGTTCTAGTAACAAGTCAATCAGATAACGGTCCATTGGTGGTGTCCAATATGTTCTCGTACGATCACTAGTAGAAGGGGTCTGTCTCCCCTTTCCATCACCTACAGACACTAAAACCTGTTATGAGAAACCCTTCTTCGCAGGGACTTCAATGGTCATGAAAGAAAAACTAAGAAACTTCAAGCCTGATTACTCAAGAACTCCCACACAAGTGAGGTGACATCCAGTATTAGATGAGGAACAGAAAAACGTATTAACCTAATTTTCATCTGATGAAAATACAAAGCTAAAATTAAAAAAAAAATTGATAAATAATATGATTTCTCTTTTTATTTTTGATAACGTCAGAGGGGAAAAATAAAAATGAAGAAGAAAGAAATCACCATTATTTTTTAAATTAATAGTCTCGGAAGCCCTTCCATGAGAATGTAGGTGATATCTTTGTGGATCAAATTTTTAATCCCATGAGCATACAACATTATGCAAATACTATCAAAAAGATATTCGTAACTCACTGGCCACTTTTATTCCTGAAATACCATCATCAGGGTCTTTGTCCTGATCCAACTGACTTCTAATCTCACTGTCAACTATATCTCCATATATAAGAGCCAAATCATTGTAGTTTGGCAATGGTTTCATCCGATATGCTCGTGCAAGCGGAAGTACCTACAATCAGTTTACTTATGTCCATTATAAAATAAATTTAACCTACAAAACAAATAATAAGATTTTCACGGCCGTGTACCTTGATATAAGCATCCCAAACAGCATCATCAGCAGTGATCATTTGCTGTGTTTCATTCCATGAAAACCCATCCTGTCTCAGAAGATTTGTTACATCACTGTAGTACTTCCACAATTTCTTGTACCGATGTCTTAACACCCTTTTGCCATGCTGTGAACCAAACCTTGCATTAAACAGATCAAGCATGTTCGTCCATGCTTGTTTGCTGAATGTATTGTCAGTCTTACTTCCTCTTCCAACTTGGTCCAGCAGTAGCTCAATGAAATAATGATCCATCTCTGCATTCCATTCTGTCCTAGGACGCTCATTACTTTGAGGACCAAAGCTGCACACTCCATCACCTATTGAATGAGGAATATTATTAAGGATTAACTTTAAAGTACTGCATACATTTTGCATCATAAATTAATATTTAGAAAAATTGAAATATCACAAAAGCAGCCAGATTACTCTTTCAGATGTTAGAAAGCTGACAGTCACTTGGACAGTAAGGACACAATTCACATTGGCCCAATGCTGCAATTAGTTTGGTAGATGTTCCATGTAGATCGTGGTGAACTAAAAAATCTATTACTTATGGCTTGAGACATCTGCTTATTTGACCATGGAAGGTTGGCCAAAAAAGTGGCAACAAAACCATTTATAAAAATGAAAATTTAAGGGACAATTCTTGTTCAAAATCATGTACTGTACTAAATGAGCTTCCTGATCAAGTAAAATCAAGAAGCATGGTGAGGAGGCTTGCGGCTTCTTCTCTAACTCTTTCCTCATCCCTTTACAAAAGAGCTTCATTAATGAAGTTAAAAGCAAAGGGAAACATCAGTGAGATCCTTCTCGCCCTGATAAGATAAACTCAACCTACATTAAGGTTCATCAATGGGAAAAAGATACATACTCATATTCACTCCTTGGACTTCATCATAAAAGTCCAGATCATGACTCGATAGGCTGTATCTTCCATCTGCAGTTGTATGCCCATATATCAGGCACAAATCACTAAAATTCAGCAATGCTTTGGTCTTGTAGGATCGTGCATCCGGGTGAGCCTGTATTTACATGTTATTTCAAGAATGACACAAATATTTTTATGACATGAATGAACAGAAAAGAAAAGTAACCTTGATGTAAGAATTCCAGGCAAAATCATCAGCAACAACCATTTGCCGAGACTCATCCCATGAAAATCCAGATTGGTGCAGAAGATTATTTACATCATTGAATTGCTTCCACAAATTTGTATAACGACTTTTTAAGACATCTTTGTCATACTGAGATCCAAATTTTGCATTGAACAAGGTAAGCATGTCTGTCCAAGCCTGCTTGTTGAATGTATGGCCCATCCTATTCCCTCTGTGCAACTGCTCCAACATAAGATCAATAAAATAACGCTCCATTGTCGGTGTCCAGTAAGTCCTTGAACGATCATTGCTTGTTGGCAACTGACTAGCCATTCCTTCACCAAAAAAATTCTGAATATATCAAAGAACCATCACTATCCTTCCCATCAAATTTCACAATCTGCTATTGAAATTCAGATACAAGTGTACTGCCACTAATGACCATAATAAATAAACCCCAAATGGGAGAAGGCATCAATCAGACAATTCAATGTGACTTTACTCCCATAAAACTAACCAAAGACCAAAAGTATGACGCAACTGGACCCAGCATCACAAAAATATATGTCTTTTAAAGTCAGCTAAGCTAAAAATTAGAGCTGTACAAAGCCAGCAAATTGGAAAATTCAAAAAACAAAGTAAAAAACTCAGCTTTTGTAAGATTCAATTAAAAAAATTATTTAACTAAAGCAAGATAATTGAACCCAACCCAATTTACCTCTCATTGAGTGACACTACAAAATGTCAATTTGATTCTAAAAAAGCACATTGTGAGGCCAAACAAGTTGATTTTTTAGCATACATTTAATATTTTGATTCAATCCTACAAGAAACAGAGGAAAAAAAAAAAAAAGAGAGAGAGGAAAACATAGCTCGAAAAATAAATGCTTAAACAAAATTGCAACTGAAATTGAGAATGTAAAAATTTGAATAGAATGAGTAAATTGATAAAGTAGCTATATTTTACCTGTTTGATAAGTTGATTGTTTGTTTATAAAGAGAGCTGGTGATTGTTTAATAGAGTTTGGCGCGCAAAGAGATGCTGAAGAGTTTAACCCTAATCCGGAATAAGGGCTTATAACTTTCTCTTGCTGTTTGGTTACAGAGACAATCTCTTTTCGCGTTCTTTTTGTTTGACATGCGATTTTTCCCTTTCCTTTTTCATTTTAAACACTAGACTTTGGGCTACAATCAGGCTGGGCAGATTATTGGGCCCAATCAGGCCCAACACTCAATTCATTTCAGTAATTCAGTTAATGAATTGAATTAAAAATCTCTTCTTCTTTTTTTTTTCTTTTTGTTTTGTTCTGTAATTACAGGGTAGTGATTCTAATTAAGATTTCAATAAATAAAAATCATTTCAATAAAAATACAATTTTGTCTTATCAAATTTTATTTTTATTGTGTATGCTAGACTGCTAGTTGGTTCAATAAATAAGATATTTTTATAATGGTACAAGAAGTTTGAGATTTGATCGTACTGTCAAAGTATGGTTATTTTTAGTTTACACACATTTGAATTTATATTTTATATATCTCCTGAATTAATCCTAAATCTAATATGCCGTAAAATAATATTGTTTCCATCATATAAAAGTCATTACATTGAATAAAACATGTCTCTGTGTTAGAATCAAAATCATGCATTAAGACTTTGTTGCAAAATTACACAAAATTCTTTAATGACTTAGTTGTGAATGATTCTTCAATATGTTATCTAGCATCAACACTGTTAACAAGTGCTACTAGTTCAATATTCTCAGCTTCCGAAGCTTCAGCTGTCTCTTCTTTACTTTCCAATTCAGCCGGAAGGAATGAAGTATCAGGATCACCTCGAGGCACCAAAAATATTATGCACAGTGGAGTAATTCTCAATATATTTCGGATCAAAATGGCGAGCCATAAATTATGAAACTGTGTCCGTGTAACCTTTAGTATATGTAGTAAAAGCCCTCCTCCCCATGAGGATGAGAGGACGCCAGCATTGTCGATAGACATGAGTAGAGCAAAGAATGTGCCTTCGATGCCAGAGGGACAAAGCCTGGAGCTGAGAACTAGAAGGGGCATCCATTTCAGCTTCCCAAGCATTCTAGAGATGCCTTCATCAATGACTAAAGCTACAAAGTCTGGTATGCCAAACTTCAAGTTCAGTCGTAGTACCAGCAGCAAATCTAGCATCCCAGATAAGCCGGAGAGTAACTGTGCCCAGAATAGTACATCCTGGAAAGGGTAATCTTTCAAAGATCTTTGGTAGAGTATTGCTGCCAAAATGGAGCCAACAAGACCAACTGAGAGTACAAATCCAACAGTTTCCTGCATTAGGCATGTAGAGAGTCTTTAATTTGTTTCTATTCTCAGCAATGTGATGACAAGGTTTACGAAAATTTTTTTAAGTCACAAACAAGGTCCAGGATGCAAATAAATTCTTGGAATCTGTTTTTGATTTCCTCATTCTCACATTTATTTCACACGTGGAAAATTAGAGCAGAAATACTTTGTTGTCTGCACGCATGAGAAATTAGAGCAGAAATACAGTACCTGAGAGAAATTAGGACCAGCTTTTGAGTCAGTATACCAATAGAACAATCCTTCATGGATATTCAAGCTCACTGCAAATGATAAGTACATGTATAAACAAGGCCTCCATACAAGTGGGAACTTCAGTGTTGTCCACATGGCCTTCCCAGCATCAAGAAACTTCAGGTTTACCTGATTCACCGATAAAGTCTTAGGATAGGAGTGTATACTGTGCTGGGAAGAAACATAAACATGTATTTACCTGTTTGTAATTGAAATTAGGCAGCTGGGACTCATTTAGCAGAACGCCAACTAAAATTAAGAGCCCAGCTGGAATTGTCATTAAGCCGAAGACTCCCTGACAGGGAAGAGGAAAATATCTTCAAAGAAGTAAAATAATCATACTATTACGTGGATGGAATCATGGAAAGACACAAATTTCATTTATTGAGGGTAAAAAATAAAAGATTAAATAAGGGGGTCGGGGAAATGCATAAGATTTGGACAAAATAGCTGAACAGATGCTTACCTTGGGTCCTATTAGGTGAACAAAGATACCGCTAATAGAATATCCTATTAATGCTCCAATGGCTGAACACAGAGAACATAAACTTTGCATATCAGAAGCAAGGGAAGGATGACAGATGCTGTTCTGGGCGACACAGGCATCAATGGTCACATCTGCTATCGCTATCCCAGCACTTGATGCTGTTAATGCTGAAACAGCAAATACAAGATGCAATTTTTCGTGCATTGAAAGCAAAAGCATGGAGAACACACCAAGACAACCTGAAATCAATATGGAAGGAACCATCTGATGAGATTGTATCAAAGAAGCAACTTTTGAATACCGCATGAACTTGCACATCCAGTTTGCAGGGCTACTAGCTAAATGAAGGACAGGATAGCCTATCAAAGCTTAACCGGCTTTCGAATAGAAAATCTAACAAGAAGCCTGGCAAAATGGGTCGCGACATGATTTTTTCGTATCCATATTGGCAAATAATGACACGATTAATAGATTAGTTGACACATCACAATACAAAAAAAAAATTGTGTTATATCTATGTTGGATCATCTCAACATAATTACATGTTTATGACCGAATATCAATTACTGTCACAATATTATTGAAAAAATAACTAATATATATACTCACAATAAATTAATTATTCATGTCATATCTATATTGTGTTATAAACTTATCTATGTTATATTAATGTCATGTTAATTTATATATGACTTATTTTTAAGAATAATATTGGCATATTTGTTATTTTTAATTTTATATTAAATATGTTAAATAGGCCAACATGATTAACACGATAAATAAATAGATTGTATCCGTATTTTGATGTTTTAATACGATTAATAAATGGGCGTATGCATGTTTAGTTAAATTTGACGCGACATGAATAAGACACCACACGATTACAGACACCCCAATTAGAACATCCTACAGAGGATTTCATTTGACGATACTGCACATTTCAGATTGAACACAAAGTACTAGCAATATAGACGTAAATGCAAAGCTGAAATTTCTTCATTACCAGCTAAGATGAAATAAGGCCGCCGGCGGTACCCGAAAATTGGGATAACATCAGTGAGGAGACCCCAGAGAGGCTTGACAATCCAAGGAAGGGAAGTGATTCCTGCATAAACTTGAGCCTCAGAAGGCTGCACCTTTTGAACATCCTTCATGTAATATTGAGTCCCAACACGAGCAAGAGCTCCGCCTAATCCTTGGCTTATTCCATAAACAATCACTACACTTAATACAAAGCTCCAATGCATTTCTGCGGCAAGCATTTTAATCCAATAAATTGGAGTCCATAAACATCCACAGCAACCCTTTCTGGGCTCACTTTCATCTTCTATCACATCCTCTTTTGGGGCTCCTAGATTCTCATCCTCTACCATCATTCACTTTTCTGAGTGAAATCTGAAGAAACGAACAACAACCCACTTAAAAAATCAATCTTTATAAGATAAATATCTTCTAAGTAATTGAATGCACTCACCTTACGATTAAAAAAAAAAAAAAAACAAGACGAATCTTTTGCACTGGCTTGTGTAGAACTACTAGAACACACAACCCCAGTTTAAAAATCAGTGTTCCCTACAATGGGTACCTTGAAACCGGAAAAAAATTGCCTTCGATCTCAGAAAAAGAAAAAAGGAAAATAAAAATAAATGTCTAAATGCAGTAGATTTAGACAAGGGAAGCTTCAAGGTAGGAAAAGGGGTCTCAGTCCAGTACATGGTTGACCAGCCAGACTGTAAGCCCCTTAAAGAAAAAAAAAAAAAAAAAAGTAATTTTCTCGTAAACATATTTATTTGACAATTTCACAGAGAAAAACATTGAAGTGAGGCCCACCAGGAATGGACACATGGCCGAACTTCGTTGGTTCCATGCAGTGGGGACACGTTCTTGTGGATCTTGGTGCCACTTCCTGTCTTGCTCTGATGTGAGCATGTGAATGCCTTTTTGTCTTAAAAACGTGCCAATGTTATTGGATTCGATGCTTAATCTTAAAAGGAAAACGCAAAGCTCCACATGGTGTTGGCAAATATAAATCAAAAATCACGTTTCAGTTTAAGATTACTGCAGAGGAAACGAAAATTAGACAGTCTGTCACTTGCATAAACAAAGACAAGTTGCATGTTTATTTGATTCATAAATTCTGCATACTCTGCTGCCCTCGACGCATTCTCATGTCAGTACATTTTAACTGAACTCAGTATTCATTACGTCTCCCTTCTAATAGACAGCTGGTTAATGTAACAAAATAGTTTAGATACGTGAATAATATTGCCCACTAAAGTCTAAAGTATTATTAATATCATCGTCAAAATTTCCTATTTTTATCATAATGAAATTTGGTCTCTTCGTTAAATGCAAACCTATCATCACCCCTCTCTCTCTTTCTCTCTCTTTCACTCTCTATGTGTATATCTCTTTCTCTCTCTTTCACTCTCTATATATACATATATACTGTAATAAAAATTATAATATCAATACTGTAATAAACATAACTATTATAAATTATATATAAAATTAGTAAATATAAAATAAAATCGATCAATTCATATAAGATTATTAATTATTTTAAAAAATAACATTATTTCTACAAAATTTTAGTGAAAAATATTTTATTCATTTACAAACAATATTTTCTTTGATTAAACAAAGAAAAAAACTTACTCATTAATTAAATAAAAATATATACTAATAAAGGTGAAATAAATTTTATTAAATTGACTTAATCATAAATTATATATTTATTATAGGACATTTGTATGTTTTATTTTTTTATTTTCTATAATAATATTTATTTATTACACAAATTAATTAAACTCAATTATTTATCTTGATGTGGATCAAGTAAGAACAAAATCATATATATATATATATATATATATATTCTTATATTACTAGACATATATATGATATATCAATAAAATTATATTTCATTTTAAGCCTTATGCCTACTTTATATAGTTTTAACAATTTTAATTATACTTAGAGACCACTTAGGGTTATTGTTGAGAAAGTTTAGAAAAATACAAACTAACTCATCTTACAACAACTATCAAAAATATCAAAATATATTCTTTTAAATCTAATTTTGAGAATAAATTTTATCCTTAATAAAACATCACATGTATTACATAAATACAAATATAACATTATTCAATTTAAATAAAAGATTAATAAATATATTAAGTAATAATATTATAATAAATTTTTATATTTATAATTGTGATTTTTTTTTCAGTAACTCTTATATTATTTATTTTATCTTTTATTCAAAAATTTTAGATATAATCTATAAAATTTATATTTTATTTTACACTTAATATTGATGTACTTGTTTTATATTATATTTGTAAGTTTTCATTTTATTTACTAGTAATATATTAATTTATCAGTCTTATAGTAATTTACTTGTTTTACCTTCCTTTTACAAGTATTATGTTTTATTTATAAATTAATGTTTTATTTTACTACTAGTGTTGATATATTAGTTTTATATTATATTTGTAAGTTTTGCTTACTAGTAATACATTAATTAACTTGTTTTACTTTATATTCACAAGTTTTATGTTTTAATTTTAAAATATATATTTTATTTTGTGCTTAATGTTGATTTACTAGTTTTATGTTATATTTGTAAGTTTTTATTTTTGTTACTAGTAATGTATTAATTTACCAGATTTATAGTAATTTATTTATTTTACCTTTCTATTTACAAGTCTTTTGTTTCATTTCTAAAATTTATGTTTTATTTTACTGTTAATATTAATTTACTAGTTTTAAATCATATTTACAAGTTTTTGTTTTGTTTATTAGTAACATATCAATTTACTCTTTTTTTATTAATTTACATGATTTATCTTCTATTTATAAATCTTATGTTTAATTTTTAAAATTTATGTTTTATTTTACACTTAATAATGTTGATTTACGAGTTTTATGTTATATTTGCAAGACTATACTTTTTTACTAATAATATATAAACTTATCACTTTTATATTAAATTATTCATTTTACCATTCATTTACAAGTTTTATATTTAATTTCTTAAATTTATATTTTATTTTATAGTTAATGTTGATTTACAAATTTTATGTTTCATTTATATAATATATATTTAATTACAATATTAATATCGTAACTTTAATCACGACATCATACAATGACTCATATATATAATCAATTGATAAAATTATAAATATTATATTCTCTTAAAATAATGAATACAGTGAAATGCATAAAATATCAATGTGACATAAGTAATTTTTTAATAGAGTTGGTAAAATAATAAAACTGAAACATTAAATAAAAAAATATTTATAAAAAAACTCTAATAATAAAACAATATATCAAAAAATATTAAGTTGTAAAATGATAATATTTTTTTACATATTATCCTCACTCATCAAACGGATAGAAACGATAATTGAGGAAGGGATCAAACTACAATGCGTTGGATTCATCCACAACATCTAAACAGTTCCCCCAAATAATAAGTAGCCTCAATACATTGACTAGAAAAATAGTGAACAAGGAATATTTACAACGGCCCTCTTCTTGATTCCATTTTCATAATCTAGAGCATGTCAGAAAAATTGCTTTAATATCAACAGTTTCATGTCGTAGGTAGTGGAAAAAGACGGATGGATTGGAAACAATAAACTAAATTAGTTGTTGAGCACGTCATTTCTTGATCAATAAATATTAAATCTGTACATGGCCGACTGCAGTCTGCAGTCAGAAGAATTGGGTACCAGAAACCTGTTAAGCGCTGGGGAAGGACAGTATGATGGTGTAATGAAGTGGAATTGCTTCTTTCTTGCCAGCATTGCCCGTGGATGCTCATAACATATCTAAAAGAGAAACCTTATATGCAGACATTTTGAAATTGGTATGCAGGCATCTCCATTTCGAATGATCAGCTTTCATCTATATGCAATCCATTGCACTCAATGGAGCTCAAACTTGATAACTGCTGTTGACTGTTTTTTTCAGCCAACTTCCTTTTGTCTAACTTGGTGTTTCACTGAATTGCGTGTGCATATAAGCAGCTCCACATTCTGTGAGCCATCAGCCATTTCTCGATGAAAGGACTCTCTTTAGCAACAGCCAGCAATTGGAAGGAAAGGGTCTGTCCTTGGGGAAACTGGCTGGCAACCCAAATCTTCATTGGCTTTGTAATAAATCATTTTCTGTGCATAGAACAGCATGTAACACTGTGACGCTCTCACTACCTCCTCCTCGACTTCAGTAATCCATGCATCATCACATCTGTACCACTGATCTTTTAGACGCAGATAAGTCACGTAGTGACCCGATTCTAACATCCCAGAATGAGTAACCACAGCAAATATCTCAAATTCCGTGGAAGTGTCCAGTTCATCACCCTCGAAGGCAAAAATTCTATTCCCGAATCTGTTTCTGACAACTGAGGAGGATAAATATGGGTTCATGTCTAAACAGAAAGGAAACTGCATGTAACGATCAATTTTCCTCGACATTCTTCTCACTGGAAAGTGCTCAAATCGTTTAATATGCAAACACAATACCAATGGAAGCCTTTTAATAGACATTTGCTTAACTGAGTCCTGCCTTTCTTGACAATTTTCACAGAAGAATTTCTGATCAGACCCCAACTTCTCTGGCTTTGTGAACAAATCCAAACAACCCAGAAGAGTTGATACATATGTATTATCATTAGGCTTGAGAGACTTGTTAGCTAAATCTGTTGAAGGGCAATTGCCTGTATCCAGATTCAGTGATATGTCTATACAAGGGTCATAGGTTGTAGATGTATATCCACAGGACATACAAGTGACATCCGATCTCAGTTTTCCAGAGAATACTCTATGAGCAACACAATGGCATTCTCCGGTATCTGTGTGCAAGAAGAATTACAGTATAAGTAAAACAAGAATACAGAAGAATGCACCAAATTTATCCAACTTTGATTTCATTAATGAAGACAAATATTACAGAATTACAAATTTGCCACTATGGTTATAGGAATGGCACCCTCAGCTGAGAACAATTATGTAAACAGAATTCTCCATATTGAGAGAGAGAAACATGCATCATCTTTTAACACCCTTAAATATACAAGCAGCATGATTATGAGGCAGATTTATCTCAGCATCTTATTACCTTTAATAGGATTCCTTGCCTTGACCTCTTTCTCATGGATCCCATCCAACACCGAAATGAAGAACTCATGAGCATCCTGCTGTTCGTAACTAGCTAGATTTGCTGAATGCTGCCACCAACTTCAGATAAAAGTAAAGTTTAATTATTTATGAAGTAAGTTCATCTCTAGATATCTATCAAGAGCAAGGGACCAGTCAGACCAAGTGTAGAACTAGGACTGCAGTATAATCAAACAAAACTGATCTCACATTTGGAAATACTCCATGTGAGTTTCACTTAGACTAACTTAAAACAACCAGTTCAAACTACTAACTCCAATCAGATTCATGCAAAGATAACAGTTCACCACAAGCCCTTGTAAAGCAACCAACACCATACACAAATTTCAGTTCAGATAACATTCTCCACTTAATATATGTAGTTCATGGAATTATTAAATTACATTTTCGACAGGTACTATCCATGCATTGTGACTCATCTTACCAAAAGAACTTTCAAAATCACAGATTACAGACTCATCTCTTTATAACACCAAAAGAAATCGAAGAAATTATGAAAGCTAGCATTTTGCTATCATCAAGATATGCTGAAATCAATCAATGCAGACCTGTAAAGAAACTGAGCTGGGCTATAAGGGGTCCGATCACCGGAAAACACAGCTGAAAAAAGAACATGAATATCACAAAGCAAACACAATAGATCTGATGATCTTTTTCTGCATACTTCATGGTTGTGTTGACCAGTCAAAAAGTAATTCCTGAAAGGAGGTGCATGAAGCAAAGCTTGCAACACAGAATTCATAAAACAAGTACTGCCCAAATTATTTAACCCTCTCAAACCCAATGGATAACAAGATTTGGCCCTCAAATCCCTCATTGAAACCAACTGTTTTGTCTTCTTCAAATCCAATTCTAGCGCTGAACACAACCTTCGCCTCTTACTTGATCTCCTCCCAACACTCACATCAACACCATTCCCACTCCTGGGCAAATCCATTAAGTGTTTCAACATCACAATCTTATCAAAATCAGGATCATAGACCTGATCACAACACAAAAGACAATAAAGCTCTGATCTGTCAATATCCACAGCTATATCATGCCCATTCTCACACTGAGAATGCGAAAGGGTATGGCTGGAACACGAGATTGAAGAGCAAATCAAACAAAGATAAAGCCTTTTTTTATACCCATTACAAAAACAGCATCTGGGTATTTCTGATTGGTGATTTTTAACACTTGATTTTCCAGATTGGGTGGTTCTGATTTGCTCTTGAAGTAAATTATAGCCGTTCGGGCCATGTCTAAGCTTGTAATCAGCAAGGTGCTTGCAGGGTTTTGGATTTGTGTACGTTGAGTTTCTAGACATCATGTTGATGGAGACTGAGAGTAGCTTTGATTGTGAAAAAAATTAAAAGATATTAAATTTAAAATAAAAGGAAAAAAACAGGTTTCTGATAAATAAAGATTCGTTTTTTTTTAACGATATTTCGGGGTTAGAAAGACTAAGGGATGGTTATAGAACCAGATTTTGATTGATTCAGCACCAAAACAGAATCGGAATTTTTATTCCGTTTTTGATGATTTGATCAGAGAAAGAGAGCCTCTGTGTTGATGGAAAAGCAAGGCGCTTTGTCCTATTGGGGCATGAGCATGACTTACCCAAGCAGGCAATTTGGTCAATAAACGAAAGATCGGTTTAGGGTTTATATGAGGAGCAGAACATTGTATCATGCCGGCAACCACTTTTCTGGAGAAATCTGACCGCTCGGTTTAATAATCATAGCGGCTGCTGCTAGGTATTGTTGTTTGTGGGCTTGCATCATACGGCTAGGATTGTTAGCTGTGGTAGGTGCATTGCGTTTGGGGGTCAGCACATGTTACGACGTGGCACCCAAGACAAGAAGTCGGAGGGGATAGGGAGATTGATTTTAAGTACTTAATAGTGGATTCTAGAGAGTATAGACTAGCAGCCCAATCAATACTCTTACAAACCCTGCAGCACTAGATAATTTTGGAAGTGCTTAATGGGTAACGTTTCTTTCTACGTCAGGGGCTAGTTTTGGAGGATTGCTAATTACAACACAGATAATATAACTAATAAATGAATGTTCGGCATATATAAATAAATTTAATATAATTATTATTTATATATTAATTTTTTAAAATAAATAATCATACGACATAAAATCATTTCCATAGCTAACATAAAACCTCTAATACATCTCAAAATTTCTCAATCAATTGATAAATGTTCATCAAATGCTTGAGAAAAGAAAATAATACTTGTCATATGTCACTCATCCTACACATGCAATGTAGCTTTTTGAATATATAAGCAATTTGTTATAAAACCCAAGCAAATTAAAACATTTTTCCACAGATATTCTTTCTTCCCCACTTCCACCTGCAAGAACCAGATTCCAAGTTATCATGGTAGTGGAATATTCTTATTGGAATATCAATGTTGTAAACTCATTTAAATTCGACATGCCCAACATTCCTGATATAACTTTGGAGAACTCCAGTTTCTGGGGAAGAAGCTCTGCAGCACAAGTATTTTCTGTAGAAAACACTTCAGTAGAAAATTGTAGCAATGCAATTTTTCATTTCGAAATTCAATTTAGTTTTCTTCACTTCATGTTAGTTACTGAATCCCACGGTTTTGGAAGCTTTGCCTTATGTTGATTCAACATCGTGACAATCACAGTTATGTTCAGATCCTGCTCAAATAGCATGCTATGCTCAGATCCTGCTCCCCATCGCCAATTCATGATCAGAAACTCAAGGAAATGAATTTGGCTCTCCCAAAACATTATGAATAACTAGAAAATAAAATAAAAAGAGAAAACCTACTATTTCACTATGGACATGTCAAGGGACAAGTAACTCCTTTCCTCGAGAACAAAAACTACACCACAAGCTTTGCCTAAAAGTGGCACCAACTACACCATAAGCCTTTTAATTAACCGCCAGTGCAGCCACACCTTCAAGAAAACCCAATTCAACTAATATTCTTCAAAAGACAATGGGAGCACTTACAAATAAATCATCTCCTCCTTTGTGGCATGCAAACATCTTGTTCAGTGCTCGACAAAATACCAGGGGGACGACCTCTCAGTCTCCCACTATGATGTCTAAGGATGCTCTCTGGCTCCAGATGCCAATTTAGAATGAGCTTATACATGAAAATTCCTAATAGATTACCCAGTTGATCTTATGCTGTCCAAACACAAATTCTTAAGAGGAACTAGGGAAAAAAACATAATCCCTTTTATTCAAACAACTAGATACATGAGAAAACCCTTTTGCAAAGTCCACAGTCACCTATCTCAAGTTATTCATTTAACTATTATCTACGACAGCATACATAGCCATTCTTATCAACAAGACAAGCAAAGCATCAACAGCAAGTAACCAACATAAATGCAACAACTTTCCAAAGTGCCATAACCAAGATCAAGAACTGAAATTCCTTAAAACACCAGAGAATCAAGCTACATATACATACATATAGGCGATCAAAAGGGGGAAAAATGAAGAAATGCACAAAAATCCCAAATTCCATCAATTTTTATTCATTCATTCATCCCAACTTAACTTCAAACCATAGATAACGTTCAGAGAAATCCATAGCAATTTAAAAGACCAAAAGGATCCTGCATTCACTAAAAGAAATTAACACGCCCCTCAAAAACAATATGAATACAAACAAGGAAGCCAAGTTCACACAACCCGCATTCATTTATTAACCATTCATTCCATCACAAACTTTTAATCATACACAATCATTCTCACGCAATACCCACATAAAGATAAGAGCTTTCAGTAGATCACCTTACAAATAAACACAGAAAAATAGACATATAAACGCAAAATGCATAACTATAACAAGTAAATTTATAAAAAGATAAAAACTTTATTAAACAACACGACCCACAACGGGGTACTTAGCTTCGAATTTCTTCTCCCAGTCACTAAGAACGCCCACCTCTTTCTCAGTGAGGCCATCGAGCGAGGGAGTGACATCTTCATCATTCTTGCTCATCTTAGCCAATGCTCTGCTGGCGTCTTTTCCGGCGAACATCGCGTACGCGCCACCTGGGCCGTAAAAGGACTTGCCTGTTGTCACGTCGAACACGCGGCCTTTGATTGCTACGTATATGGGTTTTGATGGGTCTGTTCCGTTGTATTGGATCAGCTGCTCCGGTGTGAACTCCATTGACGAATGGATGAATGACGGGTCTTGTTTGGTTTGGTTGGTAGCGGTGCGTATTGAGAGCAGTGGCAGAGATGTGAGAGGTGTGATGTTAGTGCTTTCGTTGTTGGTTTAGAAATTCTTTCGCCCACTAAATTTAATTAAAAAATAAATACACGTGGATATTATTGAAGTACTTGTGTCGCGGGCGTTTTAGTAAGCAGATATAGTTATCAATTTATCATTCGTTGATCCAAGTTTACACTTGATAGTGAGATCGTTAATAAATTACGTGAAATTACGAAATCAAGGATTTTTTTAATCAATTTTTATTTATTTTATATTAGATTTAGGATTAAAATAAATAAGAATTAAAATATTTATATTTATATTATAAAATAATTTCATACAATATATATTATAATAATATTGTATAATATATAATAATATAATTCAATACATAATTTTATCATATATGATAAATTAAAGATTTTAAAATTAAGAATAAAAGAAACTAAAAAATTTATAAGAATTTTTTTTTATATCTTCTTATAACAAAGAAAAATATTATAAATATTTAACTAATTTTTAAAGTCCAAATTTTATTATAAGATTTAAATCTCATGACTAAATTCTTCTAAATCCTTCTAAAGTCCCTATTAAAAAAATTTCACATTATTAGTATAGTCATTTCACCAACCTATGAAATATCAATTGATGTCCAATAGATGAAATCCCACTTCAAATTTCTATTGGGCAAGTCACATATTATTAACACTTTAACATCATGATGAATGTAAACCAACATTGATACAGAAACAAAACCACCGCCGATAAAGTCGTAAAGGTTACAAACATGTAAATCTCCTGGTACAGGAAGGATAATTTTGGTATGATAAAAAATAATAATAACGATCTACCGGGTCATACTAAGTGCTACAAATCTCAGTTAACATGATTCAAAAATAACATTTGTGGCGTATTGTCAACAGCCACAACGCCCACCAATAACAAGCCATCATACAAAGAACAGCTCCCGAGTTCAACAAACAAGCTCCATTGCAAGTTGCAACTTCCTTTCACTTCAATACTTGGCAAGCACATTAGTGCAGAGGAATGCCACCGCCCGAATGCTCAACCTCCTGAAATTAACCAGAAAAACACTCATGTTAAAGAAAGCTGTAATGGAGCAACCTGTGATAGAGGGGTTTTCAGAGCCCAGGTACTAAAGAACCTTCACCCCTGTCACAATTAATACAATTACACAACAATGGTCGAAAAATTTTGATGGCATAATTATGATTATCTAAATAGCTGGCCATACAAGTTCAACAAAATAATAATCTGTTTCAATTCAATTTTCAAATTTGTACGGTTAGGAGGGGCTTAAGGATGACAGATGGGGAGGTAAGGAAGAAGAAATGAACCAGAGCAGGGGGTAAGGATGAAACCCAATCTGATGCATGTGTTGGAAGAAGCCCCAATGTGTTAAGCTGCCAAAATCAAAGAAATCAAACATAAAACCCAAATCAGAATTCCGTTCCTCACGGAGAGATGTCCTGTTTAAATTGTATACGTATAGTGGATCCTCACCTTCCAAACACCCAGTGCTAAGCCTCCCAAGTTAAGGGCAATGAACAGCAACTTGGGTCCCAGAAGATCTACTTTACTGTCCTTGTAAGGCTCAAAAACTGCAAAATCAAAGTGAACTTGTTAAATATTTCATATCTTCAGTAGATGCATAAGTTGAAGAAAATCACATACAGATTTGCTGCACTCTAAATCTATTTAACATGTTATTAAGATAAACTGTCTAAAGACATAGATCTACCAAAACAATAGGGAATTTGTTAATAAAAACAGATATTCTAAATGTATACTCTTCTGGAAGACAAAGAATCCAGAAGATGCCAAAGAACGACACGATTTCTTCAATACCACAGAATTGGCAGCTTCCTTTTATCCCGAAGATGAGATCTCAGGGTCTCCAAATACAAATAAGGTGAAGGTCTCAAACAAAAGGAGCAAGCAAGTAAATCTAGTTTGATTTTAGCTACGTATCCCGGTAATGGTACTTCAATCATTAATATCATTTCACATCTACATGTAGTGGTAAAAGAGAAGAATTTCTTGTAGGCTAAAGTGAGGTTTCCATCTTGATTCCCCTTTTTCTTTCTTCTATCTCTCTCTTAATGAATATATACAAATAATGGGAAACGGAAAGAAGTTTTATCACACAAATTCGTAACATTTAAAATTTAAAATTCCTTGGCACTTACCCTTTCCAACCCCTTGTAGAGCACTTATAGGCTGCCAGAGAGCTGAAAAAGTAATACCAATGCTAAACAGATGGACCGTACTTCCCGCCATCCACATCATAAAGCCCATCATCAACAGATTCTTGAAAGGGGCTTGCGCCACTTCCCAAGCTTTCTGCTCACATAGAATAAAACTACACGATCAATTAACATTAATTTCAAGCACTTCCAAAATATTTTAACTAGTACTACTTAAACTAATTAATGACATGAGTTAGAAAATGGATAGTGCATAATCAGCACTCCGACATTCCAATCCCAAAAAATTTAAAAAAATTAAAATAAAATGCTTACAGCAGAAATTAAAATCACAATGCTAAACATAATATCATGACAGTTCCCCCTGTGGCATCAACAGGCTTTCCGAAATTAAAATCATAATGCTAAACATAATATCATTACAGTTCCCCTGTAATACCACCCAAGTTCAACAAATTCAATATTTTACCTTCAACTACGAAACGAACAAAACTCAAAATCATCACCCGTAACAAGTCAAAATCCCATCTTGCACTGAATCTGAACTAAAACAACTAAAATTTAACTTAAAAACAAATCTTTTCCTTCACCATTCGATACTTTTATCAGCTGACACGTAAAATCTGACCCACCCGATTAAAAAAAAAAATAAATACGTAAGAAACGAATGAAAAAAAGATTGAGATTTGATAAAGAAAAGTACGTGAGCTTTCCAATTGGCTTCGGCATCTTTCTTTTGACGACTCAGCGTTGAATCATCCTATTAATTCATATTAACCAGAGCCTCAAAATTAGATAATTGAATAAATAAATTTTTATAAAGAGAGGAGAAGATATTTATTAGGTTAAAAATTGAACCTGATCTTGAGAAGCGCGAGAGAAGCCTGGAGGATCAGCGATGTCACGAGTGGAAGGAGTCGTTGAATTGTCGGTGAAATCAACGGCCCATCTTCGCCCGGAACCCATCACTCCTTTGCCTTTTTCCATTTCTGTTGGATTGAAAGATGAATCGATTGACGCGATTTTTTTTTTTATTATGAATTCTTGATTCAATAGCCCACGGCTTTAACAGTACGACTTTAGATTGCTCTCCCAAACACGGCGTTAAAGCCGTCCAATACAATTGTCACTTGTTTTTGTTTTTGTTTTTTTTTAATACGATATTGTTTAACAAATATTGTAATAAATATAAAAAAAAAAATAAGGGGATGTAAAAGGCCAAAATACCAAATTTGTTTATTAATCTCTTATCTGACTAAGATGTAAACTTGAACATCTAATTAAATGAGAGTGCTTGGCAACCACTTGGCCAAGTCAGTGGGAGTAAAATATGATTTTATACACACACACACACACAATATATGCATAATAATTTATTAATTGTAATATAAAATAATTAAACTAAAATTAATTTTATTTAAATAATTCAATTAGATAATAATATTATTTGCCATGTATGTATTGAAATATAAACTGCCATGTGTAAATAATTTTAAAAAATCATCTATGTTATAAATTTATTAACGACAGTTGATCTAATTTAAATTTTTCTACTCTAGATTACCTGCATGTTTTGTTTGAAGAAACAAAAATGGAGAAGAGAAGAGGAAAAGGGGATAAGAAAAAAAATTTTATGTTCAACAAAATAATAAAAATGAAATTAACATTTTTTTTACCTATTTTTTTGGTTCTTCCCTTTGCATTCTTCTCCTTCCCTACCATTTTTTTCCAAATAAATATAGTCCTAAAAAGTTCCCCAATATGTCATTTGTGCATTTTGGATTAATGGAAAATCGGTTACTTTTCGGGTCCTTAGGATTCATGGAAAATGTCCTTTCTAAAAAGGAAAGAAAAAGTATGTACACAATAAGTTGAAGCCCAAGCTAGAAAATCACAGAATATATGGAGACAAACCGACTTGAGAATACAATGCACGGATAGATTCAAACCATTAATCTAAGAATATATTGCAGCAAGTTCCTTCTTGTTAAAATTTTGGCATTATCACTTTAGAAAAAAAAAATGAAAAAACGATATAAAAAAACTACTGTATAGATTTTCATATATTACTGTGCACTGTCTGCAAACATACTTTCAGATATGTATATTTATGCATAATAGCTTCTTCTGCTACAACTCTCCTTAGCCGAAAACTTGTCTGAAAGATTGGCTATAATAAAACCTGCAAAAACCTGAATCGAATATGCAGCTGATCATCAGATCATGCAATATATTTTTGAAGGTAAAAACAAGATATTGACACGGAATTAGATGAAAATGAGGTAACCTGAAGGCATCCAAAGATGTAGATTGCGGAGTAGTGACGGCCGTGTATAACCATGTCAGCCACCATTGCAAGGGGTATGGTCAAGGACATGCCCAGCGTCGCAACTAATGGAGTCGTCCAAACCACAGAGAGAGCCCTGAATCATTTGGAATGGATTATTTAGAGAATCAAACGGCAAAACTCACTCTAGACTGCAGTTCTAGAGCAATGAGATGGCATTTGTACACCTTACAGGAGATGAAACCAAATTTGTAAAGCAAACGATTGAAAGAGTCAAATTTACAACCATTTAAGCATCGATTTTAATTACTTGGCGAGTTATTTTAGCATTTATTTTATATACACAGTGATTTCTGTTTTGAGTTATTTAATCAATCAAATAATCAATGTTGGAGAGAGGTGATTTCGATGGCTTATTCTGCTTCTATTTCCTGCCATGGAAATCACTCTGAAAACTAAAACAACCAATACCCCTATACATACCAAAAGTAGTCTGAGAGAACACTCCCCACAAAGCCATTTAGCAGCACAACTTCTCCAACTGATTGTGAATGCGGAAATCTGAATGGAGGCTCAATTCCTGCAACATTCAGAGGCCATACTGCATAGAAAATGGCATTGATGTGAGAAATACTCTGATGCAGAAGAAAAGCATATGCCAGAATAATGCACATAAGCTTATGCTCAGCTAATGTTCAAGTTGGTTGCCTGTACAGCCCCCTTATAACATTGGTGATAAAATGGTCTCCTTGTACCATTGATGATAAAATTAGAGGGACACATTCAAAGAGCTGCATAGAAATTACTGTATGCACAAAGATACCACAATTCTTTGTTGCTTAGGCACCATAATATGGCTATAGAGGCACATTTCAAAGCAAAAGACCTCATACGTTAAGGTCATCATGCCTGTTAAACAAAATCGTAATCTAATCAAGATCACTTCTTCAGCATCAGAATCTTTCAGTCCATCAGCTAACTATAAGAGATTTGAGATTGAAAATGAATGCTATGGTACAATTCCTGTTCAACTATTTGACTGCTATGGGACTAAACTTGAAATATTTGCAGCATGGAGTAAAACATAAATATAGCCAAACTACTTACTGAGCCACCAAAGACCAAGAATAGTAAAAAGACCAATATATCCAAAGAACTTCTGCACATCGACCCTGTCTCCTTCAGATCCAGCAGATTTTTTTAGCAGCACTGCATTACATAGAACCATCCGGTGACAATTACGCAGAAGAGTAGCAAATAATCCATATCCGTGCTAACGGTGAAATCACATATCACCGAAATTTCCATTAAGAAACCTACCAGTAAATAATCCATATGTAATTGCAGAAAGGAGACCGAAAATATCTCCTGTAATGTTATGCCTTCAATAAAAGAAGAGAGTATCCAAAAGTTATTAAAAATAAAAATTGCAAAAGAATTGATCTCACAACAATAAATATGGTAGGCCATTTATCATAGAGCCAGTTATAAAATACATGTAGTGGCAGGGAGCATGGAGGAAAAGAGAGACTAAGCACATCACATAAAATAGGAGGTTAAAAGTGGATTGATAAATCAGCATAAATTTGCAACAAATATAAAGAGGAAAAAAGGTAAGTAGTTTTAAAGTAAAAGCTCAGCACAGCTTATTACCAACATATTTAACTTACTCAGAGGCATTAAGAAATTCATCTGCTGCCCAAGTCTTTCCAACTGTTGTCATGGCAACGCCAGCCATGCTTATGAAAACAGCAACCAGTTTTGCAATAGTTATCGAGTCCTGTCCAAGAAGAGCTCCAAACAAAAGCGTAAACAGCCCTGATGTAGAAGTTAGAACAGTTGTACTTGCGACACTAGTATTTGCCAGAGCAGAGTTTGAAAAATACTGCAATGAATTAAAGAATTAAATTAGTAATATACTAAGAAGAGCCAACATGCAATATTTCTCCAACATAAAAGATAAAATATAAGTTCCAATGATCATATATTCTTAACCCAGCGTCAACATTGCTGTCAAATATGCTATAAAGAATCTTAATCAAAAACTAGATCCGGGGTCATATGCTCTTTCAGCTGTTTGAAGATGGCCTTCCTGAAAGTACTAAATTAGGCTTTCATGAGGGGAAAAAATCAGACATATAATATGATTGATTAGTGACTAGACCCGTTTCTATATGCTTAGGTACACAAATTTCTCCCAGAAAAACTTCTCTAAAAGGATCATCAACTTCAAAAGGAACAAGAAACGAGAAGATAGATTATGTTACCTCTGTTATAAACCATATTGGTGTAAGATATAAACTGCACTTGGCAATTGCCCATGAATTGAGCTCACTTCTTTGTTCAAGCACACAAGGCTCATCCTCATCGCTCTTTGCAATCAAAGGCCATCCTTCTTCCCTTTCACTAAGATCTTTGCCAGAAATTAGACTGCTTCTGAGATCAGTTTCCAGACTGTTGTTCAACTCATTGATTCTAAGAGGAATATGAAGTGCATTTGAAGTGCTCGTCAAAGAAAGGTTACCAAACAGATTCTTAAACATATTTTTGTCCAGAAAGCTGCAAAAGCAATCTCTCAAAAGAGCTATAGGCAAATAAATCACCATAAGTGACACCCCAAGATAAGTGAGTGCAAATGGTTGCCTATACTCTCTGAAAATTTTCTGCAGAAAATAAGCAGAATGAGTTTAAATTCTAAAATCTTAGTCACGGATTAATGAGTAGTTCAAGTGTAATGAGTTTATTATTGGAAATCACACTGATTCTAATTTACAATTGTACAAATTTTGCTCCTCCATACCAAGAATGAACTAAGTCTGTAGAAGTAAAATATAGTATGTTTCTGATGTAGTTATAGCCCGTAGCAACCTTAAGTAGATTTAATAGCTTTTTGTGAGCCATCAGTACATTGAATTTACAACACCAGTCCTTCAAACTTATTACATAAAAGGACTTATCTAGTTACAATAAATATTAACCTAAATCCATTCCATTAAAACAATGAAAATTACTTTACATCAATACCAAAATGGCAAAAACAGTTCCGGACTTTAAACGCAGTATTCCTAGTTCCCATTCCGACATACACATCACTTAAAAACAATAAAAAGTTCCCATTCAAATGTTAATTAAAATTCTACTCAAATCATCATACGCAGCTCATGCAAAGAAACATGGCAAAATTGAGGAAATAAAAAGGTTTTGTCGAAGCCAACACACATCACTTAAAAACAATAAAAAGTTCCCATTCAAATGTTAATTAAAATTCTACTCAAATCATCATATGCAGCTCATGCAAAGAAACGTGGAAAATTTGAGGAAATAAAAAGGTTTTGTCGAAACCAACAAACAAAACCAAAGAATCAAATGAAAAGGGAAGAAAAATAGTATAAATAAATCGTTACCTGAGTGATCTCAGCAGAGGCAACCCAAATCAACACACAAACGCCAATCAAACTTAAACCAGCTTGATACTTCCAGCCCATCACCAAAAACACAGTCAAATTTCTCAGAACAGAAAGTTTAACTCAAATTACAACCTGGGTAATCATCATCTCTGAAAATGTTCTATGCATACCAACCGAATCCCAAGATAAAACTATGGCTTTGGTTTGTTCTATATTATACAAATACAATGGAGCTAAATTTGAGAATATGAAAAACAAAAATTTTGACATTTTCACTTCATGTATGCCAAGATTTTGGTCAAGTTATTGCATTGATATTTCTGTTTAGAAAGTTCAAAGTTGTCAAGTGCTGATAAGGTGGCAATGGATAATGTTCGTCCTACGTGGTCATACCACGACAATTGTTGGGTAATAAAATAAGTAAATAACATCTGATCCCTATATTCCAATCAAAAGCACACAGGTAAGGACATAATTTCCAATTTGATTCAGACGGATCCTTTCACTATTGTTATTGATTGATAGTTACAAGCAATTAAGCAAAGCTCTACACGAGTCTAAAATCCATGTAATGATATTATTATAACCGGAGAATCTAACGAGCATACATAAGAAATCTAAATCAATAAAATCTATATAATAATTCAAATATTTGGTAATGATTCGATTTTTGTTGTGATGGATAGGTATTGAATAAGAATGTATATAAATTATTAAATTATATATTTTACACTATTATAAATGTACATATGGTAAACAAATATTAAAAGATCAACATTTAGCATAAATAAGATTAACATTGGAATCAAATCACTTTTAAGAATTATTATTTTTACAATATTATTAAGAAGGTATCAACGATTCAATACTGATTTGAGCTCATACTAAATCTTTTACAAAATTGTAATAAAATATCATAACTAAATTCAATTTCTTTAATACTAATATTTTGTTAATATTTTTTCATATAAATTATTGACTTTATTTGTATCGTGATTATTTTTTATTTAACCGTAATAAGAATATTTATAAACGTGGCTGATCTCGTTAACACCAACGAAGATAACATAGTAACAAGGACCCGCACGAAGGAACAAAAAAAGATTGCTTAGTTGTGATTTCACCCTTATAGAAATAATCCTTTAAATAATTACACTATATATAATGAACAACTATTGATACATAGATACCCTAATTTCTCACTCGTTTCAACGCACAAAAATACAAATGTTTGTGTTTGGGTAATATCGGGTAAGGACTTCTCGAGGTCCTTTCAGCTCGAATAAAATACTCCGAGGGCATCATAGCTCGAGCAGAATGCCCGACTATTTGCACAAAGACGACCTCACCGTAACGCCTCTCCGGGTCGGTCGAGGAATCCAGAGCCGCTCGAGCCCCGAGCATTCCTTTGCCTGCTAGAGGCTGTCTGCCCCAGTCTGAGCTGTCGAGGTCGAGGAACCGAGAGCCGCCCGAGCCCCGAGCTCATATATGCTCGAGGTCGCCCATTCCGAGTCGAGTCGGTCAAGGTCGAGAGTCGAGCATTTCTCTCGCCTGCAGAGATCATGTCCCCGAGCACAACCGGGTTGCGCCGATCACGAGACGAAAGGAATGTAAGACCCGACTCGAGGCGACCGACCTGCTCTCTCGTAATCCTGGAACACCTTTAATGTCGGACCAGGGTCCCACGTGGTATGGTGGCGGTACTTATTGCCGATGGTCGGCACATGCCTCTACTGCGTCATCATTCTTAGCACACACTCCGGCATGGTGGTCCGCCACGTGAACGGGATTAAGGAGACGACCACGCATCCCTGGGAATATTGCGCCAATTCCTACTGTCGGAGGGACCCGGACACCACCAACATGGGAGTGGACTGCCTGAAATGGAAAGAGAGGGAAAAAACGGAGTATAAAAGGAAACGAACGGGTACGTCACGGGGGTTGGAAGATCTGATTCAAAAAGGATCCGTAAGCATATACAGGTTCTTCCGAGTCCAATTTCTCTGATCTAAATTCTATGAAAACATCTTATTCATTCAAAGAGGGAGGGCGAAAAATATCTCTTTCATCTTTTCTGGTCTCCTTCATTAAAGGAGATACCAAAAGAACAACCCGATCATCGACTTGAACGTCGGAGGGTTTCAGCGAACACGCATCTGGCGACCTCGACCCTATTTTCTGTGAGTACAGGTTCGGAAGATTACCGTTCTGGAAAAGACAGCGGAACAGGAAGAAGAAGATAGTCCTACTCGAGCTCGAGCTAATCGCGTGCTGAAGATACCGTAGATAGTCTCGAGCTGGTTGAAGGATCCAGACTCTATTTAGAGGTTCGAAGTACTGTTTAAAGACACGCGGAAAAAACTGCATCAACAATTTGGAAGGAAAATAATGATACAATCATACAACCACAAAACACAAAAACACAATTTAGTCAAAGAAGAGTAATGATTAAATACAAACCGTCCGAACAAATTATTTTATATAAACCGATCAAATGGCGTAATAAAATTTTTAAGAAAATGAGAAAATCTTCTTTACATTGAAAATAACACTACCAGCCACGTAACAAATCCACGTCCTTCTGCCATGTATGCAACAGGTTAGTAGTAAACTACACTACACTACACTCGTCATAATCTTGATATTCGTGTTCAATCAAGAAGACCTCCAAGTTTCAATCATTGACCTGTCTTCATCTTCTGTGGTCTTTGGCTTCAGCAGTCAAGCTGCAGCTACCTAGTAGCTAGGATTAAAGAATTTTAATTCCATTTTTAATGTATATGAATAATATTACATTACACTTCACGTTCTTTCTTTCCTTCATTTTTTAACATGTTCAGTCTACAAAGAAGTTGAATATTTTCGCCTCCAAATATTTGGAAAAAATATTTATAAATTAATCACCTAACGGATGAATGGTTCCAACTCAAACTCCAGAAACTTAAGTTTTTATCAGATTTTTTTTATATAGAATCAGGAGAGTACGTAAGGTAAGTGGCAGTCGAAGTCATGAAGACAAACCATTAATTATAGGACCTACCAAAAAGTTTGAGCAAGCAAATTTACAATCAAGGGATTCCAGTGACACACATTACTAGCCAATAAATATGTGTTTCTCTTGCTGAAAACGATCGGCAAACTACCCCCAAATGCAAGTAATAATAGTGCAGATCGATATCCCCCTGCATGCGCGTGAGTCATTGATTGGATTGCTGACAAGTCTCCGTTTTAGTCTCCTCTCTTTCTTTATAATTATATATCACATTCTATTTTGATTACTCCCTGTAGGTGATGAAGAAGAAAGCAAAAATGGGCACCAATAATGTCATTGTCAATTTTCTCTGTGCTTTCACTCTTATTTTTCACTCATGCTTGCATTATGAAGTAGGTGCTGGTGATGTTGTGGCTGAAACTAGAAGGCAAGAAATAGAAATCATCATTGGCGGAGGTGGCAATGATCCTCATCAAGATTGCTCTCCTCCTCCCCCTCCCGAACCCATATGTCCTCCTCCGTTACCCCCAACACCTCCTCCTGAACCCATATGTACTACTAACTTTGATAACTCACTTTGACGGTAAGGATATGATTAATAATCATCAGTAGCTTTGGCACAGGATATTGGATCAAATAGAATTCAGAGTATGTATAAGAAATCTAATCATTATCAAGCAATGGAATGAAAGGGCAAATAGCTGACTTATTACCCAATTGTAACAGCGGACTCAGAGCCAAAATTCAACATGGGGCAAGAGTTTTAAGTTACACATGAATAATGAGGTACAAAGTTTCTTTGTCTGACCAACTCGTGAAGATCCTGAACAATCTTGAAAACAGCATCTGGTCTTGCTAGTTTTAATGCATTTTGTGACATGGCCTTCAGCTCACCCATTTTTGGGCCGAACCATTGGGAAACTATATTTGCTATCGCCTTTGGTGACTTCGAAAATTTCCCACACCCATTTTCGACAACATAAGGCACATTGCCAACTTCCTATAATATCACGGCAACCTTGTGAGCACATCATGATGGAAACATTATTGCAGTATGGTATATCAAAGCGAAAAAGACAAACATCTATTTAGTATTTAGTAAGATGTATGGACTCCTCCAACCTTAGCAGAAATTGTGATTTACAGGGTAGCTGGAAGTAAAAAGATGGGCAAAACAAAAGAGATATAAGCACTGGCCACTTTTCTGCTGGATACTCATTAGCTCCGCTTCTACCTCTTAAGTTATTGTAAACGCATGAAGTCAGTCCTCAAGAAGGGAGTGGCTAAGTGCTTCACCACTGCATGCGTATGGTCACAAATCACAGTGTTTGTGTCACCTGAATGTTTCACCACTCGGCTTGCAAATTGGACTTTCAGCCACTGTTTACTGGTTACTACCACTTAAGCACTATTTAAGTAGTCTCCCAAACAGGAATTCCCTACAGCCGCCTTACTTGAGAATGGTTTACTAACTCCTTATAATCTATAAGATATTACAATATATTTTAACCAAAGAATTTACTAATGGCATGAACATTTGTTCTTTAACCAATACTGATCAGATTTCAAGCCAAAAAGTTATGTATTCATAGAGAAAGAAGAAAATAATTTTCTGATTGTTTCTGTAAGAGGCTATGTCTGTCAAACCTAACTTCAGAAAAGAGCTAAAAGAAAATAAACAAATTAAAAACATAATAAACCCCTACCCCAAAATTCATCATATAAAAAAATCTGATCATGCGAAGATTTAATAATAAAATAGTAAAATAATAATGTAATAAAGGCTGATGAAAAAAGTTCAAAGTAGAGTTAAAATTAAACTCACTTGGCCAGCAATGAAATCATTCAGAATTATAGGGAGGCCCCGTATCATTGCTTCTGCAATAGTCCCCGGGCCAGCCTACAGGAAAAAATAAAATTACTAAATGACCAGTAAGACATTATCAGAAGATATCATCACTGTTAAAAGAATCTAACCTTTGTGATAATGCAGTCACAAGCACCCATAGCTTCCTCCATTTTAGTGACAAACCCTTTCACCTATATGATAGAACATCTATGTCAACTTCTTCAATATGTATCTGTGACTGTGCATACTTATAATGCCATAAACTTAAATGTGATACTTAAAATGTTGATATCTAAGTTGGACAAAGACTAGTTGAATTTGCAGATAGTGGTTAATACCTGGACAGGAATTTTCCAATCAATTGAAAGCAATTTGTTGGCAAGCTTTTTGTTGCGGCCACAAATCACAAGGACCTGACCTATTGGCTCCCCAAGATTCTCATCATATAATGCATTACCAAGTGCCCGAGCAGTTGCCTCAATTGGACCCATCCCTTCCCCTCCTCCCATCAGCAATACAGCTGGAAGATTCTCATCCATTCCTAGTTCTCTTCTTAATTCAACCTGCAGTTTAGATATGAAGTAAACTAAAGGAAGTTAATATTATCAGCTAACAAGATACAACAATAGAGAGAAATCCACAGTTACTATAAACCGCAACATGAAGAAATGCCCAAAAACAAATCCAGAACAATTTCCAGCCATTATAACACAACAGCATCCCTTCTGCGCCAAAAGGAAACCAAACTTAAAAGGCCAATTAGTCAGAGACGTAATCAACCTTAGGCCGAACTGGTTTCACAAAGGAAGGTCGAACAGGAAGGCCATAAACTTTAATTTGGGAAGCCAGCAAACCAGCTTTCATTGCTCTCTTTGCTACATCTGCTGTTGGGCAGTAGCATCTTGTTACAAGTTTATGAAACCTACAAAAGAAGACATTGATTATCAGAATTATACAATGAACAACAGATCAAAACATAAACCATAAGTGCAGAACTGACCATGTAGGGTGGCAAGTGCTTAAATCTGTAATTACTGTGGTAAAAACTATCTTATTTAGAAGGCCTTTTGCCCTCAGGATACGAAGTGGAACATGTTGCATCAGTGGATGTACACTAATAATAATGTCCGGCTGGTATTTCATCAATCCTTTGGCAACCTCCCTTTCAAAAAGGCAAACACTATGATTAGATGAGATAAAAATATACGTAGCCGAACAGCTCTGCCAAACAATTCGCTATATTTGATTCTGTAAAATATGGGAAAATACAAACTAAAATTTCTGAGTCCCTTGCATTGTTACAAAGGCCATAAAAAATTAGCATATTATATATCTGGCATGAGTTAACTATGCAATTTATACACGATTCTTTTATAGGATCTACAGCTGTTGGAACATCAAATGATTAGAATCAGGAATTAGTGAAAGATGCTCTCTGAGACTGGCTCATCAAATATGTGCAGAAACAAAAGCATTTCCTTCATTTTATAGAAACATAAACCAAAAGCATTCATCTTAAGAGGAAAAAGCCTTACCGAGCAATGAAAGTTGAAGTAGCGGCAAAATTAGATTGATGAATCACACGGGGAGCAGTTCCATAATATGTCATTTTCCACAATGGCCCGTGTTTTACCAAGAAGTTGTAGCTCCTGGGCAATTGGTTAAACGGCCAAGGCGTATGATCCGACCATAAATCAGTAACAAACACCTGCGACAAGCACTCTTAACACACAGAACATGATCAACACATAGACAATCACACACCCACTACTCCTTCTACCCCTAAAGCTCCATTTGGTTACCAAGAAATTGCAACATATACATGGTCTGTTTGTAACTGCTATGCGTTCGATCAACTTTAAAAGCAAAATAGCTACCACTTGACAGCTTATGATTTCAATCCGCTGCAGCTGTAACTACAAGCCACAACACTTCAATCCCAAAATACCCATAACTGAAAATCTAAGCCACAACATACTCAACCTAGCCATCTAAAACCTAACAATTGCATTCTATATAAAATCAATTTGAATAAGTTCATACTCTTTTAATAAAAAATAATACAAAATTCTATCTTTACCCAACATTTTCTTGGCAAACAAACAGAGCAAACAGAGTTATACTCTTAGTACTCAAAATAAAATTAAAATTAAAACTGACCTGATACTCATTGCCAAATTTCTCATGAAACGCGGCCTTAATAGCTTCAGCAGAAGCACGGTGACCGCCACCGGTATCACTCATCAAAATCAAAACTTTTTTCGGCTGATCATTCTCAACACCATTCAAAGGCAACCCCTCATCCTCCAAAACGCCACCGTTTTCATCCCTTGTCCCATTTATCTCACTCGAATTAATCCCAACAGAAGCGAACCCAATTGGTATTCTCTCACAATGAAACTTAATAGCCTTATTAAACTCGCTCACAATTCTACTAACATTAAAAGAACCAACACTACTCCCTTTACCACTACTCAAACTGAACGAAGAATCAGCAGCAACTTTACAGTTTCTCTTTCGTTGACCAGTTGAGGACTTAAATGAATCAAAATACAAGTAATTCGACTTAAACGAAGTGTACCCATCTGAACTTGAGTTGAAAAAACGAGAACTGAGAGCAAAGCGACCGATTTGAGCCACCAAATCGAACACAGGAGCTGATTCTTGAGAAACTGTTGAAGGGTTTTGCATCATTAAGTTTATTTAGCAAAATTTTACGATTCTCCAGTGAAAAAACAGGGGGGAAAACCATTAGTACATTGCTGGTCTTTATCAAATTAGAGCAAATACAGAGGAAAATAACAAAGCAAGTGACAGAAGGAGAAACTCTCTTGAGTGGGGGGTTTTGTGGCCACACAAACAATGGAGAGGGAATTTAGAGAGGGAGGTATAAGAGTAGATTCTGCGAATTTGTGAGCAAAACGCGCATTGTTAATTTTGTTAAGAACGAGGTTATTATGTTAAAATATTGAAAGATCTACGTGAAGAGAAATTTAATCCGAATTTAATTCGAATACGTAATCGGATCGGATCGAATATTTTATATTCGTAAATATTTTTTATTTGAAATTTTTTTATTGAATCGGTTTTGATCCGATGTGATTGGATTAAGTAAATTTAATTTAATCGAGTTAAAAACTTCTTCCGAATCTCATACAAATTTAAATTTTTCGAAATAAGATTAAATCGGGTCGGGTTAAATACTTATCCTTAAACACCGCTTTGGCTTTCGGAATTTTGCGGCAGCTGGGTCGGGTTTTGGTCCACCACGAGTCTAGTCATTATAGTGTTGTTTGGTTTCATCTAAATTTTGCGGTCGTCGATTTAAGTGTGGGGCCAAAACGATTTTAATGACTTACTAGATGGGTAATTTTCGGTTTCCTCCCCTGAGATTTCGGGTCCTTACTCTTTGATAGATTGTATGAGTGTGTTTTTACTTTATACCCCTACTGTTAGTATAAAATTTAGTACATGTTTACTATGTGATGGCAAGTAAGTCAAGGTAAATTGATTAAATATTAGAACAAATTTAAATCCTTGCACTTTGGAAACTGGAATGTCAGAGACATGTTAATGTACATTAGTTTTTTCAATAAAACAAAAATAATAATGGTGACTATAACCTTGAATACAAAGAAAACAATGATCAGAAAAATAATTTGTATAAATTTACATGCCTGCCATTTTCTTAACTGATTCGATCTACCAAACCCTCTTGTCGCCACCTCTGTTGGTGTTGGTTATGTCAACCTTCATTACTATCTCTTTCATTGTATGCTTATTCAGCTTCGCATTTTTTGTCATCGTGATTTTCATTGTCAATTATTCGACGGCTAAGATTCTATAAGGGGTTTTATGTGTTTGAACTTTGTGTTATGAGATGAATGTTTATGATCCAGAGCACAAATTGAGATGGGCGATAAATGCGAATGTCAAGATAAATTTGTTGTGAATGAGCTTTGTCCTTCAACTTTTGTTGCCATAAAATTTCATACATAATTACTTCTGAATATTGACTTAATTAATATGAGATGAATTTATAGTCATGTCTTGCCAATCTATTTGATTCAATGGTAATATTAACATAGATAAACTCTTTTTTTTTTTTGTAACACCGTCATTACTACTATATTAAATGTCATCAAATTTTTCGATTTTATGATTCACACTCTTAGCCACTCTTCTCCAACCTAATCCATTTTATCATATTATTTTCAGTGGGCATCACTACAGATAGAGAGATTGATGTCCAGCTTATTTTTCTATGAATGTTTCTATCATTTGGATTTGTGGTTATTGTGATTCTTGTCTTTGCTATTATATTGCCCCCTGCTCATTTTCAAACTCAAGCTTCAACTCTCGCTCCTAGCCCCACCAGTGATGATTGTTTTATTTTCAGAGACATCGATTGACCAAGGGATTGCATATGTGCTGATGGCAGTGGCGCTAATGCTTACTTATCTCATTCCCACCACTGATTTATCTTACATGTTGTAAATTATTAATATCTTTGCTAATGGATTAGGAGATGTTGGTGTTTGAATTTTCTTGTGTTTGTTTGTTTCAAGCTGTGGCAAAGATATAGAAAGAGAGATAAATTAAAGGATGTTGTTGATATTTTTCTTTTATTTATTATTGATAGGTTAATTGAGTTTGATTTCTGTTCGAAAATTCACTATTGGGCTTTGTCTCCACACCATAGATAATTGTTGTTTCCTTGGTTGATCTTGATCATAATGCAACTCGCTCTTCAAATTTTTTTTTTTAAGTGATTTAGGAAATCAAAATTAAAATTTCTCATGAGTTGTATTGACATTTCATTATAATTTGATGTCAAAATTTGTTAGCGATCTATTGCCCAGTGGGTTATTGAAATATTATTTTATTGATGCAAGGGTATTTTAGTCATTTATTCAATTAATTAATAATTAAATAAACTTTATACTAACGGTATGGGTGTAAAGTGAGGAATACATTCATAAAATCTATCAAAGTGCAAAAACCTTAGGGGAGAAACAGAAAATTACCCCTTACTAGATAATTATAGGGATTGATGTAGTGGCATCCGCCTATCAATATTTGACAAGTGTATAATATTCAAGCTCATGGTTGTCATGATGGTGAGTTGGAAAGTCCATCTTAGTCGGATACTGATTTGGGTAGTCTCACTGTGGGGGTGAGGAGGACCGACCCATCCATGAGTGACATGTGATTTATTTATGTTTGTTTATTTATTCATATTTTTAAGATCTCTCTCATGTATGTGTTTCAATAAGGACTAGTGCTTAAGGGTTTTTTGGATTTATTTTAAATGAAATACGTTCTAGTTCAAGGGAGATGTGCTTATCAATCAGTAGGGTGGGTAAAATGAGGATTGAATCCAATTTAATTTTCTCTGGATTTGAATTAAATTCGATTATAGATAAATTTAACCCTAATCTTTATAGAGAATCAAAACTAGTTTAAATTTTTATTCTTTTTTTAATATTTGATTTGATATTTAGGTATATTGAACGGATATGATACTCAGAAGAATTTAATTTCATTATAATAATTCTACATGATTACAATATATGTATATTATTAGGCATGTATGATTTTAATGTATATATTTATTTGTTGTGTTTGCATGCATCAACTAGAAATTAGTGAATTTCAAAATTAAAAAATAAAAAACTAGAAATTAGTGAATATGGAAAAAAATAATAATAATAATAAGTAAAAGTCCGATTGAGTTAAAAAATCTGAATCTCTTAAAGTATGGTTTGACGTTTTAGCATCGTAAACTTGTAGGAACGAAATCAAGAAGATTTGTATACAGCCCATGTGAATGGTGTGATTCATAAGCCTTAATTTTCTATATGGAAATGCCGAATTGGTGAGTGGGAAGCATGCCATTCGCCATTCACCGGCCATGCGAGATACTTGCGTAGTGCGAACCATAGTACCTAGCCGTTTTCTTAATTGGCCATGTGAAACCCGTTGGCTGCATGCAGGCCCTCATTTTCCATGCATATTCATTCGTATTCAAGAGAGAATGAAAATCATTGACCAACTCAATAAAAGTGAGAGAAGAAAAATCATTGACCCAATTCAGCATTTATCTTTAAATAATATTCTGATCGTTGTTGGTCGGAACTTGAAAGTTGGAGACGCACACATTATGGACCCAAAGGGTGGCCTAAAATCAAGGTGAGCTCAAAAGCCTAATCTTAATTCATTGGGCTTTGTAAGAAGCGGGAAGCCCACATAACATCCACTTCCGGAATCAGCTTTAATGGAGCTTTCCAAGAGATAATTGTGGTGCTCTACCATGGTTGTCTGCTAAAATTATAATGATTTTGTTTTTATTTATCAAGTTTGTAAGCTTTTTAATCTTGATGTTGACAGGAATCTTGATATATACAATAGTTTTGGCTTTTCGATTTAAAAAGAAACAAAATTGCTCCAATTCAAACATCTTGAAGCATTTTATTAACTAGCATGCCATTCCTTTCTCGAGTCTCAACATAAAAACATGTTTACACAATACGAACGTGTAAAAATCAATTTCTCTCAATTAATTTATTGTTAAAACATTACAATCACATTAATTTTGATGTGTCAGCATGAATTACTGGCTGATAGAAAGAAAGAGCATAAATGAACCTTTTAAGGGGTATTTTTGTAGGCACATCTTTATGTGTACACATTTTGAATTCTCGCTTTCAATATGGTAATAAGTTAAAGCAGAAGTGCTTCTAGCTTTTGGGGAAAAAATGCACTCATAACTACTTTCCCCACCCCATTTGCTTATGTCTACTATCTTTAACAAAATTCAAAGGCTTATAATGACAAGAATGAATTTGTCCTTCTTGGTGACGATTTCACATAATATGAACCATGGTGTTGTTGAGTTCATAATCATAGTTGTTTCATCTTATCTGACGACTGACAAATTGAGTAGTTCTTTGACTTTATGTATCTCGACGAAGAATAATTTATATGGAAAGATTAATTTGGTGATTGCTGAGACAAGATCCATTGTCTTTTATGACAAGCCTACCCAACAAAAGAGAAAATTTTATATAAATTAAAGATATGTATTCATGTTTAAAAACTATTAAACGGACAGCCGTATTAAATGAACAACACTTATTATATTATCATTGAGTGGAGCTACTGACACTTCTTTAAATTCCTCGTAAAACTTTTTTCTTAAAACAACCTCGTATAAATAACTAAACCAATAATATTTTTCGATATAATTTTATTTTAATTTCATAAATATCTTTAACACACCCATTCTTAATAAATCTTCATATTTATTAACAAGTCCCTTTTCACTTCTTAAGAAATTTTATTTTAAATAACGATCATTTTTCTACAAATACAATCAATTAAGATAATTATTTTGGTGAAGAACTGTAAAATAGAATAATTTTAGATTCTTTAGCTATTCTATTTCCTCTTATTAATAATAATAATTTCTTCTTATATACGATGATAAATAATGGTGGAGTATGATTTGTACTTAAACACAAATTACGAAAAAAATAATATAATATTAATAAAATTTATAGACTACAACATGATTAATATAATTCTCATGTATTTGAATGGATTGGATTTAATTTTTATTTATATAATCAATAATAATTGTTACTTTAGGTTTTAACCCTATAACTCGATAATAAAATTTGGGGCTATCAATTTACTTGTGGACAGTTCTTAATAAAAAATAAATAAAGTGAGAGAATGAGACTTGTTCATATGAGTATTATTTAGAATTGAGTAAATAATATCTATAAAATAATAAAGTTATTTAATTATTTAATGGAGTATTTTTTTAAAATGTCTAAAATAATTTTAAAAGGGTGCCAATTGTCCCAACTCATTATCATTAGTAGATTTTATTATTTGTGTTTGGACAAACAATTTCACTCAATAAAATGAAAACAACACACAATTGAATAGTTAGTCTCTTTTGGGGACTAAGAGATTGTTTGTTGAACGTCTTAAATATGAAATTTTATTAATTTTAGTTATTTTTAAAAATATACTTGTTTGTTTTTTTGTAACTTATGTATGATTTTCTAATACTTACATTTGAATATAAAAAAAATAAATTTTTGTGATTTTTATTTGAATAAAAGAAAATCTAAATGATAAGTAAATATTATATTTAAAAAATATCTCTATAAAATACTTATTTCCTAAATTATAAAATCTATTTTTTTTTGTTTTAATTTATAATAATATAAATATCAAATAACTAAGTTCAAGATATTTTTTTATTATAAAAACAAACAATATGACCTGTATTCAGATATTAAAAAAATAAAAATAAATATGTTATTCAGATTTTTAAATTTAAATCTATTCAAACTTTAAAAATATTCAAATTTAAGATAAAAAACAAACGCTGTATTGGACACATTTGAAAAACAGAGTTTAAGCAATTTATACACGACAGCAAATTATCGTATTATGAACGAAGTGTGGACCTTCACATTCAGAATTTTCAACGAACTCTCATGCAAGTTCATAATTAACAATGTAGTGGAAACTGGAAAGCAAACAAATTCAAAAGCAGCGTTCACATAAATGGCAATTGATGGACCCACAATGCAATAAATACTATATTCTATATATAATCATTGATATTGATAAACTGAATTGTATCTTCATTCAAAGTCTCTTGGGGATTAATCAAAAACAAATAGACTCGTGCGCGTCAATTCATTGACTAATTATTTCAATTTACAATACCATATATCTCTCTCTACGGTACGCTTACCATTACCAAATGTGAAGAATATGAGACCATGCATGCAGTACTTTGATATTTTTACGATGTTCTCATTGACCCATTGAAGCTAACAATAGACCTCGTATATTTTTGGACAAAATGGATAATTGACGAGGTTTATCTTTATCTTTTTCCTTTTTTTAAATTAATTACATAATAATACATATACCATAATAATATTTACAATTAGAAATCTATTTTAACCAATGTAGACTTTGAATGGGTCCTATCAATTTCGAAATATTTAAACAATATATATATATATATATCTATAACCTTATAGATCAACTCGATGTTGACATATCTAAGTTTTTAACTAAAACATGCCAAAATCACTTTTAAATATTTGGAAAAAAAAATAACTCTCTATCCACGAATATGAGAAAAGAGAAATACTTTATCACCAGATTTTTGAGTGCTTCTTCAGTAATTATAAATAAAGAGTCTTGACAAATTAATTAAGGGGAAGAGACCTAATTTCTTGTGTGAAAGTTGAAATTACAATGCTTATAAGGTCCAAAGCTTGACTCGTAACTGATATAATATATACTCTAGAAAAGCGGTTAACAATTTTGCCAGGATTATAAAAGTATTTTTGAAAGGCTATTTAAATAATTATTTGTTTATTTATGTGGTAAATAAGAGGTTGGAAAAGTAAAATCTCTTCTAAAAGACTCACCAAATTAAAATAAATTAATATTATTTTAATTAAATATTTCTTTCTATTAAATGTAATTACTCTCTTAATAATCTTTAATAGAATTAAAAAAATTATTGGATAACTGTTATTTTATTTAAAAAGAAATATAAATAATAATTATTGTAGTTTTATATTTTTAATAACTAATAATAAAATATTAATAGAAAAATAAAAAACTCACTCAATAATATTAAAAAGTGAGAAATAATTATTATTTTTTGAAGAAATTAAATTAATGTATCTTTAAGAATATTTTATTTTAATATAACTCTTTAAATAAAAAAAATATTATTTAAAAATACTCTTGATAAAAAATATTGCCATATAGAATTGAATATTGATAACGCCAAGAGAAACTGAAGACCGCATCGTCTACGAAAGCTACGTGGGAAGAGATTGAGGTCGAAGCCAAGTATCTCTGCCGTTTAATTTGAAAAATTATGTATGGTCTCCGTTTTATAATCATTGTTCATATTTTGAATAATTATTTTCAAGTGTAAATGTCTGTATCTTTTAAAATATAAATTTATTTATACATTGAATATTAATATATTAGTTAATTAAATAAAAAATAATAAAAATATTATTATACCAAATAATGAATTTAAAAGACAGGGACACGGGTATTGGAAAAGACTCCATATTTAAATTACTCCTGGTTATGATGTGACAGGATATTGTAATTAGAGGAAGAAGAGTCCCTTAGAGTTTACTAGAAAAGCAAACAGAAAAGTCAATTTTAAATTTGGGTAAATCAAGAAATATTAGTCCTCAATTAACACGGCGTACTACTAAAAACCACTGATTAGTCAAAACATTTTGTAGTGGTTAAAGGATTAGGATAGTTATCATGTTACGCGGAATTGGTAGAAATTTTGTCACACAGTGCCACGTGTTGTATGATGAAGGGATCACCAAGGCCCGTACATACGCTCGTCAACTCGTGAAGTAAACACGACCGGTCTCATGTCGCTGTCTTGATCAGCCAAGAATCACGATGATGCAGATCACGGCCGTCGTTCTTGAGCATCAGACGGCTTATTTATGTTAAAAATTTTGGACCAAACTGAACAAATCTACCCAAACGTCAACTCAAAGACCATAGGAGATTGTATATTCTACTAGATATGGCCCACATCCTCAGCAGGCCATGGCCATGATCCACCAATCACAACTGTCATCTGATACCTTACGTTGTTGATCAAGTGACAAAAAATCGAGTTTTATTTTTTAATTAACAATTTGGAGGGCCCGTTAGATTGTGACCGAGACATTAAAGTCAGAAAATTTAGATTTTGAAACTGCTCATTACTTGGGTGGCAACAGATAAGTCATTTTTATTTTCACACATATAGATAGGGTTTAAGTCTAATTCTGTGTGTAATTTGAGGTTTATTATTATTATTATTATATATTTGGAGGTAAATTCGAACGGTAGTAAGTTCACACATTTGGGCTTCAACAGATTCTCGACTTTGGAATCAGTTGATTCAGTTAAATATGTAAGCCATCATAATTAAAAATGTCACTACATCGATCGTACATAATTTTGGTTGGTTAAATATTTCGTCTAATATCGATTGATTATATATATATATATATATTTGTTAAATAGCTAAATTTCTGATCATTAATGTTAGTTTGTAATGTAACATTAATGAAAATAATATACATCCATGAAGTGGAATGTTAATTAAAATTTTTCATACAAGTTATTATTAGTTATACCATAGTTATGTTGAAACAATTTTAAAGTAAAGTAAGAATAACAATTATACACATAAAATAATAAATAATAATAAGAAAATATTAAAATTTTAATCGTGTAATTGTAATAAAACAAACTGTCGCAGAGTGATTACTAGATCTTAGGCTCTTAGCTATTAGCTAATATACATGGGATTGAACTTTTCTGCCTAAAGAAAATTAAAAAAATGATTGAAAATATATAATAATTGCCAATCATTATCAGTCTAATTTCGTCAAAATTGCGGTTGGACCCATTACTGTTCTTTCCCGTTGAAAATTGAACCAGTATCATCATGGAAATTCGGACACAGAAAAATAGAAAAACAACAGGAGAAATAAAATATATTTCTAATATTTCTGATCATGACCATGAATAAATCAAATCTCATTTTTCTCAATCAAAAACCCTTAAAAATGCAGAATATCAAAATTAATTACCAAATACCGACTTTTTTATACAACGAAACAAGCCCTAAAACACAATAATCAAGAATATATATATATATATATATATATATATATATATATATATATATATATATATGTAATATGACATATATACATATGTATGTGTATATATATATATATATAAAAGCAAGTTATACAAAAACCTAATCTCGAGTTTGCTGATCACTTGGAGAAGTCGGAAACAGAGTTAGCAGCTCCGGCGGGTCGCTTCCTCTGGGTGTACTCAACGGCGAGGGGTGCAAGTAAAACCCCTTTTCAGCAATCGCTTTCTCTTCCTCGGAAAGAGCCGGAGATGACGGCGAAGCAGTGCCTGAGCTAGGGAAGAACATGTACTCCGATCCGAGGGGAGTCACCGGGCTCAGAAAATGAGTGTGCGAGTGTGAGGGTGATGAGCTTTTAGGAGGAGGAGGAGGAGTGAGACCGAGCTTGATTTCGAGCTTTCTTGATGTGTGTCTACGTTCTTGAAGCTTGAAGGGTGACCGGCGAGGGGCGGTTGGGTCAACGGGGATGGAGGGTTTTGAAGGGAGTCTTGTAGGGTGAGTGACCGGTAGTTTGTCGGAGTTACTGGTTAAGCCGGTGAGCTTCTGGACTAATTCTCTGAAGGAGTTTGTATCTGCTTGGACAAAGGTGGTGGGAGCTTGTATGGGAGATGAAATAATATTGGTATTGTGTTGGTGTCTTTCCATTTTCTAGCAGAAGAGAGCAAAAAAAAAAAAAGTATGTGGGTTTTAGAGTTTTTGTGAGAGAGGCTTAAGAGTAAAAAATTACAAGATTGTAGGGAGGCAGAAAGGCAGATTTAAAGTCATTGGGGGGGGGAGAGAGAGATTGTGTGTGCGTGTGTGCGAGAGAGACTTGATTTGGTAGATGTATGAAAACTGAAAAGGTCTTTGTGTGTATTGAAGAAGATTGTATTGGTATTTTTTCGTGTTTGTTATGCCTGGGAGTCGCTATGACTGAGCATATAATTTATTTAAAGAAGGATCGTGAGTTTTGGGGCCACGGTTTGAATACAATGATTGGATTTGGATGTTACTAGCCAGCTCGTTGGCGAATTTAATAGGATACTCGAACTCTGATGATATATGTGTATTATTAGACTCACAAAGTTACAATACAAAGACGTAAAATATTATTAGACTTACAAAGTTACAATACAAACATATTTGACACAACACACGTTGGTTAGCGTCCCGTAGATATAAGAAATTAACAATTACTTAACACATAACTATCATTGATTGGTGTTGTGTTGCCCCTACTTTATAAACTTAATCTTATTATACTCCATCAGTATCCAATAAATTTGGGATGAAATTTTAGGAGTAGAAGATCATTTTTTTATTCTTTTTCCATGAAACCTAGAAAACTTGTAAATTTTTTACAACAGAACTACTTTGACAAAAAATAAAAAATGCAAAATTGAGATGCAAATTTTGAAAAAAGAACTGAAAAAGTCTAAAATGTTTTTTATTTTATTCCAATTACTTGGATATTTTAGTGTTTTATATCTTTTGTAAAAAAAATTTAACCCATTTGTTTTGTTTTGGGAACCATATGAAATATAAACAGAAATTAAGCTAATTACCAATAATAGAAGTAGAAAATTTCTTTGCATCTTCAGTTAACGATAATGAAACATTAGGGAATTTCAATTTAGAAATGGAGAAGCTTGAGGGATGTTTTTCCTAATTTATAATAAATACTTTTAACGATGTGCATGAGTGGGTATCATTTCTATGGGAGGCACTCTCATAAATCATAACAAATTTCGGCACAAAAAAAAAAATCATAATAAAGTAATATATTCTTCAACTGATTCCATTATTTTATTGATAATAAGCTTTACTAAATCTTGAATTGATTACGTTTGAACTAATTCGTTGATAATAGAATCATGGTGACAAATAATATTTTAATTGAATAATTAAGCGTTTATCGTACGAAGCAACTCAGCCATCCCTTTTATATATGCTTAGGCACTATATATATATAGTTACCATCTTATAATAAATTAACTAGTCCATTCATCGATGCACATTTGCCATTGAGGCAATATGAATATGCTCATAATGTCAACTCTTTTTAAGAGATTAATTTGCTATAAATCTGCTTTAATTTCTTCTTAAATATGGTACGGACAGGTGATGGGTCAATGTCAAAATGGCTTTTAATTTTGCTCGAAAGAGCTTTTGCATAATTGATGTGAACAGTCCTCCAATTTCTGAGTTCATTGCATTAAACTTAACTCTATCACGATACAAGAAAATCCGATGTCGGATTTTAGGATAAAAGCTGCTTTATATAAGTGGGGAACGAATCTTGAAATGTAATCGAAATATCAATATAATGAACAAACTTATCTTTAATCTTATCAAGAATCTAATTAAGCCAACAGTTAAAAATAAATAAATTGTGTTGTCCATAATGCTTGCCATTTAAAGAAGTAAAGATAATTAGACTTGTAAGTTGTAACAACAGCATTTTACCTTATAAGGTAGCAAGTAGGAGTTAAGATATCAGTTGATGAGCTTAATCAATTTTTTTTGTTGGGATAATTGCATTTGAATTTGAAAAGACAGCTAGAAAGTTACAAGTGAAACCCTAATTAATTTGGTGAGCTTGACAGAGCCCTTTGGTGCGCCGACATTGTCCTTGTCTTGCTGCTACTCAATGATTAAGTATTAATTGCTTATTATTATAATTTATCTTCATGCACAAATATATAATCCATTAATATTTTTTACACATGATCATCATTTTTTTTTATGTATTGATTCATTTTCTTGGCAGTGTAACATTATTTTTAGGTAAATTTGCTATTCAAATTGGTTGAAATAAGAGCTGTTTCAGCAAATTAAAGAAATTAAAAGGAAAAAAAAAAGGCTTGAAAAAGATGCAAAACTAGTTGATCATTATTGAGTGAAAAATCCAATCAAAAGAATAGAAGGAAACGAGTTGATGTTTTCTTTTTCTTTCTCCCTCAAAGTCATGCAAATCAAATCATAAAAAAGAAAGCATGCAAGTTGAGAGGTACAATTAAGCAAGTTAATCAATGTTAAGCAAATTAATCGTCAATCTTCAATTTATGTCAGTTCGCATGTACATGAAAATACAAAAACATTTGTTATTCTTTAACAAATAAATATTAAAAATTAATAACTGTCTTATGAAGAAAAAAATGACTTTTAATTACGAACAATAATCCATTCATGTTTTTTTTTATTATTATTTTGCAAACTAAGCTTTTTCGAAAATTGTATCCCTTGAAATTCTCAATCTAACATTTGTAAGAAGAGCAAATATACTAGTTATTGCATGTTGGATATTTAATTCAATAATGTTATATTCTTAATCAAACGTTGAATATATATGTGAATAATTATGTGTTGTGGAAAGTCTTATAAGGTTAAATCCAATTAAAAGTGATCTAATTAGGTTTCTAATAATTTGAGCTTTAATGTGCTTAATGAGGTGTGGATCTTTAATGTGTAGAAATCTAATGGTATTTTAATTTTATGATGGGTAAAATTATAAATATCCAGTAACAATAGGAAATGTTATCTATATAAGTAGTTATGATCCTCAGGTCACACTTATTGTAATATATTTTATTCTCTTTGATATCCCATCATCAAAAAGAGTGCATAGAGAAATTAAATGACTATATAGTATATACATGTTGATCTCGAAAACCAACTACACAACCTTAAGAATAATAATTCTTTATTAATTTTTGGGGATACCCAACTACACAACCTTAAGAATTAATAATTCCTTATTAATTTTTAAGGATACATTTATGATACAATATGAATATATCAAATATAAATATTCTTATGTTTTAGGTGATGAATTTCATTATAAATAATTTAATTATTCTAACATTGCCTTCCTAATTTTTTTTTTTTAAAAATCACACTGTTTAATTCTCCTGAATCGGAAGAGTAGTATTGCCCCAATAGTTAAAAATAAAATAAATAAGGACTTGGAGATACAGAGTTGTAGTAAGTTGGAGATGCTGGAAGACCAACTTGTTCGGAGTAAGAATCCATTAAAGGTTAGTGTCCTGACAAAATATATTATGCCATGGTATCAGTGTCAGAGCTGGAAGTAAACCTCGGGGGATAGTCGCCGAGAATTTGAAAATTTTACTTATAATAATAGTAATTTTGATTTGGAAAATTTGAATTTTTGATTGATAATTAAGGTTATGGTTACAAATAAAAAATAAGTTGGAAAAGTAATTAACAAAATAAAAAAAATAAAGAACTGGATCAAAATTTTATCAAATTTTTGGATGACTTTTTTTTTCATAATGAAAAATAATTAACAAATTAAAAATCAAACAATTTCGGTCATTTTGACTATATTTCGTAAAATATAAAATTATATTTTCATTATATACATAAAATTTATAAATTAATCGTGCATGGAAAAACCAATATTTTTATTCTTAATTTTTAATATTTAAAAAAAAATTTAGGTGCCAGTGGCTTCCTCTAGCCGTAAGCACCCTCTGCCTGCTCCTGCATGGTATGCAGACGTGCACATAATGATCATTTATATTGTTACTTCTGTGATAGTTATGAACCCCTTCATGTTTATAATTACAATCTTGGATTCTAGGTTTATATTTTCAGGTGACAACTGATCAAATCAGCTCAATATCGGAATGACCAACTAAGTCATAGGTTCTAATTTGGTTTAAGACATTCTTAATGACGTAGATTGACTTCCTTCATACTTATTATTAGTTTTTTCCTTAAGTGAACAGCTTTTGCCACTGCACTGCACAATACACATCAACTTCAAAATTAAAATGCATCAGATTTTATAATAAGTTTATTGAGCTTCTGCCTAAGTTGCTTTATTTCATTCTCATTTTGTGTCAGAACTCAGAATTCACTATTTACCCTTCTTATTACTTGCTATATAAAATAAGTAATAACTATATATTAGTTAGATTCTTAGCTATCATGAGATGTGTAAATGTCTAACCTGACACTGTATTAATATGGTTGGTATCTGCATTAATATTTGACCTTGCTTGTTCATGAAAGCAGAGGCAATCATGTAGAAACCAACCATGTCGCTCTCCAAGTTAAATCTCTAAGCATCATAGGAGTCTACATATGTTCAGGTTATGCTTATTCTTCTTTCATCTAATTAAGGTCTAGTCTTCCAAATGAAGTAACATGAAGAAAATTGAGGTAAATTAATTTTAATTTCGTTATGTTATTCTATTATTGGGTATACAATTATGTCGCATAAATATAAAACTCTTGAATCTTGAGTGAACTAATATTTTTCTAAAACCTCTTATGAAACCTTACTATATGTAAATGATCTGGTCTAGAATTGAAAAAGTTATTAAATTATGCGATTTAATAGTTTAATGTCATTACACTATTAAATTATGCTATTTTTAAAATATTTATTTGTTTATCTTGATGAAAATTACAAAAAAACACAAATATCTTAATAGAGATAGTTAAATTATTTTGATTTTATATAAAAAAAATATATTATTTAAAGGTGCGCGAGTTCATGAGTTGTGGGTGTGAAATATTTTTATTTTTATTTTTTGGAATGGGTTGTAAAAATATTTTAATTTAGTTAAATTAATATTTGTCCTTTTATGTAATTTCACGAGCAATAGAACTACGAAATGAGGGGTTCAAAAATAATTTTAAGGCGTGTGAAAAGTAGTTCTGTTGAATTTAATACAGTAGCAAGTCCATTAGAGTTGGAGACCCAACATTTTCACTGGGCCAATCTTGGGCCAGATCGGAATGGCCATTCACCGACGGAAGCTCGGGAAAAAGAGAATCAGATCAAGTCTCAGCTCAAATCAAACAAAAACAGATGGCCGAACCCGACAGACAACAGTTATCATCTTCACCTTCTCATTATTCTACCCTCTCAAAACGACAATTCAACAAAAACTTAAAAAAACAATTAAAAAAATATTAATATTTACGAAAAGGAGAAAGGAGAAGGTGCAATGACGAGTGGTAGTTGTAGACCTGCTGATGCTGTGACAAAATCAATGGATAAGAAGATGGATTTTGCTTTACTAACAATAAAGTTACCGTTGCGTGTTGGGGTTGTACCTCGTGGTGCAAGTTTTACTAGCACAAGGAGGCCGGTTTGTGGTGTGCGAGTAAGAGCCTCTGTGGTCGATTCGAATGAGAGCTCGTCCAATTTCGTTAACCGCATGGAGCAAGCTTGGTTAATTTCTCAGGTACTCTTTATGGATTTTCATTTAATTTTCGAAACAATTTCTTGCTTTTGTTATTCTCTATGCAAATTTATTATATCCTTGGAAAAGTCAATAAAAGGAGAAAAAAATAATATTAGTTGCATAAGTATACAATTTATTAAATCAGTGTGTAAAATTGGGGATGAAATTCTGAGATTATTACTGATGTTGATAGAGTTAATTTAATAGTATGTTTTTGGGTGTTGTGAGTTTTAATCTGTAGCCGTCGTAATATGAAATCATTAGTTGTCACGTATGAGCAGTGCGCGACCACCCATGCCGTGCACTGTTTGGGTGCTAAAACCTCTTCCCTGTTATGGGCAAATGAGTTTGAGTTCCCTTTGGAAACTCATCTTCCTTTGTAAATATTTTTTCTGCCTAAATTAGGCATAGATTTCCATGTTAGCCTCGCTATATCCTGAGTTATTTATGCCTTAATTGTGTGGAAACTCCCGATATTTCCCTAGGTTTAATGTCTGTAAAGGTGCTGAAAATCTGATTAGTGTTCAAAATTTGCTGGCTAATAGATTGCTATTTTGTTGATAACACACACTGTGATAATGGAGTCTATTTCAATGTAATAATATGATTGTGTGTCTCTGTATGTGCGTGCGTGCGCGTGCGTGTGTTTTTTAAATTTATTTATTTATTAATATCACCAAGTTTGTAATGATTATAGCAACCTAGGCCAGTGTCCTGTTCTTCTTGCAACTCAAATGGGCATATTGACTGCAAATGGTGTGCGGGTACAGGCTTCTTTATACTTGGTGATAACATGCTCTGTCAAGTTCCTTCCAGAAACACCACTTGTGTAATATGTGCAGGAAAGGTAATACAGTTTACCTGATCTGATGACTTTTTACATGCAATCTTCTCTTTTTTCGAATTAGTAGTGCATTCATATCAATTTAACTTTGTAAAATCAATCTCCCTTGTGACGATTTTTCTAGGGTTCAATGTGCTGCTCAGATTGTAAGGGAACAGGATTTCGTGCCAAGTGGTTGGGAGAGCCGCCTATTTCTAAGTAGAGACAGTGTGAAGTTGTTGCCATGACAACCATCTAGGCTGAAAAAGATATTACAAATTTTTATTCTCATTTGTTTTCGCATACTTGGCAATAATTGTAGCCTCCTTGATTCCACAGTGCATACTTTTTATTTATTATTTTGTTTTTGAAATTGAAGAATTATACAATGTTACCAAAATTTAAAGAATTAGCCAATATTGTACAAGTTCAAGTTCTTATATTGTCATTCTTTTGCATCTGACTTTGCGAAGACCAATTTTCAGATCATTGCCTCATTGATTTATGAATTTGTACATAGGTTATTGACATAGTTAAGGATCTTTTTTTATAAATGCCATGGTAGTTAATGCTTGCTATTGCGCAGCTTGAATGTAACTTTTTCCTTTTAAATGTCTGTAAAGTCCACAAATATTACTTTTGGGCTTGATTCTGGAAATCATTCCCTGCGTAAAATGCTTTGTCTGTTATCTTCATGAATGTAAACTGAGGGAAAACCCACAGATCAAGGCGAGAGTGATTTTGTGTCCCTTACTATATTGTTTGCTGACTTTGCTCTGTAGTTAAATTAGTAAGATGAAGGCTTAATCATTTCTTATCAGTTTCTAAGTAACTAAAAATACAAACAGAATTTGCTTACACGAGTAGCTAACATGGGTATTTGCATTACAATGAAACCTCAATATTCTTAGTAAAATGGAATGGTATAATTTGGCACTAGGAGATCTTCATTCTTAAAAGTTTCTCAATTGCCTTGAACAATAGCCGAGAAAAGAAGTTTGTTGATATCCTCAGAATTTGAGTCGTGGTTCTCGTCTCCTGCATTACCAAAACAGCATTGTAAAAATTATTGGACAGATTATAAAACTATCATGCATCATAAAGAATGCTTTGTTATTATCTGGAATTCCCAGAAACACAAAAACCAGTTGTAAATCCTTACTGGTTCTGGATCTGACTTGAGCTGTCCACTCATCAATTATCTGCATTAAAAATGAAAAGGGTGACAAAAGTTGTCTTCTAAACCCTCTATGCATGCGAGAAAATGTAAGAGTTACGAAGTGAGCATAAAAGTAAAAGATAAATATCTGTAGGCTTTGTTATTTGTCAGCCACACAGGAACTACCCAGAAAAAAAAAAAAAAAATCTGCCTGGGTATTTTCTTGCAAGCAAAGGCCCTGGCTGGTTTAATCTTGGTTGCTTGCTGGCAAATGGTGCAAACACTTTAGACACCACTTGGAAAATAGGCAACCTTGTAAATTAGCACCATAGACACCACCTGGAAAATGTTCGTTTTGAAAATTTAAACAAGATGATGCATTGTTCGGTTGTCATACATATGAAATAAATAGACAAGATTTTATCTTCTTGGACTCCATATAAAGCATAGATGTTAAAGTGTACCAAAATAACTGAGGATATGTAGCTGTCTCTTCAACTAAGAAAGAATAAAGCAAGCCAAATCATCCCGTTCATCTTCTCAAGTAATCGTACATTTAAAGTTTGCAACGGTAATCATGAAATGCTGACTTTATCCAGAGGTGCTTGTCCCAGTGATACATTCACAACTCCTAAACAGTACAGTTCCTCTTATGCTTAACTCGTAGTCTCAAATGCAAAGACATATAGGAAAAATAGAAAGAAAGCAATAGATCCAGATAATACATAAGCAACATCCAAGAGCTCTCTGAGAGAACATTCACAAAATTAACATAATACCTGCTTGAAGTTAGCAAATGAAGCATCTTCAGACTCGCTAGCAATAGGAATGTCCAATGACGCTTGCATCTGTTGCACTAAATTTCTATTCCCAACTAGAACTGCACTAGCCTTATCAATCAAATCCTGATAATTAATCCAAAAAGCAAAGATCATCTTCAATTTGCAGGTTAGTCATCCCAAGTCATAATCTTAACAGCTAATACTAGAAATAAAAATTACATTTTCAGATTCCTTATAATTACATCCAGTAATTTCACAATGCATTGCTAAAAAAAAAAAGTCAATTTACAAATGAATTAACAACAGATAGTTTTATAATTACATACCTGCTTGGCAGCTAAAAGCTCACGGCAGTGCTCTCTCAAGATAGGCAAATCTTCTTGTACCTTCTTTATTCTAGACACCAGCTTCATCGGGTTTGCCTGTATCGAAATTAAAAAAAAAAGAAAGAAAAATTCAAGTAAAAACGAAGAAGAATTTGCTGCATAGCGAAAAATTTGGATTTGGCTTGTTTACATTGTCAGGATAGATTTGCTTAAACTCTTTCTCAAGCTTGTATTGAATCATCGTAAGCTCGTGATTCGATTTCGTCAATAGATTCACCAAACCGTCAATCGCTTGATGATTATGCTGATAATTATGATCCCCCATTCCTCTCTTCTTAGGGTTTGCTCTGAACTCTCTTGAGTGGAGAATAGAAATTTGCCGCCTGTTTATTCGCTTTTTGATTTTTGAGACCAAAATGGTTTAACCTTATCCACGGGCCTTTCATGCCCGTGGAAATAAAACAAATGGGCCTGGGCTAAAACAAATTTATATTTAATTTCTCTAACGTAAGCAAGCGTGCGGTACGTATTTGTAATAAGTCCCGGCAATGGCGAATGAAGAAGAGAGAGTTCTAGAGAACCAGCTTGAGCAACAGTTGAATGAACAGAGAGACTCGCTCACCGCCCTAAACGACGCCGTAGCTTCTGACCCCACCAATCCTGAACTTATCGAGGTAATATTTTATCTTGTTATATGTCTTTTGTTTTTGTTATTTTTTCTTCAAATATGATTTGATTTGTAATGCTAGGTCAAAACTTAGAAGAAAAAAAAAAATCAAAATTTTCATCTGTCTTATGTCAAAGTTTCTGTTTTGATGACATCGTTAAGAATTTAGTTCGAACTATATTGAATTTACATCATTGCCATTTTGTTATTGAATAAATTTCTTTGTAATAGGTACTTAAGGAGCTTGTTCAGGCAATTAAAGATGCTGAGGAAGGCCTTTTGCATCTAAAACGTGCTCGGCTGTTACGAGAAGCTGATTCAGTGCTACATGGTTGCGGTTCTAGGACAGAGGATGCCAAAGCAGAGCCGCTTAAGCCGGTTGATGTTGAACCTGAGCCGTTGGAGGACCGAAGGTACTCTGTTGGGTCAAAATGTAGATTCCGTTATAATGATGGACGGTGGTATGATGGTCGGATTATTGCATTGGAGGAAACCGACTCTGCAAAGATTTCTTTCCTCAGGCCTACATCTGAAAATATGTTGGTGGGTACAATTTTCTGATTCTCTTACAAATTGATTCAGTTTATTTACTTTCATAGATTGCTCTTGCTATTGTCAATGTCAGCACTTTCCTAAAAGATTTGGAGAAAGTAAGATTTGCTTGTCAGATGTATGTTCTGTTCCTCTGATGACAAGAATGGATTAATTGCATCGGGATTTAAGGGTGAAAACATCAAATTACTAGCTTGTATTAGCTGGATTAGCATGCATTTTTTTCCTTCTCCCTAGTAGTTTAGCCTTTTGTACAACTTCTTGGTCAGTCTATTTCTTTTGTTTGTTCTAGAAATGTGAGGAGAAGTTTGTGGAAGCTATTTTAGCATTAGGGTGTAGTATTTTGGGGAAGAAGTTTTTGTTGAATATTGTACTGATGCAAGGTCACCTAGTGCAGATGTGCAAGTTCTTTCTGAAGCAACGATGTCGATTTGGTTCTAACTGCCGCTTATCACATGGTATGCTGCAACTATTGTCTTTTGCGGACCATAGATCCTGGAATATGTTCTGAATTCTTGATTGTTTTAAAGCTTCATTGTTAAGCAACTTGTGGGGAATAACATTAGTGAAAGTTATTTTACTTTAATCTTGAAATTGGAGAGATTCTGTTTGGTATAATCAATATGGAGAAGTAAGAAATTTGCATATTCTTTTGTTTTGAGTGCAAGAAAATTTCTTATAGGTATTTCTGTTCTTTAATGATAGTGGTAGGCTAATTGTGTGGAACTTCCTTTTTGTTTATGTTTAGAAATAGACTACAGACATCTGTTCTCATGCATTTACCACCTTATGACAGCACTGGAAAATGCTTTTGTCACCCATGTCTTTAAATGTTGACATGTTATGTATCCTGAAAAGTTTGTAATCCCAAATCTTTCTCATGCCTGCTTTGGCATAAACAAAAATTTTGTATGTTTTCTAATCTATTTTTCTTTTCTATAAATATTTCCCATTCTTTCTATGTGAACAGCACTCTTGTTTCTCATATTTATCATTTGCTCACATTTCTACCAGCATTTGAGAGTTGATGTGAGTTTTTATGCTCAGGAATTGATGCCCCAATGTCTTCCCTGAAGAAATATGTTCCAACAATTTGGGAGCAATCACTGGTGGGTTCCACTATTTGGGCACTCTCGGATGATAAAGTGGGCATTTGGAGAAAAGCGGAACTTGGTTCATGGGATGATGAACATAGAATGGGGGAGGTTGTCTTTAGAGATGATGGAAGTTCTGCAAAGCTTGGGATAGAGGCCATGACATTGTCTGAGTATGCACAAATGAGTGATGAAGAAGATAGTGATTTTAGCTCGGAACAATCTGATTCAAGTGACAATGAAGACGATAGCCCACATGGTTTAGGATTTGATGAGAGCAATAACTTAAAAAGGGGTGTCCAGAATGACACTGTTGTTTTTGCAAAGTGGGAGAATCACACCCGAGGCATAGCTTCCAAGATGATGGCCAATATGGGTTATCGCGAAGGGATGGGTTTGGGTGCATCTGGGCAGGGAATTTTGGACCCTATCACCGCAAAAGTCCTTCCACCAAAGCAATCTCTTGATCATGCTGTGCAGTCGCATCAAAGTGAAGAGGGCAAAGATGAGAAGCAACGAAAGAAACGAAGCAGAGGTGGCAAGAGAAAACGGGAAAAGAAGTTTGCAGAAGCAGCTCGGGCAGCAAGAGATGAAGAGGAATCAAGACCAGATGTTTTTTCACTCATCAATAACCAGCTTGGAGTACACCATGAAACTATGAACGGTAGTTTACTGAAAATGCAGCAGCATAAAGGTTCAGTAAAGGAGAAGAAGGTAAGTAGGAGGGATCTGGTTGCTTATGAAGATGAAATTAAGGATTTGCATATCCGGGTCGTGAAGCTGGAAGAGATGGTTAATAGGAATAAAAATGAGAAAGCTGTTTTTGAGGCTGCTACGAGGAAGCTAAATGAGACCCGAAAGGCTTTGGCAGAAGCTGAGGCAGCTCAAGCATCAGCATCACACGAAGTTTCCAGTAGAGAAAAAGAGAAGAGATGGCTTAAGTTTTGAGACTAGATGTATTCTTCATATTGTCATGATGTCATTGTATGCAACATAAATAATAGTTACAGGCAATAGCTACAGGCGGATTGAATTATATTTCTTCATATTGTTAACAATTTTATTTACTGTCTTGAAATTGCAATCTGTTGAGAACTTAATTGTTGTTGAAATTAGCCTTGTATGGAATCAGTTGATCCTTCTATTCAAAGTTTCGTGGCAATCGCAATTGAAAATGATAAAATGAGTTTATACATTTATAAGTTTACCTTCTAAGATCAATCCTGAATGGCCAAGTCCCCTACCAACCAAATTACGAATTCTCATTTCTTTGACTGATAAGAACCTCTTTATGTGACTCAAGAAGTGGATTAGCTTAACTAGACTAATCGACTTCAAACTTATCTTGACAAAGCCAATCCAAGGCTTATAGGAGGGAGTTTCTTAAAATCAAAATGAGAATTAACTCGTTTGACTCAAAATTAGGGTGATCAACCCAAAGAAAAAGAAAAAGATAACTCAGTTATTACTTAAATACAATGAAAATAGTATTATGAAAAATAACGTTTAAAATACAACAGGTCAATTGTGAATTTCTGATACATATAATAAGTGCAGTTAAAATGTCAAATGAACTTAAAAGTTTAAAACTTTTTTTGCATCATATTTCAAAAGATTTTAGAGGAGTGCTACCAACACTCGCCCTTATGGGACGACGGTCTCAGTCGTTAGCTTCTTCTATTGACACCTATCTTATTTTTTAGTTTGTGTGTGTTTTTTTTAAATTAATGTTTAAAATATTAATAGTTTTTAGTTTTGTTAATATTATTATCTTTATGTACAGTTAATTTATCACAATATTTGTATCCTCTTCCCCTCTTGGCCAAGTTTTTTCTTGTTTTTATTTTCCAGCCACTACAAGTTTCTTTTCTTCTTCTTTAATTTCCATTTTTTTAAACCACCACAAGGTAGGGGTTAGATAAAACCTCTATCTATTAAATAAATTATAAATAAATAAAATATATATAGAGTCAATTTGAAATTGTGGTAACTAATTAAATATATTATTTTTATTGTTCGGATGAAATAAGTTGTTGATTAAAAAAATAACTTAGTGATTAATAAATTGTGTTATTGTAGTTGTTGTGAGTTTGAAAAATAGAGTCATGCATTTGGTAAATTTTGTTACAAAAATATTATTTTATTATATAATGACTAAAATAAACATAAATTTATTTTTTTTTTTATTTTTAAAATATGTTTGATAAATTATTTAGAAATATCTTTTTCTTAAATACATAAATTAAATAAAATTAAAAAATTTAATTAAATAAAATCTAATTAATTTTATTATTACATAAATATGATAAAAATCATAATTATACAGTATCTAAATAAAATAAAAAATAATATTTATTATATTTATATTATATTAATATTAGAGAGAATATACAATAATTATAGTGATAGTATGATATTTAATGATTTATATATTAATGAAATAATAAAATATCACCGTATTTTTTGTTAAAATATTAGGATTACAATATAAATTTTTAAAAAATATAATAACTTATTTAATAAATTATTTATAAAAATTAAGTCTCAACTTATTTTTAAATATTATTATCAAAATAAAAATAAAAATAAATTATTTTTATAAAATTTATTAAATATTATTTTTATTAAAAATTTTAAAATTAATAATTTATTGAGTTTCAAACTTAATCCGAAACAAAAGAGAGACACAAGAATTAAACCTCTAAAATATTAAAAAATACAATAAAAGTATACAGCACGAATCTTCTTCAATTTATTTTCTTTTGTTTTTGCTTTAACAAAAGTCTGAAAAAAAAAACAAAAGGAAAAAGTTTAAAACAAAAGTCTTCTCGAAAAAAAAGGTTTAAATAATATTTTATTTTAAAAAATAAATAACAAAATATTCTCCTTGCTTAAAAGATGACTATCTCTCCACTTCTCCGACTTTAGATTTGATAAGATAATTTTTTGGGTGTATAGTCCGATCTACATGATTTGGATAATTTTTGTTATTTACTTTTGAAATAAAATATTTTTAAAAATTTTATTTAAAAAAAAAAAAAGAGACCCTACTTTTGAACTTTTCCCCTTTGTCTATTTTTTCCAAGCTTTCGTTAAAGGGAAAAAGAAAGAAAAAGAATTGAAGGAGAAGAAAAGGAAGTTGCAGTGGCAGGAAAAGAAGAATAAGAAGAAAACTTAGCGAGAGGGAAAAAGGATAAGGATATTGCGGTAATTTAACTCTACATAAAAGATAATAATATTAAAATGAAGTTAAATAAAAGTTATTAATATTTTAACATTAGCTTAAAATTTCACACAATCCAAAAAAAAAAAACAGGTGTCCACAGAGGACGCTAGCGACTGAGCCAGCCCGCCCATAAGAGCTACTGTCGCTCGCTACTGGCACTCCTCAAGATTTTAGTAGTTTATTTTAAAAGAATAATAATAAGGTAATTCGTGACCAATGTTAACGGAAACTTCTTAGACGCATATTGAGCGGCCGTACTATGTTCTTTTCTGGGTCCCACAGCTTGCCAAGTGTACTCTTCAAACTTTGGTCCTTCTCCGTGACTTCGAGGTTTGCTCTCTCTTTTTTTTTTTTTTGAAAAGGCTCTTCTTTTCTTTTTGAAAAGGGCCTTCTTTTCTATTTTACTTTGTTCTTCAAGAACTTCTTGGAGAAGTATTTATTTTCTTAACTCTCCTGTAAAACGGCGTCAGCAGAATCACTTCACTGTCTACGACTAAAATCACAATGGGGGAAGAAGCTAGTTTTTTAAATAAGAATGTCGCCGCGTCGACGATTATCGGTTCGTCGGTGTTTCCGATCATTAACAGGTTGCGAGACATTCTCTCGCCGGTTAATGGTGAGTTGTCGAAGATATCGCTGCCGCAGGTGGCTGTGGTTGGAAGTCAAAGCAGTGGCAAGTCGAGCGTGCTGGAGGCCCTTGTAGGCCGTGACTTTCTGCCACGTGGTTGTGATATTTGCACGCGGAGGCCGTTGGCTTTGATGCTCGTGAACCGGCCGAGGATTCCGGACGATGATGGTAGAGAATGGGCCGAGTTTCATCACATGCCTGGAAAGCGGTTCTTTGATTTCACCAAAGTTCGCCAAGAGATTATGGTAATTGTATTTGGAAATTTCTTTAGCTTTTTATTGGTTTAACATTACCACAATATCATATAATGAAGCACGTGGATATATAGGAATCCAAGTCTGCCGAGTCACTCGTGTTATGATCTTCTTTCTTCTACATCCTAGGTCTTGTATTTTATTGGTTTAACAAAGATTGTAACTTGCTTCTGAAGGAATACTGTAATGTTTATATGCATGAGTTTATATATATATATATAGATTGATAGATAGATAGATAGAAATGTTCCAATTCAGATCATAGATTTTGTTAAAGTAAAGTTATTAAACCATGCAACTTAATAGTGTAATAACTGGGAAAGCTATTAAAATAGATTATTTAATAATTTTTCCGGACTTTAATAAAATTTAAGATCTTGCACTAGAAAAAAAATTATTTTATTATCTAATTAAGAGTAAGATATTTTTGTTGATTAATATAAAATTGATAAAAAATCCAAATTGCTAATATATATATATATATATATATATACACACTATTTAATTAACAAGTGGTAGTTTTGTAACTAGAATATGTTTGAGATTGTGGTGATTATGAAGTATCTTAGTTATATATCCCTTGGCCTCCGTTTGGAATTGTGATGCCGTGGAATGGAAGCTCTAGTCGTCAAGAGAAAGTTTTTGGGTGTTTGGTATATATCAGTAGTTTGTTAAGTAGTAGAAGTTATTTGTCATAATTTTTAGAGCTTCTTGTTAAATTATTTGTTATCATTTTTTAGAAACTTATTTTTGAGTAAATAGCTTGGGGGAAATAATCTATGCCGTGAAAGCTAAGCTAGAAGTATTTACTAAAATAAACAGAATGTTAGTTGTTTGAGCTGAGCCATTTGATTATTGCTGATGTTGTTTTGGGGAAATGCAGGCTGAGACTGACAAAGAAGCTGGAAGCAACAGGGGTGTTTCGGATAAGCAGATTGGCTTAAAGATATCATCACCAAATGTTCTTAATATGACCCTTGTTGATTTACCTGGCATCACCAAGGTTCCAGTTGGAGACCAGCCAAGTGATATTGAAGTGAGAATTAGAAGAATGATTATGGCCTATATAAGGCAAGAAAACTGTATCATATTGGCAGTCAGTCCGGCTAATTCTGATTTGGCTACTTCTGATGCGCTTCAGATGGCTAGAGAAGCTGATCCAACAGGTAGGTACAAGACCTGCTGTTGGTTTTTTCACTCTGTGTACTGCTGTGTGTTGAGTGCTTCAATTTGGTAGCTACTGCTTTGGTGAACTTACATGGTCCTTGTGACAGGTTCTCGGACAATTGGTGTGATCACCAAGGTTTGTTTAATCCATCTTAGGGTGATCAGATTGATTTTCTTCTACTTCTGTTACCGTCTTTACCATTTGCAAAAGTGACGATGAAATGTGGTACCTCTGTTTTCTGTAGCTTGATATAATGGACAGGGGCACAAATGCCTGTAACTTTCTACTTGGTAAAGTTGTTCCACTTTGCCTTGGTTATGTCGGAGTTGTGAATCGCAGTCAAGAGGTATAAATTATTACTCGTATGCAAGCTTAATAAGTTTCATCTACCAAATAGGTTGAGCAAATTTTTGGTCATTCTTTTGGGTTGGTTTGGGTTGAATTAGTTGGTGTTGGCCTGATTTTATTTGTCTGTCACAGGACATTAATAAAAATCGGAGCATACAGGAAGCACTTGCATACGAGGAGAATTTCTTCCATGATCATCCTGTATTTTCACTTCTCAGATGTAATTTTAACTTCAATTGTGTGTATTTTTGAGTTGAGCCTACAACTTTTCATTTTTTGAATGCCGTAAATATTTCAGGTGTACAATGGTCTATCTGATCGTTGTGGTATTCCCCAATTAGCAAAGAAGCTGAATCAGGTTGATGTATTCTCTGATCATGTTTGTAGTATCATTTTGCTGTCCATAAATTTTCTTTTTCCATCTCACTTTGTGTATTATTGTAAGCAAGTAAAAGAGGCCATTTAGGAATGATCGTTTTTAGGACACTGGTACTTGGTCTATTTGTAATTTTAGCTACTTTTCACTCTTTCCCTTGTTTCCTATCTTTTCCTTTGTTCATTTGCTGTTTTAGATCCTGGAGCAGCATATCAGAATGGTCCTTCCAGGATTGAAGTCTGAGCTGAATTCACGTTTGACTGCTGTTGCAAACGAGCGACAGAAATATGGAGATGTCATGGAATCAAAAGTAAGTTCATAGCTGATTATATTTAGGTAGCATCAAGTGGATTCATATTTGGCATGTAGTTTGGCTGTGATCTTTTGCATTTAAGAAATAGTTATTAGCAAAGTTGAAGCCATCGGATAGTAATTATGGCCATTGAATTCTTCTGTTCTTGCAATGTGTGTATTAGTGCAGCAGATGAATAACTAAAATGGATTTTGATAGACTGCTAGCTTGCTAGTTGATATTCTTTGTCCACTCCCTAGATTAATCCCAAAACAAGTGGTTAGCAGATGAAAGTTTTCAAAGATGATAGATGTTGTTGCTGCTTTTTTTTTTTCCCAAAAATTTGGGACATTATTGCTGGCTTTTCAAATACAAACACACTGATTTACTTTTACTCTACTGTAATGTGTTAATACAGACTGAAAATTTTCTTGATTTTAAACTCTGTTGACATCACTCTCTCTAAGCCTTTTGTTTTATCACATTTCATTGTCTAGGCTGAACAAGAAACGTTTCTGTTGAACATTCTGACTAAATACTGTGAAGGTGAGTTTTCATTTCTTTTGATGAATTTTCGTTCCTTCAAATATCTGACATTTGTCCCTGCCTATGGCTTTCTATTGTTATGGGTGAGCCATATGAGGCTTTTTGATGCAATTTTGTGTTTCATTGCTCTCCCACCCCAATTTTAAGCTTGTCAGGTTCTGTGTGCTTACATTGTGTGACCCTTTTTTATTTTTTTTGGGCTTAATTGACTTTGTAGATTTAAATTCTTTTGTTCATCCGTGAAGTTTTGCTGTGTTCAACTGTTCATGAGTTTGTTATTGCTCATTCCTCATTTTTCCTTGATTTATAGCTTTTTCGGCCATGGTTGATGGAAAAAGTCTGGAGATGTCAACAAAAGAATTGTCTGGTGGAGCAAGGATCCACTATATTTTTCAGTCAATATTTGTAAAGACATTGGAGGTGCAGAATCAATGTTTATGTGCACAATATTTTACGCACATGTTTCACAATTGACTCCATATTAAAATCCATATTCCCCACCCCCTCACCTTTCTGTTTTATAGCCTCTACTGTTTTTTTCTGCCCGTTCCTATTTGTCTGAGTTCACTTACCTTTTTATCTACTGAAAGTTATCAAAATGTCAACAAGATGTTAACTGTCCCACGGGCTATGGCTACTAACTCAAGAAATTTGGTAGGAAGTGGACCCATGCCAAGATCTAACTGATGAAGATATTCGTACGGCCATTAAAAATGCCACAGGTCCAAGAAATGCATTGTTTGTGCCTGAGGTGAGGTTCATCATCATAGTTTATGGCGTTCTTTTAAAATTTTTTATTAGTAAACCTTAATGTCCTGATACTGGACAGCTGTTATTCAAGAACAATTCATGGTATTGGTGTTTCAGGTCCCATTTGAAGTTCTCATTAGGAGACAAATTGCTCGACTGTTAGACCCTTGCCTTCAGTGTCTCAGATTTGTTTATGATGAGCTGATTAAGGTGAAGAAATTACTGGATGTGCCTTTGCTGCTTCTAAACTTCAACACTTTGTTATTCTGAGCCAAAAAACAAACTTGTTCGTGCAGATGAGTCGTGCTTGTGCAGTAACTGAGTTGCAAAGGTTTCCTGTTTTGAGAAGGCATCTAGCTGATGTCATGGGAAAGTTTATTCGTGATGGTGTAAGGCCTGCTGAGAGAATGATTGACAGTCTTATTGAGATGGAGGTAATTTGAAGTCTCTGATTTCTTATCAATATAATTTATTTTGGTAAAACTAACTTCTTAGTTAGGATAAAATTAGAATTGCAATAAGCATGAAACATCACGAAAAGTAACTTTGATCTGTTAATCTTGTTGAAATTGAATTCCTTATTGTTATTATCCTTTTTTTAAAAATTTTTGGCTGTTAAATGAAATTGTGCCTTAGTCAGTCCATCTATATCTAATAGTTTGCTGTGTATGCCATATAATACTTTTCAGTCTCTTTTACTAGTGTAGCTTATAACAATTAAGCTGCCATGACTATATGGATGTTATTTTTTTCGACTTTCTAATGATTGAATACTGGATCTTGTTAAAATTCCAGATGGATTATATAAATTCCTCTCATCCAAATTTTATTGGAGGGAACAAAGCTGTTGAAGTTGTAATGCAGCAGTTGAGGTCATCTCAGGTAACAATCACAACTTTGATGGGAAGATATACTGTTTTGAAAATTTAGGCATATAGAAAACCAGTTTTTTCATTTGAACACCAACAGTAGGCCTGCTAATGAGTCAGGCTCGGTGAATCTGGCATTAAAGGAATTTGAATTAAACTGCAGTTGTGACTTGTCTGATATTTAACTTCAAAGTTGAACTTCATGGATCTACAATGGGTGTCTTTGACTCAAGCTAATTGGATCCAGAGTTCAAGTTTAACTTTTTTAATTTTCAAATCTGGTCTAAATGTGATAAAATTTCACAAAATAAAATCATATTTGACTTTGTTATTTCTGTTTATAATTTTTTGTATATGGTGAAATCAACAGCTTTACCTCAAAACTATGCCATTTGTACTACAGAGTTTCATTCTATTTTCCTTATATGACTAGGATGCGATGGATAGTGACAAAGGAGGCCGGGTAATTTTATCTTTTTCGTTGAACTTTTTGGGAATTCTTGAATTAAGTGTTTAAATATACATCTTCTTAAGTTTATAGCTTTCATGTTCATCCTGTAAATTACTCTATGCTTGGCCTTGGCAGGGAAAGCATTCTCAGTCGAATATTCAGAAAGCTGTACCAGTTGGTAGACTACTATCTTTGATAATTTCTGAGTAAATTTCTTGATTTTTACCCTGAGGAGTGATGATTATATTTTTAGGAACCAATTAAAGGCCATTTTAGGATTTGGAAGATTGGGGAAGAAGAAACATAGGGGGGAATTCACATTTCTTTATATTAGCCCTCATAATAAGTCTATGCTCCATTTTCCCTTTAAAATTGCCTCATGTTTCTTTTATTCTTTTTCCCTCTTCCTTTGGTTTCTTTCTTCTTTCCTTAACTGGCGTCAGAAGTATCAGGTTGTCGCTTGTCGGCAACATAGGACAAAAGTGACAATTGGTTTATTTTGTGGAAGTTTGATGGATGTGGTTGGGCAATGCTTTTGCGTTGTTCTTATTTGCAACCGCATATGATGTCTGAATAAATTTTAATATTTCAATTGAGTTCTGACCCTTCTTGAGCAGGAAATAGGAATAGAATCGGACAAAGAGCTGTTAGCAGGGCTTGTTCATGGATGCCCTGTTATGTTAGAGTGTCATAACTGCTTGAGGAAGTCCAGATTTACTAAAAACGTGTAGTTTATGGGTTATAATAATTACTGGAACTTATAAGCATGTTTATGATGTGTACTTGTACAATTGCTGTTCAACATTTTGGCATAGCTGCTAACATTAGCAGTAGCTTGGAACTTGTAATTTAGGTGGTAATTCATCTTCAAAAACTTGGGGTTTTTTTGAAAAATTTGGGAGCAAGGAACAAGCTGGAGACAGTCCTGCCAGTGGATCACCGCATGAAACTCTTCACAATGTCGAGCAATTACCGTCAACCATCCAGCTGAGAGAGGTATAAAAGTGGCTTCATATATATCTTGTGATTTTTTTTTTTAATTTAAAAAAGCACAGGACAACGGTAATTGAATTCCCTCCCTACCCATGTGGGCAGGGTTTGAATTTCAGACCTCGTGTTTCAACTCAAGAGTGTCCACCAATAAACCCCCTGGCACCCTGCACCTACTCTTGTGATTTTTTGCTGTTCCTTCTTTTTAAATTACTCTCTCTGACTCTCCCTTTTGTCTCCTGCTAATCACAGCCTCCGTCCATATTAAGGCCACTTCAAATGACTGAGCAGGAAACTGTAGAAATACTTGTAACCAAATTACTCTTGCACTCTTACTATGACATTGTTAGAAAGAACGTCCAAGACTTGGTTCCAAAAGCCATAATGCACTATTTGGTAATTTCAACATGATTTTCACTTTCAAAACCCACTTTTTTAAATCTATGCTTTATGTTGGGATGACTTCCTCATTAGCATTAATACGGAGATTCTTATTCCCTCTTTTAATATGCTAGGTCAATCATGCAAAAAGGAATCTTCATAAGACCTTTATAAAGAAAATCTACAGGTATGTACATGAATGATCTTTTGATTGTTGGATGGAGGTTTTTGAATTAGTTAGGTATGTTGGGGTTTTTCTAATGGTTGTTTTAGTTATTTTATTTAATATTTAACTCATTGTATAAAATTTTATACAAATTTTCCCATTCCCTTTTCAAGAAGATGTCCTTTTAACTTGCATGAACATTGTGGGTGGATATATGAACATTTCAATTCCAAATTTGAGCTTGTTCCTGCTAAACATGCAGGGAGATCCATGTTGAGGAATTGTTACAGGAGCATGATGAAGTTACCGCTAACAGAAGACACGCTAAAGAAGTTTTCCTTGTTTTGCAACAGGCTGTCCAGGTTAGTTAAAAAGATTTAGTTGGTAGAGAGGTATGTTATTATTACTTCAAGGCATTAATCTGTAAAGAGGAAAGATCTTATGATGGTGACTGGCCAGCGACGTCTGGTTTCCTCTACATTCTGCATTACACATGCTTTCATAAACCTTATTTTAAAGAAAAAGGATTCTGCATTGTTAATTAAACCTTACTGAAGTGGATTTTATTGGTTATATAACCTGCTTCAGATGCAATGATGGAAAGTTTTGATAATCAAATCATTTGGTCCTTTGTGCAAACTCAAGACCATATAGAGGACCTCCTTATCTCAGACATCAATTTTTTTTTTTTTATATCCCTTTTTGTCTTTCAACTCAAATTTGAACAATTTTAATTGTTTTTGTAGACACTTGATGAAGTCGAATCTGATGTGTCGTCTGGAAACTTAAGCTCAACCTCTGGTGTTGATGCTGCCCACTGGATTGGTAAATATCCGATAATCTGAAAGTACTCCATTTGCCCCTGAGCAAAAACAAATGGTGATATCAGATTGAATCATGAATCATCATTCGCAAATCCAAAAGTTCGTAGGTTAGTTTATTCAGACGAGTAGCCATTGCCATTCAAGTTAAATGAAAAAATGTACCATCGGATTGTGTGGTGGAAGTTTACACCCCAAATTTTAGTCTACACAGGATCTCTATTCCAGACTGTAAAGTTGATTTCTGTGATTTAGTTAATGATTTGCTTTTGTAGGAGTAAATTTCTTATTTGTCAAGTCCAAAGAGATACACTGGGTGTATTTATGTATTGATTCAAATGCTTGGAATTTGCCCTCCATATTTGCTATAACATGCCCATTTTGGATTTAGAAAATGGAAAAACAGAATAACATGCAATTTCTTGTAAACAAAATCGTGGACGGTTATAAGTAAAGAGCAACACGATTTAGATTCAACAGAAGCTAAATTGTTCAATAAATAATGATATTGTGTGTAACAAAACACAGTGCTATAAATATTTAAGAGACTCAAAAATCACAATCTCCTATGTGATCTAATGAAGTTTGTTGTGTTCATTGCGATAGCAGTTGAGCAAGCATAACCTCCAGCTAAGCACAAGGAAGCAGAAACTAAGCAAAAAGCTTTCCACTGACTACTGGACGCTAGAATTGCCAGCACAGTTAGTGCGGCAGCCATGGCAGAGAGCGAAAATTTCCAAGTGCTGAAAGCTTTGATGACGCTGCTGCAACCCTTGCAGTGTACTACATGCCGGAAATACCGGTTCGCCAAGTTTGGATCATGCATCGCTCCAATTGCACCCTTGGCCGGTGAAGAAGCTGAAACTCCGGCAACAAGACCAGCTGGTGCATGTTCAACCACAGCAGGTACTCTAGGCAGAGAAATTGTGCTGTGCCCAAAATGATAAGGCATTCCATGTCCAACTTTATCCATCCATTTTCTGTATTCGGCCACCCACGTATCTGAGGACCTTAAGTTAAGGTACAATTCCTTTGTGGGAACTTTTTCTTTAAGCAAGACTTCATTTTGGGAGGAGAGGAATCCCATGTCTTGCTCAAAAACCTTGCTGGCATTCTGATGGAAGTACCACTTAGGGAACAACTTGGCCAAGGGAGATCTTTTAGTTGCTCCAAATCGTACAATAAGCATTGACTTTCCTTGTCCGGTTGGTCTACAGAGGAATAGACCCGTGAAGTAGTGTTTTTCTCCTGTCTTATCATCGACAAGTTCTCTGTTGTTTTGAAGAACACTGGGTGCTTCAAATCGTAAAAAATTTGGCAGCGGCTCATCTTTTTCCTTACCCCACCTCCCCGCAAATCCTCGATCTGTACGTTCAGTAACCTCAAAGCCAAGGGGTTGGGCATCTTCTCTTTTAGCAGTCCAGTCGGTCCTATCGTGTGAGATTGGGATATGGGCAGGATCCATGAGGTTCTCAAGGAGTATGGAGTGATCATATGGAAGTTCATGGATTGTTGAAAGATCTTGAAATCCTGGCCTGGCAAAGTTCTCAAACCATGGAAGCTTATCAGGGTTCGGCGGTGTCTTTTGTGACATCCAAACCCATACAACACCTTGAGATTCCTTCACCTCATATGTTCTAACACAAGCCGATCGAGGAATTTTAGCATCAGCTGGAAGCTGAGGTGAAGAAATTCATCATCATTGTCATTCGTAATATGGAAGTTCGGGACAATTCTTAAGAAGGAGACTAGGAAGAAGGTAAATGAAACCAAACCTGAGGTATCTTAACGCATTTACCGTCGCCTTCAAACTGCCAGCCGTGGTATAAACATTCAAGCCTACCGTCAATCAGCTGGCCTTCTGAAAGTTTTGCTAACCTATATCAAGTGGCGAGTTAAAGTGTAAGTTATCAGACGAAGACTTGCATACTACATATTAAGTTTGAATTTAGACTTGAGTTACAAAAGACAGGACTCTTTTCGCTGTTGAATTTTTTGCTATAACCACTTTAATGGCATAGACTTGAATTCTTCCTCAGTCAAATTCACAGATAGCACCAGCCAAGCAAATGATATTTTTGTTTTGGGTTTTACCTATGGGGGCACCGATCTCGATAACACTGAAGCTCCTCGTTGCCATCTTTATACAATACAATCTGCTGATCAAACACAGTGAGTCCCAAAGGTGCATCATCAGGAACATCCTTAGTGAGATACAATGGATACCACTCCTCTGTCCAATCATAATCTGCCACCTGTCTCTCTCTCTCCTTTCCTCATCACTAGCAGGCCCCACAAGCACCTTGTGATCATCGACACTACTAGTACTTCTCCTATCTGTCACTGCATGGCATTTTGTCAACTTAACTCGTTTGTTTAAGCTTATTATGACTTTTGTAGTTGGTAGCATAAGTTTTGGAGAAGGGATTTTGAAAAGTGGGTTAACGAATAAAGACTGTGATGATAAAGCCATAATGGCGGTGTGGTTGCTTTGCTGAAGAAGAAGATGAAGTGGAGGAACACGAAGAAGAAGGTAGCCATGCGGAAGAGAGAACAGAAAAAGAGAGTGAAACAGCTGTTGGTTGTTGCTTGCTGGATGGGTGTACTAATTCTGGCCACACAATTCTTTGACAGAATTTGTCTCAGGTCAGTTTACAATAGATGACGCTCTTATTTGAGTTCTTAAATGTACTATATTTTAGGTTCTCTTGTTATCATCATGTATAAACCTTTTAGTTTTAGGCTGCATTTATAAGACTGGATTGGATTTTAGAATTAGATTGAATTATATTAAATCGGTTCGGTTATGTAAAAAGATATTTTATTGTATAATTTTTTTTTTATTATTATCATAGGATCAAAGTTAAAATATTGTTTAATTTATTATTTTAATCGTGTGGTTATAAAAAAATATTTTATGATAAAAATATATTCGGCATAGTTAATACCTACTAAATTATATAATTATGTTTTTTATTTGGTATAATATCAAACAAGATTATATTAAATTTAATTTAATGATGTTAAAATAACTATTTAAATAATATATTACTTTTTTAAAATTGTTAAATTTAAAATTTAATATTATTGTTAATAAATAATTGAATAATTTTTTATGTTTAATATTACACACTAGTTAAAATAAATTATTGAATTAAAATTTTGACATTTAATTTTAAAATTAAAACTTTGATATTAGTAGCAAATTAAAATTTTGGATGTTGGACTAAAAATTAATAATCCCATGAATGTTGGACTAAAATTTTGATTAATTTATTAATTATGATAGCTAAACATAACTCTAAATTGGAATTGGATTAATTTTTTTTTTATCTTTTAAATCAGTTTAATCCCACCTTTTATCCAACATCTAAGTATAACCTTAGTTATGAACTTTTTCTCACTCAATGGCAAAAACTCTTTTTTTTTTTTTCTTAAATCAAGAAAATGATTAATTTTTTTCCCCATGCCTTAATATATTTTTTATTTGTCAATCGAGTGTGAATTTCGAAAAAATGGGTACTAAAAAATTGTTAATTTGGGCTAAAAAAACATAAATCAAGGAGTTATAAATTTAAGCCAATTTTAGCGAACCTATTCTAATTTGTTAGAAAAGAAGATTGCTCGCGAGGAAATTAAATATTTCTTTTGGCTAAAGATGACTTCTCTGTTGTAATTACTTAAGGCATTTTATCTAGCATAGTTCGATAATTTGCGCTAATAACAATGAGATTTACTCTAATTTAATTTTTAAAAAAAAAAACCGCTTCGAGGGAATTACAATTTTCATTTGGCTAAATAATAATAATAATAATTAGGTGATTTTTAAGTTACAATATGATGTAATTTACGTCAACCATCAAGTTGTAGCTAGTGACCCAAAAATAGTTTAGTTGATTCTACTTCTTAGGTCATTAGTTACTAATTGGTGGTTGATAACAACATCCTAATAGTTAAAGGGTACAGATAGATTTCATTGTGAGTTTCATTAATTTTATACTTGTTATGGTGATAAAAAGAGAGCCCCTAAAGGCAAGGAATGTCATGAATTTTTTATTAATTAAAAAGAAATTAATCAGTTCAATATTAAATATTTATTTTCTTAATTTTAAAAAATAAAAATATTCATGTAAAATTGTAAATATGTATGAATAGGCTATTAGTTATGTATAAATAAACGACAAGTCGCTATGAGAAGTGATAAAAGCAAAGCAATTAAGCAAATATATATCTTCTCAAAAAAAAAAAAAGCAAATATTAATATATATGGTTCAATCTACAAAGCCCATGCCCAAGTTTTTAACAGACATGATTGGCCGAAATCTCCACAGAAACTAACATATAATTCATTAATTGATGGTTGTGTGACAAAATAAAAACTAAATTTGTTTAACGAGAATATACGGCACCATGTGTAACAAAAAGTACAAGAGTGTAGGTATTGAGGAGACTCACATATCACAATCTCCTGTGCGTTCTAATGAAGTTTGTTGTGCTCATTGAAATAGCAGTTGAACAAGCATAAACACCAGCAAAGCACAAGGAAGCAGACACCAAGCAAAAGGCCTTCCACTGCCTTCCAGACGCTAGAATAGCCAAGGCAGTAAGTAGAGCAGCTGCTGTCGAGAGTGGATTTTTCCAAGTGTTGAAAGCTTTCACTGCACTACTGCATGCCTTGCAATGTATCACATGCCGGAAATACCGGTTTGCCAAGTTTGGAGCATGCATTGTTCCTATCCCACCCTTTGCTGGTAAAGAAGCCGAAACTCCAGCAACAAGACCAGCTGGAGCATGTTCGACCACAGCGGGTGCCTTAGGCAGAGAAATTGTGCTGTGCCCAAAATAATAAGGCATTCCATGCCCAACCTTATCCATCCACTTTCTGTATTCGGCCACCCATGTATCTGAGGACCTTAAGTTAAGGTACAATTCTTTTGTGGGAACTTTTTCTTTCAGTAAGACCTCATTTTGGGAGGAGAGGAACCCCATATCTTGCTCAAAAACCTTACTTGCATTCTGATGGAAGTACCACTCAGGGAACAACTTAGCCAAGGGAGATGTTCTAGTTGTTCCAAACCGCACAATAAGCATTGATTTCCCTTGTCCAGTTGGCCTGCAGAGGAATAGACCCGTGGAGTAGTGTTTCTCCCCTGTCTTATTGTCGACTGATTCTCTGTTGTTTTGAAGAATGCATGGTGCTTCAAAGCGTAAAAAGTTTGGCATTGACCCATCTTTTTTCCTACCCCATCGGCCTGCAAATCCTCGATCTGAACGTTCAGTAACCTCAAAGCCAAGGGGTTGGGCATCTTCTCTTTTAGCAGTCCAGTCGGTCCTATCGTGTGAGATTGGGATATGGGCAGGATCCATGAGGTTCTCAAGGAGTATGGAGTGATCATATGGAAGTTCATGGATTGTTGAAACATCTTGAAATCCTGGCCTGGCAAAGTTCTCAAACCATGGAAGCTTATCAGGGTTCGGCGGTGTCTGTTGTGACATCCAAACCCATACAACACCTTGGGATTCCTTCACCTCATACGTTCTAACGCAAGCCGATCTAGGAATTTTAGCATCAGCTGGAAGCTGAGGTGAAGAAATTATCAGCATTGTCATTCATAATGTGGAATTTCAGGACAATTCTTAAGAAGGAAACTCGGAAGAAGGTAAACAAAGCCAAACCTGAGGTATCTTAACGCATTTACCCTCGCCTTCAAACTGCCAGCCGTGGTATAAACATTCAAGCCTACCGTCAATCAGTTGGCCTTCAGAAAGTTTTGCCAACCTATAGCAAGTGGAGGAGTTAAAAGTGTAATTAAGTTATCAAACGAAGACTTGCATTGCCAAGGTCCTCAAGTTAAAAGATACATTATCAACATCATTTTAGGAATTCATACTACATATATGGACTAAGTCAACACAGGCACATGAATGCACCACAAAACTTTTCGATAACTAGTTGATTCAAGCAAATACAAGGGTATAAAAAAAGAAATTTGCCAATTTCCATAAAAGGTTGAACAAAATCTTTAGCTACCTTCAAGAACTCTTGATCTGATATTTGAAAACACTTTTACAACTAATCTGTTATAATGATGTTAACTATGAAGCAGTAGCAGTACGGAGAGTTTGAACCCAAAACGACTAAAAGGGAGCTCCCTTTGAAACAAGTTAAACTGCTAAATTTAAAAAACAGGCCCATCTAGAGTTAATGCCCCTTATGACCTTGTGTTGAGTTTATAAAAGTATAAGGCTACTTCAACCGGGAAATGACTATTGTAATAGAAACCTATATTGTACTTTGCAATACTAGTTTAAGCAAACATGTAAAGACTACAAAATTTTTTGCTAAAGGCACTAAATTCTGTTCTTCCTCAGCCAGATTCCCAGAAAACTCAATAAAAAAGGGAAATTATTTCTGTTTTGGGGTACCTGTGAGGGCACCGATCTTGATGACACCGAAGCTCCCCCTTGCCATCTTTATACAATACGATCTGCTGATCAAACACAGTGAGTCCCAAAGGTGCATCATCAGGAACATCCTTAGTGAGATACAATGGATACCACTCTTCTTGCCAATCATAATCTGCCACCTGTCTCTCTCCCCTCCTTTCCTCATCACTTGCAGGCCCCACAAGAACCTTATGGTCATCAGGTGGAGGCACAGCACTACTCCTCATGTCTGTGACTGCATGGCATTTTGTCAACTCATGAGCTTTGATTGAGCTTATAACATTTCTTGTTGTTGGTGGTGGAAATGGTGACGGTTTAAGTTCTGGCGAAGGGATTTTGAGAAGTGGGCTACAGAATAGCGAGTGTAATGATGACAAAGCCATGACGATGCGTGTTGGTGAGTTGTGTTCTATGTGGCTGCTTTGTTGAATAAGAAGACGAAGCAAAGGAAGTAGAAGGCGGGAGCCACGTGGCATGTGGAAGAGACTGGACTAAACTCTGAAACAGTTGCTGGCTGTGAGGGTTAACTAATTCTGGCCACACAATTTTGAAGACTTATTTTGCTACAAGAGAATGTTACGATACACTCTTAACTCTCCTCTACGGTTGTTTTTATTATTACATATGATATCTACCAAAGTTAAAATCTGTCCAATGATGATCTTGAGATTTATTTACTCCAGTTTTATTTAAAGGGGAAAACTATGCTAAAAATATTTACTTGTGAGGGTTGATTTGTTATTTGATTAAGATCGGTTCTATTGTTCTACGTGTACACCATGCCTTAAATAAAGTGGCAACAGGTGATTCAATTCAATATATAAGCCCATGCCTCTATTTCTAACGACAATTGAGCTTTCAACACCCCTCTGGAATTCTTTTAACACCCACTTTGAAATTGTTTTTCCAAGAATACTCTCGCTAAGTGATAAAATACAAATTTCATATGTTAAAATTGACCATATTCTCATAAAATTTTACTAAAAACGAATATTTTTTGAATTACGTACAAATTTCAAAACATTAAATTTATCTTAATTTTTTTATTATATAATTTCTATTTTCATAACTCTATATTCTCACCATCTTTTTTTTTCATAAAAATTTAATTAAAATTTAAGATATAAAGATAAATTATGAAATGAGACGCGTGTAAAAAAATTATGTAAGTGTTTAACTCAATTTTTATTTAAAACAAGAAATTAATTAATCTGTGTTAAGTTATTTAAATAATATCAGATATTCTGCTCTTTCGATAAATATGTTTTTGGGCCAAATCTCCAAGTCCAAAACAATGAAACGAATCGTTTAACGCGAAACAACAAAGAAGAAGAAGAAGAAGAAGAAGAAGAAGAATTAAGAAGACAGAAAATCAGAAACCGGAAGAGATTTTGCTTAAACCCTCTAGTCTTGAGGAAATTATTAGCCCAAAGAAATAAATAAAAAGATGAGGATAGCAGTGGAAGGATGCATGCATGGAGAACTAGACAACGTGTACAAAACGCTCCAATACATGGAGACTATCAACGATTACAAAATCGATCTCCTTCTCTGCTGTGGCGACTTTCAGGTACCACACTCTTTTTTTTTTTAATTTTTAAATTTATAAACTGATAATCTAATGAGTTTTAGGTTTTGGTTTGGTAATTAATTAGGCTGTGAGAAATGAGAATGACATGGAGAGCTTAAATGTGCCGCGAAAATACCGCGAAATGAAGTCGTTTTGGAAGTACTATTCCGGCCAAGAAGTTGCTCCGATTCCGACTATTTTCATCGGCGGAAATCACGAAGCTTCTAATTATTTGTGGGAATTGTGAGTTTTTTTTTTTCAATTTAAAATATTCTCAGTAGATTTGTTCTTGAACTGACACAAGGTGGATATATTAGAGTATGGTTTTTAGAAATTCAATAGAAGCAGAGATTATAAGTAATGCTGCCGCAATCCTAAAAATATGCTTAGGATATGTAGTGGCTGTGTTCTTGAGTTGTTATTTGTTTATTTATTTATTGTTTTGAAGGTATTATGGGGGTTGGGCAGCACCAAATATATACTTTCTAGGTTTTGCTGGAGTGGTGAAGTTTGGCAACATTCGTATCGGTGGACTTTCTGGGATTTACAATGCACGCCATTATCATTTAGGTTGCCTCTTTGTTGTTTGTTGGAGTTAATTCTACGTGGTGTGGTGTTGTGTTGTTAATCATTGTTTAGGTTGTGATGTCTTTTTAGGAGTTTGCCAAGATGGTCTAATTTGTAAATCTCGAAACTCTATTTTTGTTTGAAAGTAAAATATATTTCTTTATGGCCAGGACACTATGAGAGGCCTCCATATAACGAGAGTACTATCAGGTCTGTATATCATGTCCGTGAATATGATGTACACAAACTCATGCAGATTGAGGAACCCATTGATATATTTCTTTCACACGACTGGCCTCGTGGCATCACTGATTACGGGAATTGTAAAGAACTTGTTCGGCACAAACAATATTTTGAAAAAGAGGTAACTGTAGTATATTAAGGTTGTGTTCATTATTATTATTATTTTAAATGGTTGTGTTCATGAGGAAACTAACTTCGGTGGTGTTGACACTATACTTTGTCGTTGTAAATTGTGTGTTTTTTTTTTCTCTTTTTCTTCCCTTGTCCTAGGTCTGGCTCATTTGGCCCCTTTTTTTTTAATACTAGCATCTTGCCAAACTATAAAATTTTTCTCATGGAACAATGATTTTCCATATTCAGATTCAGGATGGGACTCTGGGAAGTGAACCTGCAGCTCAACTGTTGGAAAAATTAAAACCTTCTTATTGGTTTTCGGCTCACCTTCACTGTAAATTTGCTGCTGTTGTGCAACACGGAGAAGATGGTCCAGTTACGAAATTTCTTGCGCTTGATAAGTGTCTTCCAAGGCGCAAATTCTTACAGGTATGTCTCTTCAATTCTACTAGTCTACTACAGTTACGTTTCTCGTTATCATAGTTGGAAATGGAAGCTAATTACATTAGTTCTGGCACTTGCCGAGATTATAGGTTTTTGAAATTGAATCAAGACCAGGACCTTACGAGATTCAGTATGATGAGGAATGGCTGGCTATAACACGGACCTTCAACTCTGTCTTCCCTTTGATCTCGCAAAGTGTAAATTTTGGGTATAATGTTCGTAAATGAATATCAAAATTTGATTTACTATGAGAAGCAACAAGTAATTCAGTGTTCCAATATTATAGGGGTGTCCCGCATGACATGAAAGATTGTCGTCAATGGGTCAGAAGCAGGCTACAGGAAAGAGGAGCCAAACCTTTTGAGTTTGTACGAACCGTTCCCTGTTATGATGCCTCTCAATCTGTGTCTACTGGTGCCTTTGCTGGTAATAGTTCAGAAATATTGACATTTATTGTCCTTTGCTAAGGTCCATGATAAAAGTTTAGATTTCATTGCACATTCCGGTGTCTCCATATGCTAAGTGGAAGCAAAAGATCTAGTACTTTGTTATGTGGCAGATATCTCTGCTATTTAAATTCAAATGAAATCATCTCCGTCGTTAACTAGGTTGGTGATTCAAAACACTTATACTTCAGATAAGAAAAAATAAAATCATCTGGTTATGTAACTTTGCTTATTTTATGAATTCTGAAATTCATTCTAAATTTGTTTATGGATGATAGCTGAGCACATCATTTAGTTCAAGAAACCAAAGTTTGGAGTAATATATTGATGTTGGACACTGCTTTAAATTTTGTTATCTTTTCGTTGTTCTCTGTTGTTGCAGAAAATCCTCGGAATCCACAAACAGAGTCTTTTTTGCAGTTTCTAGAACTTCCAAATCTTTTTGAAAATGCATCAGCATCAAGAGAGCCAACCCAGAGGCCTGCCGCTTTGGATCATAAAGGTAAACATAAAGGCTACTTCCCATTTGTCCATTGTTGTGTTCAAGTTACCTTATGGAACTGTTGAAGATGAATCTCAATCTGAGAATTTTGGCTAAAAACGACAAGTCGGTTTATCTCCGGAATGCTGTGTGCCATGTCGTTTTCAGTGTTCAAGAAGAACTGTATTATGCAAATGACATGTCGGTTGAAGCCACAGCAAGTCACGTGTTCTTCACGTGATTTACTTAATCGAAACGGCAACTAAAGGCTGCGTTTTGGCAAACTGAATAAACCGTATGTTGACACGCGTTTTACAGCCATTGGAGAAGGCTGTTATTTCTGTTTGTTAGGCGGGAAATTTCTGGGTTTGTTTCCAACAAATCCCAGAAATACAGCTGGTCTGTAACGCTCCTTTGGGGGCTGATTTCTTCGTGTATAAAAGGCCATGTAACCCAAGGTTGAGGGGGATCGATTCAGTGACATTCCCTTGTGAGCTTTGTATCTGTTTGAGATTGGTTTAGTGAAAGCTTGCTCTCTTTTTCACAGTGGATGTAGGTTACCTGGTAACCGAACCACTATAAGTTGCTCTGTTTTCTGTGTGCTTGATCTTGCTGGTTTTAGCTTCATTCTTGGTAATTTGATTCTGTTAAATTGCCATTAATTTGTTTTGCACATCTAGTTTGAATTACACTTAAGCCGAATCTTTGATCTTGAGTAATTGGTGGCAATCTTGGGTGACAAAGATCAGCTCTGTTGCTGGTCTCTGGTTTCAACAGGAACTAATTCCTGTTTTCCCTGTATAGGTCCTGATCTTGATCCTGAAGAAATTCCCATTGACGACGAGGATGAATTAGAAGAACTTGATGAATAAATGATGCAGCTGCTGAGAATGAAAAGTTATGAAGACTCATAATATCACAATCACTACCTCTTCTTCTCTGTAAAAACATTTTTTCTACCCCAGTGAAATGTGCCTCTGTTACCATTTCACTGAGAATGTCAGTCTTTTAGCTTCTCGTTAACCTTTTTGTGTGCCTACTGGCAAAGCATCACATTGTAATATATAAACTGATCAATTTGTCGAAATGGTAAACTATATTTGGTGTTTATGTGATTGTGCAGCCAAGCCTGTGAGCCAATTAGGAACAATGTTTATTGTGATTCATTCCAAAGATTACAGAATTTATTTGATTAAAAAAATTTCTTAGTTATCTGGGCCTCTACAGTCTGAGTAGCTGTAAAAGCTATAGAGCAATTAATTTCACCTAGCTAATGCCAGTTGCCAAGGCGGTGTTCATTGGACACGAGTGTGAAAACACCTTAAATGCTTTATTAAATTTGGACGTTCTTTCTCATGCATGGTTAAATTACATGTGCCATACTTCTGTTCTTCTTCATATCTAACTTCTGACATCACCAAACTGCTTTAATGGAGCTTTAAATTTGTAGGGAAGGAAATGCCCTCTCTAATCTCTATGCTGTTGAAGTGTTTGAACATGTAATAGTAAAAACTGGAGCAGCATTTAGACTCAGTACAACTGAAAAAGTTCTCATGAGTTCAAAGCCAGTAATTGGTTCAGTTTGTAAAGCTCATGGCTACATGCTCTTTGTTCTTGTTCTGTTCTGTCTTGCCGCTTCTCTTTCTTGTGCCAGCCTCTCTTTCAACTTCTATGCAGCTTCATGTCCCACTGCTGAGTTCATGGTTATGAACACAGTGAGATCAGCTTCCTCTGTTGATCCCACCATCCCCGGGAAGCTCCTCCGCCTGCTCTTCCATGACTGCTTTGTTGAGGTAAGTGGTTTTTATCGAACAATTGCAATGTTGAAGCTCTCTTCCCAGTTAAGTTCAAAAATCAAAGGACTGATGTAGATGTGAAGTACTCATTGTAAACAAAAACCTGAAAACTTTTACTGAAACCACCAGGGTTGTGATGCTTCTGTACTGCTACAAGGAAATGGGACAGAGCGAACTGATCCAGCAAATACATCTCTTGGAGGGTTTGAAGTTATTGATTCAGCGAAAAGAGTTCTTGAAATCTTCTGCCCTAGGACAGTTTCTTGTGCTGATATTATTGCTTTGGCCGCAAGAGATTCTGTTGAAGTAGTAAGATTTCCCTCTCATTAGTTACTGCTTTGTGCTTCTAATGCTCATTTTTGTTTCATGATGCTTTTGGTTGGGCTTCTTTCCATTCACGAAGAGTTGAAAACAGGCTGGTGGCCCGGCAATTCAAATTCCTACGGGCAGGAGAGATGGGAGAGTATCAGCAGCTGAAAATGTTAGAGCCAACATTGTAGATACAACATTCACAACGAATGAGATGATTAAGATCTTTTCCGCTAAAGGCTTGTCCCTAGATGACCTCATTACTCTATCAGGTATAACTCGGGACACGTTTGTAACTATTTTGCTTCTGATTAATTTTAGAAAACACAACATCTGAAGTGTTTGATAAATTCTCACTTGTACAGGAGCCCACACAATTGGATCAGCACATTGCAACGCATTCAATGATCGGTTTCAAGAGGACCCAAAGGGGAAACTGACATTGATAGACACATCTCTCGACAGTTCTTATGCAAATGAGCTAATGAGAAAGTGCCCAGCAAGTGCAAGCTCATCTATAACTGTTAACAATGATCCTGAAACTTCTTTTGTGTTCGATAATCAGTACTACCGCAACCTCTTAGCACACAAAGGGCTGTTTCAATCGGATTCTGTTCTTCTAGATGATGAAAGAACGAGGAAGCAAGTGGAGAATTTTGCAAATGATCAAGAAAGTTTCTTCAATAACTGGGGTCTGTCATTTTTGAAGCTTACTAGCATTGGAGTGAAAACTGAAGATGAAGGGGAAATTCGACAAACTTGTTCAATGACTAATGGGTGAAGAATGATCAAGATCAAAAGCTTACAACAAATTGCTAGTCTAATAATTGCCTAAAACTTCGAATCAATTTTCACGTACATATGTAAAGACTTTATAATTTGTTTGATATTTGTTGGTAATGGTCGAAGTTTTTGCTGTCGTTTCCTTTTCCTTCATTAGATTTTTCTTTTCTTTATTTTTTCATTTTTACACAGAAAGATTGCTATCAGAAGTTCTGAGACTATAATCTTTCAGTTACGCTTTGGCTACATTATTTTGACCTTTGATAGGATGAGAGCTCAAAATTGAATTGCCCACAGCTGATATAAATTGGGAGTGTATGTATAGGTTCTTCTTTAACCAAATAATAATATTAACACTGTTAGTTCTCTAATTTATGTTTAAATTGGTATGTTTTTGAGTTAGTATCTCCACAATCTAAATTGAGAAGATGATTATATTTTGTTAGTAAAGGCTAAAGAGTTCGTGAAGTTTAAAATGTGAAAAATTTATATTCATTCTAACAAGATATTTTAGACCACTAGTGATTAAAAAAATAATTAAATTTTAACAAAATAATATGGGATTTCTTATAGTAATTTGAATACTGTATCGTAAAGTAGTAACAATAAACACTATAAAATTGTAAAATAACTAGGATTCAAGGTGGGGGCCTCTGTGATAAAATATAATAAGTTACGTTGCGTTATTTCAATTCACAAAACATAACAACTCAGGGGGGTTTAGATGATAAACATGTACGCGCTATTTAGAAAACTATAGGGGTAAGCATATAGGTGAAATAAAAAGCCCAGCCCAAAGCAAGCAAATGGAGCCTCAGTTAATCCCACTTCCTCGAGCAAAAACCCTAGAAAGTAGAAGAAACCCACGCTCTCTCTCAGTTCTTCGCTCTGGCTAAAAACGCTACCCAGAGCTCGAATTTGAGAGAATCACTGGCTGAAAACGAAAGGAGAAAGCAGCAGTAATCATGGGTGACGTCATGATAATGAACGAAATTGATGCAACGGCGAATCGCCTGGGCATCGATCTCTCGCAATTCGATCTCGACTCGATCCAACTCCCGCCCGGTGAAGATTTCGGCATCATTAGGTACAATTTAATTAATTGCAACTTTGTTATACTTGTAGGACAATGTGAAATACGGCGTGGTTGTAGTGGTGAGTCTTTTTGTTATTGTTGTCGTGAGTAGTGACGATGAGGATGTGTATGAAGACGATGACCAGGAGGTTGAGTCCGGGTTTGGGAACATTATTGTTGTTGATAATCTCCCCGTTGTTCCTAAAGAAAAGTTTGAGAAGCTTGAAGGTGTTATTCGAAAAATTTATAGTCAGATAGGTGTTATTAAAGAGGATGGCCTTTGGATGCCTGTTGATCCTGAGACCCAGAAGACCTTGGGTTACTGCTTCATTGAGTATAATACTCCCCAGGTACTTATAATTGTATTACTTATAATTGTATTACTTATAATTGTATTGTTTAAAAGCCTAACATTCTCCTTGTTTCATTGTTCTGAAGTATAGTTTGTTTACGGCTTTGTGTGGCCTATATGGTTTTTGTACAATTTATTGTGTATATTAGACCTTTTTTTTTTTTGGGTTGAAGTTGGTTTTACATTGTTAGGGAAGACCTATTTTACATTATATAACATAGAGATGGTGCGTATTGTTAACATGTATTGAGAATCCTTTCTATCTGTTTTAGGAGAATGTGTCATGTTAACAGGATTCAAATATAATGCATATGCAATTTTATTTTTTTTCTGGGTGGCAGTGGCAGCGTTGGGTTAATTTGTATGTTGGTATTACTGTGCAGGATTATTTTAGTTGCCCTATTCTTTGTTTGCCTACTTTTCTAATCCTTGCATGTCTATGTCCTAATGGAGGAATAGAATGGTACATAAACCACCAATGCTGCTATTTTTTGAATTGGTTTTTTTTCCTGGTAATTGAATGGTAACTTGGAATGGTCTGTATGCTAGCTGTTATTTTCAGTACTTTACAAGAATTTAATACGTAAGCTGTGGATCTTGGTGTGTGAAAACCTGATGGTTGATTTCTGATGTAGGAAGCTGAGCTTGCTAAGGAGAAAACAAATGGCTACAAGTTGGACAGAGCACATATATTTGCTGTGAACATGTTTGATGAGTTTGATAAATTTATGAAAGTTCCAGATGAATGGGCCCCTCCGGAAAATAAGCCATATACACCTGGGGTAACTATTTTGAACATGTTCTTTCCTTTTTTATAATTGTGCTGTTTTTTTCCCTTTTTATCTCACGAATGTGAGGGGATGTGCGTTTTCTAGATGGATTTATGGGGAGTTTAGCATTAACCTTTTGTTCTCTAGTCAACCACCCTGCCCTCCCATTGCTTTCACAGGAATAATTTTGCAGTCATTCCCGATAGTTTCTTTTTTCGTCTGACATGTGATTTGTGTGTATTCCCTTAATTGCACTGGTATGTATTGCTACATTATTAGGGTGACTCGTGAACTTTTGAGCTTTAAGTTATGGAGATTTTTTTTATAATTCATTTGTACTTATGCGGCACCCTTCTTTTTGTTTTATGGTATGTCTTTTCACATACTTAGTGAAAACCTCTCCTGGTTGGCTTTTTTGAGTTGCTGATATTTTCTACTTATATATAATTCTAGGAAAATCTTCAAAAGTGGCTTACTGACGAAAAAGCACGAGATCAGTTTGTGATTCGGTCTGGCACAGATACTGAGGTTTTGTGGAATGATGCAAGGCATTTGAAGCCTGAGCCTGTTTACAAGCGCAGTGTGAGTAGAAAGCAAATCTTAATTGATTGTTCTTATTGTAACTTGTATATATTAGTGGGATATATGTACATGTCTGCTTTTGACTACTTGTGTCTGAATTTTAAGTTGTGAACAATGAATGACTATATTTCATTTCCTTTACAGTACTGGACTGAAAGTTTTGTGCAGTGGTCCCCATTGGGGACTTACCTGGCAACAGTCCACAGGCAAGGTGCTGCTGTTTGGGGCGGTGCTAATACTTTCAACCGCCTAATGCGTTATGCTCATCCCCAGGTTAATTTTGGTTTTTTATTTGATATTTTAAACTGCCTTTTCTTTTGTTTCTTGATCTTTTGACCTTTGCTGGTGTAAATACAGGTTAAACTCATTGATTTTTCCCCTGGTGAGAAATATTTGGTGACATATAGCAGTCATGAACCAAGCAATCCACGTGATGCAAATGTGAGTTTTTTCTTCTTTTTTTTTTTTGGGTACTTTTGCTTTTCTCTGTGTTCTTTGAATATTTTACTGTTTCCTGTGAGCCGTTGCTGATGTAGATGTAATTTGATATTTAGAGGGTTGTGATAAATATCTTTGATGTGAGAACGGGGAAAGTGATGAGAGATTTTAAAGGAAGTGCTGATGAGTTTGCAGTTGGAGGGACTGGGGGTGTTGCAGGGGTATCTTGGCCTGTTTTCAGGTGATTATTCTTTCCATCAATCTACTTGGGGCTGCATTTTCTCTATTGTGTCCCAAATGTAATTGTTGTACTAATTGGTATATTTTCCAGATGGGGAGGCGGAAAAGATAAGTACTTTGCCAAACTTGGGAAAAATATGATCTCCATCTATGAAACTGAGTCCTTTACCCTTATTGACAAGAAATCCTTGAAGGTCGAGAATGTTATGGACTTCAGTTGGTCGCCAACTGATCCTATTATTGCACTTTTTGTTCCTGAGCTTGGTGGAGGGAACCAGCCTGCTAGGGTGAGTGCTTGTTCTGGTATGCAGTTGGCTCTTATTTTGTGTGTGCTGTTCTGATGTTCTTGATTCATCTTTTTCTTTAGGTGAGTCTTGTTCAAATTCCTAGTAAAGAGGAGTTGAGGCAGAAAAATCTTTTCAGTGTTAGTGATTGTAAGATGTACTGGCAAAGCAGTGGAGAATATCTAGCTGTTAAAGTTGATCGCTATACAAAAACAAAAAAAAGCACGTACACTGGTTTTGAGCTGTTCCGAATTAAAGAAAGGGACATTCCAATTGAGGTTTTGGAGCTTGACAACAAAAATGACAAGATCATTGCCTTTGCTTGGGAGCCAAAGGGCCATAGGTTTGCTGTTATCCACGGCGACAGTCCAAGACCTGATATTAGTTTTTACTCAATGCGAACTGCTCAACATGCTGGCCGGGTATCAAAGCTCGCTACTCTCAAGGGAAAGCAGGCAAATGCTCTTTTCTGGTCACCATCTGGCCGTTTCATAGTGCTTGCTGGACTCAAAGGTTTCAATGGTCAGTTGGAATTTTACAATGTTGACGAGCTTGAAACCATGGCAACAGCTGAGCACTTTATGGCTACAGATGTAGAATGGGATCCTACTGGGAGGTAATTTTGGATAACTGGCTTTGTTTAGAATTGAATGGAATAACATGCTGCTGCTGTGTGTAATGTTTGGAAAATGTGTTTTCTTCTAGCTTAGTTTGAAAGCTTTACCTCGTTCTTTCCACTAGTTAGTTATAATTTGTTACAATGTATGATTTGTGTTTATAGGTATGTTGCGACTGCTGTGACTTCAGTTCATGAGATGGAAAATGGTTTCAACATATGGTCCTTCAACGGCAAGCTGCTCTACCGAACTCTGAAGGATCACTTTTTCCAGGTACCAGTTCAAAATTTCAATGTGGGAAAGTAATGATTTCTATCAAATTTTATTTGATGGTATTTCGATTTCCTTGTTTGTTTCTGTTAAGGCTGTAAAATTGTGTGATAGGTGACATAGATCTTTAAGTATTGTTTTCCTTAATGAATCCTTAGTTGGAATTATCAGTTGTTGATACTATTATCTCTGTGGGATGCCCATTCGGCAAACTTTAACCCCTGGGAATGTTGATTGTTCCATGATCTAAACTTTTTAAATCCTTGTCCACAGTTTCTGTGGCGTCCAAGGCCACCATCTTTCTTGACTCCTGAAAAAGAGGAAGAAATTGCAAAGAACTTGAAGAAATATAGCAAGAAGTACGAGGCAGAAGACCAGGATGTGTCAATGCAATTGAGTGAACAAGAGCGTGAGAAGCGGAGGGCATTGAAGAATGAATGGGAGAAGAAGATTAGTGAATGGAAGCGATTGCATGAGGAAGAAAAAATGAAGAGGGAGATGTTGAGGGACGGAGAAGGCAGTGATGAAGAAGAAGAGTATGAGGCTAAAGAGATAGAAGTAGAGGAGGTGCTTGATGTTACAGAGGAGGTTGAGGAGTGATTTGTGAGTGTTTTGAGCCATCATCAATTATTTTTGTAGCTTTTAAAGTTAATCCCCCTCTTCAGATCAAACATCTTGCTGTACGGATCTCTCTCTAGACAACCAGGGATCATCCGGACGAGTTTTACTTTTTTGTCTACTAAAACCCAACCAGTTCATCTGTTAGGAGTGAATGTTGTGCTTCGTTTATATTGTTCTCCTTTTCATTATTTTCTTGATGAATTTTGTGATGGTTATGGCAAGCATAGTAAAATTCGTAGTACTTTTAGATCCCAAATATATTTTTTTTAATTTCAATTTTTACATTCTGATTATCCATTTCCTTAATCTTTATCTACTGGACCTGGACTAAATTGAGATGTAGATGGAGAACAGAATGACCCTTGTCTATTAGCATGTCCATTGTGTTGGGATTCTTTTCTAATTAGACTAAATATCTTGGTCATTATTGTAAATTTCTTAAAAATATTGACTCGACACCCTTTAGATGAGCAAGAGTGCACAATATAAAAAAGGCAATGCTTTTGCAAAATGCATCTTAAATGAAGCAGTGGTATTTATTTGTGTATAAGTGTAGATTACTAAATGAAGTGTAGATTTCTTTTTTGTCATTTTATTGGCTTATGCAATTATTTGGACTGTGGTTACTGTAGGATTTCTGAATGAATGTATGTCTTAGTCCTTGTGCACCTAAGAACAGGCAAGGAACATTAATTTAACGTGTATAACAAATTTTACAAATTACTCGTGAGAAGCCTGTGGCCACCTTACTTTTCCTGGAAGGATAAAGGATACACATAGGAGCAATCTCTAAAAAGTTTGTGGACTTCAGAATATTGAACGAATAATAATGCAATCACGATGAAATATTTAAATGCAGGCTGCCACAATGGAAGACTACACAAATGTCTTACTCACCGACTTTGAGAAAATGACTTAATTTCTTCCATTTCCATTGTAATTTCATCAACCAATCATTGACTCTTGTTCTTTGTTGTTTTGCTCTTTAACTCAACATAGGTTGTTAAGTTACACATTATCTTGCACTAACTTTTTTGTTGATTTGAAGCGGTAAACAAAATTTTCCATGACACCTTGTTTCTTTTTTGTCATTTGATTTGCCCAAAATACAATGATTTGATTGGTTTGTGGAACAGCTTGCAAAGGTGATTTGAATTCACACCTAAATTTTTCTTTTGTTTCCTCTTTCTTGCCACTTTCCTAAGTGTGAAAAAAAGAAAATAAAAAATAAACAAACCTATTTGTTTCTTTTTCTTGACTACGCTAGCAAGTGTTACAGTATTTATATCTTGAAATATTTGGCTCCATCTTGAAACTTTAGAGTCTGTTGGCCATTTGTACATTAAAAAAGAAATTTAAAAGCATGGGGTATCATTTTGTCCGAAAAGTTTACGTGATGTATAGGTCGTTAGTTTGTATCTCACACACCTTCACGTTGGGGAAAGATTGCATTTTTCTTCCACCACTCACTCGGAGGCACTGGCTGGCCTACACATCCTCATCGTCACAAGATTCTTCATCATCCATTTCACTTTTCTGTGTGAGATTCCAGCTATCTTCTACGTTTAAAAAATAATCAAATGCCCCACACATTTTAACAAGATTCCATTCATGATGCGAACTATATGAGCAAGTGCTCAATTGAGACCCATCATTTTTTTATTTTTTTTGTTAGGCTAGCTGGTGACAATGATGTACAGACCCTAAGGCTGCATGGGATTTTCATGCAACCAAGTTCATGATCTTCCACGTGGAAGTTGGAGGACTTGATAATTGAATTTTATGAAGATTTTGTGGGATTGGATGTTGGAGAAATCATATTCTTTTCTATATTATTTTAAGATCTGGTTAAATAGCACTTTCATTTCCAATAATTTAAGCTTTGTGTGAGCTCTTACGTGGACTCATCACTCAATTATTATTTGAATTTAACTTTAGGTCTATAATTATGTTATTGATCGCTTAAACAATGACTTTTCGTTATAAGCAACTTCGTTTGGTCGCGATATTTATATTTTTCTTTTTCTTTATATATATATCAATTGAATTAGTCAAATCCCTTTATTCTAGGAAATTTTAATTAACCAATTAGTAGTACAGTCAACTTTGTTCGTTCATAATGAAATTTATTATCCATTTTGAGGAAAAAACTAAAATGAACAGAAATTTATTTACAAAAGGACCAGCATTAGACTAGAAACTTTTTATTGATTCTGAATCCATTAAGATCTCTTCTGTGCAAGATGCCCTGTGTGGCTGTGTCACAAGCCATGAGAATATGATATCTAAAATGCTGCATGTGAAAGATTAATTGGAAATAACATTTAATGCCTCCATAGAAACATTAATTAACTTGCCCTCATTGTTTAGCACAACTGGTAACACACGTCAAATTAAATTATATATGCAAAAAGAGATTAACTTAATTGCCTCGCGAGTTGAGGGTGAAATCATTTAATGGTGTGCTTACTTCTTTGAATAGGGAATGAGAATTAGGGGGTGAAGCCAGGATTTTTCTTTTTCTTTTAGGTAGGGCTATATATATATGAAGTTATTACTAGGAATTTAAATAGACTAAGAATTTTTTATAATTTTTATTTCAGTTTCTCGGTTGTTGTATTTATTTAAATAATTAATAAATAAAATAAGTACTTTATTTTCTAACATGTGACTAACTTATTTTCAATCTATTTTAATTACTGTTCGACTTTGATTACATTTTTTGTTTTTATAATCTTATAATTATTGGGGTTTAAGATTTAAAGATTTAAATTATTTAGCTTAAAATGGGGTAGCAACAGATTATTAAATTAAAAATGAGAGAAATTTAATGTGAGAAATAAAAGCACCTTTAGTGGGTTTGATGGGTTATTGGGTTAGTTTTGGATTAAAATTATTTGGCCTGTTTTTAAATTTATATAGAATGGTAAACTTATAAATTACTAGAGTGGCAAATTTGTAAATATAACAATAACAGTTATGTATATAATGGCATTTCTATAAATAAAATAAAAAATTTGTTCCCATATTTTGAATGGGCTGTACAAAACCAGACAGCCTTGCTCATTTTTCATTCACACAGTTTACTTACTAAAAATATAAAGGGATGATAAATTTTGGTGGATCCCAAAAGTTTTAGCATGAGAAATGGGATTCTCATTTTTATGGGAGAAATAAATTAATATTCTTATTTTTAATTAAAATAAAAAATTATTTTTTATTCCGTTTAAATATAAATAATAATAATAAATTTTATTATACAATTCATTATAATTATAATTTTAATTCTTACATTTGAAATAAATAATGTTATTATAATTTAAAGTCCATCTCAATTTCAAAAAAATAAATTCATTTACATTCAATAAAAGTAAATGCATCATAATTATGATCCCTACATTGTCCCAATCATAGAGCAAAGTGGACCCAATTTCATTTAGGGAGAATGACTCTTTTATCCTTTTCATATTTTTTGTTGTCACTTGGATCCTTAATAAATTTTCAATGCCCCATTTTTCATCCATAATATGAAAATAGTAATAAAAAATACATTGTTGAAAGGTAAATGTAACATATTCACATACAAATTGATTGTAGAACATATTTTTTAATTACTATTTGAAAGAGGTATTAAAAATTTATAGGAGTCTTGAATAGTAGAAACATACAATTTCGAAGAATGACTAAGATGTTATTCTCCCATATAATTTATTGGCTTATTTGGTAACATATTTCTGGCTTGCTTTTGATTGTGGGCAACGTTCTGAAAAGATCATAAGATGTGTTTAATTGAAAATGCGGCGAGTTTTGTTTGTGTACGAAATGGTTATTTCTTTAGTTAATTTGTTGTAGCAAGAGGCTGTATTATTGGCTTTATTAATGTTTTGGTTCCTAAATATTGTAATATCTAAACAAAAAAGTGTACAAGATAAATTGTCCATTAATAGCAAGTGGGAAAAGGATAGCAAAATACAGTACAGTGATTGATGGAATAATTAGTCAAAGGTTAGGGCTAGTTTAGAAAAGTCAGGCATTGAGGGGAAAGAAATTAATGAGAAGAAATTAATATTTCTATAAATGACTAGACGACCCTTGATCATTAATGTGTCAATTGTCGATTAGCAAATTCTGCACTCAATAACATAGGGTCCAGCATATAGAAACTAAAGCTATTTTGAAATAGACAAATTTGTTAAAATTAATGAATAGGTCATAACGTGAAAGAATTAATAACCTAACTGGTATTACCAATATCAGCTTATAAAAAGCTGACTAAGGTTGAGCTTGTGAGTTGTAAAGAGTCATGGCTTATCTTAAATTTATTCTCTCTGCTTATCTTCTCTCACTAAGCCTTTGCTATGCTTTCGAAGAAAGAGTAACTGCAGAAAGGCAACATGAGCTTCAACATATGCATACAATTCAACTCAGCTCTCTTCTTCCATCATCTGTTTGCAATCCTTCCACAAAAGGTCAATTACTTTAAACTCTCTCTCTCTTTGTTCTATGAGTAATTTTCTTTATTATCCACATGAAAGTTCTGAATTGCAGACGTTCTATTTTCAAAAATGTGAATTTGAGCAATTATACTACTACATACTGTTTTATTTTGTTGTTGTTTTACTGCAACAACGTTATATTATTCAAAATTAATTCGTGTGCAAAAGAGAAGATCTTTTTATATCCTTTGTTATTATTATTACCTTTTTTTTTTGAAAGAATTATTGTTTATATTGATAAAATTTCATTTTCTCTGGGAATATACATTGAAATTATTATCCTCCCAATTGGTTTCACAAGTGTGACAATTTTTTTTTTTAATTTTTTAATTATATCTAAAGTTTTTTTTTTTTTTATCTCTTTTCGTGGATAAGAATCTCGTATCCTCGATCTCTTTGGCTGTAACAAATTTTTTTTTTTCAACTCCCCATGCTGGGGTTTCATTATTTGCAACAGTTAGAAAAAAAATTAACTACAGAGATAGGTGGTCGCAGTCATACTGATATTGCCATTTTCATTTGTACAATTATAATGATTTTGACATTAAAAAATATATATGTATGTCGTTACACCAACTCATTCACAGTAACAATTGGGTGTTTCAATTATATGATTTATATCATTCATTTTGTTTTTATACTGAAAGTGAACTATGTTGTTGTAAGCTATTGAAATCACATGTCTGTGTAAGCAAGTTCTACAAAAAGTCTCCTTGACAGCTCTTTTTCAATAGTTTTTGTTTTTTTCAAAGGCTTTTTCAATACTTCTAATTGAGAGAGCCAAAGGAAAGTTCGCAACCTGCAATTAAGATGTGAAAATGCGAATAAAACAATTCACAAATACTAGATCCCAATTATTTTATTTCTAGAATTTCTCTCAATAATTAACTAGTAACTGTTTGATTGCTAAGAAATTAAAATTATATTAATTATGTGTATTAATTATGCGGGGCAAAAATCTAACAAATGAGTGTTGTATATATAGAGCGGAAACACTTAAGACTTTATTTGTAACAAGTCTAAAAAGTCCAAAACAGTATTTGCTGGATCACGTCGCTCTTAGATTTTTTTCTAAGTTATTTCAATTTCTTTTACTTTTTGTGATATGGGTTGCTTAAGATCCTATACCTTTGTTTTGTTTTGTATTTTTCTTTATAATATATTTCAGAGAAAACATAATCATAATGTCGCCAGCAAAACGCAGGCATGACGTAAAGCATATTACTCATTAAAATTAACCGAAAACATAATTAATAAATACACGACAACCTTATTTGAATTAATACCATTTATCGCGTATGGTTTTTAACTAATTAAAGTGCTGACTGCTCCTGAGACAAGCATTTCGTGCCGTTTTCAATTAACTTTTTTCATTATCAAATACAATAAATATTATCTTTCTTCACAAGCTTAATAAATCCCATCCCATTTATAGAACCCAGCTACTTCGAATCTGGTGCGCTACACTTATCATAATTAAATATAATATTATTTATTTATAATCATACTTTCGCATATTTAAAAATAAATTGAAGTTTTAACCTATATACTTAAAATTCACGTTATTTTTGAAAAACAAAATTTACCACTCGACTGATATTTTCACGAATATAATATTTATGAGATTTGATAGTTTTCAATTTCATGCATTAATTAGATAATAATGATTGATGATTTTATACGTTTCTGCAGCCAACGAGAAGAGATCATCGTTGGAGGTAGTGCACAAGCACGGTCCATGCTTCAAGCCTAATGGCAATGGAGAAAAAGCAGTGGCTCCATCACCATCGATATCACATGCAGAGATCCTTCGACAAGACCAATCTAGAGTTAAATCAATTCAGTCAAGACTCTCTAAGAACTCAGGCAGCCTTGACAAGATCAAGCAGACGGACCAAGCCACGCTCCCCGCCAAGGACGGTAGCGTCGTGGGTGCCGGCAATTACGTTGTCACGGTGGGTATTGGTACTCCCAAAAAAGATTTATCCCTCATTTTTGATACCGGGAGTGACCTCACATGGACTCAATGTGAGCCTTGTGTGAAATATTGCTATCGACAAAAGGAAACAAAATTTGACCCCACCGTGTCCAAATCATACAGCAACGTGTCTTGCTCGTCGACGGAATGCAATTCGCTCCAATCAGGCACAGGTAACTAAGTACAATGACTAATTATGAACTACCTAGCCCTAGGTATATATATAATCATTAAGATTTTGTTAGGTTACAGTTTATGTAATTTATTTTCATACAAAAATTAATAACATGATAATATAATTTACTCTATATATATATATATATAAAATAAATTACATAAATTATAAATTATAATTTAGTAAGATCTTAATCATGTCTGTGTCCTAGATTATTATCAATTACAAAATGCAAAATGAGCTGGATTTTATCAATTCGTGGTTCTTGGCAAAAGTTGGGTTGGAGAGGATATGCACGTCATTGATCGGTCCAATATATAAGCTTTGAAACTTTTTTATAATTTTTTAATTTTGCCCTCTCGAGGGGGCTCAGTTGATTAGTAGTTTTTAATTTGGTTTTTATGACTAACTACTTGTATTCAAATTCTGAAGAAAAAGTAAGAATTAATATATCTTAAGACTTTACTCATCCATCACCAATTTTTTTTTTAAAATAAACATTAAGCGAAAAGAGGAAATATCATTTGCATCCCTAATTTATGATAAAGTCAAGGTTGAAAATGTAGTTCGTTATATTTTCATGCATGTCCCTATAGTCAAATTTCATTAAGAAAATCTATCAAATATTTTCCTTTCTTTTTAAAATGATAATTAAAATTTGTACATGCAGGTAGGCCACCAACTTGTGCATCGTCCACATGTGTCTATCGGATTATATACGGAGACTCATCATACTCCGAGGGCTTCTTGGGGAAAGAAACCCTAACCCTGACACCCACGGACGTTTTCCCCAACTTCCTCTTCGGCTGCGGCCAAAACAACCAAGGGCTCTTCGGCCGCGCTGCCGGCTTAATCGGTCTCGGCCGTGACCCAATCTCACTAGTTTCCCAAACAGCCACAAAATACCAGAAACTCTTCTCATATTGCCTGCCTTCATCCCCCAGCTCAACCGGTCACCTCACTTTCGGCCCCGGCACCTCAAAGTCCGTTCAGTTCACCCCACTGTCAACTTCTCAAGGATCATCATTCTACGGCCTTGACATGATTGGAATCAGCGTTGGCGGCAACAAACTCTCCATTGACACTTCAGTTTTCACGAAAGCGGGTACAATTATAGACTCCGGAACTGTCATCACACGTCTGCCTCCGGATGCATACACTCCTCTGCGGACAGCATTCCGTCAGTTGATGTCCAAGTATCCGGCAGCGCCCGCGCTGTCGATTCTTGACACGTGTTATGATTTCAGTAAATACAGTACTGTCACTATCCCTAAGATAAGCTTGTTCTTCAGTGGAGGTGTGGAGGTGAGTGTTGATAAGACAGGGATTTTGTTTCCGAGTAGTATATCTCAGGTTTGTTTGGCTTTTGCGGCGAATCGTGATCCGACTGATGTGGGCATTTTCGGAAATACGCAGCAACATGCATTGGAGGTTGTTTATGATGTTGCTGGAGGGAAAATTGGGTTTGCTGCTGGTGGCTGCAGCTAGCTAGTCAATTTAATTAGGTGTGCAAGCTTAATGCAAGCATTGCAGGATCTGTTATCAAGAATAATAATAGAAGATTAAGAACTTCTATGTGAGACAAAAAGTAAATTGATCATTAGTGCCTGGATAAAAAATGGGAGTTAAATTTACTGCTGCAAGATGTACATGAATAGCATTCAATCCATAAAATAATTGTGTGTACGGCCATAGGCCTGTGATTGTATAAGATCACGTTTATCGCAAGCAATGATGACTTTGAATCAAGTGCATGTTTATATATATCCTCCCTATTGAAATTGCTTCTGATATTGGTTAATTGGACGCTGCAAATTAAAGAGATTCTATGATTTTTATCGTTCTTATTAGCAATAATTTATATGTTATTCTAAGGATTAATCACCCGCGTGTTTGAAATAAACTGAGCAATTTATTCAGCTTTGACGAGGAGAGTAGTCTCTTGAATAACATGCTCAGACGACACAGTATGACATGCAATAATTCAACACAATCCTCGTCAACGGATTACGGACAGTTCCGCAATCATAACGTATACTCTGTCATTAACTGTCAATTAGTGCTTCCCATCTAGCAAAGCATTATACGTGTGTAAAGCCATCTATACTCAAGTCTTTGAATCAACGAAAAACATATTCCAATCTTTAAAGCTAACAAAGTTAGAAGTTTATATATAATAATTATATAAATAGAGTCATTTCTGCTGTTAATTATAAAGAAAAAAAAAATTCAAAATGTATCAGCTTCGTCGAATTTGAAATTTGTATGAAATTTATCAAATTTTGCATAAATGAGTTTTATACGAATATAACTGTTAAAATGCTTGAATATTTAGTTTCAATAAATCCCATCTACAAATTCACCTTTGATCGAATGAATATTAAGAGCAATAGAACTAAGAGTTTTTTTAGGAGACTACTCATCCACCCCTACATCCTGACCCTTTTGTCAGAATAATTTTCCTTGTTACAGTTCATTGAGGAAAACAAGGTGCCTTGGAGGAAGAATTTAAAATAAGGAGCATGATTGTGGCACCTTCATAATCATTTCCTCTAATTTTGCCTTATTAACTTTGACTTCTGAGCTCCCTACGTTGGCTCCTCAACAGCTATTTTTTTATTGCAACTTGCAAGTATGTAATTAATATTATGAAGGAATTCAAAGAATATCTACTCGAATAACATGTTTTTTGAGAAATATCTGGCGCAATTAGCTCCCAATGCACCTTCAAATAAGTTATAGGTTATACGTTTATTCTTCTTGTCAACGTCTTTATGCAAAAATTTGACAAAGGACATGTGGTATATGTGCGTACAGCTTAAGACGTCTCTATTATATTATATATAACCAACATTTTCAAGCCATCTTTCTATATTTTACCAGCTGTTTCCAAGAAGCTGGATGGTTTAAGAAGTTGACTATTTGCGTCATGTCATTCCATTTTCCTAAACTACATTTTTGCTCAGTTTAACGATGTTAAATGGCATACAATTATTTCTTCATCTTAAATTTAATCATCAAAATCAATTGAGTAGCAGTTTTCTTCAAATTCATGTCACTTACATTCTACATATATTAAGCCACATCTCTTGTTAAATATTATTGACACCATATTGTTTGTCAAAATATATCATTCTGCCCCCTTATATTTTAAACTTTAAAATACCCCAATAGTTAAAAAACTATTAACTTTCAATTTTTATTGTTGTTTCTTTTACTATTTTATGCCAAATATTTTTATTGATCAATGGTGGATTTTACCACGTCAGTTGTATAATAGTAAAATATACACCAAAATAGTTGAAAATCAACAGATTTTTTAACAACATATATAGGGTTTCGATGAGTTTTGAAACAAACACAGGGGGATGATTATTTTATTGAAACAACAGAGAGTTTGGGGAGGGGGTGTGTGGTGGTTTATGATCATTTTCAGCTTGATCGGTTTACGAGTCAATTTGCACAATTCTACGTACACTCACTAACATGGCGCTCAAGCATAAAGAAATGAAGCTCAGTATTAAAATAAACAATTTTTTTCAAAATTAAAAAGCAAGTAGCGTGAAAATAATTATATGATATTTTTTTGATTGATTTGGAAACATCAATAAAGCTTATAAAAAAGGTAACCGGCATTGAGCTTTTGAGTTCATCAAATAGCCAAATTGTGCAAAGGTTGGCTGCAAGAAAATAATATCATGGCCTTGCTTAAAATTTTTCTCTGGGCTTATCTTTTTTCTCAATGCTTTTGCCATGCGTTGGAAGCAAGAGTAAATACAGAAGGCCAGCATGAGCTTCAGCATTTGCATACAATTCAACTCACCTCTCTTCTTCCATCATCTGTTTGCAATCCTTCCACAAAAGGTCAGTCAACTTAAAATCCTCTTTCTCTTTGCACGAGAAATTAATATTTTAAGATTTATTATCTGTATGAAAAATTCAAGTCGCAAATTAACGTTCTCATTTTACAAATGTGAAAATTTGGTCAATAGGTGGTTGTTTTATTACCAAAAAAATATATGTATACACATTATACTGCTTAGAATTTGTATTAATTTTAAAAATACGACGCGTGCAGAGAAAAGAGATCTTATATGCTTTAATCTGCTACTCTTGTTTCTATTATCATAATTTTTGTCAAGCCATATTGATAAGACTTCGATTGCTCCAAGATAAAGTTACAGGAGTACAGTACGCACTATAGGTTTCACTAGCGTGAGACCTAATTTCTTCGTAAGATAATGATCTTTATTCTCATCTCGTTTAATCTTCTCAGGGATTAGGCAAGGCTCTCATATCCTCTATCCATCCCTTGGTTGTATCAATTTTTTACTCTCAGTTCATTTCTCTTACTTTGCTGGGAATTTCATTTTTTATCTTAAAAAAAAAAGGACTTATTTAGCGACACTTGAAATTAAATTTTTACAGAGATATATTGATATAGCATGCATATTAGTTTATACACTTATGATGATTTTGAAGCCGGAACTTAACTAGACTATTATATTATGGTCATTGATAGTTTAAGATTTAACATGTTTGGAAGCAAGTTCAACTAAAAGTCTCCTTTTGACAGCTACGTTTTTTCTGTTTCAATTGACCCCAATGATTTTTAATTTCTTTTTAGTTGTTTGATTGCCAAGAAGAAAAGACGAGTAACGAGTTTTGAAAATCAAAATAGAAATTGACGCGTACGCGTCTTCAAAAGCTTATGTTAAAAGTATAAAATTAGAACCACATGCATTTTTCCTGTCGGTATTACATGTCTTTTTTTGTAAAATAAAAAAAAAAAAATCCTTTTCATCTATATAGCCTGATGTAATAGCTCTTTTCATCATGGTCGTTTAAATAATAATTTATGTTATTTATATTTTTTAAACAATAGCTTAAAATATTATTTTGTAAATTTACTTTTAATTTATTGAATAATTCTTTGAGGGCAAAATAGAATTTTCAATAAAAAATATACAAACTATTTTGAAATAAAACTCTCAAACACAATTAAATAATACCTAATTTTCTGCAAAAAAAATTAAATTTAAAGATAACTTAATGAATAAACAATAATATCACTAAATAATATTTGAAATGGATATTTATGACAAATTAAAAAAAAATGTAGATTTCACGTAGAGTGAGTTTTTTTTATTTTTTGTCCTTTAACTTGTCACAGATTTTCATATAGTCATTATAAATAAATAAATAAATAATCAATCTATACTGTTATTTTATCAAAATTAAATGCAGACTCCTTCATTAACTAATATATATATATATATTACAGAATAAAATATATCGCATTAAAGTATATAATTATTTATCTTTCAGCATATTCCTTATTTTAATATAAATAATAATCCATGATTGGAAAAATATTATTATTATATAAAAAATTTAGATGATTTGATTAAAAAAAAAATCAATTAACACAAACACACACACATTGCATAATCTTTAGGGTTATTTTTGTTTTACTAAGTTATTCTTAAATTTTAAATCTATTAAAAAAATCAGATGTTCTTTAATTATTCTTGAGATTTATATTTTTAAATAGTTTGTATTTATTTATTTGAAAATCTTATTTTTTCCTTAACGAATTATTTAGTAAATTAAAAGTAAATTTATAGAAGGGTGTTTTGAGTTATTGTTTAAAATGTATAGATAAAATGAATTATAATTTAAACAACAAAAATAAAATGAGATATTGTATCAAATCTTAGGGATGAAAAAGGGTTTTCTCCCTTTTTTATAAACAAAAAAATAATAATAAATTGAGTACGACAACCTAAATTATTTCTTAATCGGTTTGGCAGTTTTTACTTTGCATTAATTCTTTTTCATTCTTAATAAAGTTTCTACATATGTCCAAAAATAATTATTTCTTCACAAGCTAAATAATAAAGAGGAAAAAGAATTAATCCGTTATCGATTATATGGTAACCAACTGTAGTTGGTGCTTTACATCTAGTTACAATTAAATCTGAAGATAAGTATATCCGTCCAATATGTACATTTGCATGCATGCTATTAAATACAGATTTTATTTGTAGACTTATAATTTTTTAGCTTGAGTTTCAATAAGTGCGTGAATTTTTTTTATTTTTTTAAAGTACTTATTTCATTTATGCACTATTGTTTAATTTGTAGTGCGTTCATATAGTATATGCACAAAATTAAGGCTCTTTCTTTTTTGTGCACTTGATGATTTTCAATATTTACATCCTAATAATGGTTTTACTATATATGCTTCAGCCAATGAAAGCGATTCATCTCTGAAAGTAGTTCACAGGCACGGTCCATGTTTCAAGCCAAATGGAGAAAAAGGAAAGTGGCCATCACATACAGAGATCCTCTTGCAAGACCAATCTCGAGTGAATTCAATTCACTCTAAACTCTCAGCCAAGACGTCAGGCCGCCTTGACAAGATGAAGGACAAGGGCTCCACGCTCACTGCCATACACGGGAGCGTGGTGGGTTCCGGCAATTACATTGTTACCGTCGGCATTGGCACTCCGAAGAGAAAATTCTCTCTCATATTTGACACAGGAAGTGACCTCACATGGACACAATGTAAGCCTTGTGCGGGATTTTGCTATCAACAAAAGGAAAAAACTTTTGACCCCAAACTATCCAAATCATACAGAAATGTTTCTTGCTCATCAGCAGTGTGCAGTTCACTCGAATCAGCCACAGGTAAATACAATCACTATTCATTACAAAATAACTCTAATCATTGATACGTGATATCTTGTCATCAATTAGAGGTTATTTGACGAAGTCAAAGGTTGATAATTTTTAATAAAATTTAGAACCAGCGTGGCATTGGGTACAATAGATAACAACATATGAATCCTTAAGTAGATACTTAGATTGTTATATTTTTCGGACTAAGATATTCTTTTAATCTTTTTCTTTCTTATCCATCTTTATTTTTCAATAATTGGTTAAATGTATGATAATTATGCTAATTTTTTAATAACTATACTCACTTGATTAATCATAAAAAAATAAAAAGGATTCAGAAAAAAAAATTAAGAAAGAATCTTAATGCATATTTGTCACGAGGATCCCTTTTGTCTGCTTCATAAACAAAGTCATATAGCAGAAAATCTAACAATTAAAGCAAACAACCAATTAACAGCCAGTATCACGCAATCATCATGCATGTTAATGAAATTAATTTGATAATTAATAACTTAAATTTTATAATATTGTGATTCTTGCTATGTACAGGTAATATTCCGAGATGTGCATCAAATAAAACATGTTTGTATGGCATCCAGTACGGAGACTCATCATTCTCAGTTGGGTTCTTCGCCAAAGAAACCCTAACCGTAACATCCAAAGACGTTTTCCCCAAATTTCTCTTCGGCTGCGGCCAAAACAACCAAGGCCTCTTTCGCGGCGCCGCAGGGTTACTCGGCCTCGGCCGCAACAAAATCTCATTAGTCTACCAAACAGCCTCAAAGTACAAGAAAATCTTCTCATATTGCCTCCCTTCATCCTCCAGCTCAACTGGTCACCTCACTTTCGGTCCCCGCATCACAAAGTCTGTAAAATTCACCCCATTCTCCTCTGCTTTTCAAGGATCATCATTCTACGGCCTTGACATGATTGGCATTAGCGTTGGCGGGGAAAAACTACCAATTGGCCCGATAGTTTTTTCAACAGCCGGTACAATTATTGACTCCGGAACTGTCATTACACGCTTGCCACCGGATGCATACACTGTCCTGAAAACAACTTTCAGTCAGCTGATGTCAAAGTATCCGACGGCACCAGCGGTGTCGATTCTTGACACGTGTTATGATTTTAGTAAACATGAAACTGTTACTATCCCTAAGATAAGCTTTTTCTTCAATGAAGGTGTTGAGGTGGACGTTGACGTCACGGGGATTATGTTTCCAATTAGAGCGTCTCAGGTTTGTTTGGCGTTTGCGGGGAATAGTGACCCGAGTGATGTGGGCATTTTTGGAAATGTACAGCAACATAAGTTGGAGGTTGTTTATGATGTTGCTCATGGCAAGGTTGGCTTTGCTGCTGGTGGCTGCAGCTAATTAATGAAGAAGAGATTGCATTGTTTATTTACCTCAGAACTAATAACAAAAGATTTAAACCTTCTATGTAACAAATGGAAAGGATTTGTATTGAATAATTTCAAGTCTAGGAATAGTATTGATTATTGGATTCAGTAAAATGATTGTATGCTTAGCCATAGGCCTGTGATTGTACACATTCCTATCACAACGATAGCTATGAATAAAGTGTTTTCATCAAATATGCCCGCAAGCTTTTTCTTTTTCATGTTATAATTTCTCATTAACAAAGTGAGGATGCATTCATTAGATAATGACTTTATATATATATACACACAGAGGTGCTTTCATTTTTTTTATGAGGATATGTTGTTAAGTCGTGTGACTTAATAGAGTTAATTTTAATATTATTAAACTATACTAAAGAATGATTATATATACACATATATATATATTGAGTTTCTAATAACATATTTTAATATACTACAAAACAAAATATACTATGTTGAAGCCTATATTTTTTTCGTCAATTAGTTTATCTCTAACCATATTAAAGTCAGGTATTCCTGATTAGAATATTTCAAATATATATAAAACAAAGTTTGAAATGATATCTTCAGAAAATATTAAAATTATAAAATATTTAAAGAGAGCGGCTCCTTAAGAGAGAAGAAAAAATATAATAATATTTTAAGATTGAATAATAATTAAATTTTAGGTAATAAAAAGAAAATTTATTAACCAATATTTTAATTAATAAAAGCAAAATTATTAAATAAAAATTTAAAAAATATTTACATATAATAGGGATTCGGATGGGGTGGAAAGTACAAAATCAAAGCATACCCTATTAAGAATTTGGGGATTAATTTTCCCTATTCCCCACCCCATTCTTAAAATATTATTTAAAATTTACCCCATTTTGGATGAGATTTTTGGATATTTAATCCAATAATGTTAGATCTATCATTGTGCTTATATGTGAACAATTGTATATTGTGGACTGTCATATAAGGTTAAACATAATTTAAAATGATCTAATTAAGTTTGGTAATTTGAACTTTAATGTATCTAATAGGATGTGAACTTTTAATGTGCAGAAATCTAATGGAATTCTAATTATATGATAGGTAGAATTATGAATACCTAATGACAATAGTAAATATTATTTTTATAAGTAGTTATGGTCTCAGGTCACACGTATCTTTTCTATTTTTTCTAGTATCTCATTATCAGAAAAAATACACAGAGAAATTAAAGAGCTCTATAAAATATATATGACCTTAGAGAAAGACCACCCATATGACCTTAGAGGATAATTTAGCGTTATTAATTCAAGTACGTTTTCACATATTTTATTATTAATTTTTAATAATACAACATAAATGGTCCTAGTTTTGAAGGTGATAGATTTCACCATAAATAATTTATTATTTCTAAAGGAATCCCATGGAATCCCAAACGTGTAGAGAATTTTGACATCTCCATTTTGGGATGCTTTTGAGGAAAAAAAAAACATGTGTGTGTGTGTGTTCGCGTGCGTGCATGTATGTAGAACTAAATTTAGTTTGTGTTTTTGTTTTTTTTTCCTTTTTTTTGTATTTACTTCTTGTAATCTCTTTTCTTTTTCTGTTTAAGTTATTTTAATTTTTTTTTTGCTTCACATTAGATTGGGTAAGATCGATGATAATTTATGTCAAAATCCTTGCCATTTTAATTTTAACAAAATCAAAATACTAATCTCAAAGTAAATTAACATTATATAATATATAGAAAGAATAACGAAGGGTCAAGTCAAGAGAGCACTACTAAAGTAAAGTTTAATGAGTAATGGACTTATTAGTAAGTCAAGGAGTTAGGCCAAAGGCCATAGAACTAAGTGGAAGAATAACTTATATAAATCAACGATATGGAAGTTATTAAGAAGTAAGAATGGTAGTGGGGAGAGGAGGGGAGGGTAGGAGACCGGTATTTCTATACTCATCTATGATATTCTGCATACGTCTTAGTCCTCTCCACGTCCTCATAAAAAATACTTAAGGGGATTTCCATATCCTTCTTGAATAATAACAGGGGATCTCCGAGGGTTTTCTTTCCTCAAATAAATTCTCTAATAACCGATATATTTTTAGTTTTTAAATTTAATTTAATTATATTAAAATAAAAGTAAAGTTTGATAAAATATCTTACATTAATATTATTCCATTATAAAAGTCACACTATAAAATATAAATTTTCAGCATAATTGCATTCCGTCAATCTTTACAATACTATAATAAAACAAATTACTTTCATATTAATAATAAAATAAATGAAATGAATGTAGATACTAAAATTAATATTTTTAACTAAGCCTGAAAGTTTTATAGTATGTTTATATAAATGTTTTGATATTTGTTATTTATATTAATATTTAATATTTTATAATTTAAATTTTATTATTTATTCATTAATAATTCTAAAAAATAGAATTAAATTTAAAAATTAAAATGGGAAAATGGGGAATTGGGGATGGGATGGGGATTCCAGCTCATCTCTATCCTTTCCCTAAAACAGTAATTAAATAAAAAATCATCTCTATTCCCTCACCGAATAAGAAATTGAGTATAAAATCATTTTCATACTCTTCCTAAATAAAAAAAAAAAATTTCCAAAATCCCCATATCGGTGAGAATTTTTGCCATCTCTATTAAAAAGTTTTCACAGCCAGCATTAAATTTTAAGAAAAGCAAAGCACCTATCTCTCCAAGCGAAAGAACTGTCCTTGATGGTTCTATCCTTACGTTCAACTGCTTATTTCCATGTTTCCCACTCACGTTGAAATTTAGCTCAAGGAAAGTTAATTAATATTTTAAATTAAACAAGGGACATGAAATATTGGATTAAGTGGTGGGCTAGCTTCTCCAACTGCTTATTTAAAGCCAGTCGAGATAGAGTGAGCCTTATAAGTTATCAAGATCAAAATAGAAATTCGATGGCCTTACTTAGAATTCTTCTCTTTGCTTGTGTTCTTCCGCTATGCCTTCTCTGCTCCTTAGAGGAGGGCTATGCTTTTGAAGAAACAGAAACTGCTGAAAGCCAACACGATACACATACTATTCAACCGAGCTCTCTTCTTCCATCAAGTATTTGTGACACATCCACGAAAGGTCAGTACATGCAAATTGGTTAGTAATTAATATTATTTATATATGGGTGCAGTTATTTGAACCCCAAACTACTCATAAAACATATTTATTAAATAAACACAATATAAAATTTTAAAAATTAAAACTTTTACTTTATTAAATTTTAATACCTAAAATACCCTTGTTAAACTAAATTAGCATAATTTCTTTTATCTTTTTTTTTTAATCACAATTTAATTTCTCAGCCCTTCCTTCATCTCTTCCATTCTCAATCCTCTCTAGCCTTTTATTCGTCAATCGCCATGATGTTATACCCAAATCCTCCAATTTTTATTTTATTATTATTATTTTTTTTGTTTCTCATGAATTTTAAACGTATTGTCACAAATGATTTCAAAGTTTATGAAAGACTGAGGAAACAGTAGTGTTACCAATGCCAAAAATAAAAAAATAAAAAATTAAAAATAGGGTTTGCCTATTTCCAGATGTGCGAGAGAGAATTCATTATTGAGAGAAATTTATAATTGAATTCAAGAGGAGTTTTTACTAGTAATAAACTTTTGGCAAAATAATCTAAGTATTGAACAAATTTGGTGAATGCAAAAGTATAAATGAGAAGGACGAATTCAATAAATGACTAAAGATTCAAAGAAAAGATGAATATTATAAAACTAAATAAATTCATATTGAGTTTGAAGATGGGAATGAAATAATAATATTATTATTTTAATTAATCATGTGTCTATAATTGTAGTTTATGTTATGGATATTTTAATAATAATTAATTTTATTAAAAAATGAATTAAATGAATAATATAATGGGTTCAAATAATTCAATCATTTATATATATAATAAATAGATAAGAATGTTTTTTTTTTATTTAATAAGTAATTAAGGATGAATTTTATATTTATTTTTTAACTTTATAAATAATTAAATAATTTTTTATTTAATTTATGAAGAAAAAAAAAGACAAAAACAAAAAAATAAAGAGGAGTTATTAATTCATAATAAATTGATGTGACATATTAATTTATTAATATTCTTTTATAAGTGTATTCTTGCACATGTTTTTTATTTTATTTTATTACATCCTTACGTCATGGTTAAAATATTATATGTCAGCTAATGAGAGGAAGGCAACTTTGAAAGTAGTGCACAAGCATGGCCCATGTAACAAACTTAATGGAGACAATACGAAGTCTCCATCTCAGGCGGAGATCCTCCAGCGAGACCAATCTCGAGTTAACTCAATTCACTCCAGAACTAGACTTTCGAAGAACTCAGTCCGTGGCGATGTAAAGGAGACAGACGCCACCACGATCCCGGCCAAGGATGGTAGCGTGGTGGCTACCGGGAATTACGTTGTCACCGTTGGCATTGGCACTCCGAGAAAAGATTTATCGCTTGTGTTTGACACTGGAAGTGACCTTACATGGACGCAGTGTGAGCCTTGCGTGGATTTTTGCTACGAACAAAAGGAACCAATATATGACCCATCTGCGTCCACAACATATGCCAATGTTTCTTGCTCATCAGCAGAATGCGATTCACTCGAGTCTGGCACCGGTAATAATATAGTCCTTGTTTTCATTTTTGTTTATCCGTGCTTTGAAATCACGGAGTTTAAGAGTGTTAAGTCGATCTTAATTCTCTTAAACTATATAATTTTATAATTAATTAAATTTTAACTCTCTAAACTTTATAATTTAAAAAAATATCTACATTAAAAAAAAATAGGAACACTCCCTCGTGAGAATTATAAAAATAATTATATATGTATATGTATTAGTGTGTATATCTTTATTTTATTTATGTTGATATATTTATATGGTTTATGAAAATTAATTTTTAATATTATTAAACTTCTTATAAGTGTATGTTCTCATTTAATAAAAAATAAAAATACTCAGCACAATGATTATATATATACATGGTATGGTATGTGAAAATCCATTTAAGTCTCCTTCGACGAATATTTCTCTTCCTATTTATATGTGTATATATGTATGCAGGTTTGACACCACAATGTGCAGGCTCAACCTGCGTGTATGGCATCCAGTATGGAGACAACTCATTCTCCGTTGGATTCTTTGCCAAAGAAACCATACGCCTGACATCTTCAGACGCTTTCCCCAACTTCCTCTTCGGCTGTGGCCAAAACAACCAAGGCCTATTTGGTGAAGCGGCCGGTTTGCTCGGTCTCGGCCAAGACTCTATCTCATTAGTCTCCCAAACTTCCCAAAAATACAGAAAATACTTCTCTTATTGCCTTCCGTCATCATCCAGCGCAACAGGTCACCTCACTTTTGGCAAAGCTGCAGGTGGTGGCCTCTCGAAAACCATAAAATTCACTCCACTGTCAACTGCCACCGCAGTCTCATCCTTTTACGGCCTTGACATTACTGCCCTTGGTGTCGGTGGCAAAAAATTACCGATCCCCAACTCAGTGTTTTCATCAGCAGGTGCTATTATTGATTCCGGAACAGTCATCACACGCCTGCCACCGGCTGCATACTCAGCCCTAAGATCAACATTTAAGAAATTAATGTCAAAATATCCAACGGCGCCAGATTTGTCGATTCTTGACACTTGCTACGACTTTAGTAATTATACTTCTATTACAGTGCCTGACATTAGCTTCTTCTTTAACCGTGGAGTTGAGGTGACCATTGAAGGGTCGGCGAATTTGATAGGTACCAGTCTGAAGCAGATATGTCTAGCATTCGCCGGCAACAGTGATGGTAGCGACATTGCTATATTTGGGAATGTGCAGCAAAAGACGCTGGAGGTTGTGTACGATGTTGCCGGAAGGAGAGTCGGTTTCGCTCCGAAGGGTTGTCGCTAGTTAGCTAGCCAGCCATTTACTAATCTTAACTAAGAAGAGATTAATAGAATCTTCCTGAAAATGAGTTTTGTTTGTAAAATAAAATAAACGGAAGAGTACTATAAAAAAATAAAAATAAATGGAAGAGTAATTTCTCATAGCTTCTGTGTGCGCCAAAAAGAAAAATAAAACTGTTGGTCCATTAAGATATGTTAAGAGCACTATTTTGGTAAATGGTGAAAATGATACAACGTTCGTAATAGATTTTACATTTTAGTTTTTCTTTCAGCTTTTTATATTTTGCGGCGGCGTAATGAAATTGACTCCAAAGAAACCTTGAATTTGTCATGACGACAACTTTGATCCTTTTTATATTGAAATTTACCATATTACTCCCTGTCGTTAGTTAATAGCTGCTAAGATGGCTTTTGTTTTGTTTTTTGTAACTGAATTTGCATAAGCCTCGGATTCATCTCAATGCATATATTTGAATTCTGACACCCTCAAAATTCTTAATAGAAAATTTTTAATTGAAGTTACCCTCGTAACCAAGACCCGAAATAATTCATTTTTTTACCTTGAATGAGAATTCAATTAAACAGTATCTTTTTAACAAAAAGTTTTACAATCACCCCATTTTATAATACATATTAATTTTTTTTAAAAATTATAATAGTTTAGAGTTATGGAGATAGAAACTACATAATAAAAAAAATAATTTAAGATTTTAAGATTTTTACGTATTTTATAAATAAAAAATTATGAAAAAATATATTTTTAACGGTGAACATTTATGGAAAAATAAATAATAGACATAAATTTGTATTTTATAAATTAAAATAAGAGTATTTTAAAAAACAAAAATTTAAAAGGGGTGTTAAAAAATTTTTGAGGGTGTTACAAGCTCCACTCCACGTGAAAATTGAAGCCCAATCCAATTGTCAAAAAAGTGGTCAGGCCTTGTCATTACACGAACCATGCCTTGCACATTCTTACGTGAAAAATTGACAGAAAATAGTCATTAAAAGTTTTAAATTTTTAAAATTAACCACTCACTTTATATTTGATAAAAAATAAATAAATAAAATAATTTTACCTTAAAATATCCTTCATATTTCATTTTTATTCCTTTAATCTTCATCTTCCCTACAATTAAAAACCAGACTCATGAGCAACGATCAACTACACCAGCAGCCAGCACACCACACGTTTACATTCAGCCGTGTCTTCAGCTAAATAAAAACGAAACTAGACATAAACCTAGCTGCGTCTTCATCAAGTTACATATTGATATGAAAAATTAAATAATAAAAGTCCTTTCAATTTCTATCTATCTTTCTATAACTAAATTATCAATTTTAATCTTCATCAATAGTTTAAAACGAAACAGTAAAGTCCAATAGCAAAAATCTAGCATCTTTATATTTGTGTATTAAAAACCTAGGTAAGCTAAGCTAATTCTATAAATATTTGTATAATTGTTATGAATTTCTGTCATGCAATCTGCATAATGAAATGTTAAAAATGTGCGAAGAAGCGTTTGCAGTGTTAGGATTATGTTTATGTGCCGCCGAGACAAGCTGGGTACTTTCTTACATGTCGCACCTAAATGCAGTTTTAATATATTTTATTTTTTAGTGATTATGTTTTTTATTGTATAATAAATTTATTTTTTAATCATCTTAGGATGGCCGGATGGATTATGTGAATGCTAATAATACAACATTTTTTGTTAGAAAAGATTGTATGTTTCCTCAGTTTCTATCAAGAACATACGAGATTTTACAGATAAATCCTAATGAATATAATGTCACGATGAAGACAACTTTGATGTCTAATAACACAACCTATCGTGCATGCTCACTACCTATGGACATATGTAATGATGAAATGGTCAAGGTTGTGTTACATTTAGCCTCTGATATGGCCAACTGTGGATGTTGTTACCACATCTCATAGAGTTCCGATCCAAGATGCTGGGCACTTGTAGAATCTGTCTCTGTCCTCGATGTTGAAGAAGAGGTGTTACCAAGGACAATGTCATTGCAGCAATATACTCTCCACTCCAAGATAAAATAATATCAACGATGATAACTACATTGCGTTGATTGATGTTGGAGAAGAGGTGTTACCATCAGAGACATCATTAGAAGGACGTTACTCTCCATTTTACAATAATTATTTCACTGACAATGATGATCCTATTGACAACATAGGCAACACAGAAGCAGATAATATTCGTGTGGAGGTGTATAATAATGAGGGTGTTGACCCTCTTATAAGTTTTGCTCCAGTTGTGCCATCAAACTTGTTTGCTCCATAATTTGTTAGATGTTGCAATTCAAATGATATTGGTGTGGACAAGTTGTTCGCTGAGAAGAATAAGTTAATATTCGAACTGGGCAAAGTGTCATTCGAGATAAGTTTGATTTCAAGATTGCACGGTCCACACTACACATTTCGAGACCCACTATTTTTGAAATCATGTAAATGACGTATTCGAGCAACAAGACTTTCGAACAAGTAGAATGTTTATTGGGTAGTTAGGAGAATTGACAATGTACATAATGTCATAATAAGGTGTTGTCTAATGACTATCACCAAGTAAAGAGCCAGGTTGTTAGTCATATTATCGCGGACAAATATATCTAGGAAAAAAGGATATACACTCCGAATGATATCAAAGTAGACATGTAGCAAGAATATGATATATAGTTAACATACCAGCAGGCATATCAGGTTAGAGAAGTTGGTCTTGAAATTGTTCGAGGGATTCCTCATGAAAGCTATACAATGACATAAGAGTTGAAATATTCTGATTCTCCACGTCAGTATACACTCTACAATCATCTAGGGCCTATCCGTTTTTCAGGATGAACATATTTAATAAACAACGAATTAAAATTTTACAGCTCTAGTGTTGGGCTAGTGGCAATCGCGGTGTTTTGATTCTCCTCTGTTTGCTTTGCAATGGGAGGTGCGTTGATGGATAGTTGATGCTGCACAAAGTAACATTTAAAATAGGTAAATAATTTAATAAAGAAAGAGCCATTTCTAATCATCTAGTATGAAGTACTAAAGGATACTCACATTACATATCCAATTTGGGATATATAGAACATAATCTTTTACAATCTGCCAATATTTTTGTGATTTCTCCATTGAGTTCGGCTCGATGGTTTGTAAAATATTTTCCTACGATAATTCAACCCAAATTTTAGGTTAGTATAATCATATAGTATTATTTAGTAACATGAAAAGTAGTAATATACAATTATCAATATACATTACTTACAAGACAAGAGTTATCATTGAACAATGAATAAACCTCAGTGAAGTTTATTTTGGAGAAAGCAATGGGCTTCTATTGCACAATGCATGGAATCTTCTTTTTGGTTTTCACGATCCACTGTAAAGCCGTAAACATTGTACTTTTCAATTTTATGATTTGGCTTTTCCAACCGAGTCTTCTTAAATTTCTCCATTTTAACATACAATGCATTGTCAAGACTGTCATATATCGTTTCCCATAACAAACGACCATATGGACGATTTCGAAAGTGATCAATGTCATTCAATTCGTTAAGCAAGGAGAAACTAATCTGACTATGAACTTTTCTTCCATTTAGTACTCTGTCTGTAAAATAAAAGAGTGCAATCTTTAATGCATCAATGTCGTCCATAGTGTCGAAGTCTAAATTACTAAATCTTTCGTCAAAATCGTCGAGATTTAAATTGTGAAACAAACCATCCAAAAATGCGTATTAAGCAGCCTATGATTCTTTTTTGCCGTTTTAGGCACAGTATTTTCACCCCAAGAAAGTCCTATTACTAAACACCACTCTCCAATTGATAAGCGTATCATATGCACACCAATTTCAAACTATAACTAATCTCTTTTATTACATGCCACTTGTCTAAGTAATAAATTATGCATAATAACGCCACTGGATGGAAAGATTCGACACTCCAAGAAACGCTCAAATATATCTTTTTTGAATAATTACAACTGTCGTTTTGTTAACTTTCCCTCAATGGCTTTTATGACTGTATTTAATTTACACATATTTATAATACGCTTAGAAAAATAATCAGTGTAAGGTATCTACATCATGCCTGGTACGTACTCAAAATATGTCATGTTTCTATTATAAATATAATATTATTAAATTATAATTATATAATTTAAAAAATTAAAAAAATCTATGATAAATTAAGAAAATATTTATTAGTAACATTAGAATTTAGTGCGACAGACACTTTATCGCACAAATTATGTGCAACAGGCATACTATCGCACCAAATTTCAGAGAGCGTGTAGCAAAGAATTTGCTGTGACAGACACCTCATCGCACAAAACTTGTGCGACAGGCACCCTGTCTCACCAAATTCTAGAAACTGCAATCTAGGAATTTGGTGCAACATGTCACGGGATGAGTGTTTTGCGCAGCAAACCCATGCGGCACTTAGACAACCTTTGTCGGGATGTTGCTAAGTAATCATTTGAGCTTCTCAATAGCTAAGCCAAGAGGTTCCCGAAATGCTAAAGAGAAAAGAGAGCTAGCGAGCAATGTAGTTAAATGCGAAAATTGTATTGATTGAGAGAAAGCTTTACAAGAGAGCTTACAAGAGTGTTTGATGCTTGATGCTTTGCTTGGATGATTGGATGATCAAATGCTTAGAGCTCACCCATATTTATAGAGAAGCTTGGCTAGTTTTAGAGAATTTTATATACATGTGCAACATTCTAGAGAAATCTAGCTTTATGTACAAGTGTGCTAGTTACTGGAATTTTACAGAACATTCTAGAATTGGGTCAAGCTAGCACATCTTGGCACACCTCCTTAGGTCATTTTTGGGCTGGAATCGCGCAGCTCGTAACAGACAGATACTCTATCGCACTAAATTTCAGAATCTGAAATTTGATGCGACTGGCTTGTCGCACCAAGTCTGGTGCGACGAGTGTGTGCCCATCGCACCAGTTTAGCGCGATGGGCAGCACAATTCAGTAAAAAAAAAATTATTTAAAAAAATTAAATAACTTATTGACATATTTTTTTCTGTCTAGATTATACGATATAAGAGAGATATTAAATCAATGACGAAGAATAGAGAGAAAGAATTGAGTGAGAGAAATAAGAGAAATAATTTGGTTCTAAATATTTGTGTTGGACTAATTATAATAATTAAAACTTTCAAAAACTATTTATAAAAAAAAAATAATAATAATCTGTTAATTTCCCTTCTTGGTTACCCTCGAGGAAGTGGAAATGCCATATTCTAAAGTTTCAATCACTTAAAAGAGACTTTTGTCTTCCACTCTCAAAAGTAACGCATACACCAAAAATAAGAAAAAAAAAAAAAAAAACTCTAGCTCCATGATTGATTAGTTAGTGGGCATCATAAGACCGGAAGAAAAGGCGAGCGCATATCTTTATTGGGCATAACTTAAAGATATGCCTGAGAGATGTATCGTTGTTCGCAAAGCTAATCTCAGAATTACGCACATATAAATTGTTAAAATGCGGTCTACCGATCTCATTTGTTTCGTAAGTTTATATACAAGTATTGTTTCTTCTTCGTCAAGTATTGTAAAATTCTAGCTGTGAACTTGATCCCATGGCTAAAACTAATTTGATCTAACGTCTATAATTCTCTGTCCTTACAAGGTACTGCTGATGCTTGTTTTATTAGCTAGTCGCCTGATGTATCACCCGATATCATATCCTTAATTCCCACTGAGTCACTATTTCAACCAGTGCTGCTGAGGTTTCATTGAGACATTTGATCGAGCAGCTGATTCATTTCATCAAACACTTGGTTTTCTGCCAAGCAATGACACTTGGGTTGTCATCACACTAAATACTAGGTTTAGATATGAGTTGTAGCTCTAATCAGGAAGCAAAGACAATGGCCAAACCAATTCCCACAGCTGCTGCTCTATATTCAGCCCCTCTGTGGGGAGCAAATGCCCTTGACGTTCCACTCCATTTTTCAAAGTTAATTTCATAAATTAAAAACTGAGTTCATATTGAAAATGTTAACTATTTCTTATAAATGAAGTTGTTGTGAGCTTTCCTACTCCATAAACTTTTCATTAAACTAAATAAAATGGTATTAGAATAATGATTTACTGGCCTATGGTGCTCACTTTGTTGTGACAGACAGGATCACATAACGTTTACGTTATTAAGTTGGTTGAAATGGTTTATTTGTGACAATAACCTTTCAAGTAAACATCTAAGTTTTTTAGGGCTTTATAAAGTTCTACAGGGGATTAGCAAGGTCGCATATAAGCTGGATCTACCTATTGGCAGTAAAATTCACCCTGTAAATCATGTTTCTTGTCTAAATAAAAATGTGTGAGATTCAATTGTCAATCTGATTTGCCACCAATAGATGATGAAGGGAGGATAAGACTAGAGTCAGTTGCTGTGCTGGATCGTAGGATAGTGAAGCGGAACAACAGACCAGTTACTCAAGTGTTGGTCGAATGGTCCAATTCTTTTCATGAAAATGCCACTTGGGAAAATTTATTCAGGCTGCAACAACAGTTTCCATGGTTTCAGCCTTGAGGACAAGGCTGTTTCACGGGGAGGGATTGTACATAACGTATCTTTTCTATATAAGGAATAAGTTAGGAATAACAGCTATGTCTCATTTCGAAATTGTCTTTTCCTAATGTTTGTGGTGCTTCATTTTAGGAATTTGCTTTGTTTTAGTTTTTGGGATAATTTGCTTGATTTCAATAGTTTCTAGGCCGATTAATTATTCCTATATAATTGGGCGAAATCGCAATGAATTGTATCTCATCTCATTAAAAGTTATCAATACAATTATTTTTAACTGGCCTATTCCTAGTGTTCTTCTTTGACAACACCAGTTTATAAGATGCAAATTCAAATCTAATGATGCAGTGAGTTTTGGGATTATTTTAAATTTGAAGTTAAATTCGATAAAATGAGTTTTCAATAAGTTCAAGGGATTTAGGATTGCAGTGGAATGCTTTTTCAATAAGTTCAAGGGATTTGGGATTGCAGTGGAATGTTTTTTCCATTGATTTGCAGAGGGTGAGATGAAGGATATTATTCTTTGATTTTTAGCCGAATAAAATAGAATGTTTGAGGAGGATTGACTTTCTTATAAAAAATTGTTATCATATTTTGTTTATACAAATTAAACAATTATAAAAAAGAATAAGATAATATTTTCAATTCTAAACTCACCATACTTTTCATTTGGATAACGTTTTTGTATATAAATTTATGATTTCGTTTAATTTTTTTGGCAAAATAATTTTATCAAATGCTCTAAACTTTTTTTTTTATTTTTTTAAAGAAAGGAGGCGGAAAGCCCAAATATAATTTTTTAACCCTCATTCTCACCTCCAAGAATCAAACCGCTGCCACGGCTCTATGGCAAGTATGGTGGCCAACCCGACCACGCTCTTGGAGGCATATGCTCTAAAATATATTTTATTGACTGAATTATTGATTATTAAATAAGATAATTATCCACCGACTATCTGTTTTTTTTAGCACATTTTCAAAAATACACAAATCTTCCACTTAAAATTTATAAAATTATCATCATTCCACTGCCGTCTAAACTCCGTGAGAGAAAGTTAAAAAAATACTATTTTACCCCTTTAATATAAAATTATTATTTCACCCTAGCTAAACAAAAATACGTAAAAAAATCAAAATTGAATTGAGTTTGGGATTAGGTTAAAATAATTAAAATAATTTTAAATTTTAAATAATTGAAATAATCAAAATTGGATTGAATTTTGGGATTAGATTTGGGCTTTAATTCTTTTAAATATTTTATGTTTTAATTTTGGCTCTTTTGTTTCATTTATTTAATTTTGATTATTTTGTTTCATTTTTTATTTAATATCTAAATTATAAAGAATACAAGTTTTGTCATTTGGCTAAAGTAAAATAGTAGTTTTACATTAAAAGGGTAAAATAATCATTTTTTAACTTTCTTTGATGGAATTTAGACGTTAATGAAATAGTGATAATTTTATAAACTTTAGGTAGAACTCAAACAAAAAAAAGAAGATTTATGTATTTTAAAAAATGTGCAAAAAAATAGATGGTTAGTGGATAATTATTCTTATTAAATATAATGAACATTATATATATATATATATATATATATATATATATATATATATATATATATATATTCTAGATGTTTACTATGTGGTATTGTAAAATAAATAAATCTTGTATAGCTCATTAAACATAAGTATAAGCAACATATTTAGTAAGAAAAATAATTCAACCAAATGCCATCGAAATAGTATTTAAGTTTTTATATTTAGAAGAAATGTTTCAAAAACTTATACCAAACGCATACTCATCTTTAGAAATAGGTTTCAAATACTCATCTTTAGAATATAGGTTTCAAAACCATTATTTTCATTTTCATTTTTTTCTATGAAAATAAGAATTAAAAAACATCACCGAACTTTAATAACTGCAAAGGTGGCGTTTTTTGTTTCTTTTAATTATGAATAAACTAAATTTACATCAATTCGTAATTATCTGAATGCATTTGTCTCAATTTTGCTACTCCTCAAAATTTCTTATAGAACCCATTTTTAATTGAAATTACTCTTATAATAAAAGACCAATTAATTCATTTCTTATTTTGAATGAGAATTCAATTAAACATTATTCTTTTAATAAACCTTATACACCCATCGCAATTCATAATTTATATTTATATTATACATTTTAATTGAATTTGTTATAGAAAATTAAAATAGTTTAGAGTTATGGAATAGAAATTATATAATGAAAAAATAATTCAAGATTTTAAAATTTGTATATATTTTATAAATAAAAAATTAAGAAAAATATTTTTCTAAAATGAAATTTTATGAATAAATGATGATACACCTACAAATTCTTATACAAAATTATTTTTCCTCAAATTAAGGTGACATAATATGATTATGAAAATACTACATGAAACGCATGATTTATTTTTATTATTTAATATTTTCACTCAATCAATAATATAATATTATATCAATTTGTACAAAAATAATTGTATCAGAGTTTATAAATATAATTATACTACTCTTAATTTTAATGTGTGTTTGTTTTTATATAAATGAAACTGAGTACTTAAGAAATAAAATTTCAAAAAAGTTATATAAAAATTTTAAAAGGGTGTTAAAAGCCCCGCTGGCCCACTGAAAATTTGATCCCAGTACATTTGCCAAAATAGTGATCGGCATGTGTTGCACAGTCTTGCTCGGCCTCGAGGAAGTGGAAATGTCATGTTCTAAAGTTTCAATCACCAGCGTGTTTTCACATCGTAGCTGAAATAATTTGGACCTACCAAGTGTCTTCCACTTTCAAAAGTAAATCATACACCAAAAGTGACAAAAAAATATCTAACTCCATTATTGATTAGTTAGTGGGTATTATTCAATCAATTATATAATAAAAATAATTTGTATATATAATTGTACTAATTTTAATATTAATGTGTTTGTTTTTATATGAATTAAACTGAGTATTTAAAAAAAAAATTAAAATAGATATTATAAAAATTTTAAAAGGGTGTTAAAAACTCCACATTATATGAAAATTCGATCTCAATCCAATTGCCAAAATAGTGATCGGCAAGTGGTGCACATTCATACTAGTCTCAAGAAAGTGGAAATGTCGTGTTCTAAAGTTTCAATCACGATTGTGTTTTCACATTGTAGCTGAAATCATTTGGACCTACCAAGTGTCTTCCAATTTCAAAAGTAAAGCATACACCAAAAATGACAAAAAATATCTAACTCCATGATTGATCAGTTAGTGGGTATAAAATTTTGTAACCATTAATATATAAATTTAACTATACATATTGCAATAGTTAATTATATTATTTCTAATGTATTTTAAAGTTTTTTACCCAAATAAATCTATCTTGTGCGCCCTAAAGCTGATATCGGCAAGTATAAATTGTAAAATTCCAGCAATGGGCTTGATTCTTTTGCTAAAACTAATTTGGTATATTGTCAATAATTCTCTGTCCTTTATAAGGAACTGCTGATGCTTTTTTTATTAGTTAGTGTTGATGTCATCACCCGAGATCATATCCTTAGTCACTGCTTCAATTAGTGTTGCTGAGGCTTCATTGAGACATTTGATCGAGCAACTGATTCATTTCATCAAACACTTGCTTTTCTGTCACGGCAAATACACTTGGGTTATCATCACCACTAAATAATCCATTGTTTAGGTATGAAGTGCAACTTTAGCTCAAGGATCATTAGCCATTTTCTGCTGCTGTAGTGCCTCTATATTCAGCTTCTCTATATGGGTACGTGCCCTAGGCCTTCGGCTGCGGTCCTTTTGAAGGACCTTGTTCATAGGAATTGTGAGTCGGATGTGTCTTTCTCAGCTTATGTGTTCTATCTTTCTGCTTCGCTCCTTACAGTCATTTCATTTATAATAAAAGAAAAGAAAGAAAAGAAACAAGAAAACTTGACATCCCTTAATATTTTTCAAAGTTAATATCGAAGGGAATAAAAAATATTAATTAAAAACTGAATTCATATTGAAAGTTTTAATTATGTTACTTTATGTTGTTCAGTTAATTCACAACTTAAATATTATGCATAATGAGTCAAGTAATTTTATCACACATATCCAACCGCTCACCATCACATTCATTCATCACTAAAATTTTTTTGTGTTACAATTAAAGTTCAAAATTGAACTTGAACTTTGAAATAAAACATTTTATATTAGAAGACGGAAAAAAAATTTGCAATACGATCTTCTAATCAAAATAGCTTCTGATCATTTTTTATATTGCTCATAAAACTCATAGCTTTCAAAGCACAACTTATTAATAACAGCAACCTGCAAGTACAAACAGTTTTATTTAATATTTACATCGAGTAGAACAAGGATCAATACTTGAAATTAAGCACAACTTAATTATTACCTAACTGCAATTTCCAGGACCAAAACCAAGCCTCCTTCCAGCAACATCGTAGTGCACTTCATATCCTCGCTGCTGAACATTACCAAGAAGAATAGAATTGGGATCCGAAGGAAGTGTAGAGAAGCCTAAACACACTAATTGGCTTTCAGCAACAACCAATGTCCCCCTCACATCCAGTTCAAGGTTAACGCCACCAAAGAAGTGGATTGTAATCTTTGGTACAACAACTGTTTCATAAGTACTCAAATCATAACATGTATCAAGAAGATCTTCAATTCCTTTTGCCTTCTTATATTTCTTCATCCTTTTACGAAATGATGATCTCAGAGCTGCGTATATGGGTGAAGGAAGCCGGGTGATGACGGCTCCTGAGTCTATTTGAGTACTCAACTTAGTAAAATATGAAGTATTAAAAGGAAGTTTTTCTCCGCCAACACTTATTCCAGTGAGGGTTATATCGTAAAATTCAGACTGTTCGGGACTAGTGATTATTGGAGTGTATTTTATGAATTTGCTGTTTACAGTATCAGGTTTGCCAAAGGTTATGTATCCTGTGGAGCCGTATGGTGAAGGGAGACAATAAGAGAAGTAGCTTGTATTAGTTTTTGAAATTATGGATACCGGACTTCGGTCGAGACCCATAATTCCGGACGCCCCATTTTTGTCGCCACTGCTGTTGCTGGTGCATCCCAACAGAAAAGGGTACCGCGTAAAGTACCCATCCTTGTTGGCTTCTTGTATAGTTATCCTATCGGTCGCCCAAAACCCGCCGCTGCCTGAGCCGTCAACATATGCAATGTTGAAAGGGCATTCCGTGGACCTGCAATTGCCTGCATTCATTTGAAGCCAAAAAACAAAAACCCTCCGATTATTTCCACTATAGATATGGAATTTGGATCTACGGCTAATCTAATTGTGCTTACTTTTTAATAATCTTCTATGAGGCATAAGTTTAAAACATTGTGTAGTTTGGATTTATTTGTGTATATATGTATTCTTATCCAAGATCATAATTTTGGTGAAGAAAAAGTAAAGAATTAATAAATCTTGACCTTTCGAAGAAAATAATTGACTGAGTTTCTTGCACGTCGCGGAGTTGCAAGGGATTTTGGAAAAGGTTTTGGACTTGGATGGATCAAAAAATGGGTCCCTTTGTTGAAAGCAATGAACGCAGGGCTTGCACTGCGTCCAAGTGACGTCGCTACCAGTATCCAAAAGGAGAGAAACATACTGTTTCGGCTCCCCAATGGCGACTACAATATAGTACTCATCCACCGCTGTATTTTCGATCTTGGCAGGGAAGGTATAGGTCTTTGATTTCTTTAAAGTGTCAGGAATGTCTTTATGCAAACGCCTGGAATACTTTAAAAAGAGTCGTTGTTGGTCTCTACGCAGAGTATCTTCGAGGGAGGGACTTTTCCCTTGATTCGGTGTTGAACATGAGCCGTACTTGCTCAATACTTCGAGAGATGCCTTGCCGGGACCTTAAACATGTATATGCCCGCAGACATAGCATGTAATGATTTCTAATTATTATGATTATAAAAACAATAACAATGAGAGAAATCAAAACCTTATGTATGGATAAATATATAATATAATGTCAGAACCTTGGGGCAAAGCTGTCCGTGTGCGGTTGCAAACAGTTGGTGGTAATAGAGAAGTGACTGAAACAGTGTAGCTGTGGGAGAGGTCGTTGTCTTTGGCATAGGCGGCATTGTTGGAAGAACAGAGCTGCCAAATAAAAAGAACAAATGCCTTGAGCAGAATCCACATTATGCACTCAGAGGACTGTTAATTTGTGTGTCTAACTGTATGTCCACGAAGCTTCCATAGCCTGGCTTCACTTATATATAGCAACTGGAGACGAAAATTGTTTGAGATACGAACTCTTTTGATAAAATGGAGTAGTAATGTACTACTGCTGCGTACGTAATTGATTTTAATTTTCCTGTTCGCTTTTCATATTTTGCAACGGTGTAATCCAAAGTAACCTTGAATTTGAGATATCGACTTTTTGATCCTTTTTATTTGTAAATACGATATTAGTTTCTGTTGTTAGTTAGTAACCGCCGGCATTCTTTTACATAATTCTAAATAAAACTAAGTTTATAAATCCCAATTACTAAGTTTATAAATCCCAATTTCGACACCCTCAAAATTTCTTATAGAATCACTTTTTAGTTGAAATTACCTTTATAATAAAAGACGAATTAATGCATTTCTTATTTTGAATGAGAATTCAATTAATACTATTTTTTTACTAAATATTTTACACACATTCCATTTCATAATTTATATTTATATTTATATTTTAAATTTTAAATGAACTGTTTTAGATAAAATTATAAGAGTAATGTTATGGAGACAAAAATATTGTACTGAGAAAATAATTTAAGATTTTATATTTGCATATATTTTATAAATAAAAACTTAAGAATTTTTTTTAAATTAGGGTGAAATTTTATGGATAGATAATGACATACCCACAAACTCTTCTATACAAAATATTTTTATATAAACTAACATGACATAACATAGTTAGTTGAAAGAAAATAATACATAACCACTGACATGATTTATTTTTATATTTTATATTTCTACTCAATTAATAATATAATGTTATAATAATTTATACAAGAATTTATAGGTATAGTATTACTCTTACTATTAATGTGTATTTATTTTTTTATAAATTTTATTTTTTATATAAATTAAGCTGGATATTTAATAAATAAAATTCAAAATGTATGTTATGAGGATTGTAGAAGGGTGTTAAAAGCTCCACGCTGTATGAAAATTGAATAATAATCGGACCTTTTCATTCTACAAACCATGTGCTGCACATTCTTGCTAGGCCTCGAGAAAGTGGAAATTTATGACATGCTCTAAAGTTTCAATGACAAGTGTGTTTGAAGTCATTTTGGACCGACTGAGTCTCCACTTTCAAAAGTAAAGCGTACACCAAATTAACAAAATAAATATCTTGCTTCATGATTGATCAGAAAAGTATACCGCAAAATGACAAAAAATATCTTGCTCTAAGATGGATTGGTTAGTGGGTATAATAATGAAAGGAAAGAGAATTATTGTATCTTTTTATTGGGCATAAGATTTTGGAAGAATAAGTATAAATTAGAATACCAAAAATTACTTGATTTGATTTTTATTCTACGTTGACGGGCGAAGATAGAAATAAAATATTTTATTAATAATATAAGAATTATAAGTATTGTATTATTTTAACTCATTTCTCATAACTCCAATATACTTAATCTTTCACTCACTAATTCTACAAAAGTATTAAACTCTCACACAAATTATTTCTCTCAAATAAAATGTTGAAGATGAAATGTATAGAGAAGGAAATGAAGCCTTTATTTATATGCTTTATTTCCTCTTATAAATCTATTAAAATAATAATAATATATATTTTATTTTTAAATTCAAAGTTTGAATTTGAAATTCAAATTTTGAATAAGTATGGCTTCTAAACCATGCATGCATATATTTTATTGATATTCTCTCGTTTAGAGATTTGATTAAGAATAAATTAATCTTCATACCATCTTTTTTGCTTCGTTATTGTCATGTTACTTACGTCTCTCATAGACCACAAGAGAACCTACTCCATACAAATTTGTCAGCATTGATTAGTTTAGTCAAAATATTTGCTAGGTTTTCCTTAGTATGAATCTTCTGTAAATCTATACTTCTATCCTCTACTACTTCTCGAACGAAGTGATATTGTACCCCTATGTACTTTGTCCTTGAATGAAAGGCAGGATTCCTTATAATATGCAAGGCACTCTGGCTGTCACAAAACACATAAAATTTCTTTTGTTTGTGCCCGAGCTCCTACAGTAACCTTTGTATCCAAATAGTTTCCTTCCAAGCTTGTGTAGCTGCTATGTATTTTACTTTTGTTGTAGATAAAGTCACAACGGTTTGCAGTTTCGAAACCCAGCTTACAATTGTTCCTGTAAGTGTAAACACATAGCCTATAGTGGATTTTCTTTTATCAAGATCTCTTACATAATCTGAATCCACATAACCACTAATAGTAAATTTTGATCCTCCATAACATAATGCAACATCTGAGGTTCCTCTGATATATCTCAGAATCCTCTTTACTGTTTTCCAATGCTCTCCACTAGGATTCACCATGTAATGACTAATTGCTCTCACTACTTGTACAATGTCTGGTCTTGTATAAATCATAGCGAACATTAAACTTCCAACTACTGATGCGTACGATACTCGAGACATCTCCATCCTCTTTACTTCATTTCTAAGACACATACTTAAGGATAACTTGAAATTAATAAAAAGTATGGTATAAATTAACTTACAATCTTGCATGTTAAAGCGCCATAAAATTTTCTTCAAGTAATTTTTCTAAGAAAGCCAAATCTTCTTATTATTTCTGTCTCGGTGAATTTGCATCTCTAAAATCTTATTTGCTGGTCCCAAGTCCTTCATTTCAAACTCCTTAGCCAATTGTGCTTTTAATTCCTAGACTTGATCTATGTTGAGGCCTGCTACTAATATATCATCTATATACAGTAAAATGATTAAATCATTATCCTCAAACCTCTTATAGTATACGCAATGGCCTAAATTGAGTTTGTTGTATCCAAGGCTCATAATAAAGGAATCAAAGTTCTTATATCAACATCTTGGAGCCTGTTTGAGATCGTAAAAAGATTTGTTTAACCTACAAACTAAGTTCTCCTTACCTATTTCTTCAAAACCTTCTGGTTGGGGCATATAAATTTTTTCTTCAAGTTCTCCATAAAAAAATGATGTTTTCACATTTAACTATTTTAGATGTAGATCAAATGTAGCATACATTGTCAAGACTACTCTGATTGTCATGAGCCGAACTACCGGAAGAAATATTTCATTGAAATCAACCATTTTTTTTCTGAGTATATCCTTTTACCACTAATCTTGCACGATATCATTCTACTTAGTCATTGCAATCACGTTTGATCTTGTAGACTCATTTGTTTCCAATGGCTTTTCTTTAATGTGGTAGTGGTACAAGTTCTCAATTTTTGTTCTTGTGTAGAGCTTCAATTTCTTCCTACATTATTGTCATCCATAAGGCAACATCTGAGCTATTTAAAACTTCATGGAAAGTTGATGGCTCTCCATCTTCTGTTAAAAGACAATATGCAATATTGATCTCTGAAATATACTCTGAGTGCCAAGTTGATGGTCGTCTCTCTCGAGTTGATCGATGAACTTTTAGAGCCTCAGACTCGACTTGTTCTTAATCCTCGTGCTCTAACGTTGCTTTAGCTTCTGGATTATTTTCCACATATACTATCACAGTCTTTAACTTTTCATTTTCAGTGTTATCCTCCCCATATTTTCTTTGTAGTTGATCTTCTATAAAAATAATATCTCTGTTTATGACAATTTTGTGGGTAGTAGGATCCCGAAACGATACCCCTTTACTTCATCAGCATATCCCAAGGAGTTATTTAAAACTTCATAGAAAGTTGATGGCTCTCAATCTTCTGTTAAAAGACAATATGCAATATTAATCTCTGAAATATACTCTTAGTGCTAAGTTGATGGTCGTCTCTCTCGAGTTGACTGATGAACTTTTAGAGCCTCAGACTCGACTTGTTCTTAATCATCGTGCTCTAACGCTGCTTCAGCTTCTGGATTATTTTCCACATATACTATCACAGTCTCTAACTTTTCCATTTCAGTGTTATCCTCCCCATATTTTCTTTGCAGTTGATCTTCTATAAAAGTAATATCTCTGCTTATAACAATTTTGTGGGTAGTAGGATCTCGAAATGATACCCTTTTACTTCATCAGCATATCCCAAGAAGATACACCTTCTAGATTTTGGATCAAGCTTTGTTCTTTCTTGGGTATTGTACATCATGTACATAAGACATTCAAATGTATGTAGATGAGAGTAATCAGCTGGCTTCCCAGTCCACTTCTCTATTGGTGTCTTTAATTCAATAACTGTTGATGGAGACCGATTAACAATATAAAAGTTGTTTTGACTACTTCTACCCATAATGAGTTAGGTAGACTAGCAGCCCTCAATATAACCCTTATTCTTTCTGTAAGAGTTCTGTTTATCCGCTCCGCTACTCCATTATATTGTGAAGTATATGCTACGATGAATTACCTCTGAATATCTTCTTACTTACAAAATGCAAGAAACTCGCTATCTGTATATTCTCGACCATCACTTGATCCTCTTTCTGGATTCAAATTCAACCATTGTTTTGTATTCCTTAAACACTAAAAACACATCTGACTTCTTTTTTATTGGATACACTTAACATCTCCTAGAGTAATCTTCAATGAAAGTTACGAAGTACTTTACACTTTCTTGGAATAAATTCGATGATTCTAAACATCAAAATGAGCTAGGTCTATAATGTTTTTACTTTTGGCGTTAAATCTGCTAAATTTTAATCTATACTTCTTACTTTTAACACAATGCTCGTAAAATTGTAAGCTTACCGATTTAAGCCCTGAAAGCAGTTTTTGCTTAGAAAGAATCTTCATACCTTGTTCTGACATGTGGCCTAATTTGAGATGTCATATTATCGCCGACTCTTCTCTATTTGACGTAACACACGCATCAACTTCCTGTAGTGTTTCTCGTTGAAGTATGAATAGATTAGCTCCGATCTTTTCTACCTTTACTAATACAAGCGTACCTCTGACTATTTTCATAATCTTATTCTCGATTTGGGTTTTGTACCCAAGACTATCTATTTGTTCCAAAGACAATAGATTCTTCTTCAGACCTTTGACATGTCGTACTTCCTAAATTGTGTGTACTGCACTATCAAACATTTTTTTTAATAGTACCAATACCAGCAATCTTCAAAGCATGGTCATCACCTATGCATATAGATCATCCTAAGATAGATTCATATGTGTGAAACCACTCTTTCTGAGATGTCATGTGCCATGTTGCTCATAAGTCTATAAGTCAGGCATCAGTTAACCGATTTCTGCCTTCTGCAACAGTTGCTGCCTAACTGTAGAGAATCTCGCCTTCATAAGAAGTACTTGCCACATAACCCTGAGCATTTGATGACTCAGGTGCTTTACTATCTCTACTCTTCTAATTACTCTAACAATCTTTCTTGACATGCCCTTTCTTACCACAATTATAGCATTTGACATGTTTTTTATTGTTGATTTTAATATACTATAATTGTAACTCCCACTAGGACCACATTCTGTTGATCTCCTTCTCATCACCAATAGCGCTTCTGCTTGCAGCGAACTTGCATATATATTTTCCTTGTTCTTATGCTCGCTTTCTTCATTTAATACAGAGACTGCAACATCATCAAAGACTAGATTGTCTGTCAGGTTGTTGTTCTTCAAATTAATGATGTGTTGATCGTATGAATCTGGTGGACTTTGAAGTAGAAGCTCTGTACATTTATTTTCCTCTATTTTGTGACCCAACGTTATGAATTACAAAAATAGAATATTCAAGGTGTTGATATAGTCGGTCACTATCGTAGATTTCGCTATTCAAACAGTATATAGTCTCATTTTCAAGAAAATCTTATTGTATAGTGACTTGACCTCGTACAATTTTGAGAAAATATCCTATATTTTCTTTGCTGTCTTTTTCTTCTCCACACTGGATAACTCCTCATCTATAAGTGCTAAGTATAAATCAGCAATTACATTGCCGTCCATCTTATTCCACTTGACATCATCAGTTATCTCTATTGATCTTTCTCCAATTGTTGCCAAGCAATTATTTTTCCTCAGAATAGCCTTCATTTTTATTTTTCATAACGAAAAATTGTTCCTATTGAACTTCTCAATCTCATATTTTGCCACCATCGCTTTCACTATGAACTATCTTTGCTATGATCAACTCCCACCATTTCATGTGAACAGTACGTATACATAAACAGTAACTATGACCTGAACAGTAACCCGATTTTAGAAAATGCAACTAATGCTATAATACTACTATTAAGAAATTTATGGATGAAGTAAGGTCACAACTAAAATAAAATTAGAAGAAAATAAAGAACAAGCACAAACTAGGATACTAGAAATTATATGGTTTGGTTTTTAGCCTATGTCCACGGGAGAAAACAAAATGAAAATATTTTACTAGTGATATGAGGATTACAAGTACTATAATATTTTAGCTCACTTTTCAGAATCTCAATACACTCAATCTCTTACTCACTAATTCCATAAGAATATTAAATTCTTCAAAATCTCATACAAGCTTTCTCTTTCTCTGAAATGAAATGTTGAAGATGGGATGTATAGAGAAGGATATGAAGCCTCTATTTATAGGCTTCATTTCCTTTCATAACTCTATTAAAATAATAATAATATATTTTATTTTATTTTTAAATTAAAAGTTTGAATGAGTATGGTTCTAGATTACATGCTTTTAGATCATGCATGCATGTATTTTGTTAAGAAGTTGCAGCTTTAATTCAGAGAGCAAAGACAATAGCCAAGCTACTTCTGCCGCTGTGCTTTAGTGCTCTATATTCAGCTTCTCTACGTGGAGTAAATGCCCTGACGTCCCATTTTTTTTTTCAAAGTTAATTTCATTAATTAAAAACTGAGTTCATATGTAAAGTTTTAACAGTTTCTTATAAATAAAATTGCTGTGAGCATTCGAGCTCCAAAAATTTTCATTAAATTATTTTATTCACACAAGGGCGACAATACTTACCTTATGGTGAGTGACAATATCATGTGACACAGTTAATTAATTCACAACTTTAACATTATTCATGAGGAGTCATGAAATTCTGTCATGTATCCGGCCAGGTACTCACACATTATTAACACTTGTGCTCACAACATCATTTTCCTATAAGATCGAACATCCATTTTAATTCCTTTCAAAAAATTCCATTTCAGTTGGAATAAAAAAAAAAAATCTATGTTAATTTTATTTGTTAAATCTCACTAATGAATCACCGTCTTCATCTCTTTTTCTCCCTGTATCTCCTCTGCACCAGCGCATTCATCCATCATTGAAATTTTTTGGTGTTACGATTGATGTTCAATCTTGAACTTGAATTTTGAAATAAAACATTTTATATTACCAGACCAAAAGAAATAAGGCCATATGTTCTTCCAATCAAACTAGCTTCTGATCAATTTATATATTACTCCTACATATAACTTATAGCTTTCATACTTCAAAGCACAACTTATTAATAACAGCAAGTACAAACAGCTTTATTTAATATTTAGATCGAGAAGAACATGGACCATACAATATTTGAAATTGAGCACACCTTAATAATTAACTAACTGCAATTTCCAGGACCAAAACCAAGCCTCCTTCCAGCAACATCGTAGTGCACTTCGTGTCCTCGCTGCTGAACATTCCCAAGAATAATAGAATTGGGATCCGAAGGAAATACAGCGAAGCCTAGACACACTTGGCTCACAGAATTGACGACCAATGTCCCCCTCACGTCCAGTTCAAGGTCGACGCCATCTAAGAAGTGGATTGTAATCTTTGGTACAACAACTGTTTCATATGCACTCAAATCATAACATGTATCAAGAAGATCTTCAATTCCTTTTGCCTTCTTATAGTTCTTCATCCTTTTACGAAATGATGATCTCAGAGCTGCGTATATGGGTGAAGGTAGCCGCGTGATGATGTTGCCCGAATCGATTATTGCACTCAACTTAGTAAAATATGAAGTATTAAAAGGAAGTTTTTCTCCGCCAACACTTATTCCAGTGAGGGTTATATCGTAAAATTCAGACTGTTCGGGACTAGTGATTATTGGAGTGTATTTTATGAATTTGCTGTTTACAGTATCAGGATTGCCAAAGGTTATGTATCCTGTGGAGCCGTATGGTGAAGGGAGACAATAAGAGAAGTAGCTTGTATTAGTTTTTGAAATTATGGATACCGGACTTCGGTCGAGACCCATAATTCCGGACGCCCCGTTTTTGTCGCCACTGCTGTTGCTGATGCATCCCAACAGAAAAGGGTACAGTGTAAAGTACCCATCGCTGTTGGCTTCTTGTATAGTTATCCTATCAGTCGCCCAAAACCCGCCGCTGCCTGAGCCATCAGCGTATGCAATGTTGAAAGGGCATGCCTTGGATCTGCAATTGTCTGCATTTATTTGAAGCCAAAAAAAAAAAAAAAACTCCGATTATTTCTACCATAGATTTAGAATTTTGATCTACGGCTGATCTTATTCGTGCTTATTTTTTAAAAATCTTCTATCAAGCATAAGTTTGTAACACTGTAGTTTGGATTTAGTTGCCAATGTATGATCTTATCCAATATCTTAATTTTGGTGATGAAAAAGTAAAAGAAATATTAAATCTTGACCTGAAGGAAATAATTCACGGAGTATCTTGCACGTTGTGGAGTTGCAAGGGATTTTGAAAAAGGTTTTGGACTTGGATGGATCAAAAAATGGGTCTCTTTGTTCAAAGCAATGAATGCAGGGCTTGCACTGAGTCCAAGTGACGTCGCTACCAGTATCCAAAAGGAGAGAAACATACTGTTTCGGATCCCCAATGGCGACTACAATATAGTACTCATCCGCCACAGTATTATTAATCTTGGCAGGGAATGTAAAGGACTTCGTTTTCTTTATGTTGTCAGGAATGGCTTTTTGCAAACGCCTTGAATTCTTTAAATAAAGTCGTTGCTGGTCTTTACGCAGAGTTTCTTCGAGGGAGGGACTTTCCCCTTGATTCAGCGTAGAACATGGGCCGTACTTGCTCAATACTTCGAGAGATGCCTTACCGGGACCTTAAACAAGCATATGCGCGCAGACATAGCATGTAATAGTTGCTAATTATTATGATTAAAAAAACAATAATAATGAGAGAAATCAAAACCATAAATGTATATATAAGTATATAATATAATGTAAGAACCTTGAGGCAAAGCTGTCCGTGTGCGTTTGCAAACAGTTGGTGGTAATAGAGAAGTGACTGAAACAGTGTAGCTGTGGGAGAGGTCGTTGTCGTTGGCATGGGCGCCATTGTTGGATGAACAGAGAAGCCAAATAAAAAGAACAAAAGCCTTGAGGAGAATCCACATTATGCGCTCAGACGACTATTAATTTTTGTGGCAAAATGTATGTTCACGAAGCTTCCCAAGTCTCCAAGAACATGGACTAAATATTTGCTGTCTTGGCTTCACTTATATAACACCATAATAGAAAACAATTTAAGATTTTATGATTTGTATATATTTTATAAATAAAAATTTAAGAAAAATACTTTTTAGAGTGAAAGTTTATGGATAGGTTATGATACACCTCCAAAGTTTTATATACAAATTAATTTTATACAAACTAATATGGTGTAGCGTAGTTAATTGAATAAAAGAATTATATAACCCACATAATTTATTTTTATATTTTCATTCAATTAATGATATAATGCCACATCAATTTGTATAAGAATTTGTAGGTATTATATTTCTCATAATATTAATGTATGTTTTTTTATATAAATTAAATTGGGTGTATTTAAAAAATAAAATTCAAAAAATGTGTTATGAAGATTTTAGAGCGGAGTGTTAAAAGCTCCGGTCTATAAGAAAAATAAAAAGTATTGGGCCTTTTCATTCTACGAACCATGTGTTGGACATTCTTGCTAGACCTCGAGAAAGTGGAAATTAATGTCATGCTCTTAAGTTTCAATCACAAGAGTTTTTCACATTGTGGCTGGAGTGATTTGGACAACCAAAAAAAATAAAAAAAGGTTCCTCCCAACTTCTTCCTAGTACACCAAAAATGACAAAAAAATATCTTGCTTCATGATTGATTAGCTAGTGAACACATTATTGGTGGAGATGGCAATGGGAATTAAAGGGAAGGGGGTTGATATTTTTATAGTCATTTATGATATTATGTATATGTTCTGGTACCTATTAAATTACTTAAGGGAGAGAATGGAGATTCTTGAATAATAATAGGGGATTCTTGAGAGTTCTTGATTCTTAAATAACTGATATATTTTTTAACTTAACTTAATTATATTAATATAAAAAATTTGAATAAAAATAAAAATTGACAATATATCTTACATTAACATTAATCTATTATAAAAGTTACACTACAAAATACAAATCATCAGAATAACTATCTTGATCGATCTTCATAATCCTATAACAAAAAAAAAAAAAAAACTACTTTAAGCCTATGTTTTGTTGGAAGAAATAGTTGGAGAGGAGATGAATGAAACGAAAAGAGCAGAAGAGAAATTGAGGGAAAAATAGGTTCAATATTTTTGTGTTAAATTAATATATTTAGTGTTTTTGTTTTAACGTTGAAATTCTATTTTCTTATTAACATTAATAAAATCTAAAATTGAGTATTCTATGCAAATTTTATAGGCTATTGTTATAAATTTATAATTTAAATTATATAATTTAATTTATTATAAATTATTAAAAATATTTTTTTAATATTTGTAATTTTAAATGAGAAACTCTTAAAAAAATTTTTTGTATTACAGATGAGTTTGGCAATTATTAAAACCTATAGCACGTAGACTTTTAAAAAAAAAAAACCTACTATAAGTTGCGAATAAATTTGATAATTTAAATTTTTATCATTGTAGAATTGGTAATGTAAACCCTCCAGCGGATGGTATCCATTGTCTTCCCTAATTTCGACCTAGTAATAGTCCTATCTTCCACTTTCAAAAGTAAAGCATAAACCAAAAACGAGAAAATATCTCTTGCTCCACTAATATTTGGCCAAGGTCAATCTTGCTTATTTTTAAAAACATAACGTCGAGTTGACACCATTCAATCCAATAAGCAGAAACTAGAAACTTGAAAGCTGAAAACGAAAGGGGAGCATTATCTTTATTGGGCATAACTTTAGAATATGCCTGAAAGATCTATCGTGTGCGCAAAGTTGAGCTCCTGATTACGCACGTATAAATGGTAAAAATGCGGCCATTGATTTCATTCATTTCATAAGTTTTTTTTTTTTAATTAAACCACCAATATAGTGGGGTTAGATGGAATCGCTACTTGTAATATAAATCATGAAATAAAAATCATATACAGAAGGAGGGGAACATGAACCAAAACTTCCTCAATAAATGAAAACATACAGACGGAAATATAATAAAACTAGCGTCTTATATGCGGAAACGCATGAGCATCCATATGAAGAATCTCAGATAAGCCTATGGGCAGATCACGGACCGATAAAATTCGACGGTTGGAGCGAGAAGTGCAAGCCCAGTTGGCTAGAAAATCAGCGGCAAACGTAGCCTCACGAAACACATGCTGAACCACAACCGAATGAGAGGACACCAAAGATCGAACTCGGCGCAAGGACAGAGCATAATCCCATCGGACAGAACTGTCCGATAGGACCCAGGAAACCACAGTAGCCGAATTAAACTCTACCTCCACAACAGAGTAGCCCAGCTGGACCGCCAGCTCCAAACCCTCACAAACAGCCATAAGCTCAGCATAAAGGATCGGTTGATGGCCAATGAATGAGCCAAATCCTGCCAAAACCATACCACGATGATCCCGAAGAACACCCCCTGCAACGGACAACCCTGGGTTACCTCTTGAGCACCCATTAACAGTCAGCTTGACCGTACCAAGAGGCGGTCACGTCCAAACGACAACTCGAATAGGCCGCTGGGGTGAAGCAATCACTCGTAACCCATCCGCAAGCTGAGAATCCAGCGCTCCCCGCAACTGAGATGGCTTGAACCCAAAAGCAGAGCCAACAAGCCGAATGTCTGACACCACTCAAAAAATAACCGCATCCACAGAAAACGAGTGAGAATCAAACCTGAATCCATTCCGAGCCTTCCATACATGCCAAAGAATGAAGCAAGGTAAAATAACCCGAAGATGAGAATGAGAAGAAGCACATCTCTGCCAATGGCGAAGCAAAGCATGGAGTGATAGAAAACTGGTCCGCCGCATCCCTAAACAATGATAAAAATACTCCCACACTTGGCTAACCCAAAGGCACTCAAGAAATAAGTGCCGAGAAGTCTCAGCAGCCTGCCCACAAAAACACCGCGAAACCATACAGAATCCGATCATTGTTTATATAAACCCATTCATTGTTTATATACGATCATTGTTTCTGTTAGGGTTACGTACTCTTTAAGTATATTTATTTATTTATTTATATATAATAAATATATTTTCTTATTAATAAAATATTTAAAATAATTTTCATTTTTTTAATTACATAAATATTTTAAATAAAATTCATCTAATCATATTATATGTAATTATGCAATCATTATCTAAATTTACAGAATATATAAATACAAGTTATTTATAATTAAATAAATTATATTCACAGTTGATAAATAAAATTGGATGTTTTATTTATATTTAGACTGTAGTAAATTTATTGAATGATTTATCTTAATTATGTATGAATTTACTGATGTAGTTTGACTATATTGAGCTCGATCACATATGAAATTTAATTAACCTTAAAATGACTGTCAAACATATTAGTTGTTGAAAAAGATAGCATAGTAATACGTTATTTTAAGGGCATATTTTGAGCAAGACTCACTTAGTCAAAGTGAAAAAGTTTGAGAGGTTCGGATTCTACGCCGTTAATACTTCAATATGATATATTTATATACTCAAAATGGAAAATTAACTATCAAAGTGCACTCTTAAAGTTGGAAATTTGAAAGGAAAAACACATATCCCACATAGAAAAAATAAGCTAAGGGATTTGTATTTATATATAAAATCTCATTCATACATGAGAAATAATTTTAAAGATAAAGGCTATGTTCACATGCGTGAGGGGTGTAAATCACAGTCTAATTTAGTTGAACTTGTGTGCACCTGTGCGTCCTGCAAACATGAATGTCATCCCAAAATCACTTAAGTCACGTTTTGAATTTTTTAGTAACAGTTTTACAATTAAAAACAGTTATAACATAATTCAATTTTGAATTCAATGGGCTGCTACATAAGCAATTGAATATAATTTGCTGTAATAAATTGAATGTTTGAATTCAATTTCGTTGGTTAATTACTTTAATAGTTATAAACTCTCATGACTATAAAAAGGCAATGACTATAAAAAGGCAATCTTCCTTTTTTGTTTAACACACAATAGAAAATAAAGAGCACTTAAAATCTGTTTTTCTCTCCTCTTCCATTTTGTTCTGATCGAGTTCTGCATAGTTGCAATTCGCTGGAATTATTCGGTTGTGCTTATCAAATAATTCATTTCCATTGTATCATGGAAAATAGATACCAACAGACTTAACAGCACCAGTGTAGTAGGTGATAAATCTGTTTTATGAAACTGTTATTAACAGGCCTTGGGTTTATTGTTGGGTTTATTGTTTTCCTAGTTATTCTTTTGCTTATTTTATTGTTGTTCTTAATACATGCACATTACATTATATTATCAAATTGTTTATGCTGTTATAACTTATTTTACATGTTGGATTCTGCAATTATTCATTTCCACTTGTTAATTTCCTATATTACTTTACAGTTACTGCATTATTTTTTTTTCAATTGCTGACTTACTTCAATTATTTTCAATATTAGTTTTATTACAATCTCAATTCGAGTTAATTATAGTTTTATGTGTGTGATTATTATTTTATTTGAGTTACCAATGTGCACGATATATATTTGTAATTAAGACTACCCGATATCTTGGTGGAAGCAATTATGAACAGTAAAATTATATATTAACAATATAGAATTTGTATAACACATCTCTTGACGAACTTTTAGTACTTGATCATAAAATTCTTTGGCCAAAGTCTGTCAACATAATTAGTATGTTGAAAGTGATTATTAGAGAAAACTAATAAGTGTCAAAGAAAAAGATGTAATTAAATTGATTAGACAGTTGAGATATCAATTTAATTAACCATCTAGATAGCATACAATTATGAAAGTCAGTTATAGTCTTTTAGTAGAGTAGATTTTGAATTAAATAACCGAGCTAATTTAATTACGAGCCTAATTATTGTAACCATTATTGTATGTACCCAAATGATCCCTAAGTTGGCTTACTTAATTGATTATACTATTACAAAACTAATAAGTAAGATAACTAGTTATTTTGATTAAAAACTTAATAGTAGGGGCTCTAATTAATATACTTGTATATAATGGATCTTGTGTTATTTTACAAGCTGACCCCAAACAAGTGATGCATTATCTTTTAATTTAAATATTTTTTTTTATAAAATTAAAAAGGAGATAAAATAAAAGCCTGGAGCTTCCAACAAAAGAATATAAAAATGCTCGTTTGTCCACAACAGAACAGGGAAGCCATACAGATCAGAGAAAAAGAAAAAAATTCTCTATAATTTTGAGAAAAAAATTTATATTGCTAGTTGCTTTGAATAGTAAAAAAGTGTCCACACGTCAACTGCAGATCAAACCTGAGTTATAATCTACAAGATTGTTGGTGATAGATTATGATCTAACAAAATTAATAGTGATAGAACGGGATTTGAGAGGCTAAATTACTTTTACAAAAAAGCAAATGTTCGATTTATAAATTTTAATAATTTTATATATTGTATGAGAATTATGTTGGTTTTAAAATTGTTTTACATCGATAATAATGGGATCGTTCTCTCATACAATATATAGAATTACCATAATCTTGAAATCGTACATTTGCTTTGTTGTTGTAGTAATTAAGACTCCCAAGTGATGTTTTATCATCACCTCTCTTACTAGATCAAGATCTGTCACCAATGATCTTTCAAGTTATGACTCAAGTTTGATTTGTACTTGACGTGTAGGCACATTTTTCACCATTGAAAGTAATTAGCAAGAAAATATTTTTCTCTCAAAATCAGAGAAAAAAATTCTCTTTTCTTGATTTGTATTATAACTTCTCTTTTTTCTTTTGTGGAGAAAAAAACTTTTTTATATTGTAGTGGTGAAAAACCCTAGACTCCTTATTTGTCTCATTTTTTAATTCTATTAAATCAAAATAATTGATTTAAATTAAAATAAGATAAAAACCCAAAATCTTTGGAATTACACTTGTTATAGTTATAGGGGACCACCTTGTAAAATAACACAATGCCCCTTATACACAAGTATATTAATTGGAGTCTTCCGCCAAATAATATATTTAGGTTTTTAACCCAAATAACTAGTTATCTTATTTATTAATTCAGTAGTGGTGTAGTCAATTAAATGAGATAACCCATAAATCATATAGGTATATACAATAGTGGCTATAATAATTAAGCATATAATTAAACTAATCCAATTATTTAATTCTAAATCTACTCCACTATAAGATTGGAACTGACCTACATAATTGTATGCTATCTAAGATAGTGTTCTCGAATAATAATTCGACCCATACCACATTAATTTCTTTACTAAACAATCCTTTGTACCACGTTACTAATTAAATTGATATCTCAACTATCCAATCAATTTAATTACATATTGTTCCTTGACACTTACTGGCTTTCTCTAATGATCAATTTTAACATACTAATTATGTTGAAACACTCTGGCAAGAGAATTATATGATAAAGTATCAAAACCTATCAAGAGATGTGTTGTACAAATTCTATATTATTAATTTATAATCTCACTGCTCATAATTGCTTCCACCAAGATACCGGGTAATCTTGACTATAAATGTACGTCGCGCCCATTAATAATTCAAATGGAACAACAATTATAAATATGAAACTATAATTAACTCAAGATTGAGATTGCAATAAAATCAATTAAATTTTATATGTGATCCAGTACACAATTAAAACAAATCATTCAATGAATTTACTACAGTCTAAATATAAATAAAGCACCCAACTCTATTTATCAACCGTGAACTTAATTTATTTAATTATAAGATAACTTGTATTTATATTTTCTGTGGATCCATATAATGATCATATAAATACATATAATATGATTAAATGGATTTTATTCAAAATATTTATGTAATTAAGATGTTTGAAAAAATATCTTAAATATTTTATTAATTAAAAAAATATATTTATTATAAATAAATAAATTAATATGTTTTAAAGAACACATAATCCCAATAAATTACGATCTGTTGCAAAATGGTTTTTAACAATAGATTTTAGTATTGTAAAATTCCAGCTGAGAACCCATGGCTAAGACTAATTTGATCTAATATCTAGAATTATCTGTCCTTTACAAGGGACTGCTGATGCATGTTTTATTCGCTAGTCACATGATGTCATTACCCGAGATCACATCTTTATTCTTCCTGAGTCACTATTTCAATCAGTGTTGCTGAGATTTAATTGAGACATTTAATGAAGCACCTGATTCATTTCATCAAACACTTGATTTTCTGCCAAGGCAATGACACTCGGGTTGTCATCACACTAAATCCTTGGTTTTGATGAATTGCAGCTTTAGTTCTGAGAGCAAAGACATTAGCCAAACCACCTCTGCTGCTGTAGTGCTCTATATTCAGCTTCTCTATGAAGTAAATCCCTAACAAAATTTTCAAAGTTAATTTCTAAAGGAATAAAAAATATTAATTAAAAATCAAATTCATATTGAAAAATTTTACTGTTTCTTATATATAAAGGTCCGTACTTTTTATTTATTTTCATATTATTATTTATATGTTTATATATTAATTGACTAATCAAGTCGAGGTTCATTCAAAAAGAATATATATAAATTGTTGGGTTTCCATTGTTGAAACTTACAAATGGAATTCCCGGTACCAAGAACTTGGACACAAGAATGATATCGAGATAACAAAACGCAAAAGGCAAATTAGCACCACAGGCCAAACCCCTAAATTAAAACTGAAATTAATCGCCCATACTTATTAAAGAGTACACGCACTTGGCTCATTCACATCATCACACTCAATTTTATCTAGTAAATTACATTGAAAATATACACACAAATATAATTATTATTTAATAAAGTTTCTTTTACTTTATTAAAATAATAAATAAATTAAAAGATAAAAAAACACATATTCTAAAATATTTTATCTTATAATATATATTAGAGAATTTTTTTTTTTTAAAAAATCACCTATTTTAATAAAATATAAAATCCCTCGCTCAAACATTTTATATAATATATATTTCATATTAACTGCAATTTCCAGGACCAAAACCAAGCCTCCTTCCGGCAACATCGTAGTGCACTTCGTACCCTCGCTGCTGAACATTCCCAAGACTAATAGAATTAGGATCCGAAGGAAATACAGCGAAGCCTAAACATACTTGGCTCACAGAATTGACAACCAATATTCCCCTCACGTCGAGTTCAAGGTCAATGCCGCCTAAGAAGTGGAAAGTAAGTTTTGGTACAACAACAGTTTCATAAGCACTCAAATCGTAACATGTATCAAAATCGTCTTCATCATCTGCTTTTGTCATCCTATATTTCATCATCCGTTTACGAAATGCTGACCTCAGAGCTGCGTATATGGGTGAAGGAAGACGCGTGATGACGTTGCCCGAGTCGATTATGGTACTCAACTTAGAAATATATGTAGAATTAAACGGAAGTTTTTTCCCTCCGACACTAATTCCAGTGATGGTAATATCGTAAAATTCAGACTGTTCGCGAGTAGTGATTATTGGAGTGTATTTTATGAACATACTGTTCACAGTATCAGGTCTGCCAAAGGTTATGTATCCTGTGGAGCCGTATGGTGAAGGGAGACAATAAGAGAAGTAGCTTGTATTAGTTTGTGAAATTATGGACACCGGACTTCGGTCGAGACCCATAATTCCGGACGCTCCGTTTTGGTCATCAGTGTTGTTGTTGGTGCATCCCAACAGAAAAGGGTACCGCGTAAAGTACCCATCTCTGCTGGCTTCTTGTATAGTTATCCTATCAGTCGCCCAAAACCCGCCGTCGCCTGAGCCGTCAGCGTATGCAATGTTGTAAGGGCATTCCTCGAAACTGCAATTGTCTGCATTTATTAAAAAGAAAAAAAAAATGAAAAAATCCTATTATTTCTAATATATATATATATATATACACACGGAATTTGGATCTATGGCTGAGATCTTATTTTTGTGCTTTATTTTTTGTAATAATCTTCTACCAGGTGTAAGTTTATAACACTTTATATATGTTTAGATTTAATTTCTTATGCATTGCTATCCAATAACTACTGATAGCTTCTTAAATATGAAAAAAAGCAATAAAAGAGTAAATCACAACTTAATTTTAATGATAAAAAAATAATAATAATAATTGAGTAAACCTTGACCATTTGGAGGAAGTAATTCACGGAGTATCTTGCACGTTTTGGAGTTGCAAGGGATTTTGGAAAAGGTTTTGGACTTGGATGGATCAAAAAATGGGTCCCTTTGTTGACTGCAATGAATGCAGGGCTTGCACTGAGTCCAAGTGAGATCGCTACCAGTATCCAAAAGGAGAGAAACATACTGTTTCGGCTCCCCAATGGCGACTACAATATAGTACTCATCCAACGCCGTATTATTAATCTTGGCGGGGAATTTAAACGCCTTTGTTATATTTAAGTAATTGTCAGGAATGGCTTTCTGCAAACGCCTGGAAGTGTTTAAATGGAATCGTTGTCGGTCTCTACGCGGAGAGGGAGTGTGTTTGTTTATCCCTTGATTCAGCCTAGAACATGGGCCGTACTTGCTTATTACTTCTAGAGATGCCTTGCCGGGACCTTAATATATACGCGCAGACATAGCATTTAGTTAGTGCTGATATTAATTTATGATCATAAAAACAATAACAGCAGAAAATAAAAAACGTGTGTGTGTGTGTGTTATATAAGAACCTTGGGGCAAAGCTGCGCGTGTGCGCTTGCAAACAGTTGGCGGTAATAGAGAACTGACTGAAACAATGTGACTGTGGGAAAGATCGTTGTCGTTAGCATAGCCATTGTTGGATGAACACAGAAGCCATATAAAAAGAAGAAAAGCCTTGCAGAGAATCCACATTATGCGTGGCTAAATGTATGTTCTCGAAGCTTACAGCAAGAGCATTCACTATGTATTTGCTATCTTGGCTTCACTTATATACAGAAACTGGAGATGGAAATTGTTTGAGATACGAATTCGAAAATTGATTTTTTAACTCCTAATCTGATCAAGTCCATCATAGAATTTCAGTGTCACTGATGCACGGTGCTCTCCCTGCCAAACGTACATTTTCTTAAGGGTAATGAATTTTATTTTATTATAGCAGTCAATTCAAGATCATTGAAAAGCCATACAACGAAATCCTCGAACGAAAAGCCACGCACCCCCACCCCCGAACGAAAAACATTTTCATTGAATTTCAACCATTGATTGACATCTTGTTTTCACTGCAAACTTTAACTATATTCTTTAAGAATATACAGGCAAGCAACATCAAATTCTGAAAAAAGATAAAAGGCTAAAAAATTATATTTGCAGTTTATTTGTCCCTTGAATACTCTTGAGAAATAAATATAAATTTCACTCTTATTTATTTTTATGTATACAAAGACTCAATTTATACAAGTATTTGAAATATAAAAATGAAAATGATAAAATTGACATAAATGATTAGTTATAATTGAGTTAAAAAGAATTTCCGCTGTTGATTGATAATATTAATCTTTTTTATCAAATCAATAATTAAGAGGAAGGTGATCAATCATTTGATTTATTATTTTAATTATATTATTGTCTTATTCTTATTACCCTGTCTCTTTTAAATTAAAATTGGGGAAAAAAAATTATCCCAACAAAATTGGAGAGAGATATACGGCTACAAATCAAGCTGTATTGCATTACCTCTCTATCAGTTGAATTCAGGTGGCTAATAAAATAAAAATAGAGCTAGAGAGTTAAAATTATGATAGTTTGATGTAAAAAGATGAATCTACCCTTTATACAGTGCGGATTTCTGCGCCTAAACATTTTCATTATTATATAACTTGAACGTTTTGCTTGCTCTTAGGTTTTGTACGTACAGTTCGCATCTGGATGATACATGGAAAATGGATGCTACTATCTGTGGGTTTGACAAACATTGAATTTCGTTAGCTACTAGGAGAGGGGAAATGTTGGGTAATATTATCTGTGTTTAATTGTTTACTAAGTCAATACAGATTAATATATGAGTCATTTATCAGGATTAGCTGTAATCGATACATTGACCTCAAATTTCACATGCGCAGAGATCATTGATAAGGGTTTCAATTCATTGTTTGGTCCGCAATTGATTTAAAAGACCTATCAGTACAGCTCAGGAGAGTTGTAGCAGCATCAACTTTATATATTAAAAGTTGGATAAAATGAATAACTTTCTCCATTTAATACGTAAAGATGTGATGCGTCTTAGTAAATTGTATCATCTATAACTTACATCAATCTAATTTTTTTTTTTTAATGAGTCAATTATATTTACCGGGTCCTCCACACCCGTTAATATATTGTTTTTTGAGATTAATAACTGATGCAATAATTTTACTTCGTTGAGAATTGCTAATTAGAAATTTGACCATTTCAAAGGGACGTGCCTGAAATTGAATGAACCTACGTCAATATGACTATGACTTTGGAGACGGCCGAGACTTATTTTTATTAGCTTGTTGGGTACAATTTCAAAAAGAAAGAAAATGCATTTAAAATAATAATAATAATAATAATAAGAGTGAGAGTAGTGTATAGAGGAAATGTAAGTGGCCGTTAAATAAGGAATTGGAGATGAAACTTTTGCGACAAAGAGGATAATCTCACTAGTCTCCACTATTTTAAATTTTCTGTCACAAAATTTTCTTGCCAGGATGTATATAGTGCAATTCGACCGCTACATTTTTTTTTCTATTTTATAAAATAAAAATAAAATTAAAGAAATTAAAGAAATTAATTTTTTTCTCCAAATTGAGGCACTCATTATTTTCATAGAATCTTAAATGAAAAACATCATGTACATGATAAAAAAAATTATTCATCCTAAATTTTAAGGGCAAATTTTAGGGAGGGAATATGGATCACGATACAATTCAAGTTGATAAAAAAATAATAATAAGATTAACAATTATATTTTAATTTATTTGTATCAATCTATTTATTAATCGTTATAAAGTTATTGTAGAATTTGAGTTCTAAAACTTGGAGGTCCATTAGACTTTGGGGTCCACTGGGTTGTCATCGAAAAAACAGCGCATTGATGTGAAACCGCATGAGAAATTTTTATGGGTATTGGTGGTGGTGCCGGCGGCAGAAACGTTGACTACATTTTATTTCATAACCACAATAACCCTTTTTTTTGTTTTTGGACGAATAAATAACCACCTTAAAATTAGTTACCGCAAAATCAAGAACCTTGGAAAAATCTTGAAAGCTTTAAAATTGGCAGTCACCATCATGCCCCGGACAAATCTCATTAAAACGAGAGCAAACGGACTCAAGCAAAAACATTATTCGGTACTGTTTTTTCATCAAAAGTTGTAAGGAGTGGGGACAAACTCGAATACGTTTCCTTTAATGTGTGTTTTAATTTCGTGCCACAGATAATTTAAATTTGGTCCCATCTCGATGATGATGATGATGATGATGTGCTTCCACAAACTATATAATTAAATAAGCATTTATCCATTATAATTACGTAAATATGTTTTCAGTAAATTATTATTTCAAAAAGAAAGAGTTTGTAAAAACAATTATTCTGCTCATCCCACCTCAAATTAAACACATCCACATGAATTTGAACTTTTGACCTTTTGTTTTTACTAGAAACAGTCAGACTAATTAGACTATCATTCAAAAATACAATACTGAAACTTAAATCGCAACAAAATAAACACATATAAACTCTTGAACATTTTTCTCCATTTTTCTTACTCTTTAAGTCCAGCACCCAATGACCATTTTCCTCTCGTTACTTCCCCCTTACATTTTATTTTCAATTTTTCACCGCGACCACCTCTATTTCTTGTTTTCTATTTTTCCTTCTCCCTAAAGCATTGCTCTTTTTACCTTTGCCTAATAATAGACTTTAATTGACTAGGCCTTCGTACACCCCTCAAAATTCTTTTTAAAACTATTTTTGAATTAAAATTACTTAAATTAAAATTCAATTCCAGTAATTCTTTTCTTGTTTTGAACAGAAATTCAATTAAATGCTTTTAAAAAAATTCAATAAACTTTTTACACCCACCCCATTTCATAATTTATATTAATATTTTCAATTTTAATTGAATTTTTTTTTTTTTGAGAAAATTATAAGAGTTTAGAGTTATAAAGATAGAAATTATATAATAATAAGATGAAAAAAATTTAAGATAAATATTTTAGGATTTCTATGAAATTTAAAAAGAAATATCTTTAAGGTAAAATATCATAGGAAAATGATTAATTTTAATAATGAATTTGTATTTTTATCAATTAAACTGAGGGTGTTTTAAGAAATGATTCAAAGGGGGTGTTATGACAATTTTGGAGGGGTGTGCAAAGCTCCACACGTTTTAATTTGCTACATTGGGCTTAAATACAAAAACAAACAATAGAGTTGGACTATTGGCATGAAACCATGTTAAACCAAACCTCCCGCTCTCCAACTATTTTACGATTTTAACCTTTAATAAAATCACATGGAAGGACAAATGATGATAATGATGTGTTTACTAATGATTAATTGAAATGGACTAGTAATCGAAATGGGTTAGAATTAAAATTAACTAGAATCAGAATGGATTAAAATGAGAATCAGAATAAATTAGGAATGAGACTATTTGAACCCGCTAAAATACTCTATAAACCCATTTACTTTTTAAACTCATCATTAAAATTAAAAAATTAAAATTTTACTCTACATACCCACCTAAATACCAAATGTATCTTTAACACAACAAAATTTTTCTTAATGTAATTACTAATATACCATTAAACATCATTAACAAAACTGGTTAGAGTTTCAATTTAGCTTAATAAAAATGTAAAAATAAAGTTTAATCTAAATCACTCAAACAAAATTTAAGTTATATAGCTTTTAGGCCAAATGAATATTGCACTTTATTATTAACGAAATCAAGCATTTGGGATTGAATTTAATCAATTAATTATAAAAAAAAATACATATACTAGAAAATTTAAACAAATCAAATAAAATTTTTGAAGAAATAGCTTTCTCTCTCTATGTTTTCTCTCTAGCCCTATTTCTAGAGCTATCTCTACCCATATAGTAAAATCAAAATTAGAATTGAAGTCATTATTTTAAACTATAACTTAATTAGATCACCTGTTGTGGTATGTTGGAGGCTTGAAGCTATCGTGTGGGTTTTACAACTAGCTATATAATTCGAATTCCCTTACTTTTAAAAGTTAATACTCTCATTTAATTTGAAAAGCAAAAATTTTACAACAACATAAAAATCTAATTCCAAGAGTTGTCTTTATTTTTAGTGTGAAGAGATATTTATAAAAATTATTATAAAAGTCCTTTGAATTCTAGGGTTTAAGCCATGAAGATGGATGACGAAGAAAAAAAGAGTTTTGAAATAGTTGTAGAGAGTAAATTATTTCATTTAATTGTATAATTTTGTCTGCAAAAGTAAATTCATTGATGGACATTATGGAAATAAATATTTTTTATGAAAATATCGGTTTATAGAGTATTTTAGTAGGTTTAAATAGTCTCACCCATAAATTGTTTACTTAAGCTGTAGGAATTGAAATCAAAATAAACTTTATTTCCATTAATGTGCTTATTTTGTTATAGAATCAGTAGAGTAATTTACTAAATACCTTTTTTAATCATTATTATCATCATCATCATCATAATTATTATTAAAATAAATAATAGTTATAATTAATAAATAACAACAACAATAAGAATAATAATAAATAATTTTTGAATAATATAAATAATAACTAAATAAAAATAACAATAAATAATAATAAATAATTATTATTATTATCATCATTATGTTTTAATTACATAATAATAATAATAATAATAATTAATGAAGAATAATAACATTAATGAATTTTATTAATAATAATAATAATAATAAAAATAATTATTAATAAAAATTACATTAATAAATCGAAATTAGAGCTCCAAATCGAAATAAAAGACTGCGATAACAGAATTGGAGCTGTGATGACAACACCGGAGTGTGTAACAGAGGCAATTAAAGACGAAGCGAGACAACTAACGACGATGCAAGAAACAACGACGTAAACATGATGACAATGTTAGATGGTCGGCGACGAGCTGATCAAGCCGATGTTTACCTCTAGTTTTAGATAGAGATATCGGCTGCTGTAGGTGGGGAGAGAGAGAGATCAACTGTTCTCTTTTTTTTTTTTTTCCAATGAACTGAGGACAAAATTGTCATTTCAGAGAGTGGAGTTTTGATTCTCATACCTTCCAAAATCAGAACTCCAGTAATCAATCCCAAATTTGAGTGTGTGTCTCACACGACTCATTATCATTCCCATCTTCAATATAACAACTAAACAAGTTTTTTTATTTTAATTAGCCCATTTTGATTCTCATTCCAAATTAGTAAACACAGCATAAAAGAATTTCATATGACTAAAACCATAATAATATAATGGAAACAAAATAATAATGATGAAAATCCCCATGTTTCTTATTTCAACATCTACTCATTTCTTTAAAAGTGGAGGGACTAGCAACTATTCAATAAGGAATCAATGGGCAATTTTTTAAAAACTATTATAAGCTTGTTGGTTGCATATTCATAGTTCATTTCTTTGTTTATTATTTTTAAATTTTATCATCTTCAAATTGACTACAATAACTATTTAAAGGAATCAAGACAAAATTAATCCTGAAAAATAACATATAGTAACAATTAAAAATATTTTCATGATTTCATGGTTTATTTTCTTCACAACCATACTTACTCATTTTCTTTCCATCATATCAAAATATTCAAATATTTTACATGCTCTATAACAAATTAAAAAGAATTTAAAAATAATTTTTTATGGTAAAATTTTAATAATTTATAATTATAAGCTTATTTATTAAATTGTTCTCTATATTTTATTGGATACATGTATTTTGCTAAGAATTTTCATGTTACATTATGTTTTAGGTAAATTTTGGGAGGTGGAGAAAAATGAAAGCCAAAACTTATTTAACAACAATAGATTTATTTTTAGGGTTGAGAAGTACCTAGCTAAGTTGTAAAGTATGGACTGTTTTTAGGAGTTTTAAAGGTGAAGGAAGAATGAAAGATGGGTGATAATTGTGAGAGGCATAGGTTGAAGGTAAGAAAAGTTTAAGAAGCTCCTTACACCTGTAAAATAATGAAAATAAGGGTAGAGGTGGAGTCAACAGTGGCCGACGACCACACTCCAATGCCCAAGTCAGCTATATGAACTTTTATAGAGTAGAAAGCTTACAAGCTCTCTAAAATGGAGGCTGAAAACTGAAGAAGACATCAATTCCTTGTATAATATGTATGTGTTTAGTTATGAATGGTAACCTATAAAAGAAATAAGCACACAAGGTATCATTTCTAGGATATTTCTTATCCTTTTGTCTAAATCACACATTTTAGGATGTTAGAATCACGTGGAGAAGTTTTTTTTGTAGATTTTGTCATTTTGTACACACAAGGTATACTACTGCAGAGGTTGTCTGTACAGCTGCAGGTGTGGTAGCCAATGACCACTTGTCCTTGGTGTGCTGCTTTATCTTTTTAGCAAGTATAACAGCTGCTTGTCTCCTCCTTTTTTATAAGATATTCTCCATTTGATTTTGCCAAATCAAATATTATCTTTTGGCCATTAAAACAACTCACTTAGAAGATATTTTTTATTACCTCGGTTGTTGTATGACTTACCTTATATACTCTCTCAAATTATCAAATGTACCTAGGGTACCCCTGTGTATTGTTGACTAATCAAATTTATATGGGATAGGTTGGGTATCCTTCATCGCTTTTAACCACAAAACTTCATATTTGACACGTGGCACTTTATTTCTAATTTTCTATTTCTTCCCTAAACACATTACTTGATATATATGTGATTTTTTACTTCTTTTATATACATCGACATTCACATAATATTGACAATAGATTTATAAATTAACCTAAGCTGATCAAAAGTTATGGGTCTATCCCTAATAAAGATACTACTGCAGAAATACTAACATTCAAATAAATGAATTAAGCTGAAAATATAAGGGTAACACTCTTACTTGTACAAAGAATCCTTTGTATTGTAGAAATGATATTTTATTATTCTCAAATTTTTAGATTCTTATTTGTTTAGTATATTTACTGGCTCCCATTTTATTTTCTTAACTTTTTACTTGATGTATGCCTCTTACTTCTTCCATTACTACAGCTTCAACCTAATATCACCATTTTAAAGCAATAGAATGATATGAAGTTAGATAATTAATTTAACTTAGTTGCAGCAGCTGTAGTTAGTTGTTTGTGGGAAAGAAAATGAATTGGTGGAACTGAAGAGTCCAAGACTAAGAGTCAATTTATGATTGTGGTATATTATTAAATAAGATGCTTCTGTTGAGTGGATGAAATAAGTTGCTGTTTAAAAAATAGCTTAGTTTTTAATAAATTGTATTATTGTGGTCGGTATGAATTTGAAAAGGAATGTACATATATTTGATAAATTTTATTATGAAAATATTATTTTATTACATAATTACCAAAATATAGATAAACTTAAATTACCATTTACTTTTTAGAGTATATTTAATAATGTTTAAACATGCCTTTTTTCTTAAATCATTTTCTTTTTAAAACACATTAAATTATTTTCTTAACATTTCACTTAATGCATGTCTCTTGCTTCTTCCAATGCTACAGCCTCAACCTAGCTAGTATCATCATTTAAAAATAATAGAATGGTATAAAGTTAGATAACTAATTCAACTTAGTTGTTTGTGTGAAAGAAAATGAATTGGTGGATTTAAAGAATCTAAGACTAAAGGTCAGTTTGAGATTGCAGTGGTTGATTAAATAAGATGCTTCTATTGGGTGGATGAAATAAGTTGTTGATTTAAAAAATAGCTTAGTGTTTGGTAAACTATGTTGTTGCTGCTAGTATGAGTTTGAAAAGTAGTGTACATATATTTGGTAAATTTTATTACGAAAATATTGTTTTATTACATAATTACCTTACATAATTACCAAAATAGACATAAATTTAAATAAACTTAAATTACCTTTTATTTTTTGGGATATTTTTAATAATGTTTAGACATGCCTTTTTTCCTTTTAAAACACATAAAATTATATAAAGTGAAAAATAAATTCAATTAAATAAAATCTAATGAATTTTATAATATGTTACATAAAATATGATAAAAATTTATATTAACATATAATCTAAACAAAATTAAAAAAAATGTAATATTCGTATTGCATTCACATTAAAAGTAAAATATAAAAAAATGAACTTACTAGATCAAAAGTTTGATACTGGAAAGAACGTGCAATAATTGTGAGAGTAATTTGATTGTAATAGTAATATGATATCTAATGGCTTATATATTATGGTATATAAAAACAATGACATAATTATTAATTTTTAAATAATAAAGTTAAAATAGTAACTTTAAAAATGTATGGTGACTTATGTAATAAACTGTTTATGAAAAACAATCCCCTACCTGCTTTTAAAAACTGCGATCAAAATGAAGAAAATTTTGAAATAAGCACATTTTAAAAAATTTTTCAAACACTATTTTTATTAAAAAGGAAAATTATCAGTCATATACCCTTAAATGTCACTAATATCATTTGTACTATAATATTTTTAATATGTATCACTCGTATACCTTAAGTTAGTAAATCATTTTTACTGTCCACCCTACTATTTATTACCGTTAAGAAGTAAATGAAATTTTGGTAAAATAACGATTTTGCCCTTGAAACAAGTAAAAGAGAAACTGTGATAAAAGATGACATGTTAATTTCTTGCAGTGAAACATATTATTTTCGGACGACATATTATTTACTGAATATAACCGTATGACATGTCATTTTACTAGAATATAATTGCATAACATGTCGTTTTATTGGAATATAAATGTATGATATGTCGTCTTATTTCAGTTAAATGAAAATATTTTAAAGATGACATGTCGGTTTACTAGAATACTGAAGGATGATATATCGTTTACTTGGACGACATGTCCTTTTATTACAAAAAAAAATTGAAATAAAAATAAATATGCACAACACACATGACCGGATCTCATAAAAAGAAATATGCACAACACACATGACCGGATCTCTTCTTCTTTTCACACACACAAACACAACAAAAAAGTAAAGGGGAAGCTGGTAGCACACTCACACGCATAATAATTTTTCTTAAAGTGATTTTTAGTCATATAAGTTAAGAGATTTTCTCTACGTCTGTCGTGCTATCTTTGATCGTAAGTGTTGTCGCTATGATGATGTGGTATTAACTTCCCCTTTACCTTTTGTGTAGTGTATTTGTGAAGAAAAAAGAATAAAAGAAGAGATACAATCATATGTGTTACGCGTGTTTCTTTTTGTTACACTTTTTGAGTAATAAAACTATATGTCATCTAATAAATTTCAATGTAAACTACATGTCATCCAATAACTTTCAATGTAAACAACATATCATCCATTAATGTTCAATATAAACGACATGTCGTCTGAAAAAACGTTGTTATTTCCCTTAAATAAGACAATATGTTATACAACTTTATTATAGTAAAGCGATATGTCATCTTTTTATATTTCAGTAAAACAGCATGTCATCTGTAAGTAATATATTTCACTTAAAAAAATGACATATCATTGTTTATCACAGCTTCTCTTATGTTAAAAGATCATATTACCTCTATGACATCAGTATATTCTAATGGTTGGTAACGGATTGGTGGACGGCAGAAAGTGTTTTATCAACTTAAGGTATACGAGTGATATAAATTAAAATTGTTATAGCACAAATGATATTGATGATATTTAAGAGCATATGGCTGATAATTTTCCTGTTAAAAATTATAAAATAAGCAAGTTATTGAATTCTAACGTTAATTCCAAACAGAGCCTACGAGACTTATTTAGATTAGAATGAATGGTATTTTTGGAATTAAATGAAATGGGTCTAATGAGAAAAAAATGAGGTTAAATAACTCCTAACTCTTTTTTATATGTATCATTCTATTATAACACCGCAATAATAATCTCAAAACTTGAGCCTTTCTTCAACTACACCTCTTTGTAATAGTTGTAAAAGTTTTCTTTTTAAGAATTTTTATTATGTGATCCACATGATAAGTCACTTATTTGAGCAGATAAATAGATAAACTAATATTAATAATCAATTTACTCATATTATGGAAGAATTTATTAATCACTTGCATTTTAATTTCACGTTTTTGATAGAAGGAAGCATAAATACTTTTAAGTTATGAATTACTACTATAAAAAGGATCCCTAGCCTAGCAAAAAAAAAAAAAGCTTGCTAAGAACTTTTTTCTGTCACAAGAAAAAGATTATAAAGGAGAATAAACTAGAAGACACATTTATAAAATTTAGTGAATATAAAAAACATTTAAAACTTGAACAACTATGATTGGAGATATGATCCTGTTCTTAATTAAATAATTATTTTACATGTGGTATCAAAACTATCTTCATATCATGTTGTTCAGATATATAATTTTGTATGGCATGTTTCATGGTATATATCAATATGGAATTGAATTTTATATCTACTAAAGAAGTTTTTTTATATGACTTCTCATGAATCTATACAGTTTGATTCCTAATTTAATGATCTTGTTAAGTTAATATACACGAATCAAGGTTTCGTACTAATTTGAAATCACGGCTATGTTATGCTTTTAAGAATCAATAATGGCATCCATAAAGTCGTATGCGTTCAATAGTTTTGAATGCAATATATTTTAATGCTATTATTGTCAAATTGCATTTATAATATAAAAACTGCATGGAATTATATATTACATCATATGATATTATGATTATAGAGGTTGCCCATGAATAAATTTTCATGGATTTATTAGGTTCATGCATTTTAATTTAATATATATTACATGATAATAAAGTTTTGCTTATTACAAGGTTTGTTATGTCATGGTTTTTGAATGCTTATCAAGTTTAGCTCCCATTTGGTTTGGGCTTATGACATTAAGACCATACAGAGTCCATCAAGACCATACAAGAGAATAGCTATGTTAAAATTGTAAACCTCTCATTTGATGTTTTAGTAATAAAATCATACACTTATTTTTTTATCCATGAAAGTGTAAGAATTATCTTTTGAGATTTTGGATATCGATCTGTGTCTTGTATTTATTTTAAGTATAAAGTTTAGACATAAAATTAATGAATCCAAATTTTGTTCGATGGAATCAAATGTATGGTAAATATTTAATATCATTATTGCATTATTTGATTTATTGGTGTCAAAAATAAATATCATATATCTTGAGATTAGCCATAGCATCTTAAGGTATTTTGATATAAGATATAATGCATAAAGACATAAAATGACATTATTATTAGTATGGATTATAAATTTGATATTTCCGCTGCATAAATGCAATCCATATTTTTACACTTAAAGTTGATTGTGCTAAAGAGAATATTGACATCAACTTCTAGCCTATTATTTGTGCTATTTTTGTGATGCCATTGAAGTTCTAAAATATTATTGTACCTTGAAAGTAGTCATAGCAATTCAAGATATGATGATATATTTTAATGAAGTATATAATATCATATAAAGATGAATCAAATGATATATGGCATCAAATGTTTGCAATTATTCATTAAATGGTTATTTGGCTAGCATGAAATGCATATGCTTTCCCCTAATTGATCGCATGATGATCTAGATATATAGCGTTTCTTGTGGATGAATAATTTGTTCTTGCAAAATCAAATACTCCATATGAATAAGATGGATATAAGAACGGGAAAGATTAAATCTATTGAGCTTAAAAATCTCATGGATGTCAAAGAGGAAAACAATGGTAATTCTATTACTCAAGGGTGAAAGTTTTATGAAGCCCATGGAAAAATAATTTGTGACTTCTCATAAGGAATTGGTCATTGCCCTAATTTCAATGGCAAATTATAAAGATGGACTAAATATAAGTCTCTCATTTATGATTTATCATATGTACAATGTTAATCTCATTTGGTTTATAGAGAACATTGTTGATCAAAGTATAAATCTTAAGGTTAGTGGGAGCTATAAAGTTTTAGTTTCATATATAGATAATAATTTTGCAAGAAAGTTAAGGTTGTTATGCATAGGGTGAATTACTTTGTCCATTATGAAATCATAAGTTCGTTACATGCTATGAGAGAAAAATGCAAGCATTTTGGTTAAGAAATTTTATCAATGGTTTGAAAATGATTATCGATATAAAGACCATTGATTATTGTAGAAGCCAAAAATAGATTTATTGATATAAAGATAAATTATATAATGAGCTGACTATTAATCATATATAAATATTTACAATGTTAAGCTCATTTGGTTTATAGAGAACATTGTTAATCAAAATATAAACCTTAATGTTAGTGAGAGCTATGAAGTTTTAGTTTCATATATAGATAATAATTTTGCAAGAAAGTTAAGGTTGTTATGTATAGGGTGAATTACTTTATCCATTATGAATTCACAAGTTTGTTACATGCTATGAGAGAAATATGCAAGCATTTTGGTTAAGAAATTTTATCAATGGTTTGAAAATGATTATCGATATGAAGACCATTGATTACTGTAGAAGCCAAAAATAAATTTATCGATATAAAGATAAATTATATAAGTATGAGCTAACTATTGATCATATATATATATATAAAGCTCATGTTAAAAGATCCCATGGATAAAGTTTTGTTAGATAAAATGTGGTAATATGGATTGTATGATTTTATTGACTGAATTTGAGTTATATATGTTATTTATGCACATAAAGAATTTTGAAAAGTCCATTGGGATTATCAAAGTTGGCCCTAAATGATTTATGGAATTTCTTCATAAAGTAATTAAACTTAAGAAAGCTTCATACTAATAATACATGAAAAGAAATGTTTCTTCTTTTTAGAGGCATAACTGTCATGATTCATGTATTGAAATTTTTTATTAAGTTTATAAAATTTTACTTATATGTAAGTAATTAATATTTCAATGTTCATATTAAGTTATAAGTTTATTCTTCATTTATCATGTGAACCAAGTGGAAAAATGTAAGAATTTTCATTATGTGGTCCACATGATAAGTCACTTATTTGAGTAAATAAATAGATAAATTCATATTAATGATATATTTACTTGTTTTAACGGATAATAGAAGAGTTTATTAATCTCTTTCATAATGAAAGTGATAAAGATTATTAATTTCACTTCTTTGATGGAAGGAAATGTAAAGATTTTTAAATTATGAATTACCGCTATAAAAAGAGTTTCTAGCCAAGCGAGAAAAAAAAAAAAAAACCTTGCTAAAACTTGTTTTACATCACAAGAGAAATGATATAAAGGGGAATAGGCTAGAAGATGCCTTTATAAAGTTTTGTGACTATAGAGAACACTTAAAGCTTGAACAATTATGATTGGAGGTATGATCCTATCATTAATTAAATAATTATTTTACATTCTTTCCTCTAATAACACCCTCTTCAATTCCCATGGTTGAACTTGAAATAATAAGAAAGATATGATTTATTCGAACACACAGAGCACGCAGTAGAAGCAAAAGTAAGGACGCATGTGGTTAATTGCTTCATCTCAACGAAGCATCGAATAATTAAGCAAAGATTAATGAGACCTAGCGATCAACAAAAGATGACTATGAAAGCTAGAAAGAAATTTGGACACAGTAGCAAGCAAATGCAGACGTTAAGGCGTGCAATAGGCTAGATACCAAGGAAAATAATAAATAGTGAAGAATTATTTAGGAGCTAGCTTTTGGTAGGAAAAAAAAAATGTTAGAAGATGAAATCTCTCCCCAAAAATTTCGAGATAGCTATATTATAGCGTAGCTTATGTACATTACCAGACTAATGGGTGGTTCCCTATAAAACCACAAATTTATTGTTGGTCCATGAATGAACAACAAAATCTTAACAGATATTTTCTTGAGAAAAAAAAATAACTACTCAATTTGAAAGACAATTTAAACACCTAATCACATTCTTAAACAGGATTGAGGAAATTGAACCCGAGATCTCACCCTAAGCAAAAATCATACCACCAGACCAGACCAGACCAAAATGCCCTTCTCACGACCTAGATTTTTCAGATGATCAAACTATTGTTTTCATTATTAATGATTGCGTCTCGTTTATTCAAAAGGAGAGATAAGATTATCAAGAATCAGCGCCTTATAAACCGTTTATCTTACATGCATGCATGCATGAGCTGGCTGCATAGGCGCGAAGGCATTGCCATTATTACAGCGCTTTCTTAATTGACATGGATTTTGCCAAAGCTTTATGAAAAACATTGAAAACTATATCAGCCATTAATAATTATTAGCATGATTCTTACTTTTGGAAATCGGAAACATATCAATGGCCATAAATAGCCCCAATAAAGTTATGATTAATGCTCCAAAGTCAAGGAAAACTAAACCTCTGAATCAGCATTTTTGACTTGAGCATGGGGTTCAGTGAATGAATGGACTGAATTGAATTTTATATTCAAAGGCTAAAACAATGCATGAACAATAAAAGTGTGCCATCATGTTTTGAACCGACCAAAATTGTTCAAACACTACCAAAGCACATACTAGGGAACTCTTGAAAAAAAAAATAGATAAATTGATCCCATGTGACATTAAATTTTGTATCAAAATTAAATTATTGATTCTTTTTGGGTTAAAGCTAAAATCAATAATAAAATGTTTTACGACGTTGATCAATCTTTGACTATTTCACTTTCGTGAGTGTTTACGGTTGTAACAACATTTACTGGATCCCTGTCATTTTTAGACATTTAAATTTCTTTTGTTAATAAAATCGGTCTATTTAAACGAACTTAATGGTATTAATATACTATATATTCATCGAAACAAAGATTAATGTATTGTACCCTTATTTCTTGAAGACGAAAAGGATCTAAATGTTTAGTTTTATAATGGCAAAGATTTCTTCTCAAAAAAAGAAAAAGAAAGAATGGCAAAGATTTAACCGTCCATTTCTAAGACGGTGAATCAAACGGTTCATTGGGGGCAAACTCCAAAAGTCTAGGTTACACAGTGTCTTTGGTTTAGAGTGTTTTGACAAAATTTCTCGACAGCGACGTGTTAATTAGTCCAAAAGCGAGGGCATTATTGCGTGAAAAACAACTGCTTGGAAAACCAGCAAGCGAATTTCAGCTCTTCGTGCCCGTCACGATCGGTAAGTATAAAGCCCAAAACCGAAAGGTATTTCTAAAGAAACCCGCAAAAGCATTCAATTGAAGAAGAAAAGGGAAAATTTGATCGGTTTCGGTTGCATATGCAAAGCAGCACACACACTACACATATTATTCTCAAAACCAGACAACTGGATGGTTTTGTGGAAACCGACGGGAATCTCTAATTCATCTGGGGATACTAGCTCGCACAAAGTGCTTCTTGCTTTATTATTATTTTTTTTCTCTTTAAAATGAACACGCATTCAATAATTCCAATTTTTATAGTCATTTACTTCTGATCAGCCAGCAAACCAGCAATATTTTAATATCATGTTCACTTATATTGATGCAAAAGCAAAATAATAATAATAATAATACATTACTGACCCCAAAAGTCTACAAAACAAGGAGAGGTACATTCATCCGAAATTAAATTTCAAACCCCACTAAACACAAACAATATACGGTTTAACACCCGCCATTACTGGCATAAAACTGTACATGGCAGTCGTATTTAAAGAGCAATAGGACATGTTATTTGCATGAATAATATTAATGATTCAACAATTGAATCTTAAATTGAATTGAAGTAACATTCGTTTATTAAATGTTCGAATATTAATTTTTATTGATTATAAAATTTATTATTTAATAAATAATAATTGGACTCCACTGTTTAAATTCTTACCATTCTTATATTTGGATGGAAAATAATTTCACAGCACCCACCACCAATTGTTTACTGTTAAGAGCCCAAAGCAAGATTCAATTTTGGTACTCAAATCTAGCCAACAACCCACTTGCCTCGGCCTTTCTCAGTTTTGTCACACAATTACAGCTCAACTTACATTCTGCATACCGAATTTCATTCTAAAGCCAATTCACACCGCAACATCACCAATTGCCAATTGCCAATTGCCAAAACATCTTTAAACAACCAATAAATTTCACTATCACTTCACCAGACACCATGGATTGATTCTTTTCCGTACAACTTGCTTAAGCCCGAAAGGCACATTACAAATTACAATCATTTCACCAAAAGCTGGATTCCACAGGCCCAGACCACCACCAAAATCTATACAGTGCTTCGCCCATTGCCCCCACCAGTCCACCACAACATTCATAAAATCTAAATAAAAAAAAAAAGCATCAGAGTAACGTGCATTTCTAAATTTGAACGTCAATGCAGCAAGAATATGAGTGTACTTTTTAATTTTCATTTTCGGAAGAAAGAGATTGTTATTTGTTAACCCTTTATTATCTACAACCATATTGTCGATGATGCCCGGGAATCACATAATAAACTCCAAAAATAGAAGAAAAAAAAAGGGTGTAAAATAGAAATCCGGGTGTTAAAAAAATTATTTAAAATTACGTCAACATTTCTTTTCAACAATATCGGCATCGTCATCGTGATTAACCTTGGCAGGACCCAAACCACGCGAGTTCACAACCGCGTGTGGCGCGTCAACAACAAACGCTGACGACATCTCCATCCGACAGACCCTAACGGCACCTAGAAGCCTCTCGGGCAACTCATCCTCCGTCTGCGATTCCACCAGAAACCCCATGTCAATCGTCACGCTCGTCACGTACCCCAACGCGAGGTGCAAAATGGCGCTTGCAATCGTCGAGCTAGCGATGTCCACGTCAATCTCCAAATAGTTAGACCCCCTGTGGTAATTACACGTCAGCGCCTTCCCTAACAAGCACGCGCTGTAATTGCCCACCGCCTTTTTCACGATCCACGGACCTTTCACGATCCGGTTCACGATCTTAAACCGCTGGTTCCTAAACGCATCGTCGCCGTTAACGAAACGGTATAGCAAAGACCCCGAGGGGATAGGATCCTCTGTGGCGAAATAAAACACGGCACTGTGCTGGTCCTTGCCGGGGACTTGAAGATTCACCGCGAAAATGAAGCTCTTCAACGACTTACCCTGAGACTGCGCCCTTTTGAGCGCTTGGGCGATGCGATTGTCGGGGCGAGCGAGTACGTTGTCGAGTTTGGTAGTGGACCTGAGCCAGTCCACGCCTATTGGTAAGAGGAGGTAATCACCGGCGGGGGATTTTTGCTTTTTTGTGAAGTAGTTTTGGGATCGTAGAGAGAAGAGATCGCCTGGAGGTGAGGCCCAGCCGTTGGTGCCTGTGTGGAGGTCCACGTGGCGGAGGGATCCGCCGTGGATTGATTCGGTGATCCATTCGGGGAGTCCGGTGCTTGAATCCCGGTAGTTATGCTTCGTTGGGCACATTGTGATTTTTTTCCCCTTTTTCCCCTTCCTTTCTCCCTCTTTTTTATTTTTATTTTTATTTTTTTCTCCTTCTCTCTCCGAACGACAGCGATATTTTCGTCCTCCGACTCTCCGTTTGAGAGTGAAGTTAGTGAAGGTGTGGAGAATGGATTAAGGAGACGAGAGGAGAGGTCAGAGGTGTAATATTATGAGAGGAGAGATCAGATGCCCCACTCCTGTAAACTACGAAAAGGCCCTTTCAATAAGTGTGACCGGGAATTTAACAAATTTTCTATGGTTGCCCTCGGGGCTCTCTAATCAGGAATCATCATAATAATTAATCACCATCTTCTTCTGTTTGGCCCTCTAATTTTTCCCATAATATTAAAGCTATTTTTAAATTTTTCTAAACAATTTTATTTGTTGGATTTTTATATGTTAAAGAAAAAAAATCTATGGAGAAGGTACTAATTAAACAGTGACATGGTACATCATTATTAGTTGTGGTCATGACATCTTATCATAAATTAATTTTTAATTGTGATGGTTAAAGATAAAATGAGAGTGAAAATTTCAAGCACGTGGTATAGTTTTATTAGATGTGAGATAGATCTTATTTAATATTAATAAAGTAATAATATTATGGTGTATTTACTGGCCAATAATCAGAATCAAAATTTTAAAATCAAAATCAATAACCCATTTATTTATAAAATGAAAAAATTTGGAATCGAAAATATTGAGGGATCCACAAATTCTAGAATCATTACCACAATTTCGATACTCGAGGTTGAGAATTAAAAATGATATTTTTATCCTCAACTATATTTCTTAATACTGATTTTATCATTGATTTAAATAATAATAAAGAAACAAAAAAATAATGAACCAATTTGAACCGGTGGTAGTTATGGCTTCGAATTAGCAGCTACCGCATCCAACCTGTAACAGCCATCGCGTCGAATCAACAGCAACGATGCTATCAGGTCGCAAAAGTTAAATTGGTTCCGATCTGATACTGATGAAGATGTCGATGATGATTGTTGTTGCCGTCATTGTTGATGATGAGAATTATGATCTTGATTTTGATTATTATTATCTTTTTAAATGGATTATTATTATTATTATTAATGATAAAAAGTGTTATAGTATTATTGTTATTATTATTATTAACAATAATTATTATTAATAATAATTTTTAATAATAAAAATCACAATAATTATAATACAAAAATAATAATATGACAATAATTAAATAAATATTTTTTTAATAATTTATAACAATCTAAATAATTTTAATCTCAATTTCAAGATAAAATAAACACATCAACAATAATACTATTCATTCTGATTTTAATTTCTACAATAAAAATAATAATTTATTATAATACTCATTTTCCATTTCCATTCCAATCCATTTCGATTCCAATCCATTTCTATTTCTATCTATTAGTAAATAAACCATTATTCTCTTGTTCTGTAAAAGCTACTGCACTAAATTCATTACAATTTTGTATTCAGCGTGAAGGTCCGACAAGCAAATAATCATACTATTTTAGGACCACAAAATAAACTTTCATCACATTCATTTCATTCTGAAATCAAGCAATAATGCTAATAACTAAAAAAATATCGTCGCACTTACCCGATTAAAATACAAGTTTCATATCTCAACAAATATTGATATATATGATGTACCGCTACTCCAACCACTACGCATAATGCATTAATTGATTAGAAGCCATGTGTATGCTACAAAGTTGACATAAAAACTTTCTAAAACACATTTACAATTATATCTAACCAAATAAGCACCTAATACATTTATATTGGAGAATCAAGTGATCCTATTAAAAAGATTTACATTATCAATGACTAATAATAGCCTACTTACCTACCTTACAATTCCCGCAAGGACAATACAACTATATTAAATTCAATATTTTTCTTTAGGCATGATGATAAAGGTCAAAAATGGAAGTCACTATTGTTTGTAGGAGAATAATATAATATTGCATGACAATGTTGTATTTCTGAATTGCAAGGGCCCACTTCACTGAGGCCTGAACCGAAGAGATAGAGAATTTTCTTTTCCACAAAAGGACGAATTTTCTTTTTGTCAATCATGTAATTAATGCAGAGCATAAGAGAGAGAGCATGGCAATCATGTAATTAAAGCCAAAACGGGAATTGGGATCGGATGGGACCGATAACTTTTACAGTTGTGTTGACTTCATCGATGTTGACGATAAGAACAGCGACACGCTGGCAGAGCAATTCAAGGATGCAATGACACTAACTTCGACACGTGGCGTGTTACTGAGCAACTTAACGCAACGGCGTTTTGCAGCATTGTGTCAGAGCTGGTTATGTCAATAACAACTCACAACGGCTATAAAGAAAATATTAACGCCTCCGTATGCGAATAAGTTGCCAAAATTGGACACCATTGACACATACATTTGTTAGCATCTTTACTTATAATTTATTCCTTCATGATCTAATATATGATGGCTTCATTTTTTGTTTCTTTTGTTGCGAGATGCATATGCATATCCAGCCCTCGAGTCAATTTATTTTCAATCAGAAGAAAAGGAAATGCCTAATGATGTCTTTCTTAATTCCTATTGGTGTCTGCCTCGAAAAATAAAAGCAACTTCGAAATGGTCTAGAGATTCCTGGGGTCGCAAAAGAATAATAACAATAATAATAATCCAGCTCGATTGCCTTCTCAATTCCTAAGAATCATGATATTATCAAATAATCTTTCTAGTTTCCCTTCTCAATTCCTAAGAATCATGAAACTATCAAACAATCTTTCTAGTTTCTACCATACAGGCATCTCAGAATCATTTCATCCAAGTAAATTATTGTGTAATTCTTACCTAATGTTGCCTAAACCACAGATGATCTACTGAAAATTGACAACAAATGTCCTGCAAGGATTCAACCAGAGGAGAAAACTGAAACAAAGATTCAAGGTGATATGTCCTACTAAAAACTTAAATTTAATTTACGTCCCTTAACAGTCAAAATTACTCCAAAATATAAACATTTCTCTGCTTATATTATGTAATTTATCTTCTAAAAGAAATTAACAGTTGCTCAACTATATCAAAATAGAAAATAAATAAATAAGTATCCGGTAGATGTGAATTAAATAAATTAGCTGTCACCATATTACATAGCCATATGCAGATGCAGTCTGATAGCTAATACCTGCCAAATTCAAAAGATAAGTTTGCCGCCTTAAATATAAACAGACTATGCCCATCCTAGAAGCATTGTACCCAAATGGGGTTTTATTTTAGGAGGCAACTTCAAACCTCATCCTCCCACTAGTACACATACAGCCAAAACCATAACACTGGAGTATCTCTTGGGCTCCTGCTTGCTTGTGGGTAACTTACTGTAAATCTTTACCACCAGGGTTTGGGTTGTTTCTAAGCATAAGAACTGGAGCATAATGGATCAAGAAACTTTTCTCCCATCTTCTATATTTTTTTTTCCTTCACTAAATAAACTCAAATATTGCTTTCAGAAACTTAAGTCATACCTATGTCTTCCAAGTGACCCTTCAACTGAGTAAACAGGAATAATGCTTTTTGTTTACAGCTTGTACCTGATCAAACAACATCCCAGAGATGGCAGTTTTGAAACTAGACCTGTCAAGAACTATAGTTCCGCCACGGTGCAACTATTTTCAGTTGTTTAGCTCATTCACAAGGGCTCAACTCTGACTCGAATCCCATCTTTACTCCAAAAGTGGCTGACCAATAAAAGAAAGACACTAACACTGGTGTGAACCTCGGTACTAAATTTCAACATTTCCTTTAATTAATAGTATTTCTTTAAAGTATTTGACAGCAATTCAAGATACAAACAAATATTAGTTATATAGACATCTAGCTTCCTACAATAGAGACAATAGCAGATTTACATTAGTTACCAAAATAAACCTCTTGTACCTAACTTGAAAATTATATGTAAGAAATGTCATCCGGACAATCACCTAATCTAGCAGCATTAAACAAATATACATGGATATGCATATGGTACAAGATGATCCAAAACGATACCTTATGCAACTATCTATTGGAAGAAAATCAACCCTATCAATCATACACACATCCAACACTTTTCTTTTAAGTATTTCAACAAAGATAAGCAAACAATTCAAGAAGTTATACTGTGAAAGCAAACCCAAGATTGTCTACAGTAGCAATGTACATACAAGGAATATGCACTAAACCTAATAGAAAGAGAACTTAGCTCCAGAGAAGATAAATGCAGCCTGCTACAATTTTGTATAAACCCTGTCTTTATAGAATCGTATTCAGCTTCCAATGAAAAAACTTCCTGCAAAAGAAATATATTATTGGTTTCAATTTCTTGAAGAAATATCAAAGTGGTAATGGATAAAACTTGAACATTACTAAGAATCTATAATAAAGATGCCATTGTTGGTACCAAATCTATGAGATACTAAATTTTGATGGGGAAAACGAACCCAAACCATATGGGTCATGAACATATCACCGTGTATCACCCAATTCAGTGTACATCCCAATTTTCAATATTTTCCATAAGACAAGAGTAATCCACCTGTAAGCTACAGAACCAACGAACTTAGAGTTCAAGTTGAATAAACAAACAGTGAAGGGACTTATTCTTAACTGGAATCTAGAGATTTAACTCTAGCAAAAGCGAAAATTATATCAGTAATGAATGCAGTCACGAAAGACACCAGACAAGTAATTATGAAGGGCTACAAGATGTGCCAATTCAAGAATACAGCGAATTTGCACAACATGATACAGCCCCATCCATGATTACAATGGTTAAACAAGACTGAGAACAAATGAATGAGAAAATGTTAATTTAAGTAAAACAGTAGATATAGATCACCACTAAAATTAATTTGTTAAAGGGGTTGTGGATCGTAGTAATTGCACTCTTTAAAACTTAAAACAAGTTCGTTCTAAGTAAAATGATACAAGATATTATCCATAAATGAATAGGACTTCCATTTTCCATTCATGCTGACAAGTTTCCAGCACAATCATGAACAAGAAGATATACACAAGGTAACCATGTGAACTGCTTAGCTTATAATTTCAAAATAAATATAATAACCTGTTTGGTCATGTAAATGACCTTCACAAGCACCAAGCCATCATACAAGTATGAGTCAAGGTACAACTATGAGTCAAGGAACAACTATCATTACAAACATTAAGTTCGCCTATCAACATCAGTACATCACTCATTTCTTTTCTGATCATCCATCATCTGAGCTTGCATATACAAGTAACTAAAATAATAAAAACCTAACACATATAGGATATCGCAAGGCCTCTAGGCTGACCACTGTACTTATTAGCATAACAAACTTGTTTAAAAATAAATAAAATGAAGTAAATGCTCACATGAGCCATTATCTGGTAAGGGTTCCCTTTCTTTAATATGGTAAAGGACAAACCAAAAGATAAAAACACAAATTCCAATACACTAAAGTAAAAATGCACTGCAATGAAGTGTATGTTTGCGCTTTTTTTTTTTTTAACTTATCTAGATCTTTTATTGGAAAATTACTGATGCACACATAAACTGCAGCAAGAAACAAATGCGGCACTGGTGAGAAATAAGGTCGGATAGCAACAGATAGCATTTCTTAGTTCTCAAAAACCAGATTAAAAAATGCTCAGTTCAGTTTCAATTTTTAAGTTCTGGGCACTTCACACATAAATCAGAAAGGATTATACAAACAAATAACTTAATCCACACTCCATGCCACATCAAATATTCGTGTCATAACAGTAAAATAAAAACACAATATCTAACTGAAAATTAATGGACAAATCATTAGCTACTTCTATAACTTATAAACTTCCAAATGATCAGCCAAATTTTCTTGAAAAACACTCAAATCTTAAACAGACCCAAATAAATTACTTTACAAAATAAATAAATAGAAAATAACATTCAAAACTTACTCCATTGATGTACGTATTAGAGGCTTGAAGTAAGTACTATTTTAATGTGCTTTTCTTCGCTGAGGCTGTTTCTCGGTGGCTAATCTGTAAATCCAGTAGACCTAGCACAAAATAAAAATAAACTGAGTTAAAAGATCTCGTTTTGATAAAATCTAAACAAAGTAGGCTCGGTATTCAAAGTACCAAAGCAAAGACGTGAGCAGCAATTAAAAGAACCACAACAAGAGGAACCAAATCAAGGAACCACGGTCGCAGTGTCGGTTGCTCGTTCGCCATTTCTATAGAGAGGGAGAGAGAGAGAGAGAGTCGATTTGAAAAATTAAAAAGAGAGACTGATGATTCTGATACGCCCTAAGTAAGTTAAATGCGCTTTCAAATATGGTACTCCAAACTCCATTAATGAAAGCTCGAAGTGGAAAGCTACGGCAGGTTATCGGTTGAGTTCTTCATGGGCCGGGTCAGTCTTAGCAACCCGGGATTTTGGTTTGCTTTGTGGCGGGCTCGGCGGCTAAGTTTGCCAATAGGGTCCATTGGCGCCAGCCCCCATCCCGCAAACCAATTGATTTGTATTTTCGATTTTGACTTGAAAATACAAACAATTTTGTTAGTAATTTTCTTTTCTTCTCGTTAATTGATTTGTAAAGTTAGATTGTGTGTCTTCCCTGTCGTTAATATTTCCTTCCAATTCTACTTATATTACAATAAGAATGATGTAGGTATCACCAAATAAAAATTATATTATTGATATCTTCTTATTCTCGTCCAATTATATTGAAAATCTCAATTTAATAATTATTTATTAATTTAATAAGTAGTTATTATTACCTTATTATTGAGACATGAAGCTGAAGTATTGTAATTTTAAGATGACAATTTTTTATATTAGACTATAACTTTTTCTTAATTTGAGAGTAAATATATATTTTATTTGAAGTTGATTTTTGAATTAAAATTCAGATGACCTATTATATTAAGAACGATTATAGAGGAAATTAAAAAATTTCACGTGGATATTCATTAAAGTTCTATATTTTTATATTCATCTTAAAATGTTTCATTCTATACCATTTTTTTTTTGGATATTTCACAAATACAATTTATCATTCTTTTAAATTGTGAGTCATTATTTTTATATCGAAGTTGTAAACTTATAGAAGGAGGCTTATCTTTATATATTTTTATTTTTATTCTTGAATTGAGGTCCTATTAATTTATGTTATTTCTGAAATTTTTTTTATTTTATTTTTTTGACTCCAAGATGAAGAAGAATTTGTTAAATGAGATGAATTAATATATTTTATACGTTTGCAACTTTTTATCTTTGATTTCATTTTTTAAATAATAACTATAATTTTAACCTAAACGACCAAAGTTATATGCCAGACATCAATAACAACAACAACAAGATCAAAATGCAATTGTTAATTGTAATTTTCTATCCAAGTACTTGTACAAGGATCAGTGTTGTATCAACAACACAATTATTCACTATTATTTATATAAATTACACTATTATTAAAAAAAATTGCCTATCTATCAAAAAAATAATACTGAATAATAAATTGCACTATCGTTCATTGATGTCACAATCAGCATTCCTCTTATTCATATATACGTAATTACAAGGCATTTACCGAATAAGACCACAATAACCTCATGCAAAATGATTCATCGAGAAATCACACACAGAGCTAATAGCTAGACGTAATTCGCAAACTTCACAAACAAGCCTACCTGGCGGCGGCTACAAATGTCATCTAGCAACACGTGTCACCATCCTCTTTTTTATCAGGCATACACTCGCGCACAACACATTAGTTTCTCTGTGACTGCCTCGCAACGACTCCTGGCATTGGCGCATTTTCACAAACAGTATATGTGCAAACTTCATCTTCGATGGTGCCTGTGCTTCAACACTACCGTATTACTACTCTTCGTTCCGCGCGATTCCTATCATAGCCAATGAGGAATGCCTTCGCCAATCTCAACTGCCACCGCCATCGTCACGTCACGTTTGCCTCCAGAAGTAACACTACTGCTGTTCACTCGCTCAATAATTAATTTAATTCTGCGTTTTTCAATTTTGTGTTTTCTTTTTCTTTCTTGAAATAACGAACTTTAACTCAATACAAATTATATCAACGAGGAAATAGATATGGAAATAGGTAACTTCCAATTGTAATTTCATGTAGATACTTTGCTCGAATTTTGTCCTGTCTGTGTACATTGGGATTCTATTGAATTTGAAGTTTGTGGACAGAGACTTGTAGGTTTTTATGATTGCTAGCATTACAGCTTAATGGGTCATATGCCTTTACTTATAATAACTTTTGTTTCAGTTTTACATCGTGATAGTGCCTTTAAATATGATTTGTGGAAATGCATAACGCTGAGATATTTGAAAGATCTTGGACTAGCAAGAAGGGAGGATATTTGGTTCCCCTCGTGCTTGTTGCACAAAAATTTGTAAGTTTCATGGAATTCTTGGGCACTGGGATTGCATAATATCTGATTTCTGTTATGGTTTAAGTTTTTGGTTCCTATGTTCTGATGAGGTTCGTTGCAGATTTTCTACAAGTGTCCATGGTGAAAGGCCTTCTGCAGAGTATGCTAGGTGGAGAAAGGAATCACTAGAAAGTGAATTTGGGATTACTCTCGGAGCTTACAGCTCCAAAAGTGCCTCCATTTTTTCTCGTTTTGGCCCATTCTTGGCTTTATATAGAGCAGCAATCATTTCATTCCATGTTTTGAAGTTGGCCATCTGGCAGATATCTGTTCATGACATAAATAAGCGTGCTGTTATGGTAATTTTTAATATTGAGGCGAACTATATATTTAAATTTTTTGGATATAACCCCCAGTTGGTCGATGCTCGAAGATTTTGTTAAACTGTGATGTGTGAAAGAAATAGCAAATATACTATAATTACTGTTCAATCCATTGCAGTTCCGCAAAACTCTAGTCAGCTTGGGACCTTTTTACATCAAGGCAAGTTACTTTTTTTCTTAAAGACTGTTCATGCTGATAGGTTTGACCTTGTTAGCTGTATTCATTCCTGTAATTTTTATTTTAGTTTATGAATTCTCTGACAACTGTTGACTCAGAACTTTTGGTCCTTCCTCTATCAATATCAACTCTAGATATGAAACATCACGTTTCTTTGTTTGTTTAAATTTCTGTGCAATAGCCAATATGGAGTTAGGTAGTACTAATTCACCTAAACAGAAAATTAAGCCACTGGACTAGTCTCAAACTGATTGGATAAGAAATCACAAGTTTAACTAATCTCTTTTTTATGTACAGCTTGGTCAGGCTCTAAGCACCAGACCAGATGTATTGCCAACTGTATATTGTCAAGAGCTTTCCAAATTACAGGTTGGCAGCTTTGTCCCCTAAGCTTCTTTACTGTGCATCATGTCATCAAAGTTTGTAGTTTTCACTTCACATGTTTCCTTTGCAGTTTTTCTTGTTTCCATTATTCTTGAACTCAAGACCCTTCTGTTAATGCTAGGACCAAATACCCCCATTTGCAACGGATGTTGCCATGAGATCTATTGAAACCCAGTTGGGTGTTGAAGTTTCAAAAGTTTTTGCTGACATTAGCCCGAAGCCGATAGCAGCAGCATCTTTAGGACAGGTTTATAAAGGTTCGAGAGTTTTTTCCTTTTAAAGATTTTGTTAGTTCATTTTTCCTGTATTAGTACTCATCTCAAGATAAATGCTATTTTTTGCTTCAATTTGCAGCTCATCTTCATTCAGGAGAACTTGTAGCTGTTAAAGTACAGAGGCCTGGAATGCCACTATCATTGACCCTGGATGCTGTGTTATTTCAAATGATTGGTGGCCAATTAAAACGATTTGCCGAGGCCCGTAAAGATCTATTAGTTGCAGTGAATGAGATGGTGAGCCTTTTTACCTCAAGAGCATGATTTTCTACATATTTTTGGTCAATTATTTTATTTCACCTTGATAATTTCTGCATTTCTAGATATATTAAAAAGTTTATTACCGAAGAAACCATGCATTAGTTACTTGGCAAGAGATCAAGGCATTCGTCTTTCAAGTTTTTTAAATAATTGTTAGATAAGAGGCACCGCTAGTTTGAGATTCTTAGATTGTAGTTTAACATTGTTGATATTACATGTGTGTGACTCATGATATGGAAAGTGATGTATTTTTGAGTCTTATGTTATCTCTGTGGTCAAGCATTTCCTTTATATTCTCTTTAATAATATGTACATCCTTATGGACATCTTCAGGTCTCTCTTGAATGCACAGGTCAGGCACATGTTTGATGAAATTGATTACATCCTAGAGGGGAAAAATGCTGAACGCTTTGCTTCTCTTTATAGTATCTGCCCATGTAAGTTCCTACTCAGTCATTATATAATGTTAGACTCTCTCGGCCATGTATGTGAGACTGCTTCATTGACAATGCATGTCAGTCTGTCTTTTAAAGATTTTACCTGTATTGCCAAAATTTCTTGCTCACAAGTGTTGTATATAAGGTTAAATTTATGTTACTTTTGATGCTTTATCGTATAAAGGAAAAAGAGGCAAGGTGGTTATGTAACTTGGGGGAGTATTTTACAGGAGGATCATGCCATTAGGTCTTTAGTCTTTTTCTGGAGCTAGGCTGCCTGCTTTTGGCAGGAATTATTTTTGTCAATGTGCTGGGTCATTTGGTGTATTATTTCTTCCTGGGTGATGCCCATGTAAGTTCCTACTCAGTCATTATATAATGTTAGACTCTCTTGGCCATGTATGTGAGACTGCTTCATTGACAATGCATGTCAGTCTGTCTTTTAAAGATTTTACCTGTATTGCCAAAAATTCTTGCTCACAAGTGTTTTATATAAGGTTAAATTTATGTTACTTTTGATGCTTTATCGTATAAAGGAAAAAGAGGCAAGGTGGTTATGCCCATTAGGTCTTTAGTCTTTTTCTGGAGCTAGGCTGCCTGCTTTTGGCAGGAATTATTTTTGTCAATGTGCTGGGTCATTTGGTATATTTCTTCCTGGGTGATATCCACCTCTCTTCTTTGCTCGTGGGTGTTGACAGCATGTTTCATTGGTCATTTTTGTACACTTGCTATAAGCATATTATATGTGAGTTAAATTGTTTTTCTTTATGATGGGCAGATGATCAACAAAAGCATGGTAAAAAAGCTTCAGTTGCAAATAATGTCAAAACCAACAAAGAAAACTGTATTAAAGTGCCAAAAATACATTGGGACCTTACCCGCAAAAGTGTTCTCACAATGGAATGGATAGATGGAATTAAGCTTACAGATGAAATCGGCCTGAAGAGGGCCTCTTTAAACAGGAGGAAACTAATTGACGAGGTAATTCATAGCTGCAAGAATTCGCTATGTTCTGTTTTCTATTTGTCCCATACTTCTCATGTTTTCAGTTAATAAAAATATCATGTGTGGGTTTGCTGAAGTCCATTTGATGGTTTCTAAATTTATTATCTTCCTTGATTTGGCTTCACAGGGATTATACTGCTCTTTGAGACAGTTGCTTGAGGTGGGATTTTTTCATGCTGACCCTCATCCAGGAAATCTTGTTGCCATGGCCGATGGCTCTCTTGCATATTTTGACTTTGGAATGATGGGTGATATTCCTCGCCATTTCCGTGTGGGACTTATTCAAATGGTAAGGCACGTTCAAACTGGAAAATCTCAACATAATTATTCCTATTAAGTTTTGTCTTGTGTATACCTGTAGCAACAAGAAATCTTAGAAGGTTCTTATTATATTTCCTGTTCTATGATATGACGCATTAATCTTATCTTTACAGTAGGCATTTAGACATGCATTGGAAGGTTTGAACATGTTGTGATTTTGGCTTTCTTTTCAAGTTTTTTTTTTGGGTATTTATAATGTGGTATCTGTTGTGCTATCAGTAGTTTCTATTATTCTCTTGCCTGTGATGATACCGGAAATTGCTGTGATATTCATTGCCTGAGGTTGTGCATGTTTTAATTAATTTTCATTTCTTTCAGCTAGTGCACTATGTTAACCGTGACTCTCTGGGTTTGGCAAATGATTTTCTGTCCTTGGGATTTATTCCTGAAGGCGTTGATATACAAGCAGTTTCAGATGCTCTGCAAGCATCATTTGGTGATGGGACTAGGCAATCTCAAGATTTTCAGGTTTATTCTTGAAGTTTGTCTTCATTTTTTTTTCTTGGGATTGCTTCGTGTCTCTGAATGCAATTTTTGATTTTTATAAGTATGAGAATAACGCGTGTCTGTTCCATCTCAATTGATAGAACTATAAGCACTGTCCTTGAGGATGAATGCTTAGTAACACACAGAAGCCAAATTCTGTTGTCTTTAAAGTTTGCCACTTGTTTGGAGAATCTTTTGTTACTTGTCTACTCTCTTCTTCTCATCTTGAAGCTGCTTCTGTAAATTCCTGGAGTAAGTGAACAATCATTGAATGCACTTTCTTTGGATCTCAGGGAGTAATGAACCAATTATATGATATTATGTATGAATTTAATTTCTCTCTTCCCCCGGACTATGCTTTGGTGATAAGAGCACTTGGTTCGCTAGAGGGCACAGCAAAAGTTCTTGATCCTGATTTTAAAGTCATCGAGAGTTCGTACCCTTTTGTCATTGGGAGGCTTTTGGCAGACCCAAATCCTGATATGAGAAAAATTTTGAGGCAACTTCTTATTCGTAACGATGGATCTATCAGGTGGAATCGCCTAGAGCGTTTGGTAAGTTACCTCTCCTCTTGGTTTTCCATCATACAGACCAGTTCATACTATGCTACACCACTGGATGCATATTTATGTTGTTTCAGATAGCAGCAATATCTGAACAAGTATCAGATGCATCTGAGGAGACTATTAACTCTGAAGAAAATTTATCACAAAGCTTGGGATGGAAATCGTTTGACATGCGTGCTGTTGTTGCTGCCACAGAAGATCTTTTACTCTTTATTCTATCTGAAAAGGGCCAGAGGGTTCGTGTTTTCCTACTCCGTGATATAATTAGAGCAGCAGATACATTTTTTCATGATGATGTTTTTGGTTGCATTTTAGAAAAGAAAAATAAAGCAAGGCTGACACCAGCGGCTGAGGTTTGTGTAATTCCTTGTTAGTTATTTTGGTAGCTGAACTTCATAATATCGTGCTTGAGCCCTATAATGTTTGGGTATGTTATGGATGCTGCTTTATTTTCTAAATCTGCAGGGGCAGGCAATGCTCACGCGGGTGGTTAATGGGTTTCGATCCCTCCATCAATCAGTAAAGTTGGCCCGGGAGGTGTGGATAGCAATGTTTGTTCGAATGGCAGTGAAGCCTGAGGTTTATAAATTCGGTTTTGACATTGTATCAGCTCTGTTAACGCATTTTAGCCACAAAGTTCCAGAGACTTCATGGGTTTGTATGTCTAGACTGCTCCACAAGTTGGCAAAAAACAGCTGCTCAAATAGCAGCTTATAGCCCTTTTTTGTCCCCACTTGGCCAATAATTTTAATTCAATTTATAGTTATACTTTGCTTTGGTAGTGCATATATTCATTAGCAGTTCTGGAAACTGCATATGTTCAATCAATTGTAAAGAGTGAAACAAAGCTAGCTTTTACTTTTATAGCTAAGCAAAGAGAAACTTTAGAGGTCTCAATTTTTAAGCAAATTAAAAAACTGAAAAAAAAAAAAGAAAAGAAAGAGCGGGGGCAATCCACATTCCTTGCAAATTCCTCATGTATTATGTACTTCGATCTGTTTGTTTCTAAGAACCGAGGCGGCTGAGGCTGACGAACGACGAAGTACCCATATCCATATGGGTTGGTATGTATGAGGTATTCCTCATTCTTGGTCCATTGTTGTCTTCAGATCTCCGCAATCTAATAGTTGACCTCAGTGCAAGACAACAGACAAGGACTGGTTGCTCCAGCTATTGGTCAAATAGTAAAGACTTTTTCTTATCACTACTTGGAATGTGTTCAAGCCGGTATTTGGATTTATCATTTCTCGTAAATATTTGTTTATACGTTTGGATGTACTCGGCAGATTCTCATGCTAACTTATAATTTGTATGAATTTGAACTTTTGATAGTTTTTTTTTTTTTTTCTTGGGTGGGGGAATAACTTACTCATTTGTTGAAACGAGAACATAAGACCATAATTTTAAGAAAGCTGGTCCTTACTATTAATACTAAAGTTTAAACTTTCGAAGTAGTTCTTAGATGGCACTACTATGCTATAGTTGCATAAAATTAAACTTAAATTCTTATGTATATTGATTGTAATACGTGTATATGAATGTTAAATGTATAGGGCATGTCCATTTATCACACCTCAATAGTAAATTGACGTGTTTCCGCTTATTGGTTCAGCAATTTTAGACCCTAAAAATGATGGACATTGTTAATTATGTTGGTGGACCGGGTACGAACTCTAATCTAATCAAAGCTAACACAGTGACGTGTTGGAGCTGAGATTCAATCATTCAAATCAAATGTAAGGTGTTCCATTCAAACTATTGTGATTTTTTTTATAAGAAAAAGAATTTTTATATACGTATATTTGAGAGACACACATTGAGTGTGCTATGGGGGTGCCACATGGCAGTCACCTTAACTGCATGTGCAAAATAATTACAAAAAAATGTAGATCCCAAAATTTCTCATTAAGTGCCGTATGGCATGTCTTACTCAGACACTTCATTTCCCATGATGTAAGGGAAGAGAGTAGTTGTTATAGACGGATCAATTTTCAAGACTTGGCGACATCACTAATTGAGTAGCTATTTAATCAAATCCCATTAGTTAATAGTTACAGTCGGATCGCTATTGTGAGAGAATTCAATTTCAATCAATGCGTAATTTGGCTTATTGATGATAAAATGATTATCTCATATTTCTGGCCTTTTCTCATTTGGATTCATTTCTTTTTATTTTCGAAGATGCAAACAAAAGCAACGTCACACGCACTACCTTTCTATACAATAACGTTATATTGCTTTGTTTTACTTCGGGGTGGGCATTGTCATCGAACTAAAAGTAAAAATTAAAAAACAGAAACAATTAATTAGGATTAGATTATCCTCGAATATAGGTAAGCTCAGTCGATCAAATTCGATTTAATTTCGAAATACGCTGTAGACTCTAATTTATAACTAATCCTATATTTCTTCTTTAAATGTCAACTTTGATCACCAATTTGTTATCTTGACCAAGTAAGTTCTTAAATTTCATGTACATTTCCTTGCCCAAAAATTGAATATTAAATTCACCTGAAAGAAAACTTACCACGTACAGCACAACAAACCGGATGATGCTACACTACCATCTGCATGTTCACCACGTGTCCCACTCACCGGCCAGATGAAGCCGATTTGCAAATTTGGCATTGACTCAGTCCTATCGTAAGCTTGCCTTTTGCTACGGCGACGCGTATTATCTCACTCCCCCAATTTTAGCATGAAGCAACTAACCCAATCCATTTTTTTTTTATTTGAAAATACAAAATAACTGAGAAATTGTGTAAATTGCCTAAATGTAAGATTAATTTACAGAACGCTCCAACTTTAACTATTATTTCAATTGTAGCCAAAGAAATTATTTGGATGAGAATGCCTGTATATGGCATATACTTAATTATAGTTTATATTAGGAGGTCTACTCGATTCTATAATTTTATAATAAAATTAATCGTTGTTATATTTTTTCTTGTTTAATTTTTTTCTATAATTTAAATTAATAATTGAGAAAAAAATTTATTACTTGAAGAAGAGAGTGGAAAGAAATATTATAAAGAATATGATTAAAAATCTATAATATCTATTTGTTTATTATATATGACCTTCTACTTATAATGTTGGCATTAGTAAATTAGTGCAGTAAATATCGTTAAAGGGTTAATTTTATCACAATACGTAGGGGTATTATTGTCTTGAAATGTTATTCTCCTCCTTTTTTTTAATTAAAAAAAGCAAATTTTTAATTTGGGTCATTTTTTAATTAGATGAAATGTTAGGAAATCCATGTAAATTCACCAAATTAAACACACAATTTCGTTGTTTTTTTGAATCATTTATATTTTGCTTCTATTATTTCTTTCTATTTTTTTCCTTTTTCTTTTTTTTTTTAAAAAAAAATTCTTTCCTTCAATTGTGTTGCTTGTGTGCTTGCGAGTTGCGTCTTCAATTCACAACAAACCAAAACCAAAACTGAAACAAAAGACTATTGAATTCATCATCATCATCTCTCTTTCTAAACTTCCTCTATCGTCTTTTTCTTCTTTGTAACGCACCTTTTTTTCTTTTTCTTTTCTTTTTTACATTTTCTCTCTGTTATGGCATTTCTTTTCACTTCTCTTCTTCAGGTAATAAACTCTCTCTTTCAACTCATTAATTCACTTTTTTTTTCCTTATTTTTTTAAAAATATAAATTTTATAAAATGTATATGAATTTAATCAAAGGATCTATCATCTATGCATTTGCTTTTATTTTTGTTTCTTAATTTGGCTTTCGTTTTTTTCGTTTCTGTGCAGGTTGAGCTTGATAATTCGTGACTTTGAAATGATCTAACGAATGTGCAATATCCTATTGGAACTAACCGAAACGCTGTCGTTGCTGTCGTTATTGTTTTTTGTTGTTGTTAATTTATTTTCTCTCCTGAGTGGTTAACGAATTGGAACTTGAAGCGAAACCATGGGATATTTGAACTCGGTGTTGTCATCTTCAAGCCAGGTTCACGCCGATGATTCGCCGGCTAGCGGCGGGGGCCTTAGGTTGATTCTTTTACTTTTATTGATCTTTGTGTTAGATCCGAAAAACTTGTCAATTATATGAAGTGTTTTAACGGCTCGCTTGCATGTGTCGTGTTTTCTACTTGACATGTCGACTTACTGATGATCTACTGTCTTGTTTTATACATTTATACATTTATTGTGAATTAATACTGGTATACATTAGATTACTGATGCTGCTCTGTCTAAATTTATGCATTTATTATGAATTGTTAGAGATATATGTATGTGTTATAAATATTGACGTTGTTGACTCTTTGAAAACATATGCTTGATTCTAGTTCTTGCTTGTAAGTAAACTAATTTCATGTATTGTATTACCTTGAGGAAAAAAGTCTTTGGTTGTTTGAGTTCATTTTGGTCAAAGCTTGGGATACTTCTTGATTTTATAGGTTTTATGGGATGTAGTATTGGCTAAGAAATTAAAATTTGGAAACAAGAGTACAATAGGTGGAAAGAGTGTGAAGGAAAAACGATTTTGGCTAGGTGTTGGGATATAATTTGCTGACTTTCTTTTTTGGGATTTTTGTTGATTGCAATTAATGGAAAAGTCTAGCATGTATTCTCATGATGTTCTGTTTATTTTGTTGTCAATATGCGGCCATGGTTTGTCGTATTCAGCGTGTGTCACTCTCATTTTCAGGGAAACCAGACTACTTTTTGGTTCACTCTTTCCGGGATCTTGTTCATTTTTTCATAAAACATTACAGTGTCATTCTCCCAACATTACATTGTTGTGCTGCGTTGAGTGATATCATTGTTTGCCTGCTGGTGTATCTTACTTCATACATCGGAAAGGTGTTTTTTGGACCTTTCCGATTTTCTAGAGGATATGGTCTTGTTTGTTCTCAATTATCAGATCACGTGGTTTGCTGATCTGAAGTAAGCATTTGGCTTTAAATATTGCAAGTGCTATTAAATTTTGTGGCTGAAATAGTAAAAGGCAAAGAAACAAATGGAATGAATCTTTTGAAATGATTACTCAGCAGTGAAATTTTTGCCATAAAAATTGAACTTTTTTCTGCTCTAAACACAAATATTTTAACGGTCATTTTTGTCTGTGCCTCTAAATTAGTCTGTCAAACTCCACCTGTAGCTTATTGATGCTGACTCTTAGAGACGGTTGAACTGTGTGTTATGAAAAATAAGGGCAAAAAGAATTATTTGACATGGACTTTTTAGTTTGCCATTCATCAAGGATTTGGTTTAGTTCTGATGCTTTGTGATTGATATGCAACTGTTTCCCATGAATCCTTGATGTGAACAAGGAACTTAATGTAGTTATATGTTTCTTTTGAATATCATCCTGAACTATTAGAGTGAATCTGACGCCAAATACGGTCTATTTTATTACAACAGTCAGAACGGAAAGTTCAGCTATGGATATGCGAGCTCTCCTGGCAAGAGGTCTTCTATGGAAGACTTTTATGAGACCCGAATTGATGGTGTCGAAGGAGAAATAGTAGGTCTCTTTGGAGTCTTTGATGGTACTTCCTTTCTTCCCTTTTTAAACTCCGTTATGTGTTGATCTTGTGAATTTGAAAAGATAACCTTTCGGAGTATAAACTCATGAATGAGATTGATGAAGCAAAAATAATTTGAACTAATACTAATTAACTAAATAGATTATATATGGCATTCACTATCACATGGAGGTACTTTCCCTTTAGTTTTGCTTGAGATGAAACAATGTGCATGTTTGAGGATACTGTGGCTGTTCAGATATGTTTAGATTCCTATTTTAGTACATCTTCTTGGTTTCATATTTCCTTCTGTTCTGTGGGATATGGTTTATTATCTTCTTCCACCTAGATGTCGACCTTCTTCTTGAGATGTGTTAAAAAAATGTAAAATTGTTAATAGATTGTGCTTCCTTATGTGATTATCTGTGGGATGTGGCTGAAGGGATTTTATGCAGATTCTTGAAATTGGTATCTGCCTCAATGTGGTTGCAGTGCTTGAAGCCATTTGCCATGGGCAGTTATTGGTTTGGGTGAGGGATTTAAAATAATGGACTTTATGGTGTGGTGGTTTCTACCACAGGTTTAGCTTTTCTTGCTAGGTGTCAGTAAGTAATAAGGACTTGCTCTGAAGCATGTAAAAGGCATATGATGCCAGCTAATTGTATATCGTTCTGGCATTATTTCTGCGATATTACAGCATTGTACAAATTTTATGATTGGTAATACTTCAAATGGTGCTTTCAGGTCATGGGGGTGCACGAGCTGCTGAGTATGTGAAACACAACCTCTTCAGCAATCTGATCAGGCATCCAAAGTTCATATCTGATACCAAATCAGCAATAGGTTATATACTTTGTAACTACTAGTGTCTATAAGATTTAGTTTTCATCCTACTGATTTCTTGCTTTTCTATAATTGCTCCAAACCTCCAGCTGATGCATACAGCCACACAGACTCGGAATTTCTGAAGTCAGAAAATAATCAAAACAGGGATGCTGGATCTACTGCTTCCACTGCCATCCTTGTCGGTGATCGCTTACTTGTTGCTAATGTGGGCGACTCCAGAGCTGTTATATGCAGGGGCGGTAATGGTGAGACTTAGAATCTTTGATTAGTGTTCCTCCCCTCCCACAAAAAGGAAGTTTTATATTACAGTTTGTTGCGAGCTTCCATGAACTTGGCCTTCAAGCTTCTTGATTGGTTTTAAGTGTCCCGATTTGCTACTTCTCTTGTAGAACTATGTTTGGAAATATGCTGTGTATCTTATGTGTATATTCGCTTATTCATATGTGTGAAAACATGCATGCATTCATGCACATAGATTACATATATGTGGATATATTATTACTAAATTTAAGTTATTACCTTTTTGCTGTTTGATAATCATTCCTGGAGTTCTTTTTTCCCCTCTATTGCTATGGTATTTGACTTGTTACATGATTAACTTATCAAAAAATATATTGTGATTTCTTGAAGCTATTGCTGTATCGCGAGATCACAAACCAGACCAAACAGATGAGCGTCAACGGATTGAGGATGCAGGAGGGTTTGTGATGTGGGCTGGTAAGGATCATACATAATCAGTCAGTGTTCTCTTTGAGCCACCCACCATTCAACCAGGCATCATGTATTTATGACCAACTATACATACTGTAGGAACTTGGAGAGTGGGAGGTGTGCTTGCTGTTTCTCGTGCATTTGGTGACAGACTTTTGAAGCAGTATGTTGTTGCTGATCCTGAAATTCAGGTCTGATTCCTGACGTTGAAGTTTAGTTGTTATATAGGCTATTGTACTTTGTTGTAAATCATACTTTTTCTAAATTGATATATGATTGGGAGATAAGGTTCTGATTATATAGATAATGAATATTCAGATAAATATGAGTGAAAAGTGTTGGAAAGCTGACAATCATTAGCCTCCTGTCTATCTTTTGCGCATCTGTTAGCCAATTATATCTCCTTGATAATTTTGCAGGAGGAAGTTATTGACAGCTCCCTTGAGTTTCTTATCCTTGCAAGTGATGGACTTTGGGATGTCGTGACAAATGAGGTTTGAAGAATTTCTCTCTCTTCTTATAATACCTTTTTTAGTGGTTTTCAGTCTAATACAAATTGATCTAGCTTTGTTCTTTGTCTCTGAATTTATTTTCGAAATCTCCATTGAATATACATATTGAGGAAGGACAGCACATTATTAATTAAACTTTTATCTGTGCTTTATTATTTTCTCAGGAAGCTGTTGCGATGATCAAACCAATCCAGGATCCAGAGGAGGCAGCGAAGAGGCTGATGCAGGAGGCATATCAGAGAGGCAGTGCAGACAACATCACTTGTGTCGTCGTTCGGTTCTTGACCAATCAAGGTGGTTCATCCTGTCCTGGCTCTGCATGAACATCCTTTCCTTGGTGACCGCTCTGTTTTTGTTCTCTACATGAGTTCAATAAACTTTCAGTGGTCTACAGATAGTAGTCGTAGAAAGATTACAGTTTCGTTGTACTTTGTAATGATAGAACATGGACAAAAACTTACCCCAGCTGTTAATGTGTAGTACATATTATCAGTCTCTAGAATAGATGTATCCGAAGTTTAACATCTGTTCTTGGTCCTCGAAATGTAGCTAGAAATGTGTATGTATGCATGTGTAAAGAGTCGTCAAAGGCTTCTAAAGTTTCATTTTCCTATGTTGTAAATGTAGTTGAAACTCTTCTGTTGCTCTAGATTAATATGCGTTTTGATTTGTTTGAAATGTGAAGTTTGACATGAATGAAATGATTTTCTCCTAATTGTTATATCATGGTTGCCTTACCTGACTTTGATGTGAGCATTTTGCGGAATTGATATCGCATCGGTGGCTTTACCTTTAACATGATACCAAATCTGCTTATCAACTTGAACTCTGCAAAGCATACGCAAATAATCATGTCTGTACATGCATGCAAAGATAAAATGTTACTATATCTGCATATCAACATGAGCTCTGCAAAACACGCAAATTTATTTTTACATGTGCTGTATATCCATGCAAAGAAAGGAAGGGAGGGGGGGGAGAGAGAGAGCACTCAGATTGGCATGAAGCAATAAATCGTCAAGGCAATTATGCCATTACGTACGACGAGCGAACCAATACCTCTCTTCATCGTGCTCGTTTAAGCCTCTTTATAAGTAGAAATGAAAACAAAAAAAGTGAAATGAAAAAGAAGATGCGGATGCAAAAATTTGGTCAACTAGAAATTTAGATCATGTGAGGGGGGCCAATTTGAATAAAAGTAACAGTAGTTCAACAATTGTCTACATCAGAAGGCAATTGCAATGCTTTTTGGTTGTTGCTCCCCAAGCACCCAGGCTCATATATATTTGTAGTGTTCATGCATATTTATATTGTTCAACTCAGCAGCTCCAAGCCCCCAGGCTCCAACAATCTTCTCTATCATGAAAGTTTGTGGAGTGGCCCTACCACTGGAACTTCCATTTTTACAACCCATAGAAAATAGACAAAAGGTATCAAGCAGGTCAAATACAGTGACTTAAGATAAAGAATCAAGAGAAAAATAAACAGCATCAAAGACAATTTATTTTGTGATATATCAAAGTTCCCAGATTAATTCTATCGGTTGACCATGAACTCAAAACCCTAATTTCTAATTATCATTTTCGATCATATTCTTCCCCAACATCACCATCTGTGATTATGAGGTTTCCGGTGGGGGGCACTTCTCAAACATTAATGATAAAGAAGGAGATTGGAGCCCGGAGGGTTGGACCTGTTGAATAAATAAACATAAATATATTTATATGAGTAAAAGTAATTTTAAAAACAATTGGGGACAATTTAGAACTGGGGGCTTGTGCGATTTGCGGGGAGTGAAAAATCACTACGCACAAGTTTTTAGCCAAGTAACTGGGCTGGACTTAAATAGAGGGATTCAGGCTAACAGCTGGCTAACAGCTGGATTAAACTTTAAAACAAAGATCCCACCAATTGAACTAAATTTTAAGTGAGCTTACGAATCTTTTCTGTTACTTAATTGTTTGCCAAATTTGACCAAACCCATCTTTTATAGACTTTCTTTCGCTTCAAATAGAGGATTCAGGCTAACAGCTGGATTAAACTTTAAAACAAAGATCCCACCAATTGAACTAAATTTTAAGTGAGCTTACGAATCTTTTCTGTTACTTAATTGTTTGCCAAATTTGACCAAACCCTTCTTTTATAGACTTTCTTTCGCTTCACCAACCCAATGACATCAGCCTCTCTCTCTCTCTCTCCTTTTTTTAAAAAAAAAAAAAATAATAATAATAATAAAAAAATTGTCATATTTGTTGGTACAAACAGAAGAAATTCAAGATAATCACAATGCAATGGAAAGGCCAGTGATGAGAGCTTATATCCTGATTAATGGAGTCTCCTTTCGGCTTATTTAATTATAAACTATTAAAACTATAGTGTCGTAAAAGGTTGTCTCTGCCTTCCTCGTCAAGGATTGGAATTGTGTAACATAAAAACAACTTTTTATGTGGAAAATGGAATACTCATTTGCCTTGCCTGCCAAGAATTGGAATTGTGTAATATAAAACAATTTTTTTTTTTTTTTTTATGTGGAAAACGGAATGCGCACTTGCCTTTCTTGCCAAGAATTAGTTATAAAAAACCAAGTTGGTCTGAGTATCGACACAACTACAAAAGAAACAACCCATAAAAGTGAAAAAAAGAAAAGAAATGAAAAAGCAAAAGCATAAGCAGAACTGCAGAACTGCAGAAGTGTCACCAGTTGGTCTACCCCTGTGGACTTTAATAACTAATTGAAGTGTTACCAGCTGTTGAAATTGAGGGAGCCATCGCTGGTTTGTTGTTTCTTCGGATAATTTTCGGTGAAATTATGGAAACTTAAGTGCATTAAGCTGGATTTCCTCCAGGTGTAGTTGGTATTCAAACACGGCGACCGCATTCATTATTGTGATTTTAAAAAGATGGTCAAATGGGCATGAAGTAAAACAGATTTTAATATTTCGAACAGTCTCTAATCTTGCATCACATTCACCAATCGGCATTCAGATTTTGATACACCTAAAAGATTTCAGATATTAAAATATATATGTTTTTTTTCAACCACAAAAAAAAGGGAGGAGGGTGGTTAAAAATACGATCAAAGAGCTGTACAGCCCAAAAACAACATCATGATTATCACAGATTCGTTACAAAGCCAAAAAAAAACAGAGTTACTACATTAAAACTTCTACCAAGTCGACGGTCCAGATCCCGTCGATCAAACACGTCGCGTTATCACCTATTTATATATACAAAAACCAAAAAAAGCAGGGAACACTTTATTAATACGGAAAACCCCCCGCAAAAAAAAAAAGAAAAAAGAAAAAGCGAATTAAAACGACGGAACGATGCCGAATCCGTAAATGCTACTACTACGGCGATCGGCTGGTTCCACTTCAATGTCCGTACGCTTCGCGAACCTCCCTTTGATCCTCGGCCTCATCTCCGCATACGCTTTCCTCGAAGCATAGCGTATCGTCTTCTCGAACTTTCGATTTTTCCTCTTCTCTCTATACCTCAACACCCTCGCCTCCCTATCCGCTGACGATATCTGCACCGTCTGATTCCCTGCCTCCACCCCCACTCCTTTACCGTACGGATTCGTTATGTCCGTCATCGCACTACTTCCATCTGGCACCACTCCCACATCCAACGATGACGACGACACCTGCATCCCCCACCACTCCATTTATATTATTAAATAAATAAATAAATAAATAATAATAATAAGAAGCAAATAAGTTAAAAACGAGTCTAAAAGAAAAAAAGAAACCAAAAGAGGAGCGGGGGCAAACAAAAACTTTTTAGCTTACACTCTGACTGAGACACTGTGAGTGAGAGTTGTAGCCATAACCGTAAGATTTGGAGCCTGAAAAATCGAGGTCAAAGCCCGCACCGTTGACCAAATGGCCGTTAGCGTTAGGGTTAACGTTTTTGGTTTGTACGGGCACAACTCCATCAGTGCCCGAACTGTTTTGCTCCTGGGCTTCTAGCTTCTGATCCACATGCCCGTATTCTAAATCCAAATACGGATCCATATCCGGGAACACATACGGGTCCTGAGCCTGACCCGTGTTCAAATCCGCAACCTTCGGGTTCGGCAGCAGCCACGAAGCCGCCTCTGCTTCCTCCCTGCTGACGTCACCGCCTCCCCCGTCGACGTCGTCGAAGTAACTATCCCCGTCTAAGAAGTTGATCAACCCCGCCGTTGCTTTGCTTGACGGCGGAGGAGTTGACTGGGTCGTAGAAGGGGATCACGGGGACGCGCTCGTGGCGCTGGGCCAGTGGGTTCGCGGAGTGGATGTCACGGTCGCACGTGACGCAGAGCGCCGCAGCGTCCGCCTTGCACGTGACTTGGGCCGGCGCCTGCTCGCACACCTCGCAAACCCAGACTCGTGCGTGGCGCGACGCCAGCTTGTTGGCGGCATGGATTTTGGTGTCGCAGTTGACACACAAGAACGCCGAGTCGGCTCGGCAGAACACAGTCGCCGTCGCCGATTTGCACGAGTCACATAGCTTGGATGCCATTTTCTCCCAACTCAAGAAATCAGTTCAAAAAATTTTTAACTCTCTCTCTCGATGGTTGGCCCCCTTTTCGTTTATTACACAATGCTGAAATTTCTGACTCTTGCGTAGAGTACATGGGCTAGCTGTTCAGACTTGAGTGTAAACAGTTGTGTCTTAGCTATATGGTGGGACCAGGGAGATCTGGAGAACAACCAATGAGGGGAACCCACGTGGTCGAGGCTTAGCCAGATAAAATGGATTGTGTAGTGGCGTGTATGTGAAAATTAGAGGTGGGCCGAATCGAATTAAACCGATTTTTCGTTCCGTCTCATTCGGTATTTTTTAAATTAAAAAATTAAATAAATACAACTGAACTGCAATTCAAAAATTAAAAAATTTGAACCGAGTCGTTACGATGGTATTTTTATAATTTCAAATTTTACTGTTTTCTTTCCTACATCTGCTGCTTCCTGTACTTATTGTTGCTACTTCCTATTTCTTGCACCTACTGCTGCTGCTTCTTACTTCCTATGCCTGTTGCTACTGCTTTCTACTTCCTGCCCCTACTGCTGTTATTTCCTGCTTTATGCCCTTGCTGCTGCTGCTTCCTGGCCCTGCTACTGCTTCTTGTGCTTGTTACTGCTGCTGCTTCCTGCTTCCGGTGTCTGCTGCTGCTGCTTCCTACCCCTGCTACTTTCGCTTCCTGCGTTTGTTGCTTCCGTCTCCAAACCCCAAGTATATGCTGTGGTTTGTAATTTTTTTATTTCCTAATTCCGTTATTATCTTTTTTTTTTCTTTGAACTGACACCTTTTTTTATTATTATAATAATTGAAGTGATTAATTAATTAATTATTATTAAACATGAATATATGATACTAAATTATAAAATTAGATGTCCATACATTAATTTGAAAAAGGGTCGAAGGGTATTTGAGATTTAACTAATTAAGTTGCTGTAAATTGAGAACAATATTAATTAATAATTTATATAATTATTTTTTTATTTTTATTATACTCATTTTGTAAGTTATTTTATTTTTATTTATTATATATTGATTGTGATAAGGTTTGTATGCAGATGAAAGAAAGTAACCATGATGTAGAGAATATTATGAAAGACGATTTTGAGGATGGTGTTAAAAATAAAAGAGGAGGTAGATGTTTGAAATCAGATGTTTGTGAATCTTTTTTAAAACTACCTAGATGAAAAAAAGTGAAGTGTAGATATTATAAATTGGTGGAGTTTGAATTGACATAGATATCTAATTTAGTCTCAAATTACTAATGATATTTTGATAATTTCAATTTCTACCGTTGCTTCGAAGTCGCCATTTAACACTAAGGGTCGCATTCTCAACCCATTTAGAAGTTCTTTAACTCTTAAAACAATTAAGTCTTTGATTTACACTCAAAATTAACTTTAATCAACTATTTTCAGAGATTGCATAATAAAACCAACTGAGCAAGAAATTAAATTTTATGAAGTTATTGAAACAAGTAATAACTTAATTTGTTAACTTTCAAATTTGAATAATTTATTTGTAGTGTTCATTATTATAAATATTGATTTCATACATTAATTTTATTTCTTTGTAGAATTTATAAGACCTTTACTAGCACAAGCAACGGAGGATCAATTAATAATTAAGTAATGTTTTATGATAATAGGTATCAATTATACAAATTTAATATATTATTTTTATAGTTATATGTATGCTTATTTTACTCATTTTAATTTTATTTGTGTAGACTTAAGTTGAGAAGTGTGTGTATGTTGGACTTTGGAAGCTGTTAAAGTTACAAAAAATGGTGAAAAAGGGAAATAAGGATGGTTTTTAATTTTTATATTATATTAATTTTTTATGGTTGATTATAATTTTTTTTATTTTTATGGTATAAAGTTATGAATTGTATAAGTTAATTTAGTGATTATGATGAATGGTATGATGGTGGTAGTATTTATAGATTTATATATAAATATTAAAAATTGAACAGTTGAGAACAACCGAACAAAAAATTGAAATCAAACTAAAAATTAAAACCAAATTAAACTGTATTTTCAGTTTCAATCTAACTTTTATTTTTTATAAATATCTTTCAATCTTTTTAAATTCAAGAATTTAAATCGAACAGAATATTTTAATTTATTCTATATTCAAATCGAATGGAACCGATGTCTACCGCTAGTGAAAATTGCGATTTGCAAGGGCGTTAAACGAGGGAGATGCTGTCGTGTCGATAGAAAGGATGGGGACCACGTTGAGTTGATGATGTGGATTTAAATGGAGTAAATAAAAGAAAGATGGGGTGGGGGCAGCAAAGGGGAAGGAGCATGAAAAGAATTGAATGAATATGGATAATTGCTGCCTGCTAGGTGTGTGGAAGAGGGACCCACAGGCATTGCCACAACGCACAAGTTGGTATTCGAGAGGGATCAGTTAAGTGTCCCGAGCGTTAAGTGTCGTGAGCGGTGAAGGGACAAATGGAGGAGGAGGGTGGTGACCACTGACCACCGTATGTATCCATGACCATATACAGTATGATGACTACGGCGCTATGAAGCAATGTAGTATGGGATGCAAGGTAAATTATACGATGTATTGCCGGACACTGTTCTAAGGTGTGTCTTTTTATGTGATTTTGATAATGATAGAATAGGGTCAGGATCAGGATTAAATATTAGTGGACCATCCAAATAAAGATTGATTTATTTGATCGAAACGTTTCACACATTTGGATGGGCGGTTCATACTTCATAATTGAGGGTGAAGGAGTAATTGCAAGGGATTTACTTCCTAACTAATCATCTAAAATAAATTAGGTAAGTTATTAGCATGCGTAATTGTAAATTTCACTCACTCACTCAATTTTTCACACTCGTCAAAATGATAGTTACCCGTTCTCACCATCTCATACAAATTTTTTATTATTCTTATTTAATGAAATATCATATTACATAAAACTATTACTAATATTTATAAATTAAATTATTACTAAAATTAATTTAATATTAACTCTTATAAAATACAATATATATTCAAAACTTCATTAATATTTAAAAAAAAAATCTACTCTTCACACATAAGTTTAATAATATTTAAAAAATAAAAATATATATTCCTCACACTTTAATAATAAGAGAGCAAACCATCTTAACTTAATAATTGAATTAAAAAATATCTCCCCAAAACACTTAAAAAAATTCAAACTGCAGCTCCCACGTTTTGAGGACATTTGGCCTGGTGGCTAAGAAATATCCTTATTAGTTAGTCAAACTTATTAATTTTCAAGAATTTGATTTACTATCATTATCAGTATCAATATGGAGGAAGCTACCTTACAATTGCGTAATTGTTTATGTTAGGAAGCTGTACCGTACGCAGCGTACGCAGCTGTAAGGTAACATGATCCGTATCAATATTTATTTTACAAATAGGGTTTTTATTTCACCGTGCACACGCACAAAACCGGACGTGTTAAAACAAGCGTCACGCGCCCATATAACAAAATTCAATAACGAAGAAACAAACGCTTTTTATTTTTGACTTTTTTTTTTTTTTTTTTGGGGATTTGGCCGAGCCCAGCCATGTGAAAATTTCATTCTTACAGCGTCACACCCAACAAAATTGGCAAAATTGAACCACTTCAAAAGCAAAATCGTACGTTCAATCAATAAATCACAATGATGAAAGTTAATCAGCTTTGGATGGACTGTTCACACGACACAGTACGGTACCCAGCTGTTAAAAGTTGCATCATGCATGTCACAAGGTTGGAATTTTACCCTGCTCCACTTTTATAAAGGCTGCTTTTGTTCAGTTCAACTCCAATAACATTCCCCACCTCTACTAATTAGTTCTACTGCAACAGCTAAAAAGTCTTTGGGAGTTGAAAATTGAACCATTTGCTTTCTGGGCGTTCATACCAGACATAAGAAATGCATTTCATTTTTACTCACAAGGGTAAATTACATGCTTTGATTGTCTACTCGAATCAAGTGAGTGAGGGGAGCAAGGGTGGGTTTGTGATTGAGATGCTGTGTGTGTGAGGGCAGAATCAAGGGTATATTGAGTTATATACCCAAGCCGCATCCTACCAGAGCTAAAATATAGTTAGGAAGTCCCAGTAAAATCCCGTGTTTACAACAAAACATTTTATGCGCTGTCAGAGTTAAATTGAATCAAAAGAGAACCAAACATACCCCAACTGATTCAAGCGCACTACTAATGCATGGACAGACATGTTCTTTCATGAAAGACTAATAAGAGTTTTATTTGGCACCAATCTTTCCTACTAAAACGGAGAGACAGGAAGAAAATAAGGTATGTGTGCTTCACTTTATTGGCCATAAAAAGTATCTAACATCTTTCTCCTCATTAATCAGCTTTCTCCCCCACTTTCTGATCAATAGAAATGATATAAATTCCAACTATTAAGGGAAGACTATTGGAATTAAAAGAGAAGGAAATCCAGTCATACCCAGCAACAGTGATACCACTTGTCAGTCCTGGACTGGAGATCGACATCTTGACGGTATGCTTGCTCCAGAAATTTCATAAATGAAGTTAACTGCCTCCAGACTTTAGAGTATTACTCAACCTGCATTTTAAGTTATCACTTGCCAAATGTCAAAATAATCACACAAAAGATTTCACCAACTGGCAGGCAACATAGATGCAGTGCTGAATTTAAACATTGTCAGTAGGTGCAAGTGCATTTCCCAAGTGGATGATTATATTCACAACCAAGCTCAATTGGAGCTTCAAGAATGAGCATGTGCCTCCACTTTCCAAAAAGAAAGAGACATGGTGTAAAAGGAACAACATTGATAGAACCATATCTCAGTGGGTCCTATAAAATCTAGGTGGCAGTGGCACCAAAAGTAGTAACAAACCAACTTGAATGAACTTTAATAGTAGTAAAGGTTTTGCTAGAGAAAGCTCAATCAAGATTACGTATAGTGTGTAAATGAATTCAGTCATTAATGCAAATGCTACATTTCAGGCAGTCAGATAGGGAACAACAATGCCTACCAGTCCATGCCTTCAAAGAGGCCTTCACCCTTTATGGCACAAGTTTTAAAAATGGCCCACTGGCGGTTTTTTATTTTGTGCAACTCCAAGGCCTCAGTCACAGCAGCATCATCAAGTGCACCAGGGAGATCCTACTCATATGAGAAATGCTTTAACATTAAGAATTACAAAAAAAAAAAAAAATGTTATGAGATTCCCATTTATGACTATTTTTTAGCCACGATCAAAATTAATTCAGCACATTCCCCTTCTGATCGAGAGATCTGGGTGATGGAAACTCTAATCTAGGGCAGCGAGACTGACAGACCAATTTCTGAATTTTAAGGATGTAAGTAAATGTCAAGATTTTCCAAATCATTAATTGTTGAGAATAGAGAAGAAACAATTGAGACCTGCTTGTTTGCGAAAATGAGAGCAACTGCACCTTTCAGCTCTTCCTCCTGTCCAAATGTAAAATGACATATATGAGCATTTTGAGAGCCCACTACTCTTTGCGAAGACCATGAGGTTTTTCACTCAAAATACAAGCATGCGAATTATTCATAATTTACAACAAATATGAGATGATAAATTATCGTCCCTGACTCAAGAGGAATCCAATGAGATAAATTATTTCTCTCATTTTAAATTTCAAAGCTTTAATGAATCTGACTAATAAAGAAATCACAACGAAAAGTAATGTTAGCAAAATCTAATGGTCCCAGACTCCAGGTCCAAGTATAGTAGGCCAAATGCTATGTTCAAGGTCAGAGGGAGATCTAATCTTAGCAGTATACTATACGGTAAACAACCAACATGCATCACCAGCTAATTAGCCTTTAAATCTATGAATCAAAAGGCAGTGAATAGGAATTAATTATAAATAGATCATTCTCTATTTATTGCTGGTGGTATAACTATATACTTCATTTTCAAGTATTTTCCATGAGAATACCTCTAAAATTGCATGAAATTCCTCTTTGGCTGTTTGAATTCTATCAGTGTCACTTGAATCAACAACATATATCACAGCTTCAGTATTTGGGAAATAGCATCTCCAGTATGGCCTGTAAGAAAAGGAAGGTACAGAAATCCACCCCAGGAAAAAATTATGAGGTCAGTTGTTTAGAGTGGCACACCATTTATTGCATGCCAAATCGCTCATTGAGAAAGCAAACAATAAAAATATATATGATCATTGGAGAGACAAAAAGGGCTTTCAGCGTCTATGTGGCATCTATCGTGTGGTATTTAGAGATAAAGCCAAGAAGCCTGATTACCATTGAATTAAAATCTCATCCTAAACCAATATTATCAGGCATTTTCTTACAGATTCAGAACAACAAATACAGAAACAATACTCTCAAAAGGAAGCAGAGTAGAAATGGATTACCTTATGCTCGTTTGCCCACCTGTTGCAATAAACCACTAGTCAATTCAACTATGAAACAAACATGAACACTTCAGCTGCATACAAATGTAATGACTTGAATGTAAAAAATGAACCTCTTCCAAAAACCTGATACCCAACACAAGAACAGTTGAGAGTGTAAACTGCTATGTAAACTTATTGACAGGTCAGTTAACTCAAATTCATCTTGCTTCTGCTATTAAAGCAATCAAAACCTCTCAATACCCAACACAAGAACAGTTGAGAGTGTAAACTGCCAAGGAAACTTATTGACATGTCAGTTAACTCAAATTCATCTCGCTTCTGGTATTAAAGCAAAATCCCAATGGGTTTAACTAAGATATGGACAAAGGGTATTGAAAGGTTTAGATTATTAATCCAAAGCCAATGAAATTGCTAATTGTCAAGAATAAGTGTGTGGATGGTTAGTACATATTCAACATGTAAGTAGAATTACAACAGTTACAAACATAAAATAAATAAGATTCACTCAACTCCTCAGTAGCATACTCAAAGGGTCTTCTCGTATGGTTGCTATCGATCAGTTTAACCGATGATTTGTAGTAAAAGGGTATGAAGGAAAATAATTGACTTACCTAAATCCCAAACTTGGAACTTTATGTTGTTGTACTGTACAGTTTCAACGTTAAAACCAATTGCTACATCCAATCAAAATCAAGTGGCCCATCAGAACAGAATTAAGCACTCAAATTAAAGCTTTGAAATCATGAACTAAAATAAAACCTACTTGGTATTGTGGACACTACTTCTCCCATTTGTAGCCGATCTGTATCACACAAATTCCTAAAAATTATCATAACGAACCAAAAAAAAAAAAAAAAACCTAAAACATGGGTACAGAGAGTGTGAGAATTTACAGAGGATTGTGGTTTTGCCGGCATTGTCGAGACCGAGGACGAGAATTCGAGCTTCTTTTTTTCCGAATAGAGAAGAGAACATTCGAGTAAACATTATGCCCATTTTTTGTTCTGATTTTGTAGCTATCAATCGCTGCAGCTATTGCTCCTCCTAAATCCTAAGCGATGGTCGATTGACTTTTTGAACAGCTTATTTGAGAAAATTGTTTTGTTTACACAAATGGACGACGAAATTTTATAACCATTGGAAACTGGCATTTGTATTTTTTATTTATATTATCTACCTTACAAGCTACAACTAATTCCAACTTAATAGATAACGAGTCGTTTGTCAAGCATGAAGGAATACGTCATGCCGTTCATATGTTCATAATAAAAATGGCATGTCATTTATGTTGACTACATGCGTCTCTAGGTTTATCATATGAATAACAACAGTTTATCATATGAATAACAACACATCATTTATCAGTAAAATGATAAATAACGAGTAATATAACACCTACTCAAATTTAAAGTAAAATAATAATTATTTACACTCTAAAAATTATTTTAAATATTTATTATTTTATGTAATTATATATTAATTTTAAAGAATTTAATTTTATTTTATACACTCTTAAAATCTCTTAAAGGCAAAAAAAAAAAAAAAAAAATCTTTACTCAGATTATTAAAATTAATACAAATAAAACTATCAAAGATACTTAATAAAACTATTAGCATCGTGCCTACTTGCAAGTTGCTGAAAAAGTTTAAGACAACAAACATTTTTTCACTACTTGTCAAATAAATATCAGAAAAAAATTCACAACATACTCTTTCGACGAGTATAAATAAATAGAGGGTCTTAGGTAAGGATTACGGAATGCTGGAGCTGGAACAAACACTTGTCTCTCTATCAAGCCTGTAATTCGATAGTCTCGAATACATAAAATTTATTTTCCCAAGAGCCCAGTGGATTACTAGCGGGTCCCCCGTAAGCTCAAAGCTTCCCTCGCTAGTCCTCGAGGCTCCTCAAGTACCCGTTTGCGAGTTATCCACGGCATAAGGGCCTCCCTTAAAGCCTATGTTTGGTTGACAGGACAATGGGAGAGAGAAGAGAAAAATTTGAAGTCCTCTAAGATTTTCATGGTTTTGTTCACAATAATAAAGGAAAAATTAAATTTTATGAAATTTTTAATTGCTGTAAATTGTGGAATTTGGTTTTTCCTATGATGAGTGAAAAAATTAAATTTTAATGCAGTAGGAGAGTAAATTTTTATATTTATTTCTTAAAAATACGTGCGGCTATTTTTTTACTATTAACATAATAAGAGATATGTAATCATAAAAATAAAAATTTCAAATTTTCACTTAATTAATTAATCATTTTTTTCCCTTAAAAATAAAAATAAAAGCAATTGATGAAAGTAAATCCAATTTTCTTTATTTTAATATTAAAAACCGAATGAAGACTATTTTCATTATACTTTATTTGTAAACTATAAATGCTAAAAATTAACAAAGGCAAGATCAATTCATAGAATTTTCTTTTAATCTACTTATTTTAGTTTTCTATTTTTAGATTAAATTAATTTATAATTTGAAGATTTTCCTAGAAAGTTTTCAAAACTACTAAATAATATAATTTATTAATAATTTAGACTTTTTTTAATAATTATGATTTTATAAAATTATTTTGACTCTTTTAATTTGCTTAATAACAAATATTAAAATCTTAACACAAAGGGTAAACTTATCTAAATAAAAAATAATCTATTCATTTCCATTTAGAATTCATTGCCAAACCAAATAATGAAAATTGATATTTTCTCTTCTCCACTCCACTCCTCTCATATCCTCTCCAATTATTTCTTCAAACCAAACACTCTTAAGAGTTCGTAAAAACTTATTTCAAAATCTTATAATTAATTTGAGTGTAAAAAGGTTCACGGAACACCACTAACTCTTTGTTCTCTTTCGCATGGAGAGTACAAGCAACACAGATGATTCAATCTATTGTTTAGATTTTTTTTTTTTTTTACATCTCAACCCATGTGGCCTCCACGTCATACTTGATAGTTGACCTAAATTCTTCCATCAAGAGTGATTTACTATGATTCTCTTATCTTCATCAAAATAGGTGAAAATCACAAACAAATAAAATGTGCCTAATCCTCTATTTTTAAAGCGGTAAGATTTGATAATCTAATTTAAAAATAGTGTGATGTATTTATTTTTTAGGTAATCTTTAAGATTTGCGTATCCTTTTTCATATTTGTTACATTAAATAAGATATATAACTGATTTTTTTTTTTTTTGCCTAACTTTAAATAAAAAGGTTCTAAATAATGGTTAAATTTATATATGTTTAAGATTATTTATCAAATCTATATTAACCAACAAATTAGATCAATTTTGATCCCAATAACACATAATAAAGCTATGTAAGTTTCCGAAAGATATTTCAAAGCTTTTAGGTGAAGTTGTGATTTAACACCATATCAAATCAAGTTTTGAGTCTATCATCTCATATTCAAAATTCCTTTAAACACTTTCACAAATATAATTATTGTTATTGCTAGTGTCGGAGAAGTTTATTAGGACATATAAATATTTGATCTGTCCTTGTGAACATAGATAACATTTGAAGATGTACAAATAAAGTGGTACCATTTTCTTATTAACTCGCAGCAACAAGCCTGATAACCTATGCATTTGCCATTATAGCCTTTCCAATATTCTCTAAAGCACGAATCATCACATAAGAACTTCGAGCACTTGGAGAGCTGCAGAATTGGTTGGTCGCATGTTTCTGCGTCAACAAACATCGTACCCGTACAAAATTGAACAACCAAATTTAGCTGAAGAAGTATCAACTAAATCTTCATTCAGGCATTTTGTCAAACAGTATAAAGACGACATATTATCAATCAACCGGGACTTAAAAATATTTTTTTATTTTTTTTTTAAGTGCTTACCCATTGAAGCCACCACGAGGAAGATAACAAAGAAGCCAAAGGCGATTTTCATTTCCTTTACTTTGTGAATTAGCCAATGAATTCGCAATGTTTGCTGTGGCTCTAAATAAGCAATAGGAGCCGAGTTGTTTGTACTTGAAATTACTTGGGACATGCACGCGCCGACGAGCACATACATTTATTAAGTTTGGCATTTTTCTATTTTCAGGATCATTACTCAATGATAAATGTCTAGTCGTGTCTTTCTCTTGTAAGTTTCTTCGAAATACTTTATTAATTGAATCTATCATCATAATGGAAATTTCAAAATGTCTAGTACTACTCTAAACTCTAAACTAGAGCTTCATTAATTTGGGATACCCTGGGCTATATATTTAAATTACGGATCTATCTACATTTGAAAAGACAATTGAAGAAATCAGATTTTGTCTATCCGGTTACAAAATTTTTTTTAAAGCAATATATGAATTGAAAACGAAAAACTCTGTTTTCATTTTTGGCGTGGTAAAGCTATTTGAACTTTTCCTCAACATGATCTTTATGTCAAAATATAATGTTTATTTAATTAATTAAATAAATTATCTTATTTAAAGTAACCAATTATTTAATAGGACTAGTAATGATGATGTAGCTAATTATACAAGTAAGACATATGGTTCTTACGAACTGATGTTTATTGAATTTTATCAATCAACTTTAAAATATTTTTTATTTTATTTTTTTAATAAATGAGTAATAAAAAAATGTTTTCAAGTGAAATAAATATTTTTATTTTATTTTTTTAATAAATGAGTAATAAAAAAAATGTTTTCAAGTGAAATAAATATTTTTATGGTGTAATAGTTTCAAGTAGTTTCACTATTAATTATGAGAGAGCTTATCCTATGAATCTAAAATAAAATCTTATTATCAGACAAGTGGCTCATAACCAATTAGTAATCTAAATGTGAGACTAGAATATAATCACATAATTTAGTCCAATTCGCCCCCATCTTTTCTCCTAAACGTTAGCCTAAATGTATTATACTATTTATCAAGATTAAAAATATACCTTTTGGATAAGGTATGACAGAAAAAGAAAAAAAATTAATAATAAATTTTTAATTTTTGTATTAATTGCTATATCATCTAAATGTGTTTCACAGAAGGTAACATTTTTTTAATAGATAGAGTGATGAGTAAAGCTCAAAATTAATATTAAAATTATATCATCATATTTTTTTAAAATTTAAACTCGGGTGGTTAGTTAATTAAAGATCATGTAAACATATGTAATATACTTGCAATGTCTAATGTATCACTTATAATAATATTATTGTTATTAATAGTACATGGGATAAGTTTAAATTAATGTTTTCGATACATTAAGTATTTCATACTTGTAAAATAATTCTATTATCCATTGTGTCTCAACGTTGTAGTTTCTTGAGGGAATAACTCATGTATAGATATTATTGTTAACTAGAGTGTGAAATAATAATTTTATTATAAACAAAAATTCATCAACAGAAACTCATATTTACAGCAGACAATCTTTTTGGCAAAGAAATTTTGATATTATCATTAATAACCTTTACAATTTCCTGTGGGAATTTTGCAAACATAATTTTGGGTGTCAAAAGTTTGTGCATAAATCCAGATTTTGCTTCGTTTGCATGGCTAAGGAAAAAAATAGCCCACGAGTAGATGGAGAACGAGAGAGCAAGAAGAGAAGCAAGCTGATTTTGTTTTATAAAACATTTTCATCCGGTTGCACTTTGTTTGTGGCATTTTATTATTACCACTGCTTTCTATCTTTAAATCTAACAGTTCAGTTCAATTCAATTCAGTTGTTTGTTACTAACTGTATCTATAACTTACCTGGAACCTTAAATTACCATCCATTTCTGGAGCCCTATATGGGATATTCTGACTCCTTCAACTAGCCCTTCACTGCAAGAGTAGGTTTTAACGAAGAAAAATATAGAGTAACCAAATCCTCTGTAACAAAAAGTAATGGATCCTCAGTATTGGTCAAGACTACAATCCTTAAATTTTTATTGTGGATTTGTTAGAGATTAATGTTAAACAGCTGTAATTTAAAAGTTATAATATTAAAGTATTTAATAAATATTAATTATTATATCATAAAAGTGACGTTGATATAATTTTTTTTTTATAATAAAAAATATATTATATCTTTAATAATTTTTTCAAAATTATTATTTAAAGTTTTATTCATTATATATTATTAATTTTTATTTTATAATTATAATTTTTTTAATAAGAACTTAAACTTAAAAATTATAATATCTCAATTTTAACAGACTTATATCTAATTAAGAGAGACTTCATGTCTAGCTAGAAGAATCAACATCAGAATACACAGTAAAAGAAGAAGAAAAATCAAAATATCTGTTTTGACACTTGATAATCGCATCACGTTATTCTCTTTCTACTTGTAACATTATTTCTATTTGGAATACGTTAATTAATTGGCGGCAGATTTTTAGGCATGGTGCGAAGATTTGTTGAATCTTATAAGCAGATTTTTCTTTCCGAAACGTATCAAATAGTCTGTTAATGTAAGAGACTACTAACGACGTATCAAAAAAGTTTACACGTACATACATATATTATTATTGGTTTGGTTTGGTTTGTTCCAGGTGAACTTTTAGATTATAATAAGATCATACAGATTGATCTTCAATTGCTTAAGAGAAGTGTCTCTTTGCTCACATTCTGAAAACTAATTTCTTCATTTCTTTATTATTAGCCGAGTTCATGCATGATATATATATATATATATATTTCCCTGGGAGCCTAATATTTTTTCGCTTCATAAAACGAAATTGATTAACCTTCCTTTTTCCTGATCAAAAGCTTTGCCTGTTTGGGAACTTGCTGTTCGTGCAATACTCAAATTGGTTTATGCATGAAACCTGAGAGAGGGATTCGGTTAAGTGTTGGCTGATTAGAGCTTAGAGAGATTAATGTTATGAATTATCATTAAGACTTCATTATCGATCATTGCTGTCCTAGCAGCACGCTTCAGATCAGAAAGTCTTATTTTAACATACACTAGTTGCTAGGTGTTATTTTGCGTCTAATAAGACATGGACGCAAAATGTTGAAGTAAAAACAAGAAAAATAAGGAATTGAAAGGCGATCTTCATTTCTTCGAGTATGCGAATTAGCAAATGAGATTCTAAATGTTTTCTTGCAGTAGTTGGTTTCCAAGCTTACATTAGCCATGTCTTTCATAAGTGAATTAGTCCAAAGCCGATCAAATTTTGCGGTTTTGTTCTGGATTGCATCGATGGTGGGTTCATGAATTTGATCCTTTCTTAGACTTATTACTTAATGCTATACCGAATAACGTCTTTTCCCTATAAATTTCTTGAAATACTACTTTCCTTCGTTGATTAAACATTTAAATGTCATAATCTGGAATTATAACAGTCAGATATTTAAACCACTTACATTATAACACGCCGAACAAGAGAATCGAAAAAAAAGGTCCCTTACGCGGAACGTGAATTGAGATAAGAACTCGAAAAAAAATAAATATTAGAAGCTTTAAGATGATGGACAAGGCCCAATAACAATATCAAACATAAGTCTAAACATTGGTTAATGGTGGACTGATCGACAATATCATTCGTTGTGACACTGCCCTATCTTTAAGATATTGGGTGATCCAGGATTTTATTATTTTAGGTGTGTTGATTTTTTTATTTTAATTAGACTCAATTATGATATGTGTCTAAATTTTTTATTTTTATTATAATTGTGATTTATTTTATTTTTTTAAGTTAACACCAGGAAGTATGTTATTTTTAGTTCAACTCAATTATTCAATAAAAAAATATGTTATAAAATTTCTTTTGGGATTATCTAGCAAAATCTATCTCTCTTTTAAAGTAATTTGAATTAGAGCAATAATCAGTGTAGCTTAAAGCGTTATAAATAATCAGAAGAAGAAGAAATATTACAGAAGAAGAAGAAAGGAAATGAATAAGGGAATTAGGAGAAGGAAACATGACAAAGAAGAAGGAAAGCGGTTGGACTGTAAGCATCCACACTGATTTTTTTTTTTTTTAGTTTTTATTTAAGTAAGGGTACTGTTATTATTTTACTAATAAATAAAAATATAATAAAATAAAAGATTTTACAAAGATTCGGTGGTAAAATGATAGGAACTAATATTTTTTATAGTCATTTGATATTTTTTATTTTTTATAGTAATTAAACAATAATAAAACTTATCAATTTATTTTTTATTTTATTATTTCAATATAATTGATAATACTAATAATCTTTTTGAGTTTAACACTTTTATTTTCTAATTGAATAAATATAATTTTAATTTTTATAATATATGTAAGGATGGGTATAGAATGGATTAAATACCAAATTGATTCTCAAAATCACATCTTGAAAAATTATTCTTTTTTATTTTTTGAAATATCGTACAAGATGGAGTGATTTTCTCGAAAGTAATTTTTAAAAAATTTCCCCAAACACTAAACTTGTCTTTTAACATTTTAAAATTACTTTTGAATCTTCTAAAAATAATTTTAAACAGACTAAATTATTTTGTAATTAAATGAAAATGATTTTAATAAATAAATAATTCAATTCACACTCATTCAAATTCCTTATACATTTCTAATAAGTCATCAATGTGTGCTGAATCAATTAACAAAATGTCACACATGATCTACATTGTTGATGCAAAAAATTGGTCAACTAAAAATTAATTTAGATCGAGGCAATAAAATAAAAGATATAGAAAATTAACGTGATTCAATCATTTGGTCTATCGCATTTGGCCTACGTCTATGGATAGAGAAAACCAACTCTTTATTAATATTAGAATTAAAATTAAATGCTCTCTCTTGCCTCACTTTTTAGTGCTTATCGTTATACTAAGAGAGACTTTTACTTTTATAACATTCTACATATAAATTATTTTTTAACTTAAATTCTTCATAATTCTCCTTTACCCTTTAGAATTTGAATTATAGGATATTCTTTATCCTTTTTTTTATCTTATCCGTATCAAACTTTATCTATTTATTTCTAAATTACAATGTATTCTCTATAGTTTTATTGTTTACTTTTATTTAACTGGGCTTGATTCAACAATAATCTCTCTATTTAGACTTAGACTTTTTGTGGATTACGGTCCCATGGACTCATGATTTATTTAATTATCTCCTATTATTTTTATAAAAAAAAATTATCTCCTATTATTAGGTGTGTGAATTCTAATTTTTTTACTTAGTGAACACAATCTCAAACATGACTGCTACTCTCACTTTTGGGAGCATGATAGCTGACCCACCTTTAAGTGGATGCATCATTGGTGCTCTACTTGAGAGCATAATTTCTATTTCCTAGGAAGCATGACTACTATTCTCCTCTTGAGGGCATAATTCATGTTCCCTGAGGAGCATGATTTATATTGCTCCCATTCTTAGAGAATATGATTTTTTTTTAAAGCATGGTTCACACGTGACTTTTTATTTCTAACACCTTTGTTTATTTTTTTATATTTTGTACAACATACACTATAAAATTATAAACATTAAACAATATATCATATAATATCTACTTGGGACTTGAAACTTTATGGTATTGCCACGTAGAGTAATGCTATATATTTCAATTTTTTTCATCCCAAATAACTATCCAAATGATATATCATTTATCAATTGATTAGTAAAATAATATAATTAATTTACTTTAATTTTATCAACTAATTAATAAATGTCATATTATTTTAAATGATTATTTGAAATAAAAAAATTTGAGATGTGATAGTATTATTATTATAATATATTTTCAGAATATAAAATCTACATGTCATACACATTTCATAATCGATGAATTATAAATGAAAATGATTTTAATGACAAGATTTTGATGAAGTATACAATTAACCAATCATATATCTTACCATGTATTCTACATTTATTATAACCAAAATATATCGCAGCTTTAAATATATGCAGATTATATTGATATTCTTGATTTCCCCACAGAAATTAGAATCATATTGAGCATTGAAATTGAAGGGGACATTAAGTTATATTACATGCAGATTATATTGATATTATTAGACTTTGTAATGAATATTACATGAATTAAAAAAATAAAAAAATTAATTCTATTGCGAGTGTAGTGTCAAACTGTCACGCACAAATCCGCACACTCATTGTATGTTAATTGTTAAAGCTAAGACGCCGAACTTTTGTTTATCGAATTAAATAAAAACGCGGCACCGCGTCGCCGTGCATCAAAGACAGCCTAGTTACTAAATTTCACAGATGGCTTTCCAACATACTGCCAACCAATCCCAACCCACCATGTGTCTCCACCTTTGCTTCCCAAGGAAATATACATAGCCTTACCTCACCACCAATCAATGCCCCTCCAACTAACCCCACTTCCGCCGGAACTATTCTCCGGCCACCGGTAGAATAACTAGGCCCCTTCGAGAATATGTGCCTGTTGTCATTTTCTTATGCTTTATTCTCCATTATACATCAGGAGTGAACTCATTATATATATATATATATATAACAAAAGATTATTCCATTAAACATCATTTCATATTATCATATCTTGCGCCATATCTCATTTTATAGAAGAAAAACAAACAAATAATATGAATCAAAACGTCCACTTAATTGTATTGCGTGTAACATATCTGTTATTTCTGGCAGCATTTTGCTCTTGAAACTATTTGCATGTTTCTTACTTTCTTGATTCCGGGTTAAGGCAAAAGGATGCATTTTGATTAGTACTTAATCAAATGATTGTTCATGATTATTAGCTTTTCTTTACTATCATTTCGCCTCCGTTTATTATTGGTGCTATGGCTTAAAACCACAGCTGCTGTTGTGAAGGAAAGTTGTAGCTGTAAAAGCTGATGGGTGTTCATTTTGTGTACCATTGGTTGTGCAATACAGCCAAAAAGCTAAAACGGAGCTTCTGTTACTTGTAAACATTAGCTGGAAACAACAATTTAATTCATCTCAGTAAAGTTATATTCACATTTCCCGAATTAAATTAAATTAAAAAAGAAAGAAATAAAACCCTTCACCCAAAACTTCAGCAAAATTGAAAAAGAAAACTGAGCTCACTGGTTTTGTTCTTGTGGACCTTGAATTTCTTGATTCTCTCTGTGATTATCTTCATGATTAGTCACCTCTTTCACTTTCTCACCAATTTCAAAATTTTCACCTTGTTCATTTTTATCAATCTGCTTGCCATCGACGAAAGAAGAAGCTTTGGTACAAACAGGCGTGGCCAAGAACGTTGGCTTCTCATCACCAGCCATTATAACCAAAATCTTTTCTTCATATACCTTCACAGATTTTGCAGCATCGCCCTCTTGATCCTTGTCGTCGCTTTCAATGTCTCCGTTTTGGTCCCCATTATTATTGTTATTATCAGCGCGACCAGAAAGTTTCCAGTACGAACAAGCCAAGATCAAGAGAGCAAAAGCTATCAATCCCAGCATGGCCGCTAGGCCTCCGAAGAGATACGGCACCGGTGAGTGCCACGGTGACCGCTGTTGCGTGGCTACTGTTTCTTTTGTTATTGCTGTCGCTGCAGGTGTTGGTGCGTCGAAGCTTGCAAGTGTTCTCATTTTTTCTATTCTAAAATTTGTGTTTATGTGGTTGGGTGTACTTGGAAATCTTGTGCTGTGAGGCTTGGGGAGGTGAGGGGTGGAGGGGGTGTATATTTATATCTGGGGAAAGTTGAAACGGAAAGAAGAAAAGAAGTGCTTTTTAGTTTTCCTTTTGAAATGGAAATGGGGTCACGGATTTGGCTCTGTTTTGTTGTTGGGTACCCATGATTTCGGATCCTTTGTATCCGGATAGTGACCCTAATTGGTTCGTTGCTCGGACCCAGCTGTCGCATCGGTCCAATATGACGTGGGTCCGAATCCGAAACAAATAACCAATGGCAGCCCGATGACATGACGTGACACGGCAGGGCATAATCTTTTGAAGATGTAATTAGTATGATCAAGATGTAAAACATTGTCATCAAATGACTTTTATTCTCATAGTTTTGATGCAAGAAAGAGCAAGACTGAAATTAAATGGTATAAATACAACCATTCAATTCATATATCCAGTAAATCTACGTAGATTTAATTAATTCAATAAATAAACAAAGCCATTATTTAGTGGGTGATATTTTCATAGTTTAACGAGTGATATTATTATATGGTGGTGTTGCTTTAATTTACAGTTTTAACAAAATTTATAAAATATTAAATAACTACGTCACATGTATAATAGTTCCTCACATCATTTATGATGATAATTGTTTTTATATCAAAATAAAAGATGAAGGGGCGTTTGATAATGTAATAGTATTAATATCACTTAATTAAAATTTTTTCAATATAAAAATCCTAGGGAGTTGTTTTTTTTTTTATTAAAGAGAAAAATACAACTAGAAATATAGTCTCAATTCAGAGAGTGATAATTCATTTAATCTCAATAGGGATCGAATTGTTTTGTGCTAAAACTTTGATTGAGAAATAATATTCTTTAACACACCAAATTATATATTCTTAAAGTGTCATATCCATTAACTATAGTGTAGATATTTGGGGAAAATCGTCTTTGCAAGAGAGTGAATATGCTTTATTTAAGTGGGGTTTGAGAAAATCATTGGCAACAGTAATTGTAATCATAATCTTAGATTTATTAATAAAGATAATAGAAGAGAATATGGGTATATTATTCCAAACCAACTTCCACTAAGATGCCTGATAAGGAATGCATTTGAGTGCGATGATGTAACAAACTCTTTTTCACGTTCAAATTAACAATATATCAAACTTTACGTTTCTTTTTTTTTTTTTTAATAAAAAAACTTTACGTTTCTTTTTTTTTTTTTAAAGTCTTCAAGTTTTTCTTATAACAAAAAAAAAGTATACAAGTTTTATATTTGGAAATTTTACACAATAATAAATTATTTTTTACATAGGTATTATTATATCAGTTTAAAGAATTTAATATAAGGATGAATGATATAAGAATTCATTTTTAGACTCAAATTTGACGTCCATAACAATACATAGCTATAATTTGATGTATATACATCTTATGTTGGGGAAGTTTTTTTTTTTTTTTTTGTTTTTCCTCCAATATTTGATGTGAAAAATAACTTTTTACCTATTGTCTACTGTTGTCTTACATCATCTACAAAGCCACCTTAATGAATTTCTGTTAATAATAATAATAATAATAAAGGTTATCCATATTGGGATTTGGGAGGAGCATTTCATGCGCCCTTGGGTCCATTTATTTTGATATCTTAAGCTACAGTCAAAACGCACTCACGTTTCAGTGTGATGGCTGATGATGATGCGTTGGATGTGGGTATAAAGAGGGCAAAGCAAAACCATAATCATTAAACACAGACAAAAAAGAATAACAATTCTGGGTAAAGTGGCAACAAGCAATTGTGGCTTTCTCTTCAAATCATAAATTGCTTTGTGATTTGATTTCACATAGTATCTCCATTGAACAGTAATCACCGCTAATATCGCCATCTTTATCACTAACTAGCATAATTTCCATTCCTATTCCCACTGAAACATGCCACCGTTTATTTTCTTTTTCAATTTGTAAGATTTGGAATTGGGACATTTGGGATTCGGCTAAGATTTGTAAAATTTTACTCGATTTATGGAAGGCAAGCTGGCAAAGGGAAAATTGTAAAAGCTTTGCCTCACTAGTAGTAAAAGCCCTAGAGCATATGCTACTTATGTACAGCAATTGTCTGGATACGATACTTTTATCATAAGTAGATCCCATGTTTCAGAAGATTTCAAAAAGCTGCAGTAATTTTATATATATATGTATATAGATGTCAACTGTAAATTATCTTCAAAAGCTTGAGATGTTTGAAGTATCTCTCCAGCTTTGGTGGTGGCCGAGAAATACATTTTGCCTATGCAAATTACCCCAATTCTTCTCCCAATTAACCCCTAATCAAATTTATTTTTATTTTTGATACATAGAGGTCTCCAAAACATGGCTAAATAGAAACGGAGCGGGGATATAAAGTTTTATATATATCATGAATGAAAAGAATAATCAACTCAATGCAGAGGGAAAAAAATGAAATTTATTATTTATTATTGCTTCTTCTCCCACGTTTATTTATTATTTTTTCATAAATGGTTGAGAATACACCTAGCAAGAATCTAATAAATGAGTGAGTATATGCTAAAATGATCCAATACTTTCTCTGATATTATCAACAAAAGAAACCGCTTAATTAAAAGCTAAAATTGATTTTTCAAGATTCAACGCTACTACTGAAAAATAGCTCTCTAACATAAATGTTTATTGACCATGCCCAAAAAGGTAATAAAAAAATATCTCTGACTTTTATTCCATGCATGGAGTTTTGACCAAAATGATCGACCCAACTGCCACCTGAGGTTTTTTTGCTCATGACTTTGGTTGGGTATTAATTATATATCGAATCATCAACCATTCACATATATAATTAGTTCAGTCACAGGAAACTTACAACTGCAAGTCAACTCGTGAATTCTAGTTGGTTAAGAACTTGGCTTCCCTTTCAATTAAAGACGGTAATTGAATAACAACAGCGACTCCAATTATACTGATGATTGCTGGCCTGAATTAGTAATCACTAATCCTTATTCGATGATCAAATATGTAATCATGAATTGAAATACAAAATGAGAAATTGCATCCAATGACATTATTATTAATTAGTGGGAATATCAAATATGTATGTACTGCACGCAAATAGCAAGCGCCTGGAGCCAGCCAGTCATCGTTCCAATCATTTCATAGAGATATCATCACCACACCACTAAACAAAAGCACCTTAATGGTAAATATATATCACTTTTTTAGTACACTTGATTCGGTACATTCCAATTTATCTAAAACTGTTGATCAAGTCATACCGCAGCCTAAAAGATCTTAAACAAAAACAAATTTGTCTTTAATTTCTTTCTACTCAAATAACTCTTAACTCTCCACCCCATATCTCCTCGGTGGTTTTGAAAGAAAAGAAAAAAAATCTTAAATCTTAACTGTCCAGTGTCATTCCCAACAAACCTTAAACGTAAAGAGTTTGTTATTGATTTTTATCTCATTAGTTAAGTCTTTTTATGTAACAACTTTGGAGAACAATTTTGTTTTTCATCAAATTTTAAATTTTCAATTTCAAGTAACTATGTATTCACTAATTATGATTATAAAAGTATATTAGAGAGGCAGCCCGCCAGCCCGGCCGGTATCAAATTAACTCTTAACCATGCCATGCCATCGACTACATGTATTATTGGTTCACATACTGAAGGATAACGGGATTCTAAGAGCCAAGAGATCGACAAACAGGGTGTGTCATGTGCGCGCGCGCGTTAGTGAAATCTTAGCTCATATACAAAAGAAAGAAAAGGTGGCTGATCAGGTGAGGTGGGTGGATACAGAAGGGACCCATGGAGGAACTTTGTGAAATTATTGCTGGGGCATGAGTATATTAATTAGTGCGGGCTAATGCATGGGCTAGCTTTGGTGCCCTAGCTAGCTGAACCACCACATCGATATCCGTTTATGCATGCTATCTATCTCCGCCCAGCAGGCGGCAGGCCCCATTGTTTTGGGAGACTAATTTGGCCTTTGCTCGCTTGACCTTCTCTTCTGCGTGTTGTTTTGAGACTTCACGTAAAATTGAAATCTTCACTTGCATAATATCATGGAGTGGCTGTACCATCGCTGAGGGGGCGCGCACTTACTTTTGTCTAAACTTATACTTCTACATGGGTCTCGATCGTGTCCCACGTCGGATTGCAATTGCAAGTGTGCAGGTCCCACGTTTTCCATTCACCAAGTGTCCTCTTGTTCCCGCGTTTCGTCATCCTCCACTCATTCAACACTTTCGGTCATTTCTCGACTAATAATCAATTCACTTTTGTTTTGTTCCCAAGCTTTCCCCGGATATATATCCGGAATTTTCTTTTCTCAAATTTTATGTTAACTAATGTATCATTTATTAAATAATTAACATTTTTTTTTATAAAATTTAAAAAAATTAATTATATTATCTTATTAATTAATATTATATTATTTAAGATTATTTTTTATAGTAAAAAATTTTAAATGTGTAACACTACTTTTCTTAGTAATGAATTTAATAAATTAATTTATCAGATAAATTAATTCTTTTTAAACCTGAAATATTAAAAAATCATTGATTATTTATTTAGTTAAAAAATCAACATGTAAGTGGTACGGTCAATAAATTAATGCTCAACAAGATATTCGTGTCAATACACCCTTCAATTCATTGATTAATCGCCACACTTTCTAAGCATTTTTACCATTTGATTGTCGCATCTGCTCAGCTCATCGCAATCATTCTTCAAACAATCTAATCTTTTGATAATTTAGCATTCGAATTTGTACCATTATTTCTTGTCTGATTTAATGACGTACGCCTCATTTGCTTGCTTTAATTCTGTGCTTTTTAGCTCCTATCCCAAAAAAAAAAAAAAAAAAAGCCCATTTGCAGTTGAAAATCTGCCACTAACTTTTGTTCCTTCAAAACTTATTAGCATCACTTTCTTTTAGTGAACTTTGTTAGTAAATAATTAAACTCCACTTTTGTACTTACGCTGCTTCTTTTCTCAGCATAATCGTTGTTACTCTAATATTAATTGTGCTTAATCATTAAGCTTACAACAAATTATATCGGGAAATCGTGCAAGACATTCAAATGATACGCGTGAATTTTCAAGTGATTGTAAGGTTTTTCGTAGATTTTTTTAAACATGAACGATCTTATTTAATTTGCCTGTGGACAGAAGTGGGGATTTTTCTTGGCCTTTTTTTTTTTTAAAATATTATTTGCTTTTTCTTTTGAAAGCTTAACCCGAAAGCTAATCTGTTCGGTTCTGTTTTAGCAAGCAAAATGCACACCCTACCACTGAAATTTCACTAATCATGGTCATTTTGAATAAGTTTTAGTTTTATGAATAATTATTAGATTGATATATATTCCAATTAACTCATTGAAACCATTATGGGTGGGCACGGTTCAGTTCGGTTCGGTTCGGTTCGGTTCAAAATTTAACAGAACCAATTTAAATCGGTTCTTATTTAAAAAGAACCAAATAAAAACTACATAAATAAATAACCAAACATGAACCAAACCATTTGGTTCGGTTCGGTTCGGTTCGGTTTGGTTCGGATTTTCGGTTCTATGCCTATTGGACCTATTTTCGAATTTTTAAATTTATACCCCATTAGACTTCATTAATGGAATAAATTTTTCATCACAATTTTATTACAAATACAGAAATATTGACAATAAATACAAAGTATTCAAAACACATTTAAAAATATAAATTTAAACTCAATCTTAAATGCACCATGTAAATAAACATAAAATTGCAAAGACTAAAAACATAAAAATAACAATAGTTACAACATAAAATACAAAAATTACAAACAAATATCAATAATATTCTCATATTTTCATGATTTCATCACTCATCAGCATGCATTTTCCAATTTTCAGCTCAATATTTGAATCTATAAAAAAAATTAAAACAACATTAAATAATTAAATAAACAAATTATGAAAACAAGATACTAGTTTTTTTTTTCTAATTAAAAAAACTTATTAGCCAAAAACATCAATCGACAGCCATTTGCTTTTATTGAGATTCCAATGGCCTAAAAAATTCTTTAAGAAATTAAAACAATTATATCAAAATCATTAATTCTATAAAAAAAAATGTTAAAAATGAGATAACAAAAATAACATAATAAATAACAATATTACCTGTTTCAATTAATTCATAAAATTCAGATTCCTCCTGACTTGGTTGTATTATACGCTCTCCTAATAGAGTTGAGCGAAACCATTTTTGTGTGCAAATCAATGACTCAATAGTTTTATGAGTTTATAAGTTTTGATTTTAAGGTTTGCTTTATGGTGAAAAAAATATATATATATAGTAGTAATTGTGTGTGTGAGTTTATTGTAATAATTTGAGATAACTAATAAAAATTTAATATGTTTTAAAACTTATTAAAATTATAAAAATGTTCCGGTTTTTCGGTTCGGTTCTTCAGTTATGTATTATGAACCAAATCCCGAACCATTGTTTCGGTTTTTTTTATATAACTATATGTTCGGTTATTTATAAAACAAAAACCGATCCGTAACCGATCCAAACCACCGGTTCAATGCGGGTTTTTTTAGGCCACGGTTTTTTTGCCCAGCCCTAAAAACCATAATGAAAGAGAATATTAGTGTGATATTTAATTATATATAATAGGAATTGTTGCCCCGCGCACACACACACACACACATACGATGTTGTTGAATATATAGTATATATACATAACACGGTAAAGCGACCAGTGGATAGGGCACGTAGATTGGGCCAACATTTTATTTTTTCCCTTTAATCAAAGGTTAGCAACTTAATTAAACCGATTAAGTGAAGTGAAGGGGATCTTTTGGTCTAATGAGTGATCCTTGCACTCACATATGCAAGCCCAAGAGCTTGAGACCCCATAAAAAAATTATATGAGTTTGATGTCCTTCCTCAATTTTATAGAGAGTATGGATTTAATTATATACTATATATTATATGGGGTTTAATGTCCATTGAATATTATAGAGAGTAAAGTGAAAATAATGTTATATAAAATTTAATGTTTGTTTGTTCCAATATTATAAATATGAGTTATAATCTCAGCAACATTCTCATATAATTAAAAAATAAAATGAAGTGAAGAGATACTTTCATACAATGCTAGTGTTGGAATCTGTTGTCACACAACAAAGAAAATGAGAGAAATTAAAAGGAAAGCATTTGTTCTTCCACAGCTTAGCCCCTTGGGGTGGATCTATGACGTTGCTTAGGTTCTTAAGATAAGGAAGCACAAGCTAGCACTAGCACTTTACTAGCTCCCAGGCACTTTCTTCAATATTATTGATCAGATTATACGCATTTACGCGTGGCCATGCATATACCCATATCTAGAGACCAAATCTTTTTCCTATTTAAATTTTGTTTCGATTATGAGATGCCTATATACCATACTCACTATACAATATTGATCCCAAAGTTTCTGATATTATCAATGTTAAAATTAAAGTTATTGAAAATCTACAAGTTATAAATTTTTTGTTTATTGAAAATTGTTTAATTGAGAGATCATAATGGCTAGCCAAGAGATGAACTTTAAATCAGTGTTGCAAGTGTTAAAGAAATCAATTGACTCAAAAAGTTAAAACTCATAGGCAAGAATTCTACTATCACATTGAAGACAGGCCTAGTCATATGAAACATGCATAGACACGTCAAGTGAAACGTGGAGGGAAATTCAAGAGCTCGTAGATGAGCCAGCAGACAAGAGACCGAAAATGAGCTAAGAAATTAAAATAATTGGAATATTCTTAAACTATATTCACATGAATCTAAGACGAAAGCTCATAGAGGATGATAGACTAGAGAGACTCGAGTTTATAAGTAGAGAAAATTGAATTTGTGACCTAAACACTAGTACCATGTTAGAAGGTGTGCCTAATCTAAAAATTGAAGCTAGTAGGTATATAATGCCGTATAAAGGAGAGTTCGATTAATTTGCCTTTTGTTAGGGTGGACGGTGACTTAAGACATCGTTATCAAATCTGTAAACATATGCATCAGTTGAGAATGAGGTGCCATGAAATTTAAGAGGCTATAGCCCTTTTCTCATTGCTATCTGAATTCAATCCTCTCCACTTTAATATTCTCTTTTGGTAGTGGATCCAATTCTTCGTTCTCTTTTATTATTTAATCCTTGTTTTAGTCTGTCTCATTGCTGACGCTATTGATGATAGGTATTTTCTAGCACAAGTTTTATATCAGAGTGGAGGCCACCACTCGGCTGTTATAAGTTTTGAGAATCATCAGCACAAACAACCCTAGCTAGCTAGTATCTCTATGATTCTTCTGATCAGCTGGCACTATATATGATCAATTTGTACAGTAAGGACAAGAATCTTTGATCAAATCTCTGTTTTTCAACGTAATTAATATGCTTATCCACAAAACCTTTTTTTTTCTTTTTAAATTAACGAAAACAAAAGTCAGTCTGTTGATGAAAACAATATATATATTATCTGTTAAAATATTGACTTGAATATAAAAAACTTAAATTGACAGTAAATTGTACATGTAAGTTATTGATAAAATGTGTATGGTTTTTGAAATTTAGTTATAAATCCTCACATGGTCTTCGACTATTATAAATAGTTGGCAATCATACTTGAATTTGTCAATATTATTGATTTTGGTTGCACTTTATTCAAAGACTTTTTGGAGTTAAGAACTACATGCATGCATGATCTTTGGCTATAAATACTAAGCCAATTGTTCATTTTAATAACATCCCACAATTGAAAGCAATTGCAAGTAAAACAATTGAGAGAATTGAGAGAGAGCTTCCACTTGAGTGCTAGGAGAATTCATTTGGGTGAATTGAGGTATTGAGCTTTTTGTGAATTTTTTCCAATTTGTAAATTCTCACTTGTTAGTAAAATTATCTTCCAGTCTTTGTCCGTGAATGTAGGTTTTATACAGAACCACGTAAATTATTATCTCAATTTTCTTTGTAATTGTTTACACCACATTTAAGTTTCTCCAAAAGTCACAATTACTATAAATTGATAATTTGCTCAACCCGTGCTTTGGCACAACAATTGGTATCAGAGCCAAAGGTTTGTACTTGGGGTATACGGTACTGTTCACAGTGGTATATATGACCGTTTGTACTTGGAGAACAGTATATTGTAAGTAGTGTGTATTTTTGCATGTCTAGGAAAGTTCTATTAACAAGACGATAAGAGTCTAAGGAGTTTGGATTTTAAGTAGGACCATTGTGACCCCTCAATTCTCCTGAGAATTTTCCTAGTGTATTTATTTACGTTAAATAAACATCATGGAGACTGTTTTTCAAGTGTGAATAGTTGTTGAAGGCACTGATTATTTGAGGTTGAGAAGGATGGCAAAAGCGTTATCGTCGTCTTCGTCAATAAGGACTACTGTGACTAATGCAAAGTTTAAAGTGGAGAAATTTGATAGTACCAATAATTTTAGTATGTGCCAATGTGAGGTGTTGGATGTCTTATGTTAGCAAGAGTTGGATCTCGCTCTAGAAGAAAAGCCTAACAAGATGGATGAAAATGAGAGGCATGTGGTACTATTCACCTACGTCTGGCTGAAGATCAGAAGTACTCTATCATGAGGGAGACATCAACAAAGAAATTTTGGAAGGTACTGGAAGAAAAATATATGAAGAAAAACCTTAAAAACAGGCTTTATATGAAAAAGAAACTCTATCGATTCATGTATGCACTTGATATGTCGATGAATGACCATGTGAACTCATTCAACAAAATATTAGCAGATTTGCTAAATTTGGATGAGAAATTTGAAGATGAAGATTAGGCATTATTGCTGTTAAATTCGCTTCCTGATGAATATAACTATCTCACCACCACTTTGCTTCATAGTAAGGACAAGGTCACATTTGATGCTGTATGTAGTGCGCTGCATAATGCTGAGACCAGAAAGAAAGATAGAAAGGATCACAGAGATACAGTTGCAGAAGTATTGAAAGCAAGAGGTCGTTCACAAAGTTGCAAATCTGAAAAAAAGGACAAATCTAAAGGTAGGCCTGTCAAAGATGAATGTGCATTTTGTCGCGAGAAAGGCCATTGTAAAAAGAATTGTCCTAAGTTACAAAAGGACAAGGCTATTTCTGATGCATGTGTAGCGGAGCATGATGAGGAGTCAAAATTTAGTCTGGTTGGCATGACGTTAACATGTCAATCAGATGAGTGGATTTTGGATTCGGATTGTACTTATCATATATGTGTTAATAAGGGCTGGTTTTCTAGCTTCAAAGAGCTAGATGATGGAGTTGTTTTTATGGGCAATGACAATGCTTGTAAAACCATGGGAATAGGTTCAATCCAATTAAAGAATCATGATGGCTCAATCCAAGTCTTGAAAGAAGTTCGCTATACCAAGCTTAAAGAAAAATGTCATCTCATTAGGAGTCCTAGAATCTAAAGGGTTTACAATCATTATGAGAGATAGATTCTTGAAGGTAGTAACGGGTGCACTGACGATAATGAAAGACATAAGTAGAATTAACTTATACTATTTCCAAGGGGGTACAATTATTGGATCAACACCAATAGTTTCAAGAAAGGATGCAGATTCAGAGGCAACCAAGTTTAGGCATATGCGTTTGGTATATGCTGGTGAAAAAGCTTTGCAGACTTTGGTTAAGCAAGGCTTATTAAAAGGTGTAAATTCTTACAAATTAGAATTTTGTGAACATTGTGTTTTGGGCAAGCAAACAAGAGTAAAGTTTAGTTCAGCAATTCACGATATAAAAGGGATTCTGAACTATGTTGACAGTGATGCGTGGGAACCTACTAGAATAGCTTCTTTGGAAGGTATGCACTATTTTGTTGCTTTTGTTGATGATTATTCAAGAAAAATATGGGTGTATTTGATAAAGAAAAAAAATGAAGTTTTGAGTACATTTCTGAAATGGAAGAAAATGGTCGAGATTTAGACTGGTTGAAAGGTCAAAAGACTTCGCTCAGATAACGGTGGTGAGTACAAGAATAATCCATTTTTATAAGTATACTGAGATGAGGGCATTGTGCGACACTTCATTGTTCGAGATATACCACAACAGAATGAGGTGACAGAATGCATGAACCAAACTATACTAGAGAAAATTTGATTTATGTTGTCCAATGCTGGATTGAGAAAGGAATTTTGGGCTGAAGCTGTTGTATATACGTGCCATCTGATTAATCGTTTGCCATCAGCTGTAATTGAGGGTAAAACACCCATCGAAATGTGGACTGGTAAACCTGCTACTGATTATGATACTTTACATATTTTTGGTTCTCCTACTTATTATCATGTAAAGGAATCTAAATTAGATCCAAGAGTGAAGAAAACATTGTTAATTGGTATAATTAGTAGATTAAAAAGATACGGTTTATGGTATCCAGATACGAAGAATATCATTTTCAGCAAAGATGTGACTTTTAATGAATCAGTCATGTTAAAACAAAAAGATTTACAAAAGGATGACAACACCAGTGGTACTCCGCAGCAGGTGAATCTTGAAAAGGTTAAAGATGATCCAGCTAGTGTTAAAGAAATAAATGATTCTCAATCGACTGAAGATAAAAAAGAGGTTCTGACTCATGAACCTTTAGAGTAACAAGATTCAATTGCATATAGAAGGCCATAAAGAGAGATTCATAGACCTGCTCGTTTTGTTGATATGGTGGCTTATGCATTTCCAATTGTAGATGGTGATGTTCCTTCCACTTACAGAGAAGCAGTAAGTAGCCCTGAAAATGTACAGTGGAAGCAAGTAATGGATAAAGAAATACAGTCTCTTCATAAAAATAGAACTTGGGAGTTAGTTACATTGCCCAAATAAAAAAAAGCAATTAGGTGCAAATGGGTATATGCAAAAAAAAAAAGGATTTCCTTGTAAGGATAAAATTCGATACAAGGCTAGATTGGTAGTGAAAGGTTATGCTCAGAAAGAAGGAATAGACTACAATGAGGTATTTTCTCCAGTTATGAAATATTCGTCTATTCAGATTTTGCTAGCCATTGTTGCGCAATATAATTTTGACCTAGTTCAACTTGATGTGAAAACCGCGTTCTTACACGGTGATTTGGAAGAGAAAATCTACATGACTCAGCCAGATGGATTTAGAGTTATTGGAAAAGAAAATTGGTTTGCAAACTGACAAAGACGCTTTATGGATTGAAACAATCTCCGAGGCAGTGGTACAAGTGATTTGATCGGTTTCTGAAAGGGCAAAGGTACACAAGAAATAAATTTGATCATTGTGTGTATTTTCGCAAGCTACAAGAAGGATCTTTCCTATATTTACTCTTATATGTTGATGATATGCTAATAGCATCTATGAGCAAAGATGATATTGAGAAGTTGAAAACTCAGCTCAATCAAGAATTTGAGATGAAAGATCTAGGTAAAGTTAAGAAGTTTCTTGGCATAGAGATGTGCAGAGCTAGAGCTCGTGGTAAAGTCAGCTTGTCTTAGAAGCAATATTTGAAGAAGGTACTACAAAAATTTGGCATGAATGATCAGAAAAAACCTGTAAGTACCCCATTGGCTTCTCATTTCAAGCTTTCTGCACAACTATCTTCTTCAACAGATGAGGAACAAGAATATATGTTACAAGTTCCGTATTCAAATACAGTTGGTATCTTGATGTATGCAATGGTGTGTACAAGGCCTGACATTTCACAAGCAGTTAGTATAGTAAGCAGATATATGCATAATCGTGGTAAAGGACATTGGCAAACTGTGAAATGGATTCTACGGTACATTTAGAAAACCGTTGATGTTGGTTTACTGTTTGAGCGAAATGACACACTTGGTTAAAGTGTGATTGGATACATTGATTCTGATTATGCCGGTGATATAGACAAACGATGGTCAACCACCAGATATGTATTTACTCTTTCTAGAGGGCCAATTAATTGGAAGTCTATACTACAGTCTACAGTTGCACTGTCAACTACAGAGGCCGGGTATATGGCAATTATGGAGGCTATTAAAGAGGTTGTTTGGTTGCAAGACTTGCTCGGAAACTTAAGATTGATCTAGGAGCATGTTAACTTGTATTGTGACAGTTAAAGTACTATTCACTTAGCAAAGAATCAAGTTTATCATGCACGTACGAAGTATATCGACGTACGATTTCACTTTGTGCGGGAAATTATTGATGAGGGGAATGTTCTTCTTCAGAAAATCAAGACTGCAGAGAATCCCGAAAATATGTTGACCAAGGTGGTGACAACGATCAAGTTTAAGCATTATCTAAACTTGGTCAATATCCTGCAAGTAGTGAGAAAGGTAGAGATTGGAGGATTATTTAATATATAAGGAAGTTCAGTAATATTCAAGTCAAGGTGGAGATCTATTAAAATATTGACTTGAATATGAAAAATTCAAAGTGGCAGCAAATTGCACATGTAAGTTGTTAACAAAGTGTGCATGGTTTTTGAAATTTGGTTGCAAATCCTTATATGGTATTCGGCTATTATGAATGGTCGGCAATCATGCTTGAATTTGTCAATATTGTTGATTTTGGTTGTACTTTATTCAAAGACTGTTTAGAGCTAAGAACTACATGCATGCACGATCTTTAGCCATAAATACTAAGCCAATTGTTCATTTTAAAAGCATCCTACAATTGAGAGCAATTGCAAGTGAAGCAATTGAGAGAGTTGAGAGAGAGCTTCAATTTGAGTGTTAGGAGAATTCATTTGTGTGTATTAGGGTATTGGGTTTTTTATGAGTTTTTCCTAATTTATAAATTCTCACTTGTTAGTAAAATTATCTTCCAGTCTTTGTCCGTGGATATAGGCTTTATACCGAACCACGTAAATTATTGTCTCAATTTTCTTTGCAATTGTTTACATCACATTTAAGTTTCTCCAGAAGTCACAATTACCATAAATTGGTAATTTGCTCAACCCACGCTTCGGCACAATATTATCAAAACCAAGAAGAAGAAGAAGAAGAATGTTTTTGCTTCCTTAATGGCCATGATGAAGATGAAAACGATTTTTGCTTCCTTAATTTCTTGTTGCTTCTAATCGAAAAAGCATTTCTTGATCTTTAATTCTTTACTTTTTCATCTTCAAATGTTACAAACGAATAAGGTAATTTATTATGGCATACTAGCTTGCATGCACGATCATCGACATCAAATTATGATCATGCAAATGCAAGACAGATTTTTTAATTTATGCGATTTTTTGTGTCCTAAAGTGCTCATCTAATAGAGTTAGTAGTTATCATTAGTTAACATGTTTTTGTTAGTTTAAACTTCTTATCCTTATTTATATTTATTTAAATTTCAAAAATTTTAAAGGGAAATTATATTTACATCCATTACTCCTAAGATCTCTCTACATGTTACGGTGGTTAACAAATACTGAGGGATTAATGCCCATCTCTTTTTCTTGTATTTATATTCTTCTTGATGGGAGAAGAAGCTAGATAATTAATTTCAGAAAATTTAAAATTGAGGGTCCCTGACCTAACAACTTAAGCCTTTGTATTTTATCTATTCATGATACAATAATAATGTTGGATAGACTGAAAAAATTCTAGTGAAATTATAAAATACAATTTAGAATATTCATTCACGTAAATGCATCTTTATTGGATATTCTAGTCCTTCCTATAAAAGATATAAGTGCTCGTATCCTTTTGGTTAAGTATACATAGCTAGATATGTCATCTTTGATGAATAATCTTTTTCCTATTCAACAAGTGTTTCATCTATTTACTCAATTGTCGTTTAATATTTTCCTAATAGTAGCTATGAAAATCTTGACTCTATAAGTTTTGATAACAGCAACACTCATCATTCAATGAATCCTGAACAATCAAACAATCAAGTGTCACAGCAAGATCCACCCATTTCCTAATTACAATTTGAAACACTAGGTTATACTAACCAAATCACGTCATTGCCCTAAAACACATATTAAACACCTATTAATCCCACAAACGCACAACTTACTACCACACAAAACAATCATCAGATGAGAACAAAAAGTAAAGTACGAATTTTCGAACTTCAAAGTGTTTTAACAGTGCTAGTGCATAAAGAACATGACATTATTCTAGAAGCATTAAGTGAAATGACTTTCAGCTATGAATAAGAAGTATAATGCATTACTAAAATATAAGATTTGATCTTTAATTATAAAGTCCACAAAGAGCTAAGTAGCTGAAAATAAATGGGTTTATAAAGTAAAATATAACGTTGATGAGAGTGTTTCAAATTATAAAGCAAGACAAGTGACCAAAGGTTTCTAGTAAATTTAGGGTGTGAATTAATTTAAAACTTTTAGTCCTTTAGTTAAACTAACTATCGTGTGAGAGTTATACTGAGCTAGGTAGTAATGAATCAATAGGTTATAAGACAAGTAGATATTAACAATGCTTTATTTAATGGAGATTTAACTGGACAATATTGTTTGCATCAACCTGAGCGTTTCATTGACAATTAGATACTAGATTTTATATGCAAATTACAAAAATCATTGTATATATGGTTTAAAGCAAGCTCCCAGTGCTTGGTTCGAGAAACTTAAAAAGATGCTTACTGCAATGGGGATTTGTGAATTACAATGTTGATACTTCATTGTTCATAAAGAGAATTAAAACTTCTATAATTATAGTGTTGATATATGTTGATGATATTTTTATTAAGGATCAAATAGTGCAAAATTGGAAAGCTTTATATCTAAGTTTAGTACTATATTTGCTTTGAAGGATTTGCGAACATTATCTTATTTTCTTGGAGTAGAAGTTTTATACAACAAAGATTACATTTATTTATCACAAAGAAAGAATAACAGAGATCTTCCAACCAAAGTTGATATGTTAAAATGTAAAGGGATAGACACTCCACTGACCATTGGATTAAAGTTACAAAGAGAATTATATGGTGATCTTGGCTATTACATTGAAGATCCAATTCGTTATAGAAGCGTTGTTGAGAGTACGCAGTATTTGGTATTAACAAGACTTGATATTGCCTTTGTTGTACATAAGTTAAGTTAAGATGTGTCAGGTCTTATACTTCAACACATAATGGCATGCAAGAGAGTATTTAGGTACTTAAAATTAAGTGGCACATAATTATAAATTGAGATTCATTAGAGATGAAGATGTGAAGTTAACTGGATTTGCAAATGCTGATCGAGCATGCGACTTGGATGATAGAAAATCAGTTGGCGTCTATTGCATCTATCTAAGAAATAATTTAATATCATGATCATTAAAGAAATAGTCTATTGTCACAAGATCAAGTATAGAAAGTGAATATAGGTGATTAGCTTTATCAAGTGAGAGAAAGCTTGTTTACAATCTTTATTCTTTGAAATAAGAATTTACTACACTAAAAAACTTGTGTTTTGTTGTGATAATATCAGTGCAATAAAACTGGATAGAGATTCTGTTTACCACTCAAGAACTAAATACATTGAAATAGATATGCATTTTATGAGAAACAAAGTACTTGTTAGTGAATTAAGCATTCATTGTATACCAAATGAAGAATGAATTACAGATATTATGACAAAGCCTCTCTCATTCATACGGTTCAATTATTTGAGATCCAAACTCAATGTGCATCTATGCATGCCCCTTGAGTTTGAAGAGGGTAGTTAATGCAACTCATATTCAAAGAATAATTCAAAGATGAAGAAAATCAAGTCGAGACAAATCAACATTGCCACATCATCACAATTAGTTAAGCAGCATGACAGCATATTGTAGTTTGTTATAATTTGTTGTACATGCTATGTATGCCGAGTTTTGTCAGATTAATTGTAATCAACGGTGAATTAGTAGTAAACTAATCAGCCTTAAGGATTGTCTATAAATAGAGCTATATTAAGACATTTGTGAATTGAATAAAATTTTAAATCCAAAATGTTTTCTCTGAGATTTTCTCAGTATGCAAACAACTGAGCTTTGCTTTCTTTCAATGTATTGAAATTTTCATGTTATGATTAGTGGAAGTTAAAGTACGCTATTATTGTCTAACTATGGACATGACTTGATAGAACCCTAATTGACATGATAAAAAATAAAATAAAAAAAATCGGAGATTCTAATATTTGATTCTGAACTCGAGTCTTAATTTATATGAGAAGTGATAATTAGGATTCAAATGCCGGAAATCTTAACGTTCCTCGTAAATAAAAGGCAAGCAAAGCTAGCAGCCTAGCACACCTGTTTTCCATTTTCATGCCATGCGTGTACCTAATTTGGACAACTGGGCTCAAAGTCCGTATATTAGATTAAGCCCAAAATTCATCGCTTTCCAGGCTTTGTCTCGTTAGGATTCGAATATCAGGAGGCCGAACTAAAAACTGGACCCGAACAGGCACGTGTCCATTTTCCCATGAATTTTCTCTGCCTTTCGGAGGGGTTAGGTTTATATTCAGCCACATGAGTCCTGCTACCTGTCATCAGACTTACGCGCCAAGTGTCCGCTTTGCGTGAACAAGCCAGACTTTTGCAAGTTCCAGTGATAACTCCTAAGCAATAGCTTCAAAGAAAATTGACACCGAAACAATAACACTGTAGAAGTATAGTTAATAGAACTATCACCGTCAAATGAAGACCATCGTTTCACGCTTGATCAATTCAAGATCATCAGTCTCTAAACTCTCGTAAGTCAAGCAACCTTATTATTATTAAATCTGATTAAATTGAGACCTTGTTTAAGTTGTTATGATTCTATTTATGTCTTTTCTGTCTCCTGGGTTTTGGAATTTTCGTATTTATTGTTTTGTTTCCCAAGTTTCATTGCTAATGTGAAGTAACACCTCACAGCGTTTATTTATTAATTTATTACTTATTATCATTTTGGAAGGAGGTGTTTAAAATGAATTGCAATCTCACTTTTGTTTGGTTTGATACAAGATTGAATTGAATTTCTTACTTTTGCCTTTTATAATAATATGGAGTGTGTTATGATATTACCGTGGTTGTTATTTCTGTTGAAATAGTGCAATTTCGGCGTCGGGGAATGGGAGATATCTATCAACAGATTCTAATAAGGTTGACGAACCCCTTAAAGTTGAGGAAGCAGAGACGGTAAATGTGCCCCCGCCTCCAACTGAAAAGGTACAGGCTGCAGTGAATTTGCTTGTTTGTCTATTGGATGGATCTTTTGTTTGCTTTCTTGCATTTTGACTGATATGCAACTTGATTCAGTTGCTTGTTTTAGGTGGAAACGGATTTGTTGGATCACACATTTGCAGAGAAGCTCTAGACCGTGGTTTGACTGTTGCCAGCCTTAGCAGGTACAGGACTCACCCTATGGTTGTTGGTCCATTGAAGGCTTTGATTTTGGCATTTATTATTATAGTGTATGTCAACATTTTTGCTAATATTTTCATTGGGTATAACTAAACTTCTTCACCATATATTTTCCTAAAGAGAGAAGGGATAGCATTCTGAATTATTTTGTCCAGAATTATTTAGATGTCTCTGGAATGTTTCTTGGTCTTGCAAATTATAGCAGGGCAACGTTGTTTGATCCCTTTATTCATGAATAATAAGAATTAATATGCAGTAAAGTTCAGTTCAAAGAGGTTTTGTGATAGCTTTAATTTAATTTTTGGAATCTTTAGTAATGCCGGGGAGGCCACTTACTGTTTTAATAAAGAAGGGAGTAGGGGGAGGTTGATAAGATCACTTTCTGGGTATTGGCTTATGGAGATGTTTTTCTTGGATTCTTTCTATGCTCCCTATTGTGACTTTAATGGTTTGTTATATCAGGTAGACCGTCTTACAAATCCTGTTTCCATTGACTTGGGCGTTTCTTCCTTACAGGTCCGGTCGATCATCTTTACCTGATTCTTGGGCAAACAATGTGATTTGGCATCAAGGTTTGCTTTCTTGGCTATTACATTTGTTGATGATCCTTTACTTGGTATGCTATGCGATCTCTAATCCATCTCGTCATTGCCAGGAAATCTTCTTTCATCTGATTCATGGAAGGAAGCTTTGGATGGGGTGACAGCTGTTGTATGTCTTCTAATTAAGACTTCAGTATAGCCAAGGAAATTCAAACTTGTGCATGCATTTGCATTTTGGGATTGTTTTTCACTCCATCATGTACCCTATGTTGTAACATTGCTGTGGATGTAATCAAGGTGTCTATATTTTTCTTTTACTTGGTGAGATACTGATCTCTCTGGCTAACTTCAGTTTAATTATCTAGATCTCCTGTGTTGGAGGTTTTGGGTCCAACTCTTACATGTATAAGATTAATGGGACTGCAAACATCAATGCCATTAGAGGTGCTTCAGAAAAAGGTAAGAGATTTATAGCAATCTGAAATCAGTAACTTAAGTTCAAATCTTATTGTTTTGATATTATCATTACTAATTCTTTGGCTAGAAACTGGTAGAAATGGTTAACTTCTCTCAATATGTGGTAAGACTGGTTTACCCATTTCCCTGGTTGACCATTCCATCATTCTTACCTACAGGTGTGAAAAGATTTGTTTATATTTCTGCTGCTGACTTTGGTGTGGCAAATTACTTATTGCGAGGATATTATGAGGGAAAGGTACTCTCTTCCGATGTTTCTGACTGTCAGTCAGTATTAGGAAGTAATAGATGTGTTAGAGAATTGGAAAAGTGTCAGTTCATGAACTTTATTGTTATTGGCTTCCGAGGATTCCAACTTATCCCCATTGTTAACTTATTTTTCTTTGTGGTGTTTGATGTAGAGGGCTGCTGAGACTGAGTTACTGACCAAATACCCTTATGGAGGTTAGTTTCATTCTTTCTCAGCAAATAGTGTAGTTTTTAGCATGCTGATGTAGTTGTGACTTGTGAGATTTTAAATCTGAAAGCCAGTGTCAATTTTTAAAATATCACATGACTTTATTAGTACAATCTATTGGTTCCAACGTCCCTTGAGATGAGAACCTATAATTGCCTTGTCTATTTGAGCTGTGGAGACAGAACAAGCAGTTAATAGTTCTATTGTGTGACTGAACTGTTTGTGTGAGCTTGTTTCAGGAGTGATTTTAAGGCCTGGATTTATATATGGAACTCGAACTGTTGGGGGCATGAAGTTACCTCTTGGCGTGGTTGGTTCTCCAATGGAGATGGTAAATAGTTTGTGCGCACTTTATGATTGCATGCATTGAAATCTCATATGGGTTGACCCATCTTTGTTTTATTCTGAGAAGGATTTCACTTCTCTCGTCTCATGGTTTTGCAGTTATTTTTTCAGTAACCAAACACTAGTTTCTGGAGGCTTTCATCTGCAAGGATGAGGATTCTAACTTATAGTGTTTTTTTTTTTTTGTTTTTCAAGGGATATACCATGGGATGGGTGTATACCTTGATTGTTGGCTAACATTAATCTCAAACCCCTGCAGGTTCTCCAACATGCAAAACCACTGAGCCAACTGCCACTCGTAGGACCTCTATTCACTCCTCCCGTTAACGTTACTGCCGTGGCCAAGGTTGCCGTGAGAGCTGCGACTGATCCTGTTTTTCCTCCTGGGATCATAGACATCTCCGGAATACTACGTTACAGTCAGAAGTCAAGATAAATTTGTTGAATTCTTTACTTCATTTGCTGTTGTTCATCAATCATCAATATAGAGTTGTCAATAGGAACATGCTAAACATTTTTCTGTCAACCGAGAAGAGGATTTTGTTTCAGCTGCTTTTCTTCAACTGCAATAAAAAGTGAAAATATTTCCAGTTTATGGAAAAGATATGCCAGCTCCATTTTGAGTTTGATTTGGACTAAGTTGCCGCTATTCATTAAAACTTGATTATGGAATTTCCGCTTCATAATAGTTTTGGCACAATTCAAAGAATTGAAGTATATGAACAGACTCCCATTGGTTCAGAAATGAACATCCAAATTGTTTTAGTCAGCAATTTCATTTATCTATGTGGATGACGATAACGGATTTTCAATTAGTGAAAACTATAGTACATTAAATTTGATTGGCATTATTGTCATCATTTTCAAAGATGAAGTTCAATCCATTTTTCTTTTCCCTCACTAACAGCAAAAACAAAACCGAGAGAGGGGGGGGGCGAGGAGGACATAATAAGATGACCAAAATACCCAGTTAACTGAGCTGAAACATCCCTTCTCGGCAAGGGTATATTGGTCAGATCAGATTAATTTGGGTACAGAGCGAGAAACAAAAATCAGAAACTCGATCTTGTATGAGTATTTACATATTTATATATAATCCAAGACTCCGAGTTGGGTAAGTCGCTCGCATTCCCAAGGGAGACTGAAAAATTAACGAAAGATATTATTATTATTGTTAATAATTAAGAAGAGTGAAGAGAGAGAATGAATCATAATAACAATTTCCAACAATCGAGCGATGGAAGGCACGACGACGATGCAGCGCTTACTGAATTTCTATCGTCGTTAATGGGCTATACTCCAACCGTAAACAAATTTTAATCTACTGTTACAAATTTCTTTCTATTTACCTTTTTTTTAATTTTTTCTTTTTCATTTTTTGAGCAGATACCTGATGAATTGGTGGAGCACTACTTAGCCAAGAGCGGGTTTCAATGTCCCGATGTTAGATTGTAGGTACTTGTCCCTTTTATTTATATTTGTGCTTTTGGTAATAGTGAGTGATAGTGCAAATTGTTTGTTCTAGGGTTTGATTAGTTCTTTCTGAAAGCTTGTACTATTTTGGTGGTTAGTGCCTTAGTGGTTGATTGTGGAGTTAGAGCTCGAGGAGTGTGTAGTTGACTGTTTATTTTGTAATGTGATTTTGAGATTTCAAAGTTTCCAATTTTGGCATGTGGGTGGGTGACCTTGTACAAGTTAGTTGACTGAGATGAATTTTTGGGGAAATTAGTTTTTGATTTCAAGTTTTGGTTGGTAATTGTTCTAGCTATTTTGTTTGAGTTCTTTTATTCTCATGAGTTGCCTTTAAGTGGAAGAAAAACAAAGAATTAGGTCATATAAATGGCACTCTTCCATAAAGAGATGTGTCGATTTCATTCTTTTTTGACTGTTTCATCTGATGGACATTGCCTATCATGGTTATCTCTTGTATGCAATTGAAGAATGCTTGATAGTTTTTGTTGAAAGTGTCCTCTTGTTGCTTTGCTATTTGTTTATTTGTTGCTGGAAAATCTAGATTGATTTTATAACCTATTACTTGTGATGGTTATATATCTGGTCATAATATAGAATTACCTTCTTTCTTTTTGCAGAATTAGGCTGGTAGCTGTTGCTACGCAGAAGTTTGTTGCCGAGGTTGCTAGTGATGCCCTTCAGTACGTTGCCAACACCTTCTTGTTATGCTTGTTACTTTTTGTTTTCACTCGATTCATAGGCTTTTCTTTGAGTTGGGTGAAATGCTTTTTTATGGTTTTATGGTTTAAAAAGGTTTTATGGTTTAAAAATGCTTTTTTTTTTTAATAGAGTTGGTCAAACATGTAGTTTAAAGCTGTTTCGACCATATACTGCGGCATACAAAACCTTGAAGGTGGAAAAGTTTTCAAGTCTGTGTGTGTGTTTTGTCATTCAGGATCTAATAATATTGTTAATTAGATCCTGATGTTTCTCTTCATTAGGAACGCTTCCTGTAACTTTGACCGCAGAGTACACTTTTCAGTGGTTATATTATTTTGCTTAACCCAGCTATGCCACCGAATGTAGGCAATGCAAGGCAAGGCAGGCAACGGTGGTCAAGGACAAAAGGGATAAGCAGCAGAAGGTACTCGTTTTGCTTTATGTGGTACTCATTTTGCTTTATGTGTAAAATTTCCTGACTGATTGCTTTTGAATGGGCTGACTTTTTTCTTGGGACAGGATAAGCGCTTGATATTAACAATGGAGGATCTCTCGAAGGCACTGCATGAGGTAAGCCCTGCAATATGTTTAATTAGTCCTGGTTTCAGGAGTCATGTTTCTGACTTCTCAGCTAGTTTCTTCATAATTATATAATATTTTATGAGAATTGAAGTGTAGCATACCTCTTTCTCTAATTTGGACTCTTTCAACCTAAAACAACGATATTTCTTAAATACAAAGATTTGTTTACCAGGTCTGTGACTGACTTAGAGCTGATTTCTGCGAGAGGGTTTGCACCCATTTGCATATGAAAAATATAAAAAAAGTTGTTCAACGAAATTAATAAAAGAAGAAAGCATTTGAAATGTTTTAAGGCAGAGGCTTCATTTTGATGATGTTTCTGGTGTTAACAAAGCATCTCTGACTATGGTGCATCCATTCGTTGATAGTGTAATAATTTGGTTAATCAGAGGAATTGTTGTTGAACTATACAAGACAGCATTTTCAGAATGAATATTCAAGAAAGAATTGAAGTTGCCGCTGCCCACTGCCCACCCAAGGGCATATTTAGAATATTATAGGCTTGAAATGGCTTTATTTGCATTAAAAGTATGCAATAGAAGCTGTTAAAACATTTAGTTACAGCAAAGCCTTTGGTCCGTGTGAGAAATATCTGGAACTACAATTACTTGAGATATGCAGTTGCACTGGTTTTAATTTCTTTTCATTGAATTGTGTTGCATCTAAAAGTGATTCCACTTCTGTTATTGAATGGGCAGTATGGTGTGAACGTGAAGCACCAGGAGTATTTTGCTGATAACCCTTCAACAGGGACTGATCCTGCTTCAAAGAAGAGTGAGCTGAGGTTGAACTGATGCCTGAGGTTGAACTGATGCAACGTGATCAAGTTCATCTATTTATTATATGCTTATGACATTGCTGGTACTCTTAACTGGCAGTTGACCCCTTGCATACTGTTTGTTGTCTGAGAAGACAAATAATTAATGTCTGTTAAATACATATCTTGTATATTGCCCCCCGTATATTCATTTTGAAGGTCAGTCTTTTTTCTAAATCCAGTTGTATTCAGATGTCTGGAGTCGGTTATGTTTTAAGCTCTATGTAAGATCGTAGTGATTATGTACTCTTTTGGCCTGAAAACTAATTGCTAAACCTTTAATTAATGTCTGGTCTAAAGTGCAAGTTCTCTCAATTATTTCAGCTGACAGAGCTGCCCTCTCATGTGGGTTGGTCGGTGACATGTCCGATCTTTGTTGTATGTAATTAGTTACTTGATTAGTTTTTTTTTAAAAATAAAAATAATATTATTGAATATGGAGACATTGAATTTCCTCTAGTCCATTATTTATCAGAGATCAATAGGATAGGGATCATCCCGTATTTTAATTTTTCTCCGAATAAATTTTATTAACGTGATAATTGGTGGTTAATAAATTAAAAAATAAAAATATTTAAACTTTAATTATACATTAATATTAAAAATACAAGTGGCATAAAAGTGTACAGATCAAGGAAGAATCATAGTTCATATTTTAATATAACAACATTAGTTAGGCAGTTTTGTTTTTCTATCTAAAATTTAAATGAGTCTGAATGTTATTGATGTCTGTATGAGTTTGAATACATATATCTAAAAAATAAGTTTATTTTTTATTCTTTGACATTTGAATATAAGTGGTAAATTATTTATTTTTATAACGTCAAAACATTTTAATTATAATAATTTTGTACTTATGACCTTAAAAATGTCATATATACTTAATGTTTAAATAAGTATATATTTACAATGATTTATAATACACTAATTTTTATATGTTATAAATGTTTATAACGTAAGTATTTGATATATAATTTATGAAAAATAATTTTGATAACATTATTTTTTTATAATTTAACATAATATTTATATATAAAAAAATTATTATTTAATAATAAAAAATTTTATTTAAAATTTAAATTGAATGTATGTTAAGTATCTAATAACAAGTATAATTTAAGATCAAGTAAAATTCTAATATAGTATGTAATAGTTACGTAGAAAATAAATATATTTAATGAGATTATTTATGAAAAAAATAATAATTTTTTATTCAGACATTTTTCATTCAAATAAAAATCAAGAGAATTTTATTTTTTTATTCAAATAAAAATATTTTATAATAAAATTTTAAATAAAAAATTAAATAAACTAAAATATCAAAATATCTTAAATTAAATTAACTCTTTAGACACAAAAATAAACAAACTCGATGTTTAATTATAACTTAGAACTGATCAAAATTAAACAAAATATTTTAAATTAAAAAAAGAAACTAAGTTTGGTCCAAGTGCTTGGCCTGAACCGAACCCCAACGGGCGGCGGATTAGTGAAGAAAGAAAAAGCGAAAGCATTAGCTATATAGCCTACTATATGTATGAACGAAACACTCACGACTCGCAAGAGGGAGAGTGAGGGGTGCAGTCCGGCTGCTGAGATGAGACGCTCTGTTATCTTTCTTCTGTTATTCCCGCCGACCAACGGCTTCTCCGTAAGTTACCCACCTTCCCTAATCTTCAATTTAACCAACGGAATAAATTGAATTGAATTAGTTAAGAATTAGGTTTTGTTATTAATTTCACTGCATTGGAAGGAATCGTTTGATCAATTAATTTTTTTTTTTAAATATTCTGTGTTTTAATTTTGATTCAGTGAATCTGATGATCTAGCTTTGGTAGCATCTTTAAACGGAACAGTTCATTTAGTTGACACTAAACTAGGCGAAAGCAGATGGTCGTTTTGTATGGGAAAGCCAATTTATTCGTCTTTCACTCGTAATGACCCTGATTTTTATGTTGATGTTGGTGAAGATTGGAAACTCTATTTTCATTGCAACCACATTGGCAAAATGATGGTAAGCATTTTTTGTTTTTACTAGTTAACATTGGTTGTCTTGAACGAAATTATTATCTCTCTTTATTTATAGAATAATGAAGTCAACGACTCCTATGTATCCCTGCTAATTAAGTTTGTATATTTGCATTACCCTAATGTGATATTTGTTTAGCAGAAACCTTCTATACATGTTGAAGAGTTCATGAGAAAGATGCCACATGTATGGGATGACGGTGCGCTTTTATTAGGCCATGAAAAAACTAGCGTGTTCTTTGTTGATGCTAAGTTGGGTAGAATGATTTGCAGTCATGGATCAGATAATTAAGCATCTACGTTAGGCTCAGGGCTTCCATGCGATGAAGAAAAGTTTCAAATTTATGCGAATGGTTCTGAAGATTTGCTTTATGTAATGAGGACAAATATGATATACGGTATTATCCTCCAGATTCTAACGATATTTTATGGCAAGTGGCGTTTGCGGATATTGAGGCTGAATTTCAATGTCAAGCCTTTGCGGGTGAGTATCATTTGAATTCAGAGCCATGTGCAAACTATATTGGCAATGCTGGTTCCACCATGCCATGTGGGATGAGGGCTTCTGTCTACCGGCTTTATGATGATGATTTGCTGGGGTTTCTCGCTTTACAAGGTAAAGAAGTTGGATGGATGTCTTTACCTCTTCCTTCCGGTCAGAATCCTTCATTAGGGTCATTGGACCTACACTTGCTTTGGAGCCGGCTGATGAAGGATTTAGATCACACATGCAACCTTTTATTGTTTCATTGACTGCCCTTTTCTTTACGATTGGCTTTCTGTTTTATTGTTCAAGACAGGGTAAGTTCGAATATGCAGACTAAGACTATACTTAATACCCTTTGAATTTGTAAGTACAATGTTGGGTACACAAGTATGACCTTCAGCATTCCAAGTTTAAAAAGGACGAAAAAGAATTTATGAAATTGTACCCAAGCAGCTATTGGTTTGTGAGTTGTGAGTTGTGACTTCCCAATTTTATAATTCGTTCGAAAGCTTAACTGTTTACTTGGATCGGTTAGTAATACTAAAACGAAATTACTTGGACTGAACATGACTAAGACTGTGATGCAGAATTCTAATTTAAAATTCATTCTTCTCTTCCAGAATAATTGAATGGCTGTCCATTGAATTCAAGTCCATCATATATATATACATATTTATATAAGCCTTCTTGCCTTCTCTTAGAATGTTGTCAGTCTATTATTAAAAGCAAGCCTTAGGGGTTTGATTGTCAAATTTTAACTTAAGTGTTGTCTACATAATTTCCCGAAGAAGTCGACTTCTAATTAAGTTCTAACTAATCTCACTATATATATATGATCCAAAATCTAGATCTCTTATGCAAAATTATTTTGATTCATCCCACCACGAGGAATTGCCAAAGTATTCGACTCTTCATGCATTCCAATATAAAGGATTAGTCAATCAAATAATAGATAGTCTATTGATAGTCAATGGGTCAGTTTAAAAATCAATGAATTACTTGTAGTAAAATATTATTCTTGTACAAATTTCTCCTTTCACCTAACTTAAGGAAATTGATATGAGGTAAGAAATTTGATCCGTGTATCATAAATCCGAGGATAGATTTTTATCCCTTATCTGCCTCTTCCCTTTCTTTCCTTTATTTTATGTAGAAATTGAGAATCTATCTGATAAGACTTTATTTTTTAAAAGTATAAATGCTTGTTTAGTCTTGTATTTTGATTTAAGTGTTCGTTACTTTAGTTATTATATTTTAAAAAATACCTCAAAACACTCTTATAATTAAACACGTTACATTTTTTCTCTTATTTTTTCTTTCCTTTTGCGGTAATACCCTTTCAACAATATTCTTGATATTAATTAATTTATTTGTAAAAAAAAAAATAACCAATAAATATGTGTGAAAAAGTATTTTTTTTTGTTCCTACGCAATAATCTTATTAATAATTATTTATAAACAAATTAAGATTAGCCAACTTAAATTAATGTTTGATATCCTTAAGCCAACTTAAATTAATGTTTGATATCCTTACAGCCTTATCAATAATTATTTTATAAAATATTAATTTTATTAAATTAATCCTAAAAATAAAATAATAAAATAAAAGTTTTCGTAATTTTTCATGTTACTTTTAAGGTCAATTTGATAAATTATTATTATTATTTTTATTTATATCCCCAAGAATATTATTGGAAGGAAATTATTGAAAAAGAAAAAAGAAAGGGAGGGTGTGAGTATAACATAATTGAACAACATGGGTGTTTTCAGGTATTTTTTTTTTTTAATATAGAGATCAGACGAATATTTAACTCAAATATATAATAACTAAATGAGCATTTATCATTTTGAAAATATCCATATGTTCATTCTTGAAATATTAAGAGTTAGTATGTGAAGGTCTAAGTGCTCTTTTGTAAAAAAAATAATCTAGAAAAAATCCGGTAGGATACAATTAGTTAGTTGGCAACAAGATTGAACTTGAAGCTTTCAAGATTTGTTACATATTCAACTTTACTATATATATATATATATATATACACATGGCACATTTAGCTATAAGAAAAAACCTATTAATTAGAAATAATGTCTTGAAAGCAACGTTATTAAGAAATTTTTAAATTTTCTTACTGACTATATATTCAACAAATCTTCTGCAGCTACCTTCATTTTGTTTATCTAATTATTGCTGGTAGAACTGATGTGTGTTATATTATATATTATCTTCAGAATAAAAGAAATTAGAATCTGATGATGGAGATTTTAGTAGTGTGTGTATATATATATATATACTTGTGAATTAAATAATATTTGTAGCCAATAAGCTTGATATATTACGTAGAGCCCACTACTTGATCAAGAAATTAATTTTAAAAAATAACAAAATAAAGGATGCTTCCTCAAAGTGAATTTGTGCTTTTGCGGTTATATGTTGTGTGTACGTAGACACATTCGAACAAGTTCCTCTAGAGAACAAAAGAATATAGCCTTGTATTACTTAATTAATTATACTAGTAGCATAATTAAAGAAAATATTCCTTTAATGTTATCTTGATGCTGAAAGTTCATTAATACTGAAGAATTTTGGGTATTGTGATTTTGTGTATTTGACAAGTCGTAAGAAATCAAACGTGTAAAATGAATTTGATTTGGTCAAAGTAAGTGATAGATGATGAAATTAAATTAATGAGATAAAACTAAGATCAGACTCAGACATGTCCTAGTGTTTCTGTGAATAAGAAATTTCTGACAAATCATATCTCCAAGTCTATTTTTATTTAAGGAGTTTTATCTCCAAGTTTATTTTTATTTAAGGAGTTTTGCTATTAAGACAAGAAAAATTGTACAATGTCGTCATCAATAACATAATAAATATAAATATTATAAATTATACATAAAATTAGTAAATATAACGTAAAATCAGTAAATTCATACAAGATTATTAATTATTTTAAAAATTAATAAATTTTCTACAGAATTTTGGTGAAAAAAATTTTATTCATTTACAATAAAATATTTTCTTTAATTAAATAAAGAAAAATTACTCATTAATTAAACAAAAAATTATTCTAAAAAAAGTAGAATAAATTTTATTGAATTGGTTTAACCATAAATTATATATTTATTCAATAATATTTATATACTTTATTTTCTCATTTTCTATAGTAATATCTATTTGTTACATAAGTTAATTAAGTACAATTATTTATCTTGATTTGGATCAAGCAAAAACAAATTAATTTTTTTTTATATTATTAGACACATTTATAATATATCAATAAAATGAAATATCATTTTGAGTCTTATGCATATTTCATATAGTTTCAAACTTTTTATTTGTTCTTAGAGATCATTTAGGGTTGTTGTTGAGAAAGCGTAGAAAGACACAAGATAATTTCATCTTACAACAACTATGAAAGATATCAAACTTATTTTTTTTTCAAAATCTAATTTTAAAAATAAATTTCATTCTTAATAAAACATCACGTTAATTATATAAATACAAAACTAGCATTATTCAATTTAAATAAAAAATATATTAGGTAATAAATTTTATAATGAGTTTTTATTTTATAATTATGAAACTCTTATATTAATTTACTTATTTTAATTTTTATTCATAAGTTTTAGGCATAATTTACAAAAATTATATTTTATTTTACACTTAATATTGATTTACTTGTTTTATAGTATATTTGTAAGTTTTCATTTTATTTACCAGTAATACTTCAATTTACCAATTTTATAATAATTTACTTGTTTTAGCTTCCTTTTATAAGTCTTATGTTCTATTTTAAAAAATTATGTTTTTTTTTACGGTTAGTGTTGATAACTTGATATACTATTTTTTATGTTATATTTGTAAGTTTTTGTTTTGTTTACCAATAATACATCAATTTACATATTTTTCTTCCATTTTCAACTCTTATGTTCAATTTCTAAAATTTATATTTTATTTTACACTTCATACTGATTTACTAATTTTATGTTATATTTATAAGTTTTATTTTTTACTTAGTAATACATTAATTTATCATATCTACAGTAATTTACTTATTTTACATTCTATTTACAAGTTATTTATTTTATTTTCAAAATTTATGTCTTATTTTACAATCAATGCTGATTTATTAGTTTTAAGTTATATTTACAAGTTTTTATTTTGTTTACTAGTAATACATCAATTTACTAGTTTTATATTAATTTACTTGTTTTATCTTCTATTTACAAATTTTATGTTTAATTTTTAAAATTTATATTTTATATTATACTTAATTTTGATTTATGAGTTTTATATTATATATTCAGAATAAAATATTAGAATATGATGATGGAGATTTTAGTAGTATATGTACATGCAGCCTTTGATTAATATACATATATATATATATATATATTAAAACTCTAGCTAATGCCTTGTGAATTAAATAATATTTGTAAGTCAATAAGCTTGATATATTACGTAGAACCCACTACTCGATCAAGAAATTAATTTTAAAACATAACAAAATAAAGGATGCTTCCTCAAAGTGAAACTGTGTTTTTGCGGTTACATGTTGTGAGTACGAAGACCCATTCGATCAAGTTCTTCTAGAGAACAAAAGCATATAACCTTGTATTACTTAATGAATTATACTAGTAGCATAATTAAAGAAAATATTCCTTTAATATTATCTTGATGCTGAAAGTTCATTACTACTGAAGAATTTTGGGTATTGTGATTTTGTGTTTTTGATACGTCGTAAGAAATCGAACGTGTAAAATGGTTTTGATTTGGTCAAGGTAAGTGACAGATGATGAAATTAAATTAATGAGACAAAACTGAGATCAGACTCAGACATGTCCCAATACTTATTAAGACAAATACTGAATTACAGAGAGTAGATATACGTCTTTTTTTATAGGGATAGATCTGCAGATTTCAAACTTTATATTAATAAATTTTCAGGTTATGTTAAGTGTATTAATTCAGACATTTAATAGACCCTAAATTATATAGTATTTGAAGAGTATAACAAATTTAAAAGTGTATTATGTAGCAAAAAACTTCACTCGTAAAGTGCTAAATACGCTTAGAGAGGTTGATGTGATAACATGGTCAATCTACGGTGTAATACCATGAAATTTCCGTGTAACCAAAGTCTACAAAAGTACTTTTCTCCTATTCCTATTGAAATATACTGCCCATTCACCATGCAGAGTAGTCAATTACTTTGCTTATTAATTCTATAGGCATTAATTGTATTATTCATACTTTTCAAATCTTTCAACACTATATAAGAACAAAAGCACTCCATGACTCCATCATCAAAATATCAAAACAGTACATATTACTAAAATAAACTTCAAAATGACGAGATTAAAAGTATATTTAGAATTGAAGTTGGACACAGCTATAGTTACAGTATTAAAATATTTTATAAATATTAGTTATTATAATTTAGAAGTTATATTGATATAATTTTTTCTTGAATGATGAAAATTTTATTATATTTTTAATAATTTCATCAAAATTATTACTTAAAAATTATATTTATTATATATTATTAACTTTTGTATCATAATTATAATTTTTTTTTGCACAACAACTGTAACTTAAAAATTACAAAACTTCGATTCTAAAGATAATGTAAACAACCCAACAAAAAGTTTTTCCTCTTTCCCATTCTTTCTAAAAAAGTTTTTCCTCTTTTCCATTCTTTCTAATTCCTCTAATGATATTCTTCTTGACTAACATAGCCACGTCAAAAAACACAACAGTTCCAGTTAATGTTTGGTTCTTGACATAAATGGGAAAATTTAGAAGGTAGCTCTGAGTTGCATCAACATGGGCCTCTTAGATTTTTATAACTCCAATTCTCACTACAAAATTTTGTAGGGTATTGTTGTATTGGGAGAATAATTTTAAGTTATTATACGTTATATATAAGGTATCTTAGCAACGGCTAGTTTTTTTAATACAACATGTTACCAATGAATGATTATTATTGTATTAGGTAATAATCAACTTTTTAAATCTTTACAGTATCAATAATAAATGACATTAGATGGATTATGATTCTCTCCTAATTTTTTTCTCTTAACTTTCATTATTTTTTAATAATTGATCAAGTATATATATTCATTGAAAAAATTAGCTTAATTATTACACACTTGACTAATAATTGAAAAATAAAAAGACAAAGAGAAAAAAAACTAAGAGAGAATCATTATCCCTACATATATTGCATTGTTTAAAATACTACTTTATATCTAAATTTTGTAGATACATCACTAGTCTTTGTAAAATACCTTAGTAAAATACCATTCACACTATATATAGATAATAATACATTGATTAGACTCTGGTGCGGATATCTAAACCAAATAAAATACTTACGGAAAACTGGAATAAACATAGATAGTAATTGGAGTTGTTCAATTGAATACGAAATTACTTGTATCAGTTATGAAAACGAAATTACTTGCGACTGTGACTATGACTGAGACCTTGATCAAAAATTCTAATTGAAATTTCTTTACGCGCTTACAAACACCACTTGAATAAGACTTATTTGAGTAAGTTAAACTTGGAAGTCAACTTCTTGTGCAAACTACATGGACCCAAAGTTAAATAAAAATAAAAGAAAATGACACAAGACTGGTTGGATTTGTCCAATTGTACTCGTAGACCTCAAATGGTTTAAAATAAACACACGGATTTTTTTATTATCAGTATTTTAAAGGTTTTTGGATACATTCAATAATATCCTTTGAACTCTATTTTTTAGGATCTTCACAAAATAACGTCAATTTCACAAAGTTAATCAACAAAAGAGCTGCACATATATATATATATATATATATATATTAAAACTCTAGCTAATGCCTTGTGAATTAAATAATATTTGTAAGTCAATAAGCTTGATATATTACGTAGAACCCACTACTCGATCAAGAAATTAATTTAAAAAAATAACAAAACAAATGATGCTTCCTCAAAGTGAAACTGTGTTTTTGCGGTTACATGTTGTGAGTACGAAGACCCATTTGAACAAGTTCCTCTAGAGAACAAAAGAATATAACCTTGTATTACTTAATTAATTATATTAATATTCCTTTAATGTTATCTTGATGCTGAAAGTTTATTAATATTGAAGAATTTTGGGGATTGTGATTTTGTGTCTTTGACACGTCGTAAGAAATCGAATGTGTAAAATGGTTTTGATTTGGTCAAGGTAAGTGATAGATGATGAAATTAAATTAATGAGACAAAACTGAGATTAGACTTAGACATGTCCTAGTAATTCTGTGAATAAGAAATTTCCGACAAATCATATCTCCAAGTCTATTTTTATTTAAGGAGTTTTGCTATTAAGACAAATACTAAATTGCAGAGAGTGGATGAACGTCTTTTTCATAGGAGTAGATCTGCAAATTTTCAAACTATATATTAACAAATTTTCATGTTATGTTAAGTGTATTAATTCAGACATTTAATAGATCACCCTAAATTATATAGTATTTGAAGAGTGTAACAAATTTAAAGGTATATTATGTAGCAAAAAACTTCACTGCTAAAGTGCTAAATATGCTTAGGGAGGTTGATGTGATAACATAGTCAATCTACGGTATAATACCATGAAATTTCCATGTAATCAAAGTCTACAAAAGAACTTTTCTCCTATTCCTATTGAAACATACTGCCCATTCACCATGCACAGTAGTCAATTACTTGCTTATTAATTCTATATGCATTAATTGTATAATTCATACTTTTCAAATCTTTCAACACTATATAAGAACAAAAGCACTCCATGACTCCATCATCGAAATATCAAAACAGTACTTATTACTAAAATAAGCTTCAAAATAATGAGACTAAACAACCCAACGAAAAGATTTTCCTCTTTTCCATTCTTTCGGATTCCTCTAATGATCTTATTCTTCTTGACTAACACAGCCACGTCAAAAAACACAACAGTTCCAGTTAATGTGGGGTTGGTTCTTGACATAAATGGAGAATATGAGAAGGTAGCTATGAGTTGCATCAACATGGGCCTCTCAGATTTTTATAAATCCAATTCTCACTGCAAAACCAGGCTTCTGCTTAACACCAGGGATTCCAAAGGAGATGTTGTTGTTGCAGCTGCTGCAGGTACCCACTCATTATTCGCCATCTCCTGCTTCTTCTTTGTAGCAATTTATCTTATCATATATCTATTTATTAAGCACTTTCAACGCCTACAAACTTGTATTTGCTCAAGTTAAAATTCTCATAGGGAAGATTAGCAAAATTAACCTCAGTTTTGTAAAAATTTTACGTTTAACTTTCGATATTTTTGAATCTTTTACTATTTTATTCCTAGAAATTCTTATTTATCAATGACAATGAGTTTTGAAATGTGAGAGGGAAAATGATATTACTAAAACAATAACGAGTTTTGATTATTTTCCAAAGTTCATGCTGATCAGAGAAATTCATGCGTGGTCCATATATATAATAATCTTTTTTTTTTCATTTATTAGTCTGATAGTACATCCGTTAGAAGTCAATAATGTTAGTCATTTTAATATTTGAGTCATTACTTGAGTTGTAATGCTATATATCACTTATATATTAGATGATGAATTTTATAGTTAATAAAATTACTTAATTATCATATAATGGATGAACGATGCATTAGTTGGGATTTATATGTTGAGATATTTAATATTGCTCAATTAATTTAACTCAAAATGTCGATGTTTTGCCTCTCAAAATGTCAATCTTGGAGCTGAAAACGTGTGAATAAAAAAAACCAGAGGAATCGGTAAAAGATACTTAGAAATGATTAGTTTAAAGGAAAAACAAAAAAAAAATCATCAAAAATCAATAACTAGAATCTTCAATTTTATCTTAGCTCTCTCGGGCTTTTGAAAATCTCATGTCACATTATTATTTCAATAACAATGTAAGTAGGTTTTTAAAGTTTATTTACTTTTATATTCTGATAGTAGATAATCATCAGTTATACCGTTCATATTTTACTTTGCCTAGGAAAGTTCATATATAGAGGAGAGGATCGATCCTGTTGCATAACTCACAAGTCATAAGGCATATCACTTTGGAGTTTTATCTCAAAGTTCCAATTCATAGCTTTTAATTTGTCTTTACACGAGTATTTCTGATTCAAGCTGGAGGCCAAATTATAAGTCTTTGATGAATGTGGAATGCTTCTATTTTGAGCAAAAGCACAGTGTCTTTGTAATATAACTGAACAAAAATTATCCTCAGTAGAATAATGTTATGCGTACAGAGTTTGTAGCTCGAGTGATGTAGCATATGGCTTTAACGAAAGATACAACCTGTGTAAAATAATGTTTTCTATGGGAGAAGGAATTTGCCAGTAATTTTACATATCTTTCTTTCTCTAGATTTTATTTTATTGATGAAAGTTGAATCACAGTTTTTCATGGTCAATTCACAGCTCTAGACTTGTTAAAAAATGTACGAGTACAAGCCATGCTGGGACCAAAAAATTTCATGCAGACCAACTTTATAATTCAACTAGGCAACAAATCACAAGTGCCCATTTTATCATTTTTCGCAACAAGTCCTTCGCTTACTTCCATTAGGAGTCCATACTTCTTTAGAGGTGCCCCAAATGACTCATCTCAAGTTGGTGCAATAACTGCAATAATCAAAGCCTTTGGTTGGAGAGAAGCTGTGCCCATTTATGCAGACAATGAATACGGAGAAGCAATGATTCCCTCTCTAACTATTGCCCTTCAAGCCATAGACACTCGCGTGCCATATAGAAGTGTCATTTCTCCTTCTGCTACTGACGATCAGATTGAAAAAGAGCTCTACAAACTATTCACAATGCAAACAAGAGTGTTCATTATGCATATGTTGCCTTCCCTTGGCTCTAGGATTTTTAACAAAGCAAACGAAATTGGTTTGATGAATGAAGGATGTGTGTGGATCATGACTGATGGCATGACCAATTTGTTAGGAACACTGAAGCCTTCAGTGATTGATTCAATGCAAGGAGTGGTGGGTGTGAGACCATATGTTCCGAAAACAAAGTCACTAGAAAATTTTAGGGTTCGTTGGAAAAGGAAATTTTTACAGGAGAATCCATCTCTTGTTGATGCTGAATTGAACATTTTTGGGTTATTAGCTTATGATGCTACAAGGGCACTGGCCATGGCTGTTGAGAAAGCCGGTATCACAAGTTTTCGCTTTGATAAGACTAATGTTTCTAGCAATGCAACTGATCTTGAAGCTTTTGGGATCTCTCAAAATGGTCCAAAACTTCTCCAAGCTTTGTCAAGTACAAGATTCAAAGGGCTTTCAGCGGACTACATTTTTGTTGATGGGCAGTTACAATCTTCAGCTTTTGAGATTATTAATGTCAATAATGGGGCAAGAGGGGTTGGATTTTGGACACTAGAAAAAGGACTAACGCAAAAACTGAGTTCAAATTCGACTACAAAATCCAAACTTGGACCTATCATATGGCCAGGGAATTCTATTACTGATCCAAAGGGATGGGAGATTCCTACAAATGGGAAGAAGCTACTGATTGGAGTGCCCGTAAAGAAAGGCTTTACTAATTTTGTAAAGGTGACAATTGATCCAACAACTCAAGAGCTAACTTCGGCCACTGGATATTGTATAGATGTGTTTAAAGCTGCAATCGAGGAATTGCCATATGCTGTCCCTCATCATTTTATCCCCTATGCCGGTTCATACAATGATTTGGTCTACCAAGTGTTTCTCGGGGTAACAATTCCTTAATCCTTCCTAGTTATTATTCTAAATTTTAAGACTAGTCACGTCTGAATACAATTATATGATTTTGTTTTTTTTTAATTTGAATGTATGCAAACAGAATTTTGATGCTGTGGTGGGAGATATAACAATTTTGGCTAATAGATCAAAGTCTGTAGAATTTACAGTACCATACACAGAATCCAGAGTGTCGATGATCGTTCCAATAAAAGACAATAAGAAAAATGCATGGGTATTCTTGCAGCCTCTGACTTGGGACCTTTGGGTGACAAGTGGTTGTTTTTTCATTTTCATTGGATTTGTAGTATGGGTTCTTGAACACAGAGTAAACGAAGATTTTCGTGGCCCTGCTCAGCATCAAGTTGGCACATGCTTCTGGTTCTCCTTCTCAACACTCTTTTCACATAGTAATTGACTCTACCTCTGCCTTTAATAATTTTTCTTAGAAACTAATGCGATCATACTCATCATACTGGGTATTACATTGACATGTTTCCTCCACTTTTATGTGTATACAGAGGAGAGAGTGATAAGCAACTTGGCCAGATTTGTGGTGATTGTTTGGTGTTTTGTTGTGCTCATTCTCACTCAAAGCTACACAGCTAGCTTGACTTCGCTACTTACTGTGCAGCAACTGCAGCCAACTATTACCGACGTCAAAATGCTGATAAAGAGAAGGGACAATGTTGGCTACCAGGAGGGTTCATTTGTTCTCGGAATCTTGAAACAATTAGGCTTTGATGAGAAGAAACTGGTAGTGTATAATTCTCCTGAAGAATGTGATGAGCTTTTTCGAAAAGGAAGTGCCAATGGTGGTATCACAGCTGCTTTTGAGGAAGGCCCCTGCACGAAGCTGTTTATTGTACAATATTGCTCTAAATATACACTGATGGAACCAACATTCGAGACAGCTGGGTTTGGCTTTGTAAGTTCTCAAAATTTCTCTTTCCCATCTCAGTATGTTAGTGTGAATTTGAAATTGAGAAACGACAGCTTTTTAACTGTCGAAGGATGAGCAAATAGGTGGTTGATAATCATAATTGCCGACTATAAGTGGGCATTCACTAAACACTTTGATTTAGTTTGGTTTAGAGGTTTGCTACCAGACCGCTAAAGCTAAGTATTACATTTATTTGATAGCCAATAGTGCTTACCATACGCCTATTAGCTTCCCTTGACTGTAACAATTTTCATTCAACAGCATTTATGGCTTAAAGGCCACAATACTACATAGAGCCTTTAGCTGCTCTGCTCCCAAAATTAAGCAGAAGCACAATAGTTTCTCATGCTGATTTTCTTTAAGTTTGGTAATTTGCAGGCCTTCCCATTACATTCCCCACTAGTACCCGAAGTTTCAAGGGCAATCTTGAATCTGACTGACGGAGATAAAATGAAAGAAATTGAAGATGCATGGTTCAAGAATCATGCTAGTTGCCTAGATGCAAGTACCAAGGTTTCTTCTCACAGCCTTGGCCTTGACAGTTTCTGGGGTCTGTTTCTAATTGCCGGCATTGCTGCAAGCTCTGCTTTCATCATTTACTTGGCCGTTTTTGTTTATGAGCACAAAAATGTCTTGAAGAAATCAGAACCCAGATCATCACTGCTGTCAAGACTTCGCATTTTACTTAAAATATTTGCTGCAAGAGACCTCAGCGCTCATACTTTCAAAGACAAACGTGGCATCGAAGTTCACAGTACGGGTGCAGCTGAAGCCTCTCCACACCCTCGCTACCCAGCTAGTCCTTCGAGCTATTTACAACACACAGATTCCAACTCTAATTTCTTCGGAGAGCACGGAAGTCCTTCAACTGAGTTTGGTGATCCAAATCCTAATCCGAATGATCACACCCAGATTGAACTCACCAACCCAAAAACAAAAAAAGGGTGTTGTGGGGGGGGCCAAGAAGTCCCAGAGTAGTCCATGAAAAACACAATGTGGATCCCATATTCCCCATTGCTCGAATGACAAATAACATAGCTATAAATTAGGATCGATCCAATCGATACCTAGATTTGATCTCTGAACTTCAATGATTCTAATGATTAATCAAGCAACCTATATGCTCAAATCAACACAAGAAATCAAATTAAGAATGATCAAGTACTATCAAAAAATAAATAATAATAATAATAATGACTGGAAAAACTGATGTAGTTCACAATAGCTGCTTGCTTCCACACCGCTAATCTTCATTAAGCAAGAGTTAATCGATGATGGTGATGGTGATTACACAAAAATTGTAGAGAAAATTACAATTAACAAATCATTCCTGTACATCTATCTCACAAAACTCACTCATAAGGGAGATAGAACGTGATGCAGCAGCTGTACTTATCAGCGCTGTTTACAACCGGTGCACCGGGGCTCACAAGAACAAAAATATAAGAGGCATAGGGTAATACAATGGCCAAAAAATGTGAGTTACACCTGACCGGGTTTCTAATTTTGAGTTATTGTAAGTTATAATGTAACTTAGTTGCTGTCAATTTTTTAATAGGTTATGTAACCAATTGACGATGGACAATGACTTTCTATATAAATTTATTTATTTTTTAATAATTGTGATAATTATATTAATTTTTTTAATGAACATACATATTTGACTAATTATTAATAAATAAAGAGAAATATAAAAAAAAAGAGAAAATCTTAGTCTATTAAAAATTATCATTAAATTTGGTAATAATTAACTTTTTAAATATTCACAACAACAATAAATAAATGACACGACATTAGTTATATTATTTAAAATACTAATTTTATATTCTAACTTTGTAGACACGTCATTTCTTCTTGTAAAATACCAATCGCGCTATAGATAATAATATATATCCGAATCAAGTAAAATACTAACAGAAAATTGGAATAAACATAGATAATAAATGGAGTTGTTCAATTGAGTACGAAATTACTTGAATCAGTTATTAAAACGAAATTACTTGCGATTGTGACCATGACTGAGCCGGTGACGTAGAATTCTAATTCAAATTTCTTTCTGCTAGTTAGTTACAATGTGTTAGTTAAACCTGGAAGTCAACTTCTTGTGCAAACAACATGGACCCGAAGTTAAACAAAAATAAGAGAAAATGACCCAAGACTTGATGTATGATTTGTCCAAATGTACTCGTAGATCTCTAATGTTTTAAAATAAACACAAGAATTTTTTTATTATTGTTTTAAGTTTATTTGGATACATTCAATAATACCCTTCGAATTCTATTTTTTAAGATATTCACAAAATAACATCAATTTCGCAAAACAATCAACAAAAGAGCTGCACGCATAGCTGGCAACAACATTTAAGTCAAACTTGATGTTTTCAAAATCATCAGCTACAACATTTGGTTATTAAACAGAGCAGTGTTAATTATAAATCATTAAAGTCTTGAAAGCAATGTCATTAAGAAATTTTTATATATTATTAACTAAAGAGTAATGCTGCATGTATATCTCAAATAACTATTTCAAATGATGTGTTATTCATCAATTAATTGGTAAGATAATATAATTAATTCACTTTAATTTTACCAACTAATTAATGAGTGTCGCATCATTTGGGATGATTATTTGGAATAAAAAATTTAGTATGTGTACTATTATTGTTAACCAAAAGGATAATTTTTGGATACTTCCCCTTAAGTTTGCCCTTGGTATACTTAGAGAGAATGTATGCATATATTGACATCTAGCAAGTGTATGAGCGTTATTGTGCCGTTTGCTCTGTTGATGAAAGTACAATAATACCCTTCACTCTATAGTACAATTCTAGCTTTGAACGGCGCTTGACAGTTTTGACGCCTTCACATGATCGATTCTTTTATTTATTTATTTTCCCTTATACTATGAAACAATAATAATCTACAAACTCAAGTTAACAAAATCTTCAACAACCTCTACCTTTTCCATTGCCATAAGCACGTGATTGAGCTCTTCCTTTGTTAAGGTATCTTCCACTATATGTCTTGAACTAGAAACCTGTTTTGCAGACTTCATGTTGGGGTTAACCCCATCAGCCTCTCTTCAAAATTCATTCTCCTCATTCGTGCCAGCCATGAGTTCCATCAAATTGCTCATTAACCCAAAATCTGAATACACTCTTTGTGAGTCCCTTGTTGTCATCCTATTCAATTTACTATCCAGTAGATCCAAATTTTCTCCTCTAATTCCACCTTCTTGGATTTTTTTTAATTTCAATTGGGTGCCCCGCAGTCTTTACCATCAAACTTGGATTGTTAAATCCGTTCCATGAATGTAGAGGAACCAATTTACTCAACCAAGTTAACCAATCAATAATCTCCTTCATTGTAAGCCTCCTCTCCCTGCAAGACCTCATGCACCTTGCAGCAATAACAGCTAACTGCTTCCTAACAACAAGATCCTTAGGAGGTGGAATTCGTGGATCAAAAACTGAAAGATATCTTCCATTTCTTTATTAAAGGAGCATCCCAATCCATAATGGAAGGTAGAGAAAACCCAATATTAATTACTTTTCTATCACTAATAATCTCCAATAACAAAATAATCCTAAAACTGAAGACATCAGTGAAATGGAATCCACAAATTAAATTATTTCACTAATTGATCCTGTAATTATTATTATTTTCTGAAGCTTTAAAAATAATAAGGGGCTCTTTTTTTAGATTTGAATGGCTACAAAATGAATGTTTAATCATCCTCAAAGAGCTAAAACAACAAATTATAAATTTAGAAAATAAAGTATAGAGCAGAGCAGTCAAGATTTTTTCATAAACAAAGTAGACATACATTCACATTCCTATAAATCAATATTTGAAATCTTCAATTATTTCACTAATAAATAATATTAATTAAAGTTATAATGATAATAAATAAAAATCATTGTTCAATAGACGATGAAATAAAGATACGAATATGTTCCAAGAAAGAGAGATTCTGGGGGCGATCTTTCCTCTTAATGTAGCCTTTGGCTCTTTTTTGCCATACAAACAAAAGCCTAACTTCCCACTCTTCTTCCACAGCTCCATCTCGTAGCTTTTGTCCACAAAATAAACCTTCACCTTAGCCTCAACCTCATCATCGGAGTCATCATCTCTGCCGCTGCCTTGGTTTCTTTGATAAGGCTGAGCCTTTAATAGTGGTCGCGGGAGGTAACTTTGAGCTCGTCCATCCTGAAGAGGCTGTATGAGGAAGCGACATAGAACTTGTCGGTGATAGGGTGGCCGGAGCTAGGGACGTTAAGGAGGAAAAATGTTGGAAAAATATGCTCTTTAAAGTATATTTATATATTTATTGTAATAAATATATTTCTGATTAATAAAATAAATAAGGTGTTTTATTCATGTATCTTTGTTGCATTAATATTATAAGTAAAGTCCATTTAATCATATTATATGGATTTATGCGATCATCATGTAGAGAAGACATAAATAAAAGTTATCTTATGATTAAATAAATTAAATTCGTAGTTGATAAATAAAGTTGGACACTTTATTTAGATATAGACTGTAATAAATTCATTGAGTGATTTGTCTTAATCATGTATGAATTTATTGATGTAGTATGATTATATTGAACTGGATTACATATGAGATTTAATCAAACTAATAATAACTGTCAGACTTATTAAATCTCATAAGCATTGATTTACTATAATATTAATCTTGAGTTAGTTATAATTTTATGATTGTAGTTGTTATTATATTTGAGTTACTAATGGGCACGACATACACATGCAATCAAGATTACCCGGTATCTTGGTATGAGCAATTACAAATATTGAAATTATAGATTAACAATACATAATTTGTACGACACATCCCTTGATGGGTTTTCAGTACTTGATCATAGAATTCTCTAGTTAGAGTGCGTCAACATAAATAAGTATGTTGAAAATAATCATCAGAGAAAACTCGTAAGTATCGAGGAACAAGATGTAATTAAATTGATTAGATAGTTGAGATATCAATTTAAATTAACGATGTGGTACAAATGATTGTGCAGTAAAGAAATCAATGTGGCTTGGGCCAATTATTACTCGAGCATACAATTATGGAGGTCAGTTCCAATCTTATAGTGGAGTAGAATTGAAATTAAATAATTATATTTGTTTAATTATAAATTTAGTTATTGCAGCCATTATTGTATGCTCCCAAATAATCTCCGGAGTTAGCTCATTTAATTGACAACACTATTACTGGACCCAAAAGTAAGAAAACTAGCGTATTATGTAAAAATCATAATTATAATATTTGTTAAGGCCTAGTATGTTATATTCAAGTGTAAAAGAGGGTTTGTGATATTTTACAAGGTGGTCCCCTAGTTAGTTACATATTCTCTCCGCTTTTACGTAAGTGAAAAGATAGTATTTAATTTAAATATTTAAATTAAAAGAGGAATCCTATTTTTAAATTAAAATAGGAATCATAATGCTAACATACTAGGATTTTTTCATAAGATATTATAAAATGTGTATTTTTCTCTTAAAATTTGAAAGAATAGAATTTCAGGGTTTTTGAGAAAAATACAGAAGACATCTAAGAGACGCCATTTGCAATTGGTAGTGGTGAAACAGACACCCACATGTCCAGTATTGATCGATCTTGAGTTATAGACTGGAAGACCGTTTGGAGACGGATCTACAACTCTCAATTGTTTATCTTCTCATATCATCATATATACGAATTTGTAAATTACTTAATTCTTATATATTATATAAGATCAGTCCTAAAAGGTTTTAATTAAAAATTTGAAAAACTTGATTTTATCCCTACAAAAAGGATGTAGTAGGTCCCGCAGAAGAGTGGGAAGCTCTGGGAGGTGGTGTAGGATATGTGCTTTGTTTCACTGTGCATTCTGCATGCATAGTGATTTGTTCAATGTATGTACAGTGACTTATTTATTCAGTCAACAGTTTTTTGGTTTTAAAAGAATTAAAATTTTGCAATTACATTACTGCCCTTAACGAGTAAACGGAACTATAACGCTTATACACATTCAGGGTTCTATATGTCAATATATGCATACATTTTCTCCATATATAGCAAGGACAAACCTTAGGGGAGGTATCTAAAAATTACCTTTAATGAAAATCATCTGCAACTAATATGTGTTCATCTATATTAATTTAAAATATAGAATCCGATGATGGAGATTTCAGTAATAGGTAGCTGCAGAAAAGCTAGATACATGCAACTTCCGATTAAAAGTAAAATTTAAAACCCTAGCTATTGTCTTGAGAATCTTTACAAGTCAATAAGCTTAATTGATTACGTAAAAACACAGTACTTGATCAAGAAATTTGTTATGACATAACAAAGGATGCTTATTCGAAGTAAAGCTAATGTTATTGTGATTAAGCATTGTCAATAGACTCATTCAAACAATATTAATTAATCAATTCCTCTACAAATAGAAATAAAACCTAGTATTATGAAATATTAATTACTTTAGTTAATTTTGATGTTGTCTATTGCAAGGTTATTATTATTGTAAAATTAAAGATGTTCCTGTCACTTTGACACGTTGTAAGAAGCAAAATATTTACATATGTACAAAGGTTTTATTTTTCTTGTGACTTTTTCTTTATGAAATATATATGGTTTGATTTGGTCAAGGTAAATGCTAGATCATGAAATGAAACAAATATGATGAAATTAATCTTGGAGTTAGCAGAGTAAGATAATATTGGACTCAGACATGTCCCACCCCATTATTGATTTTAATAAGAGTAATGTTACATATCTTAAATTTTTTATCACAAATAACTATCTCATCAAATAATGTAGTATTCATTAATTGGCTGAATGAATCAAAGTGAATTAATTATATTATCTTACCAATCAATCGATAAATAACACATTATTTGAAATAGTTATTTGTAATAAAAATTTGGAATGTGTGACATTATTGATTTAATAAACGGTTAAGGAGCTTCAGACAAATCATAAATATCTTTGAGCTTTGAGACAATTAGTCCAAATTTCTATATTTTAAAGAGAGCTTGAAATTACTTCAAAACGTAAGCCAAGTAAATCTCTCATATTAACTCTTAAAGTATTAAATGTGTAGTTCACCCATGATGAGAGAGTACTAAAAAAAGAATCACTAGTCATCAAATCAACAACAAAAACCTCAAGCAGGGTGTGAAGAATACATGTTCAATAGCACAACCAAGAAAGAATAATATGAGTGCATATATGAACATGTTTACAATGTTCATTAAGAATTCCTTGCCTCAGATGATCATAATTGGGCATGATACAACTACTTTTGGTGAAATTTGGGAAACACACTTGGATACGATCATTTGTCATGAAATCATCGAGTTTAGGGAGGTCTCAAATTGCATTATTAACTTATGGATCAAATATGATAAACATAGCTTATGTTTTAAATTTAGCGTATTATTTGGTTTTCTTCATTCAAACTTACTTCATTTTATATGTTTTTATTCTTTTAGATACTTGTATGAGGAGATGGAGAATAGTGAAAGTGCCAAGCAAGTTCAATTTGGGCTTTTTGAGAAGTTACATCCAAAGGCCTTCTTCAAAGACATGTCTTAATATATTTCAAAACTTTTAAGCTTGGCAGAGTTGGGATAGGTTGTCGTATTCTAACCCTGGGTATAATCTTTTCCTTTTGCTAACCATATTCTTTATTTAATAAATTAATTTTGTAAGCAATTTTTATTTGAAATTCATGTCTTCAAGCAATTTTTATTTTGTTTAGCAGCCATTGGGTGTTATTCGCAATTGATATGGTGAGATATATAATTTACTATCTTGATCCATTGGAAGGTAATCTCAATGAAGAGATGATGCAGATTGTGAATTAGTTAAGTATTATTTGTATCTTTGATTATGCTATTTTATTTTTCTTTATTACTTTATTACGTTAATTATTTACTAACATTTGCTATGTCTTCATTGTAGTGGGATTAGAACACATCAATTTTTAAACTCTGATGCAAAGGCTAATGTTCAATGGGTCTCCGTCAAGGTAAAAATGAAACAAACCTAAAAAATCATTGCTTATTTTAGGAAAAATAATACTGATCGATTATGTAATTTTTATTTTGTAGTGTCCGAGGCAACCTAGCAGCTTTGAATGCGGTTACTATATGATAAAATACATTCAAGATATTGTTGCAAATGTGAACATTCTTAAAAATAATGTAAGTATCGAAAATATTTTTTTACAATACTTCATCATAATGTTTCAGTGCATTATGAAATAGTTTAGTTAAAGATTTTCAATAAATAACTTATTGTTTTGAAATTAAGGTTTAAGGGAATTGATGAATACGCCATGACAGACCTCTCACGATTTCGTGATCAATGGGCTACATACGTTGCCAAGTTAATTACAGCCTACAATCGTGAGGTAATATATGAGTAATTTATGATTGTTATTCCTTTCAAATATAAATGACTTATTTTTTGTGGTGTGTAATTAATTTTATGTACTTGTAGGAAAAAAAAAATAAAGGCACGTGTGGATGTTCAATGACAATGTTATGCTTCTTGTTGGTTCATGTTCTGTTGAAACTTATTTTAATACTTTGTTATTTAGAACTTGTCCAAAACATGATTTGTTACTTATTTTGTCTTTTTGAAACAATGGTGTAGTTGAATTATGCTAATTTAAATAATGTATTATGATGTTTATTATGTGAATTGTGTTGTGAGATTTGGTATATGTAATTTATTTTTAGCTTTCTTTTAATTGTAAAATAAATAAGAAAAATATAATTAAAACAAAAATATATTATTAAACAAAAGCAGCATAACATCACTAAATACTGACACTAAATCTTTAAAATAACGTTAATATTTTTTATGTTATTAAGTCAATGTGTTTCTAATATTGTAGTAACATAAATCACTGACAGTTAAATAATATCATTAAATACTAACACAACTGTGTCATTATCTTAGTGATACTATAATAACACGAATTACTGACATTAAAATAGTATCATCGGACACTAACACCATCGGATCACTATTTTACTTATACTATAGTAACATAAATTACTGATACTAAATTTTAATGTCAGTATGTACTAGCTTGAACTGGTGTTAATAAAGCTCATTTTTCTAGTAGTGCTTAGATCATAAAATGATTTTAGTTTATATTTTAATGGACAATAATTATCTCTTAGTTTTTTTTCTTTTTTATTCCTCTTTATTTTTCAATGATTGGTCGAGTGTGTGATAATTAAGTCAATTTTTTCAATAATTATATACATTTAACCAATCATTGGAAAATAAAGAAAGTTAACAAGAAAAAAATTATGAGAATATCATAGTCCTATTTTAATATAACAACATTAGTTAGTTGTTTAATTAGAACTTAGAGGTGACCAAATTAAACAAAATATTTTAAAAATTAAAATAAAATAAAAAGAAGGAAGTTTGGTCCAAGTGCTTGGCCTGAAACGAACACCAACGGGCGGCGGATTAGTAAAGGAAGAAAAAGCGAAACTATTGGCTATCTACATATATATATACGAAGGAAACAGTCACAACTCGCCAGTCGCGAGGGAGAGGGAGAGTGAGAATGAGGAGTGCAGACCGGCTGCTGAGATGAGACGCTCTATTATCTTTCTTCTCTTTTTAATGGTGACATTATCGTCGCTCCTGTTGACCTCGCCAACGGCTTCTCCGTATATCCTCCCTAATCTTCAATTTAACCAACGGAATAAATTGATGAATTGAATTAGTTAAGAATTAGGTTTTGTTATTAATTTCAACGCATTGGAAGGAATCGTTTGATCAATTTTTTTTTCTAATATTCTGTGTTTTAGTTTTGATTCGGTGAATCTGATGATCTAGCTTTGGTAGCATCTTTAAACGGAACAGTTCATTTAGTTGACACTAAATTAGGCGAAAGCGGATGGTCGTTTTGTATGGGAAAGCCAATTCATTCGTCCTTCACTCGTAATGACCCTGATTTTTATGTTGATGTTGGTGAAGATTTGAAACTCTATTTCCATCGCAAGCACATTGACAAAATAATGGTAAGCATTTTATGTTTTTACTAACTAGTTAACGTTGGTTGTCTTGAACAAAATTATTATCTCTCTTTATTTATAGAATGATGAAGTCAACGACTCCTATGTATCCCTGCTAATTAAGTTTGTATATTTGCATTACCCTAATGTGATTTTTGTTTAGTAGAAACGTTCTATAGATGTTGAAGAGTTCATGAGAAAGATGCCACATGTATGGGATGACAGTGCGCTTTTATTAGGCCATGAAAAATCTAGCGTGTTCTTTGTTGATGCTAAGTCGGGTAGAATGATTTGCAGTCATGGGTCAGATAATAATTCAGCATCTACGTTAGGCTGAGGGCTTCCCTGCGATGAAGAAAAGTTTCATATTTATGCGAATGGTTCTGAAGATTTGTTTTATGTAATGAGGACAGATTATGAGATACGGTATTATCCCCCAGATTCTAGAGATATTTTATGGCAAGTGGCGTTTGCGGATATTGAGGCTGAATTGCAATGTCAAGCGTTGGCGGTTGAGTATCATTTGAATTCAGAACCAAATGCAAACTATTTTGGCGATGCTGATGCTGGTTTCATCTTGCCATGTGGGACGAGGGCTTCTGTCTACCGGCTTCACGATGATGATTTGCTGGTTTCTCGCTGTACAAGGTAAAGAAGGTGGATGGATGTCTTTATCTCTTCCTTCCAATCAGAATCATTCGTTATGGCCACTGGACCTATAATTCCCTCCATTTCTTTATGGTTCATTATTTTCTGAAAAAAATAATCTAGAAAAAAATCCGTTAGGATACAATTAGTTAGTTGGCAACAGGATTGAACTTGAAGAAGCTTTCAAGATTTGTTATATATTCAACTTTACTATATATATATATATATATATAGACACATACCGAATTTAGCTATAAGATAAAACCTGTTAATTAGAAATAATGTCTTGAAGGCAGCGTTATTAAACTGTGTATATTCAACAAATCTTCTGCAGCCACCTTCATTTAATTTAACTAATTATTGCTGGTAGAACTGATGTGTGTTATATTATATAGTATCTTCAGAATAAAAAAATTAGAATCTGATGATGGCGATTTTAGTAGTATATGTATAACCTTTGATTAAAACATATACATACATATATATATATATATATATATATATATATTAAAACTCTAGCTAATGCCTTGTGAATGAAATAATATTTGTAAGTCAATAAGCTTGATATATTACGTAGAACCAACTACTTGATCAAGAAATTAATTTTAAAAAATAACAAAATAAAAGATGCGTCCTCAAAGTGAAACTGAATTTTTGCGGTTAAATGTTGTGTGTACGTAGACCCATTCAAACAAGTTCTTCTAGAGAACAAAAGAATATAACCTTGTATTACTTAATTAATTATACTAGTAGCCTAATTAAAGAAAATATTCCTTTAATATTATCTTGATGCTGAAAGTTCATTAATACTGAAGAATTTTGGGGATTGTGATTTTGTGTCTTTGACCCGTCGTAAGAATTCGAATGTGTATAATGATCTTGATTTGATCAAGGTAAGTGATAGATGATGAAATTAAATTAATGAGACAAAACTGAAATCAGACTCAGACATGTCTCAGTACTTATGTGAATAAGAAATTTCCAACAAATCATATCTCCAAGTCTATTTTTATTTAAGGAGTTTTCCTATTAAGACAAATATTTAATTGCAGAGAGTAGATATACGTCTTTTTTATAGGGGTAGATCTGCAGATTTTCAAACTATATATTAATAAATTTTCAGGTTATGTTAAGTGTATTAATTCAGACATTTAATAAACCCTAAATTATATAGTATTTGAAGAGTGTAACAAATTTAAAAGTGTATTATGTAGCAAAAAACTTCACTCCTAAAGTGCTAAATACGCTTAGGGAGGTTGATGTGATAACATGGTCAATCTACGGTGTAATACCGTGAAATTTCCGTGTAACCAAAGTCTACAAAAGTACTTTTCTTCTATTCCTATTGAAATATACTGCCCATTCACCATGCAGAGTAGTCAATTATTTGCTTATTAATTCTATAGGCATTAATTGTATAATTCATACTTTGCAAATCTTTAAACACTATATAAGAACAAAAAAGCACTCCATGACTCCATCATCAAAATATCAAAACAGTACGTATTATTAAAATAAGCTTCAAAATGATGAGACTAAGGGTATGTTTAAGAATGAGGTTGGACAGCTGTAGTTTTTAAGTTACAGTACTAAAGTATTTTGTAAACACTAGTTGTTGTACCTTAGAAAGTATATTGATATAATTTTTCACTTAAATGATGAAAATTTTATTATATTTTAAATAATTTTATCAAAATTATTATTTAAGAATTATATTTACTATATACTATTAACTATTGTTTCATAATTACAGCTTTTTTTTTCCACAGTAACTTTAATTTAAAAACTACAATACCTCAATCCTAAACATAATGCAAACAACCCAACAAAAAAATTTTTCCTCTTTCCCATTCTTTCTAATTCCTCTAATGATCTTATTCTTCTTGACTAACACAACTACGTCAAAAAACACAACAATTCTAGTTAATGTGGGGTTGGTTCTTAACATAAATGGAGAAGTTTAGAGGGTAGCTCGGAGTTGCATTATCATGGGCCTCTCAGATTTTTATAACTCCAATTCTCACTACAAAATTTTGTCGGGTATTGCTGTATTGGGTGACTAATTTTAAGTTATTATAAGTTATATATAAGGTATCTTAGCAACGATTAGTTTTTTAATACGACATGTTACCAATGAATGATTTGTTATTAGATTACGTAATAATTGACTTTTTAAATCTTTACAGTATCAATAATGAATGATTTTTTAAATCTTTACAGTATCAATAATGAATGACATTAAATGGACTAGGACTCTCTCCTATTTTTTTTTCCTCTTAGCTCTCATTATTTTTTAATAATTGATCAAATATGTATATTCATTAAAAAAAATTAGTTTAATTATTACACACTTGATTAATCATTGAAAAACAAAAGAGACAAGAAAAAAAATTAAGAGAAAATCATTTTCCCTGCACATATTGCATTATTTAAAATACTAATTTATATTCAAATTTTGTAGATACATCACTAGTCTTCATAAAATACCTTTGTAAAATACCAATCACACTATATATAGATAATAATACATTGATTAGACTCTGGTGTGGATATCTAAACCAAATAAAATACTTACGGAAAACTGGAATAAACATAGATAGTAAATGGAGTTGTTCAATTGAATATGAAATTACTTGTATCAGTTATTAAAACAAAATTACTTGCGACTGTGACCATGACTGAGGCCTTGATCTAGAATTCTAATTGAAATTTCTTTACGCGCTTACAAACACCATTTGAATAAGACTTACTTGAGTAAGTTAAACTTGGAAGTCAACTTCTTGTGCAAACTACATGGACCCAAAGTGAATAAAAATAAAAGAAAATGACACAAGACTGGTTGGATTTGTCCAATTGTACTCGTAGACCTCAAATGGTTTAAAATAAACACACGGATTCTTTTATTATAAGTATTTTAAAGGTTTTTTTGGATACATTCAATAATATCCTTTGAACTCTATTTTTTAGGATCACAAAATAACGTCAATTTCACAAAATTAATCAACAAAAGAGCCGCACGCATAGCATTCATTACCATTATCCAAAATTTGGGAGTCTGGATATTCTTTTCAAAAAATTGTGGTGAGATGCATATAGCTGGCAACCGCATTTAAGTCCAACTTGAAACTTGATGTTTTCAGAATTTATCATACTCATTCAACTTTATTAAACCATCAGCTACTACATTCAGTTATTAAAAAAGACCCGTGTTAATTAGAAATAATTAAAGTCTTGAAAGCAATGTCATGGAGAAATTTTTATATATTATTAACCAAAATCATCTGCAGCTAATGTGTGTTCATATGTGTTAATTTGGGATATACAGAATCCAATGATGGAGATTTCAGTTGTAGGTGGCTGCAGAAAAGTTAGATACATGCGACCTTCGATAAAAGGTCAAATTCGAAACCCTAGCTACTGCCTTGAGAATCTTTACGAGTCAAATAAGCTGGCTTAATTGATTACGTAAAAACACAGTACTTGATCAAGAAATTTGTTTTGACATAACAAAGGCTGCTTCCTCGAAGTAAAGCTAATGTTGTTGCGATAAAGCATTGTCAATTGACTCATTCAATCAATACTAATTAATTAATTCCTCCACAGATAGAAATAAAACCTAGAATTGTGAAATATTAATTACTATAGTTAATTTTGATGCTGTCTATTGCAAGGTTATTATTATTGCAAAATTAAAGCTGTTTCAGTCGCTTTGACACGCTGTAAGAATGAAGAAAAAAATATTTACTATGACTTTTTCTTTCTGAAATATATGTGCATGGTTTGATTTGGTCAAGGTAAACAATTGATCATGAAATGAGACAAAAATGATGAAATCTTGGAGTTAGCAGAGTAAGACAATATCGGACTCAGTCATGTCCCACTCCATTATTGAATTTAATAAATGGATTAAGGAGATCCACACAAGTCACATCTTTGAGCTTTGAGATAACTAGTCCAAACTTCTATATTTTAAGGGGATTTTGCTACCAAGACATTTAGGTGCCGTATTTTCTCATGCCACTGACGTACAAAATATATGAGAATGTAGAGATCCAAATTTTAATAATTTACACATCTTTTTAAGATGAACAACTAACTACTAATTGTAAATCAGCAAATACAGAGTTGAGACCTTTTACTCCTTACTAGACCAAATGACAAGTTTTGGCCAATGACCCCCCAATATGACTTCAAACTCTTACTATTTGTACCTATTATCAATCAATTTGGAAAGGACGCAATACAGTGGTACCCAAGACTGTTTCGACTCCTACATAGTCGTGTAATCGATGTACGTGAAATGACCAATTTGTGATATTTTGTTTTGCTATCTGCGGCAAGCTACGACTTGTAAGATTAATTTGACAAATATAATGGCTTGAAATTTCCCTTTATACAGAGTCAAGAGAGAGACTTTTCTCCTTTTCCTTTTAGTCTTAGTCCATCCCCCACGTAGAGGATGTCATACCAGCTTCCTCTAAGGCATTAATACTTCCGTACTTTTGACATCTTTAACATCTCTATATAAACAAGAGCTATTCATCGTCAAAATATCAAACCTTATTACCAATTAGAAGCTTCAAATTAACAATGATGAGACTAGACAACCCAACAAAACTTTTCTCCTCTTTGTCATTCATTCTAATTCCTCCAATTATCATAAGCTTATTCTTCTTCACCAACACAGCTATGTCTCAGAACACAACAGTCCCAGTTAATGTGGGGTTGGTTCTTGACATAAATGGAGAAGTTGAGAAGGTAGCTTTGAGCTGCATCAACATGAGCCTTTCGGATTTTTATAACTCCAATTCTCACTACAAAACCAGGCTTCTTCTTAACACCAGGGATTCCAAAAGAGATGTTGTTGCTGCAGCTGCTGCAGGTACCCACTCATTATTCGCCATCTCTCGCTTCTTCTTTATGGTAACATTTAAAGTTCCTCTCCTATATGTATAGACGTACATTTTTATTCTTGTATGTTCGGGAACTTACTTCTTTATTATCAATTTATTTGTTTATTAATGTCAATCACATTCAGTTAAAAAGTAAATATCAAGATATAATATCACTAAAAAAGATATAATATCACTAAAAGACTATTTAAATTAGATTTTGCTACCTTTTTGAAGAGCCATATAAATATTTAAGACATACTTCAATTAAAATTATTCAAATTAAAAATATTTCTTTCTCTTCAATTTTATAATGTTGTCTTCTTCTTTAATTTATATTTTATTACTTTTTATTGGAGACATAAAGAAATGATTTAATTACTATTTATTTTTCTTTAAAAAATAATTGTTTAATTAAAATAATATTAATTTATTTTTATTTAAAAAAAATTAAAAAAATAATATATTTTTTAACTCTCTTAATTACCACCTAGGTAAACAAATAAAAATTTAAAGATTCAAATTTATATAACCTTTCGGTGATGCTTTTAGAGTCAAAAGATTTAGCATCTTTTTGGCAGCTTATTTACCAAAGCCAAGTTGACAAAGTGTTTACTGTTTAGTAAGTAAATCCTTAGTAACTTTTCTTTGCCATCATAAGCAGTTATTTATCAATATTATAACTGTTTATTAAAAATAAGGTCTAAAAAATAATAGCAAATTAAATTATTTTTTCTTGATGGTTAGTTATGTTTTATTAAATACTCATTAAATTTTACTAACTAATTACTAGAGTTTACATTTCCATTGAATGCTTAAAATATAAACTATTTATGTCTTGACCGTCAAAATCTAGTGCTAATATAACTTGGAGCTGAAAGCGTGTATGAAAAAAATAAAATAAGAAGAATTGGTAATACTCCTTGTATAGAACTTGAGTACAATATAGAAAAGATATCCAATTACTTAATTGTAAGTAAGCAAAACCGTTGACAAGTGAAATAATATATTAGTTTCACTTATAATTATAGATTTTGGGCTTGATCAAATATTTTTTTTTAATTGACCAGCCTAGTCTTTGGGCATTATTTATCTTTTAAAATTTAAAAATAAAAATAAAAATTTCCCTCATACCTATTTAAAAATAAAAATTCCATTCATTCCATTTGTCTATGGAAAACGTCTATACCTGAGGCTTTCCCCTAAAACTTGGGAAGCTACGAATCTTGATACTTGTATAAGTAAGCAAAACCGTTGACCAGTGATGATAACTGTGGAATGCTTCTCTTTTGAGCAAAAACACAATAACGGTCTTTATTTACCAACGAAATTTTTTAGATTAAGTACGATAAAAAAAAATTATTAGTGAGTAATTTCACTACGTGTTGATAATTGTATAAATACATGCCATGATTCCGAAGCATTTCATAAATAGTGTTAAAGTTACGAGTTAATTGGATAATGTTATGTGATAGAATGATTAGTTGAAGATAGTTATTAAAAAATTAGTCGAAAAAAATGCATTTTTCATTTTGAAACTTGCCGACCACATGACTAACATACATTAGTATCCATTTTGTTGATGATATATTATATTATATGTTTTTTTTTTTTATGTTAAGATTATCAGTACGATAAAAAGTTTGGAATCAATAAGTTAAAAGGAAAAAGGGAAAAAAATGCTATTTCAGTTTTTAATTTCTAAATTTGTGGAAGAGAGAATATAATCAATCGCACTTAGCATAGAAAATAAGTTGATTATGAGTTTACAAAAACCGAATAATAATATAACTAATGTGAGATATAACATAAAATTATTATAGTTTTTTGTTAAGTGATTATTTGCCATCGTTTTAGTGTTACATGTTTATTTGTACGAGAGGGATTTGTGTTTGCAATTTGCAACATCAATTACAAGAGCCAGACTGCATTGAAGAACCCACCAGGGTTCGATAACAAAGAATTATGAAAGATTAGGGACTTAAAATGCAAATCAGCCTATTTTACGTTTTGCCCCCTCTAGTTTTAAAATACTAGTTATGACCTCTTTATTACATATTTTAACTTGAACACGACCATTTTATTGCTCCTCCTCACTTATGGTCCTTGTCTCAAACCAAAATAGGAAGTATAGCACTAAATTGCTATTAACACTATATCTTTATTTCTTGAAATTGGAAATTTTGATGAAAATTGAATCACAATTTTCCATGGTCAATTCACAGCTCTAGACTTGTTAAAAAATGTGCGAGTACAAGCTATGCTGGGACCAGAAAATTCCAAGCAGACCAACTTTATAATTCAACTAGGCAACAAATCACAAGTGCCCATTTTATCATTTTCCGCAACAAGCCCTTCGCTTACTTCCATTAGGAGTCCATACTTCTTTAGAGGTGCCCCAAATGACTCATCGCAAGTTGGTGCCATAACCGCAATAATCAAAGCCTTTGGTTGGAGAGAAGCTGTGCCAATTTATGCAGACAATGAATACGGAGAAGCAATGATTCCCTCTCTAACTGATGCCCTTCAAGCCATAGACACTCGCGTGCCATATAGAAGTGTCATTTCTCCTTTGGCTACTGACGATCAAATTGAAAAAGAGCTCTACAAACTATTCACAATGCAAACAAGAGTGTTCATTTTGCATATGTTGCCTTCCCTTGGCTCTAGGATTTTTGACAAAGCAAACAAAATGGGTTTGATGAATGAAGGCTGTGTGTGGATCATGACTGATGGCATGACCAATTTGTTAGGAACACTGGAGCCTTCAGTGATTGATTCAATGCAAGGAGTGGTGGGTGTGAGACCATATGTTCCAAAAACAAAGGCACTAGAAAATTTTAGGGTTCGTTGGAAAAGGAAATTTTTACAGGAGAATCCGTCTCTTGTTGATGCTGAATTGAACATTTTTGGGTTATTAGCTTATGATGCTACAAGGGCACTAGCCATGGCTGTTGAGAAAGCCGGTATCACAAGCTTTGGCTTTGATAAGACTAATGTTTCTAGCAATGCAACTGATCTTGAAGCTTTTGGGATCTCTCAAAATGGTCCAAAACTTCTCCAAGCTTTATCAAGTACAAGATTCAAAGGGCTTTCAGGGGACTACATTTTTGTTGATGGGCAGTTACAATCTTCAGCTTTTGAGATTATTAATGTCAATAATGGGGCAAGAGGGGTTGGATTTTGGACACTAGAAAAAGGACTAACGCAAAAACTGAGTTCAAATTCGACTACAAAATCCAAACTTGGACATATCATATGGCCAGGGGATTCTATTTCTGATCCAAAGGGATGGGAGATTCCTACAAATGGGAAGGAGCTACGAATTGGAGTGCCCGTAAAGAAAGGCTTTAGTGATTTTGTAAAGGTGACAATTGATCCAACAACTCGCAAAACTTCAGTCACTGGATATTGTATAGATGTGTTTAAAGCTGCAATTGATGAATTGCCATATGCCGTCGCTTATGATTTTATACCCTTTGCACAGCCTGATGGCACCAGTTCCGGTTCATACAATGATTTGATCTACCAAGTGTTTCTCGGGGTAAAAAAATCCAACTCGTACTACTAGTCACATCTTAATTATGTAACGTAAGAGCCTGTTATTATTGTTTACATTTGTTTTTTTTTGGGTGATTTTGAACAGAATTTTGATGCTGTGGTGGGAGATACAACCATTGTGTTTAATAGATCAAATTATGTAGATTTCACACTGCCTTATACAGAATCTGGAGTGTCCATGATTGTGCCGATCAAAGATAACAAGAAAAATGCATGGGTGTTCTTGCAGCCATTAACATGGGACCTTTGGGTGACAAGCGGTTGTTTTTTCATTTTCATTGGATTTGTAGTATGGGTTCTTGAACACAGAGTAAACGAAGATTTTCGTGGCCCTGCTCAGCATCAAGTTGGCACAAGCTTCTGGTTCTCCTTCTCAACAATGGTCTTTTCACATAGTAATTGATTCTACCTCCACCTCTAATAATTTTTCTTAGAAACTAATGCGATCATATTCATCATACAGGGTATTACATTGACATGTTTCCTCCACTTTTATGTGTATACAGGGGAGAGAGTGATAAGCAACTTGGCCAGATTTGTGATGATTGTTTGGTGTTTTGTTGTGCTCATTCTCACTCAAAGCTACACAGCCAGCTTGACTTCGTTACTTACTGTGGAAAAACTGCAGCCAACTATTACCGATGTCAAAATGCTGATAAAAAGAGGGGACAATGTTGGCTACCAGAATGGTTCATTTGTTCTCGGAACCTTGAAACAGTTAGGCTTTGATGAGAAGAAACTTATAGCGTATAATTCTCCTGAAGAATGTGATGAGCTTTTCCAAAAAGGCAGTGCAAATTGCGGCATTGCAGCAGCATTTGATGAAGTCCCCTACATGAAGTTGCTTATTGCACAACATTGCTCCAAATATACCATGGTTGAACCAACATTCAAAACAGCTGGCATTGGTTTTGTAAGTTCTCGAACTTTCTCTTGGTGTCATTTTTAATCCATGGTTGTTTGAAATAAAATCTCTAACTATCAAGAATGAATGGATGGGTGGTTGATAAATATTAACTGTCCGGTAAAAGTGGGCATTTGTCAAATACTTAGCTGTCGTACTTTCTCAATTAAGAAGAAGCACATCAATTACAACATTTTTTTAATTTCTCATGCTGATTTTCATTTTTTTGGTGATTTGCAGGCCTTCCCATTACATTCCCCTCTAGTTCATGATGTTTCAAGGGCAATTTTAAATGTGACTCAGGGAATAAAATGAAAGAAATTGAAGATGCATGGTTCAAGAAACATTCTAGCTGCCCAGATGCAAGTACCATTGTTTCTTCTCACAGCCTTGGCCTTAACAGTTTCTGGGGTCTGTTTCTCATAGCTGCCTTTGCTGCAATCTTAGCTCTCATCATATTCCTGGCTGTTTTTGTCTATGAGCACAGGAATGTCTTGAAGAATTCAGATCCCAGATCATCATTGTTGTCAAGAATTCGCATTTTTGTCAGAATATTTGTTTCAAGAGACCTGAGTGCACATACTTTCAAAGACAAATTTGGCATCCAAGTTCATAGTATGGGTGCAACTGAAGCCTCTCCACACAGTCACTACCCAGCCAGTCCTTCAAGCTACTCACAGCACACAGACTCCAACTTTTGTTTCTATGGAGAGCAAGGAACACCCACAACTGGGTACGGTGATTCGAATCATAATCCAAATAGTCAAGCTCAAGCACATCCAGAGATAGTGTCTACCATTGAGCTCACTAACCCAGATCAAGAAATAGCAAGAAGCCCTCAAGTAGTCCATGAAAACAACTAATGTAGTGATAAAAAACATAGCTATAGATCATAGTACATAGATAGTTAGTCTCTGGAAGGGAGGTTCTCATGGAAGAAATTCAGACTTGGATTGGGACCATAGATGCAGCTAAAAGAACAAGCACATCCAGGGTAAAAATTATGTGCATTGGTTTAACAGTATGTAGTATGTAACTGAAGGCAAAATGAACTGTTAATGAAGCTCATGTGTTTTACTTGGCACCCTCTTGGCTTTGTTATATTAAATTATAACAAAGATTCAAGTCAGTGCTCTTGCTATTGGTGGAAATTTTACAGATTCATTGTGAGCATATAACCCTGCATATCAGCTAAGAAATCCAGGAGGGGTGAGCAATTTCGGATTCATATCGTTTTGTTGGTTTCCTCAGTATTGGCTCATTTTTTAATATTCTAACCAAAACTGATTGGTTAGGAAAATTCTGAATTGAAATAGAACTGACTCCGAACCGGTATGGTTGGGTTCTGTTTGGGCAAAATGCCCAACCCAAATTGTCCAATTACCTCTTAACTAGTAACCAGTGTTTATGTATCATTTATCTAATTTTTAGGAAGACATGCAATGTTTAAAGGTTTCTGGGGAGAGTCAACAAAGAATGATATAGACCTGTACTATTTACAAAGAGATATGCTAATGGCTGACAAGACCACGATACACTGATTACAAAACTTTCCTAATATGGTTATTGTACACAAGCATAGATTTACAAGAGATATGTATTATGGAAAATATTGTTCCAAACACTCTTTCAGTTTTTGAAAAGTGACTGGCTTTGAAACAAATGAGTCCATACCATTTGCATAACACTCTTCTGCACTCTCTGACAATGCATTTGCTGTCATCTGTATTTTGCATAAACAAATTTGTTAGTATATGGTAATAGATCAGTATTTGTGGGTTTAAAGAGTGAAGTGCTCACCGCAATTATAGGTATCCGCTGAGAACTATTTGGTGAACCTGAAGAAGGCACCGTTTGCTCAATTCCAGCCTCAACAGCAGCATCCCACTTGCCCGTATCTTCAAAAGAGCGAATCAATCTTGTAGCTTTTAGGCCGTCCATAACTGGCATGCAGACATCCTGTAAAAGTCATATGACTAATGGTTACTAAAACATTTAATTTGTCAAGCTTAAGAATGACTAAACCCTTAAAAATCCAGAAATTACCATCAGAATGAGATCATATTTTTGGCACTGAACTGCATGTACAGCTTCAACACCATTATTCACAACATCTATGCTATGGCCTAACTGCTTCATCATTGACTTTGCCACCATCACATTAATCTTGTTATCTTCTACCAGCAGGATCTTTGGTTTTGGTTTTGGTTTTGTCTCAGGTACTTCTACACTGCTGTTGGATGGGCTTTGTGAAATTCTGTCAGGTTTCTCCTGCGTTTCACATATTTTTTGGGGTTCATTTGTCTTTGACATCTGAATCATCTCTCCACTAGTCTCTGAGTGACTTGTGGACTCTGCAGCAGGATTTTGGAACTGACTGGTCGTGTCAACATGACATTGTTTTCCTCTAGAAAGTTCTTTTCCATATTCAGGTTCAGGGCTGTGACTAAATGAGCTTTCAGCTTCTGATAATGTCTCAGCGTCTTCAGCCACTGAACAGGCATCTTCAAGTGGAGCTGTTTCTTTCCGTCTATTATTAGAAGGAAATGAGTAAGACTTTTCCAAGAAGCCATTGACTTCATGTGCACTTGCAAAACCAATGCTATTTGGTAACAATTTTTTACTCCTGCTGGATCCATTAGAAGAGAACAGAGAGCCTAAAGTCCGAGGTTGGAATTGGAAGAAGCCTGCTGTCAAATCATCTGTCACAGAATCATGATCAGCAATATCTGACAGATCATCAGGATCGTCAGAATTTGCCTCTATCAGTGAAACCTGGTATGGAAGTATAAATGTGAACGTAGATCCACAATGTACTTTGCTAGTCACTGTAAGACGACCACCCATCAGCTCAACCTATTACAAATGCATAGAAATGTTAGCATAATGGTCTATTTTGATGCCATTGAGGAGATATCTTCACAGAAGACTTGCAATAGCTAATCCTAGTGTTAAATACAATACACAAAATCGATTACTTGAAGTTGAAGACTTGCAAGGTAAACGGTAAGAAGAAACTTCCAACACAAGGTAACATAATTAGTTATGGCAAGAATACTTCACCAGCTGTTTGCATATTGCGAGGCCAAGTCCTGTTCCACCATACTTCCGAGCATGATCTGCACTGACTTGCATGTATTTTCGAAATAGAGTTGGCAAAGCATTTTCTGTTACATAAAATGAACACAACTAATAAGTACTCTTTAGAGCAAAACCAAACTGAATTTTTATGACAAACAACTTGAGCATAATGCATTGGAGTTACCTGGTATTCCAATACCAGTATCATATACATCACAACGAATCCAAACTGTTGTTTCTAAATCTTCATCCATTGAGTTTCCATTACTAACCGGGGTGCCAGGGTCATCATTATGCTTATGATCTTGATAACCTTCGCCGTGTCTTTTATCATGGAAACCATTTTGGTCACTGGCAGTTTGAGATTTTGGTTGATGTTTCTCTTCTTTCACTGCGTCTGTTGTAGACTGATATGCTTTTGACTTTTGTTGCAATCCTTCTTTTGCAAAAGGAGGCTCAGGTACCACATAAAGCTTTATCCCTACCTTCCCCTCTGGGGTAAACTTGATCGCATTACTGCAAAGAATATGGATCAATTTAATACCATCTCCACAAAATTGAAAAACTAACTACCTTGCTTCATAGATAATTGATGATCTGTGGAAACATAAATAAAGTACCTGATCAAGTTGGTGAGGATTTGTCGAATTCGTAAAACATCTCCAATGACCTGAAAGTGAGGCAATATTTTGAATAATGATCTGCAGAGCTGAATGTATGACCATGCTGTGTTCATGCGCATCAAAATTGTCAAAAGGGTTGTGTATCATGAAAATCTCACCTCAATAGGAACATCATCTGCTATATCTCCTTCCAGCGTAAGAATCTTTTGCAGTGAAGCAGCAGCAGTTTGAAGTACATGCTTTACAACTTCTCTTGGCCGGAACTTTGCAGCTTCTAACTTCATAACACCTGAACACAAGAGAAAAACATAAATTTTGGAATGTAATATACTAATTATAGTGATTAGAGCTTTTATTATCTTCATAGTCACTGAAAGGTAAGGAATTGCCAACCTGACTCAACCTTGGAAAGGTCTAGGATGTCATTTATAAGTTGAAGAACCAAATCTCCTGAAGATATCATAACACCTAATAGTTGTCGTTGCTCCCGATCAAGTTTTGTGTTGGAAAGAATCTCAGCCATGCTAACAACTCCTGTTAAAGGAGATCTAATCTCATGCGACATGGTTGCAAGCATTTGTTTTGCTCGCATTGTCTCCTCTGCAAAAAGTATTAACACATAACTAGAGAATAAACTTTGCAGCAACACAAGACTGCCTCATTATAACTCACAATCACTCAAGTTTCCACAAAGTAAAGTAACCTGTTATATGAATTGTTTTATTCAACTCTGTTTCCTTGGCCTTTTGTACTGCTATTTCCTCACGAAGCTTTGCCATCTTTTCTCTTTTTCGTACCTGTTGTAAGATCAGAAACATTAGAACATGTTCTGTTTACAACAATCAAAATCTGAAATGAATTTATTTACCTGGTCAGTTACGTCCATTCCCATATAGTTCACACCGATTGTTTCCCCTGACTTGCTAAAGACAGGTTCAACATATATCAAAAATGTTTTTGACCCGAATAATTCTGTCTCAAATGTAATTTCCCTCTTTGCCGGTAATCCTTTTTCCAAAACCTCTCTTTTGAAATCTTGAGATTCCTTGACACCAGCTCCAGTAAAAATTTCAATGTCTGTTTTTCCTAAAATGTCCTGAAAGCTCAACCAGAAAATATGTTTAGTGAAAATATTACTTCAAAGTATCCTACTCTAAATAAGGAGCATGCACGTCGAATTTAAAACATAATGACTTTACATCAACCCATGAAACCTTGAATAAATACTTCACTCGCAATTTGTTACCTCCTCATGCAAACTTGGAAAATGGTTATATATAAAACGATAGCGAAGCTCTTTGTCCTGAGATAGAAAGATATTCAAATATCAGTCCCTTAACTGAAAGATAAATTTTCATTGGATGTATGTTATATCTGTGATAGTTACCTGATGCCCCATAACAATTGGAGCATTTTGAAGTACAAAATGTATAAAATTATCTGCTCTTTTCAGAATCTGAGATAATTCTTCCACTGGCGAGGATTGCTTTTCAAGATTTGTAATGCTTTCATTCAGCTTCTCCATGAGTGCCTGCTCCCGCTGGCCGCTAGCCTCCAACATTTTCTCTAAATCCAAGGCCCGTTGCTTCCAATACTCGACAGTATCATACTCAGCATCTACTTCAGCTCTCTTACTTTGGAAAACAACATCATTTTTCCTTGGAGGAATATCTTTCCACATATCAATAAGTTCATCCATGATAGAAATGGGACGTTTATCACCCCCATATCCTTCTTCCTCAAAACGGTGTTCCTCCAATATCTCCAACTTCTTCAGCTCAGACTCTTGCCTTTGTCTGCTTAAATTGTCGAGCTCTTCTCTTAGAAGACGAACAGCATTTGATTGCTTATACTCCCAGTGTTTTACAAGGTATGCCATTTGAGAAGAGCCCTTGTCGGTAAAATTAGTCAGTACCAGCAGGCGCTTGAAATCAACTATAGTTTGATCTTCCGGGATTGTCACCTCCTCCAACATATCTTGATCTCCTCCTGGTCTTTCTACATTGAATTGCTTATCACTTCCAATATCTTCAGGCCACATCGAAGGGAGCCCTTCGATGTCCATGTCTTCTATTAGATCAGTCTCCATATTGCAAACCATTAAAAACTTGTGGTCTACAAGACTACAACGTCTATGAACATCAAAATTCTGCTAAGCCATTCTTCAACTTCACTCTGTTTAACATATAACTGAAACAAAGATAGAACGAATAAAACAGCGAAAAATTTCTGAACACTACTTAGATTTCAGTTTAGTGTTACAAGGACCTGCATAAGAAGAAAAAGAAACTAGATGCACGTTACAAGCAAATTATGAGTAAAATTCAATTTATTTGACAAAGTAGCTGGAAAGGACGAATTTGAGTTTACAGAAAAATTCATCTGACAAATATGTCACAATCAAGAAGTTACTAATTTAATTATATTACACCATCCAGAAAAAAGGAATAAAGAGGGAAAAAAAAAAATTCCCTCAGGTAACCTATTCCACATACCAAATCACAGCAATCAAAAGGCAGCTAATGCTAAAGACATAAAGAACAGAATAAAATTACTGATTCCCGTGAACTAACTGCTAATTAACAAATGCCAAAATTAAAAATCATACATATTTATTGGTATTATGTGATCATTGATCAAAGAAGCTGATATGGGGAAGAGAAAAACAAATGAAATAAGTATATAATAAAATCCTGTTGTATTCAAAAACCAAATTTTGTTATTGGAACAAGAGCAAAAAGATAATCACTTGCATCAAAAAACATTGAATTGTGTCACATTTTGGAGGAAAAAGAAGAAGAAGAAGAAGTGAAATTGAATCCAAATTGTAATGAAAATTCAACCCAATGAAGCTAAGATACATTCGAAATAAATAAATAAATAAATAAGACAAAACCGTCAACCAACCAAATGAAGCTGATATGCTAACCTGTTGTGAATGAACCCACCAAAGAACGCAGTTGAAAAAAGCACTGTAGATCTGGAGAATCTATTTCTCTTCAACTACTGTTAAGTCAAGAACCTTTCAGTGGCAATATTGAAGAATAAGAGAGAGAGAGAGAGAGAGAGATGATAGCATTAGCATGTGATTTAAAAAAAAATAAAATTAAAATAAAAGAGAAACTCAAGAAGCCATGTGCATGTTAGAGGTCAAAAACATTACAAAATTCTGAGGCCTTGGCCCTTTCATTTTGATACAAATATTTTATTCCTTCATTATCTCTCTCTTTGTTTTGTTTGTAAGGTTACATTCATAGCTCCTCCCTCTGCAAAAAAACTTTGATTAAATCAAACGCATTCATATGATCAAATGTTGCTTTCTGTTTTAGTGCTTCTTGTTTCTCGTTGCTTCACAAAATTAACCCAAAAAGACAAAAAGGAAAGAGAAATTTAGAGGCAAAACGGAGTTGTGTTTTGACATTGTTTTGTATTTTTAAATCAGAAGGAAGTTGTTGATGTTCCCCGCCTTTTACTATTCCTAGGTGACGTGTTGGGACGGCGCGTGTGGTAGACGCGGAAGTTTTGAGAGTTTTTTAATGACAACAATGTTAAAACTGCTACACTTAAACGAAAGCTTTGGGAAAGAGGGTGAAGACTCTCCATTTATAACCTAAACCTTAGATTTAAACATGGATTAGTTTTATTAGTTGATGGTTTAGTTTGCTTTAACTATAGTTAGTAGTTATTTTATTTTTGAAAAAATAATTATTATTATTATTATACGGTTGATTGTGGTTAGTACTTCGCTTGGGTTCTCTAAATTATAGTTTTTCAATTGTGCTACTTTTTAAATTTTAAATTTTAAGTTGGATGAAGCATATCAACGTTGAATTATTTGACAATACTATCTTGTCTCGTATTTACATTTCTAAACTATTGAAAATTCATACTCGAGAAATACTGCTCTAAAATATTGTATTGTCTAAGATTTTTCGATGACTGAATTTAGCCATCGTTTTCTAGTTAATTAGATCTTCTTTCACTTGCAATAAAAATTCTTTGACAGTCAAGCTGGTGTTTAGTCAAAGCAAAAATGATGAGAAAAGAAGTTCAGTTGTAGAATTTTGCAGAGTGATTAGGAGTAATTAAATATGGGTAGATAGAGTAAGAAACTAGGTGGGAACTACCAACATGCCCTTTTTGAGCATTCATGATTCATCTTACAGCTATGGTAAAAGGCTTTGAATATAGTAAATGAATCACTTACTAGCCAAGTATGTGCATTATAAATTAATATTGCATTTAGGGACGTAAATATTATTCATTTCATTCAAATATTATAAAATAAGCATACATAATCATACTACTATTTCCTTCCACAATATTACATGTTATTAACTCCTAATTAGAAGGGAACCACATAACTTGTGAATATGATTAATTAAATTAGCAGCAAGATGAATGCACTTGTTTGATGACAGTATGCCTTTATTATTAGTGGGAAACTAACAATTAAAAAAAAAAATTCTAAATTTTAACAAATTAAGCACTTCCTTAATTATTAATCATGTTAAAGATTTCTTGATGGGTTGGTTATGAAGTTTTATAAATGAAATTATGAATATTAATTTCAGCACCTTTGCTGGGAAAAGCAAAAAAAAAAAAAAGAGAAAGAGAATAGACAAAGGTAGTAGCATTCATAATTATTTAATTTCGGCAACCAACTGTTTGTATAAAATTAGTTGAAGAGACATGGTGTGTGATAAATAATTTATCCAAATTACAACTAAGCCATATTCTCTTCTCCACTGTCTTGCATTTGGGACTTGTATTAATTTGTCTGCATAGCAAATTCCTCCATGTGACACCAAGTGTGCTGACTCGGCTACCTGCCACATCATCGCATAATGACCATGTGGCGTGTTGCACGGGTGACATGTGGCTCAGCTCAGGCCCACCACAGGTGTATTGGGATCTTATATTTATTGATTAATTACATGTCAAACTCTTTAAATATCTTTTTTAAAGTTCATGCCCAGAAAAATTGGATTGCCAGATAACATTTGTTCATCAATAATTACTTATATTATTATGAGAGAAATGATGAAGACCGTAAGCCAAGTTGCGTATTCCTCTTTATTTTTCTTTTTCCAATTTCCTTTCTGTTTCCCTCTTTTGCAGGAAAGCTAATTAAACACAATAATAATAATTTTTATACATTCAATTGATTGCCGCTAGTTTATTTTTGTTTTTGACAGATTGCTCATTATAAATATTTTAATTTCTTTATAAACTTGGACACTTTGTAGACAGCCAATCATCAATCAGATAAATTCTTCTATTTGTTTGCTTTAAGCCTTTTTAACATTGCTACGCAGCCTACACTGGCTAGTATATAAAATTTGGGTCAACCACAGAAAATAAAAAATGAAAGAAAACTAATTAAATAAATACCATGGAATCTGACTATAACTTGTCGAAGCTCTCGTGTTTAACTTATATAAAATTTTTGGAGTGACAATGTCGTTATCTTGTGAAATGAGGACTTGAATTCTGGATGTATACAATATTCTTGTAAATCTTTAGACAATTATCTCTGGTCTTAGTTCAAGTATTCCTTTTTTCGATCGCTAACTATTGATATAAAAAAATAACTTAGGTATGAACCTTTAAAATTGCGGATGTAAGTAATATGAATTGTTTTATAAAATCGACAACGAGCACTAATTATTGACATCGCTTACATTTTTAAGTACGTGCTTTCTACAATATGAATTCAAGTAATACGTGGATGTACAACGTTGACAATGCACAGTAATTATTGATATCAAAAGTCTAGGTACGAGCTTTACAAAATGCATATTTTAAGTAATACAAACTCTTTTATAGCAAACAACGTTGTTTAGCTTTGACCTATATATCAACAAAATAATTGTTAGTGGCTACTAATCTATTAGGTGAAAAAACTTATCATACTTATGGCCCAAGTAATTTCTTTTTACTAGCTACTATGAGAACATAACTTAGTAATTTTTTTCTTACGATGAAATCATCGTTGATCTCCGATGTCATTTTGTTCACTACAACAGTTAATTGACTTCGATACCACTTCTTGGTGGTGCTAAGCCTAGAATGTCTTGCAATCTAAGATCTATAGTAAAAAAGTAACTTGTTGAATAGAGAAACATATCTTATTTATAAGCTCAAATGAATTTTTCTCACCATCCATAAGTAGACATAACTCGACAGTTAACAAGTGTGTATTATTATTGCAAAACAAAAATATTAGCTTAAATACGCTTGTGTGTATGAGTGCATAAAGTTTTTATTAGGTGGAGACATTTGCAATTTGTAAAATAAGAACTACTTAAGCCTGGATACAATTTGACCAATGTATATCAACAGTGGATCCAACATGTGACCAAGGGGGCATTCAATCCTCCGGTGGCCAAAAAAAATTAAGAATAAAAGAAAAAAAATATATTTTAATTTTTAATTAGCCCTCATTAAATATATTTAAATAACTCCTATAAGATTATAAACCAATAAAATTTAAGAATTTATAAAAGCTTATTTCCCAAAAATAAGATTAATCTTCCAGTTTTTATGGTAATAGAAGAACAAACATTTTCAATAACAAAATTTGTGAAGAATCATCTTTAAAATTGGATAGGATGAATGATAGTTTGGTTGTTTATATAGGAAATGATATATTTAACAATATTGATAATGAGCCTATAGCATAACATTTTAAAAATATGAAAATGCATAGAGAGCAATTATAAATTTATTAGCAAATATATTGTAAATTCAAAGTTTTAGTTTTTGAATTTTGTGATTATCTAATTGAGCCCCCAATAACGTTTTTTTTTTTAGATTTGCCACTTGTATATATATACACACACACAGAGTTATTTTTCAGTGTGAGAGCCTTTATTATTATTTTTTTTTATATGAATATGCTTTTAAGTCATACGGTTTAAAAAAGTTAATTTTTAATGTTATTAAAACATACAACTTTATAGTTGATTTAAACATAAGTTTATTAAATCCCATGACTTTAAAATGTATCCTCATTTAAAAAATAAGAGTGTCCGCATATGAAAATAATTATATATATTATATATATATATATATATAATACAATAAGGGCGTTCTCTTTTTTTTTTTTTATGCAAACATGTTTTTAAACCATTTAAATCATAGTTTAATAGAGTCAATATTTAATTTTATTGAATTACATGACTTAATAGAGTGTCATCGTTGAAAAAGAGGAGGATGTCCCACTTAAGAATGATTAATAATTCATATGTATATATAATAAACACTGCATTAAAATATTACAGTTCTTTATGTTTTGTAGTATGGGATTACCTAGCTTAACTGCTTAAGTTTGCTTTCGAAATACCTGGACATTCGCACTTGATCATTTATATATACAAAAAATAAATAAATAAAAAAGAAGAAATCAACCCATTGCATACATATATGATTTAAGTGAACCTTGTTGGTTGAAGCCTTGAAGGTTTGTGTGACACACATACAGGTAGTCATGTATTAGCTAGATCGCAACTATATATATTTACGTGTGTGTATGTGTATGTATATATGTTGACTTAGAACAAGAAATCAATGTCTAAATCAATTGTATATTATTACTTAATTAACGTTTTACTGTAAAATAAATAAAATTTTCAAATTTGATAAAATTTTTATGTTAAATTTATGATGTCTTCAGCTTTTTATTCTTATCCTTACCTCTTACATATAAATAATTGATTTTATTAGAAAATTCTCCCATTTTTTGGTCTCACTAGATCAAAGATTAAACATCGAGTACAAAATATACAGATGGATGCTAGATTTTGTAAATTACATTGCAAATTAATGACAATTTATGTAATTTAGATGCTTAATTTCATTCACAACAAAAAAAATAAGCCCACAAAGGCATAAAAAATGACCACTATATATAATAATTTTTTAATAAGAAATTTCTAAAATAGTTAAAGATAAAAATATATATATATACATACATATATATATATATATATATTATAATATAATATATTTTATTATATAACATCTTAAAACTTTTATATATACAGTATATACATTGACATGAAATTAAAGAAAAAAAAAATTGTTCGTACGTACACTTATTATAGACAGAGAACAGAAAATGACGTGAAGTTTATGCCCATCACGTTGTGCGAGCGTTTTGTTTTTGTATTATTCGTATTTTGTAATAATTAATTAACCTCTGACAATATTGAACGTCAACTTTGCCCACGCACCTTACACAACATAATAATAAAAAAAAAAGCTTAGTTAAATGTAATCAAACACTTATTAATTTTTTAATAAGAGATTTTTTATTTTTTTAGAATAAGAGATTAGCTAAAAATACATAATTAGAAATTTTATTCGTCTGACATGATCAGATTAGTAATTAACGAATAATGAATCACTGATTATCTGAATTCAATTCTTAAAAAGGTAAAAAAATAATAATAATTTAGGTTTTGTAATAAAATTTATTTATTATTTATTATTTATTTTTAATATATTATTTATCATATTAAAGTAAGTGACTCATCAAATAATTTAAATATCATTTTCTTTGTAGAACAGTATAGATGTCATCCGTAAACTCACATTTTAATCCTTGATTTCTTAATTAAAACATATACATTAATTAATTAATTAATCATATTATATAATGCAGTTAATTTCTGCTAACTGCACCAAAAAGTAACAAGTGGCGAGAATTAATTAATAAACTTAAACCGACTTTATAACACGGCAGTAAAATTTAATTTTATATGTAGCAGGTGGCGAGAAATGAGAGTGATTGGACGAGACAGCTTCCATAATACCCGGTTAAGATAATAATAATTATTTTTTGATCAACGTGATTCAGACCCTTTTCACTGAGTTTGTGAAAGATAGGTCTTGGATTAGTTAATACTGATTTAATATTACTCTCCCCATTATATTATTTTTATTTTTAATTTCACACGGGTTCCGGTGAGTTTCTTACGTAATTTAAGAAAAATATCAGTTATATGTTTTAATATTATCTTGTTATTAAAAATATTATAATATTTTTAAGTTATATCATCCATCTAAATTTTATAATTTGTATTATTAATCTACTAAATTATTAATTTTTGTTAAAAAAATTAACAGAATTATAATAAATTAATTATTTTATCTTTGAAACTCAATTTAACATAGAGATGTAGAGAAATTATTAGTCATATATCCTAAGTTTATCTTATTATAAAAAATATTATAAAATTTTGAATGTGTTTGATTTTTATATTCAGTTTATAATTTGTATCAATCATCTATCAAAATACTAATACCGTTAGAATATTCAACATAGTTTAAGTAAAATAATTATTTTACCCATGAATTCAAGTACAATTTATACTTTGTACCATAAATAATAACTTTTATTAATTATGAAATCATATTTAAGGATCTGATTGATTGGGTGTCTATGAATTGGGATTTATGGTAATTTGTGGATTTAGTTTGATTATGTAAATTTGATAAGATAAACTAAAAAGACAAATTATAGTTTTTTTTATTAAGGAAAAAATAGATTTTTAAGTGTATTTAATTGAATATTGGTTATAAAAAAATAGTTTTTTTTATTTTTACATTTTAAACTATTAATCTATTTTGTATATAGCATGATAAATGTTTAAATTACCCTTATGGCGACATTAATTATAAACGGCAGTTAACGTTTTAGTAGATGATTAATATAAATTACAAACTTAAGCTAAAAAATAGAATAAATTTTAACTTTTGTTATATTTTTTATAACAAAGTAAATTTAAGGCGAATGATTAATAATTTTTTTATTTTTTTTATTTAACATGTTAAGTGTCTAAATTTTTAGTGTGACATCATCACTTAATGACGAAAGCTAACGATTTGGTGGATAAATAATACAAATTGCAATGACATTTCTAGGATGTATCACATGTAGATACAGTTCTTTTAATGTTTTCAGTTATTTGGAGACATAAAAGATACTATTTTTTAGTATGTACACAATAGTCAAATCTGCTTTATAAAATCCTCTAGCTAATCCTATTCGCATTTATAAATGAGGGAAAATAACCCTAGACTCTCATAACTACCCTAATGTATAAATAATTTACCTCAATGTTTCATGAATGAGTAAGCATACTCATTATAGTTTGGATTGCCACAATTGACGCGCTCGTGCCACTCTTCGTTGCTCTTTTCACAGGATATGAATCTTCTCATGACTTGAACTTATTTAATTTTTTAAGGATCTTCTGACACTGTGTATTTTTATTCATATATGGTCAAGATTTACTCCTTTTTTTTAAACTATATTATTCCTTGTTAATTAATTATCAGTCACATTATTATATTTGCCTGGATTAAAAACTCATATCATAACATAATCTTGATCCTGCATATTCAAATGAAGGCTTTTTTAGCCCATCACATTTCTTTAAGTAATATATAGTTTGAAATTTTTAACAAGAATTTATAAAATCCAAACAAAGTGTTTGGTTATACTAGTACGGACAACACAAGGATTATCTCGATACTTCTAATCTTATCCTCAGCTGCAACTGTTACTTAATTCAAATAATTTTTGTTTTGTGTTTTTCAAACTTTTCTCAACTGTAATTATCACACAGCACTAATTTTAAGATCTGTTACTATATTTTATTAATCTCTTATTGTGTATATATGTTTACTGATGAATAAAAATTGTAAACCATTACACTAAAATCATGCTCTGTTACATTCAACCCATTTGATGTTTTGATGTCAAACTCAATGAAAAAAAATAAAAAGAACCAAAAAAGTTTGTCCACAGAGAGAAAATATTTATTAAAAAACAAATAAGTGCATGATTGTTTTTGTGAACTCATAAGAATGCTTCTGCTTGTATCATAGTACTTAATTACCTTCTCATCGTGATCAAATCATCGAATTAGCTCCAACATATATATATAATGTGTGTGTGTGTTTAAACTTACTAATATTTATTTAATATAACGTTTAAGTATATAGTGTGACATGACACTTTTATATCTCATATTATGAAAATAAACTAAATGAATGTAGAATAATAGCAACTAGTTCACCATATCTTAGTTCATTATGAGAATTACTCTAATTTACGTAGAATCCTTAATATAAATTAAACCTTTGACTAGCGATAAATTTTTTAAACTCAATTAAGTCAACTTGTCTAAATTCCAAAGAATCTAACTCTATTCAAAGTTCGTAACATACCCTCGAGCACTTGGACACTTAACATGCACAATGGACGTACAAGCATGGCTCGTGACAAAATGCTAGCTAGACAATGTATCGAATATGGTGTTAAATTAGAATTATATAGAATATGTTACATAACAATTCTTACATTTTCATGGTACATGGACTATATATCTCTTTAGATCATCTATAAGTTTTTATATATATTCTTGATGATTATCCCAACAAAACAAAAAAAAAAAAAAAAGGATTGTGAGACTGAAGAAGAATCAGTGGATCATTAGACTCGTGCATGAAGGTGATCGTTATAATTAAATTACTCGAGGTCGGTTGATCGGACGCCAAAACGCATGTGAGGACGCATGGAACTGTTTTATGGCACATGCATGCCTAGGGTCTAATGGCATTCTTGTCAACGTGGCAAATAATGAGAGGGGTGAAGTCGTGTGAAAACCCAAAAAACAACATTAAGACAACACGTTGTGTTTTTCAAGTACGAAATCCGCTTGAGTTGGGATTGGAGCTTAGCAGTTAGGAGCAGCCCGGCAGAGGTACTGCAACGTCTATGAAATATGAATGAGTTTAATTTTGTGGGGCTCACTTGTTTGTTGCCAGCTTCTGCTTTCTGCGTACTGGGAATAGCGGAAAGCACTTTCTTTAACGACAGCTCTTCTTCTCCATTATCTTTCGATCATGCATGAACACAGACTGCTGTTTTGCTGACACCTGCAGCTTTCATTTAATTATCTCTTTCAAATTTCTTCTACCATTTGTTGCGGGGCCCACATATGAGACCAATCACGTGAAAAGAATGAGGTCAACTATTGTGGAAATGAAGGGTTGAAAGTTTACATTTCATCAAAACCTCTACCCTAGTAACATAATATCATTACTCTATACAACATCAAACAATAATAATTCATACCGCCCAATCCTTAAATCCATGTTTTGTATGTAAGAGTACTTGTGTGTGTTATAACTGTATTATTTGTACGTTTATTTCGTATAATTTGATTGCATTACCAATAATAATGTGAATATAAAAGGAATACTATCGAATACTCATTACAAGTTTCTTGATTTATCAACTCACTATTAATTTTTTTTTACAACTACATTTAGTTACCTAGTATTTTTGCAATTTTCATTTTACTATTAAAACTTTAATATTGTTAAAAAATTGTTGAGGTTATAAGAGTATTTTAGAAAATCTCAAACTCAAGTTATTTTTTTTATTTTTCTTATTCTTTTAAAGATTTTTTGTTTTACTAGACACATGATTTACAAGCCTTTTTTTATTTTCTTTATTTCACTAATTAGAATTTTATTATATTAAAACATTCCTAAAATAGAATTATAGGTTTTCTAATAGAGTGATAGTAATTAAAAGTTTTTCATGCATTCATTAACTAATTAATTCATAATATTATTTTCACTTGTAAAAATAAATTCCATCATATTTTGGTGGTTTCATTACAATTGAGCTTAATATGGTAAAATTTGTATGTACAAGTAAAAATAATATCATGAATTAGTTTGTTTATACATACTTAAAAAATTTTCAATTGCTATCACTCTGTTAGAAAATCTATAATTTTATTATAGTAATATTTTAATATAATAAAGTTCTAATAATTGAAAAAAAATCTCATAAATTTGATGTCTAAAGAAAAAGATAAAAATTTAAAAATAACTAGAAAAATAATTTCAGATTAAAATTCCTCAAATATTCGTGTGACCTTAGAAATTTTTAAAAGTGTTAAAGTTTTGATGGTAAAATGATAACAACTAAAACACTATAAGGTAAAATATATAGATGTCAAAAAACTTTGACAGTGAATTAATATGTATGAAAAATTTTTGTGAATATTTGATAGTATAAAAAAATCTGAAATTATGTAAAGTGAGAACAATTGACATTGTATAGAGAGATTGCTTTCAATAGTTTCACATATAGATGTTGAAGGCACATTAGACGATCTAATACAAGCAAAGGACAACAGTAGTAACCATATTCTTTACAGCGCAAAAATTGAAATTAACGTACAATAGCATTCTAAATTTTTTATCCTAAATTTTTTTATGTTAAATGATGTGATATTCATCAATTGGTTGGTAAGATAATATAATTAATTCATTTTAATTTCACTAACCAATTTATGAATATCACATTATTTTAGATGATTATTTGAGATAAAAAAATTTAGGATATATATTATTACTCATTAAAATAACAAAAATGAATCCCACAAACTTCGGGGAAGCAAATCTACAAGTTTATTACAATTTTTTTTGCCCCAAAACACAACTTGTTGCAAAATAAGAAAGGGCCAAACTCAAGCACAATGAAGATTTACTTTCTAAGGCTTGGTTTACTACTGTAATGTGACTTTAAAACTAGTGAAATAAAGTTGTAGTGTAGAGCAAAAGTTGATAGTGGTGAAAATATGACTTTTAAAGTTAGTAATTTTGATAAAATAACAAGAATCATAAATATAATTTTCATTGAATAACTAGAGTAAAATTACATTGACTTCTAGAAAACATAATCGCAAACTTTTATCAAAACCGTACATAAAACTACTACTATTGAATAATAATTATACTAAAATAAAGCCTAATTAGTCTTCTCAAATCTTCATTATTGAACCAATTTATTGATGGTTACATCTAAAAGTTATATTTCTAATTTCAAGACATGTTTGATATACTTAAGACATTTTATCTCAAAATAAGCTAAGAGCCCATTTGAGATTACGTTTAGAAAGTTTAAAAAAGTTAAAAGTTAATTTTAGTATTTGGTAATTTTTTTTAGAAATTACTTTTAGTAGAATGACCTAATTCTACAACAGATTTTGAGAATGAGGGAAGAAGTAACTTTTCAAAATTTGATTTTGAGAATCACTTTTATACTTAATACAAAAATATTATTATTATTATTATTGTTGTTGTTGTTGTTGTTATTATTATATTGAGATAATAAAATAAAAAATAAAATTAACAATATAAAATATTTATTTTAGTTATTAATTATTATATGTACACAATAAAAAATATTTTATGTGCATATTTTTAAATATTTAAAAAAAATTCAATATTATGTCAATTTAGTCATTTATATTCTTATAATAGTTTAATAGTAAGATTCACCAAACACATAAAATTATTTTTAAAATTTACAATACTTTTAAAAATAAATTTTATCAAATATTTAACTAATTATCTTCATAATTAATTATTTATATAATACAACTAATAACAATTATTTTCAAATTTTCAGCATTAAGGAAATGATCCTAAACTTAGTTATGAATGAGGAATGCACATAAGGACTTGAACCGTTGATCACTTAGATGTAAGGGAAAAATAATTTACTATCTATTAGATAGTTTGATTTCTTTATCTTTCTTTCATTTTTTTTTTTTTGGGGCTAATTTCAACGTGCATCAGTACTTTATTTTGATTTGGGTTAATAAAATATACGTATATAAACACACACCGCTTAAAGTTAAAAGCAAAATCATTAGCATGTCAATATCATTTGATATAAGTAGTGATTAAGTAACTTTTTGATGCAGAAAATGGGGAGAGTGGGCTACACAACTCCGGGATTTCTTATCTAGCAAGCCCAATCAACAACCCGTAAGTGGATACGGCAACATAATTGAGACAAATTTAACAAGATGCATGTCACTCTCACTACTCATAAAGTCAATAATTTTGGTTTCCCAATGAGGAATTACAAGTTGTTCGGACAAAATAATCGCTTAATCACAAAGCACTAACATCCATCTTTGATTCTCTATGCATTACATTGCCAACACAAAATCTATTAGCCTTGGTTGTTCTCTCCTTTGTGTAACCTAGTCCTATTTAACTTTATCAACATGCCTTTATGGGCTAAAACTTTTAATTCTTTTTGCATAAAGTTACCCAAGCTGTCGAATAATTACACTTATTTACACCACACTAAAAAAAAAATTGAGAAAGAAACATCTCGGCTTTCTATAATGCATATATATATATATATATATATATATATATATATTTAAATATAGTAGTCATAAGGTTTGTTTCGATCTCTTTTTCATATAAAACAAACTCATAAAAGTTTGATTTTACCATGCATTATTGATTATTAATGTGTTTATCTTATAGCACCTATTGTAAATGACACATCAACTACCATATAAATTGAAATGTTTAGAAACCGATATAATAATGAATCAAATACAAGCCTCAGCATTGCATTAATTAATATATACAAGTGTCTTCCACGTGGTATTTTAAATCATTTAAATTGAAAACATGCACATAATTTAGGCCTTAAGTTTTGGAAGCTATAAGCAATTGGACATAGATAAGTTGCGATCAAGTGGATGCACAAAAACGGAATGAAGTGGCTTTGCTTTCCGCTAATAATGTGGTCAAGCTTTTTCGTTGGCTTGCTTCTTCTTTCCAATCACCTATATGAAACTCAAGCAGCCGCCTGAAATTAACATTTGCACGAAACTATATAATAATTTTTTTTAAATCATATAATCCAATAATTTTCTTGATAACCTATGAGTATACGGTGAATAAAATTTGTTTTGGTAACGCAAACATGATACATATTATGAATATGTTTACTTCTGTGCGTACCAAGTCATACAATGACTGGCTTAAAATAAAGTACAATGATAAGTAAGTAGATCAGGTCAGCCTTTAAGGCCAAAGGGACCATTTTATTTATCTTCTAATTATTTTAGTTTTTAAGCATGTGCTGTGCCAGGTGACAACTTGCAAGAAAATATATAAAACAATGTGATGATTTACAGCTTCAAATTTTCCAGAATTAACAAAGTTCTTTGCTACAGCACAACGAATGATGTGTTTGGGCCATTATGATTATGCGAATAGCCCATATTAGCCCAAATATAAAAGAAAGAGAATGTCTATGTGTGAAGCCCAACTAAGCTCATTTGGATGCTTTAAAGGATTCAGCCCATAAATGAGCGTTCTACGATTACAAACTCTTGTTCTTATACAAAACTGGCGTGACATTAAGTATATAATCATTTAGTTACGAAAAAATTGAACCAAACTCAAAAATATATCAACTGCTCATTTTAGTGGACAATCGTTGCTCATGCAGTGCAAGTGACATTATCACTTGATACAGTCCATGAAACTGTGCACAAAAATGATCACGGTATGAATTATGATTACAAAAATAACCTTACAATAGTAACTTATTGAAACAATAGTTGTATAGCCTTATAAATCATGTTTTACTGTTACACATGCCATATCACTTTATTGTAAAGTACAATTAAACCAGTTTCGTGATTGGTCATCTCCTTTAATCCTCCAATAAATATCACAATAATTATTTCATATTTGCAATTTAACTTTTAATCCATCCTTTTTCATCTCTCCCGAAGTCTCGATAAGACTGGTGACTTGAAACTTCTATCAAATGGGACACAGAGTCACGGAGTTAAGAGTTGAAACTTGAAAGATCCCCTCCGAAAATTGAAACCAAGGAATCATTCCAAACAGTCCCTGCTTCTAGACCCCACTCAAACTCTCACAGCCCCTTCCAACTGACTGTCATTCGCACTTCCCTCACTACACGTGACCCTATCAGTGATCTATACGTAGTTTTATTTTTTTTGCCTTCTCTGGCAAGAAAAAGAAAAAGAAAAAGAAAAAGGGAAAATCGTTAGAGTTTAGAAACTAAAATACTTTTTATTTTTTTCATTATTGTCTCTTGATTTAGGAAACCAAACGAATAATAATAAAAATTATAAGAAATTTAATTGAAAGAGGGAGAATTGATGCATGTCGGAGGAATAACAGTGGATCTGAACTGGTTCTTGCAATTGATATTAACTGTATTTATAATCGCGTTCGGTTTGCTTCACTTGGTTAAGAATACGGCGTCGAAGTACTTCGAGGTCGACGCCAATTTCGAAGGCGGCACCACCACCGATCGCAGCAACCGACACGCAATGTCCTCCTCTGTTCCTTTGGACTCGTCGGACGACTTGTCGTGCATCGTCTGCGGCAATCCCGGCTCCAAAAAGTGTTCCCGTTGTAAATCTGTCCGTTACTGGTACATATGCTCCTTCGACTTTTCCCTTTCTTTTAATTTTAACAATCATTATTGATTCAGTATTTGATTTTTACGTTAAAAACAAAAAAAAAAGGAATTTTATTGTACTAATTGTATTTATTAGGCATGTTAAATTTAAAGTATTTTGTATCTAATTATGGGAAATTAGATAACAGACGGGAGGGTTTCATTTTATTTTTTTCTAATTTATGCTTAGAAACCGCTGTAATCAAACAATGTTAACTTCTAATTATTGGATTTTATAAATTTCACTTTTGTTAGTGTAAGTGTAATTTTTGGTGTATTATGGGATTTTTTTTTTCTTTTGTTCAAGGATTAATCAGGTAGGGGCAGTTTGCCTATGTGCCAGCTTTAATTTGAACACCATTCTGAAAATATTTAGCTTATTTTTATGGATTTGTATAGAGGCTGTTGTTCACTGGATAAAGCTTTGTATTGTATATTTCTCATTAAGCCTTTGTCTATTTATTATCTAAAACAGTTCATGCTGTTGAGGTGTATATTAAGAAAGAGTCGCATTGATGTTATTATGTTTGTTAGATTAAATGGAATTACTGATGAAATAATGTAGTGCACAGTGAACCAATATAAGTCAACGACTGTCTGAGATTAAATCTTTTAAAGGCAGCAAAAAATTAAGAAAAATGAATGTTTAATCAAGAAATTAATTAGTCACTACTTTAAAATTTTGGAACGAACTATCTGTGGCAGTTTTGATCACCTGAGCAGTTAGAAGATCTGGATTTATCTAAACTCATACCTCTTGATGTACAAGATGATCCTAGGTACTATTAGGATTGATGCAAATATTTATCCTTACCTTTTAGAGTGAATTAAAGCTATTATTACTTCGCTATTATTACTTTCAATGCTGGCCAAAGACAAATTTGAATAGGTAATTTTAGGGATACCATTTTATGTTGTCTCTACCATCTGTGTTTTGTGGTAGGAAATTATTGCGTTGCCTTTGTGATAATCTTGATTCTGTTGGCAGTCCATTTTATTAGTGCCATTTTGCTTTGAGATTCTTTATGTTTCTCCCAAAGTAGTTTGGTGTGTTTAATTCTATTATGTTAATGGTTGGATGATGATTTGAATGCCCTAGTGTTTCTCTTTTTCTTTTTTTGTCAAATTGAATTATTGCTTCAGACATAACACGTTGCTCTCATTTCTAGCTCATCAAAATGCCAAACGAGCCACTGGCAGTCTGGGCACAAAAGAAAATGCAAGGATGTTGGCAAAATAAATTCAGTTCAGAGTCCGAGAAGTGATTTTGTGTCAAAACTTTCCAGTACTGGGGGTAAAAACTTTTCTGGAATTGCACTGGTTCCTACTCGTGGAACCTCTAAGGTTATAAAAAAGCCAAGAGAGGTGAATGTTCAGACCTTTCCTTTTTACGTGCCAGTTGAAATAGTTTTGACATTTTCATTTACTAACTAGAATTTACTGTTAGATTTTCAGATTCTTTTCCCTTATGATGAGTTTTTGAAACTTTTCAACTGGGACAAGCCTGGATTTGCTCCTTGCGGCCTTCTAAATTGTGGAAACAGGTTTGGGTTCACCTTGCTTCTTGTTTGCTATACCACAAGCTGTATGGTTTCAGCAGCTTCAAAGCCACACAAGATGAATATTGTGTGCTTGCATATTATAAGTATTTTCACATTTGAAACAAATTATTATAATTGTGAATTCAAGATCTTACTTTATTTTTTTTGTCTTTCACTATGTGCAGCTGCTTTGCAAATGTGGTTTTACAATGCCTTACATACACAAGGCCACTGGTTGCATACCTGTTGGAGAAAGGACATCGGAAAGAGTGTAATTCAGAGATTATAATCTTCTATGGCCATGTCCTCTGATTCTTACTTGAACAATTTCTCATCCTTTCTCGGTTCTAATTTTCAGGTGGACGTGATGATTGGTGCTTCCTTTGTGAATTTCAGACACATGTTGAAAGAGCAAGCCAAAGTTCGCATCCCTTTTCACCGATGAGTATCCTCTCACGGTTACCTAACATTGGTGGTAATCTTGGTTATGGAAGACAAGAGGATGCTCATGAGTTTATGAGGTTAGCATCTTTGGTGACATCCAATCATTGATATTGCGCGGAATTAAATTGGGTTGTTAGTGTATTTAGTTGACATTTAGGGCAACATTTTAAACTTTTAAATTCTTCTTTCTTGCAGATTTGCTATTGATACGATGCAATCAATTTGTCTTGATGAATTTGGTGGAGAAAAAGCTGTTCCTCCTATGTCACAGGAGACAACACTTATTCAACATATCTTTGGTGGTCACCTTCAATCACAGGTGATGAAACTTATTGGTTTGAACTCGCATTTTATTTGTTCTTGCTCTGCTCTAGTGCTCTTCTCTAAATCTGCAGTATTATAGTTTCTGCCAGCTTGTCAGTTTCTTGGACACATTTTCTTCTTTTCTGTCACTTTAATTAAGGAGCCAGTGCATTTCTGTGCTAAGCTGTTTTCTAATTTTGATCTTCTTTTTTTAACACACCTTAACTTATAGAAAAATAGGAACATTGCAAGAAATGGTTAACACTTAGCGGTTGTGGCCTCATATAGAACAAAAGTGCCATTGAGAATTGATGAACTGAAAGGTAGGAAAAGATGTTGGGCACTCTGAACTTTGTCTGATTCAACACCACTGCAAAATTTCCTTTGGATAATTTTATTGGGAAAGAGTTTTGGAATTGAAAAGTAGCAATGTGAACTTGAATTACCATATACATGAGTTGGTTTCTCCTTTGGATGGCTTTAGCATATCAAGATTATAGAGTAGAGACTTTCATGTGTATTGGTGTTATTTTCAACAGTTACTTCTGCTTGATGGTTTGTTGTGCTACAGTCCTAGTGTACATCTGGCTTTAGTGAAATATTCTGATATTTATCTTTGTGTGAAATTCAGGTGATATGTTCAAAATGCAACAATATTTCAAATCAGTATGAAAATATGATGGATTTAACAGTTGAAATTCATGGAGATGCTGCATCATTGGAGGAATGTCTTGATCAGTTTACCGTCAAAGAGTGGCTTCATGGAGATAATATGTATAAATGTGATGGGTATGGTTGCTCCATCCTCTCATGCTGTTAAACTGTAAAAGTTACTTGGGAAATATTGGTTCTTCTGGCCGGATGCTTTATGTTCACTTATTTTTTTATGTCATGCAGACAAGAGTTGGCTTAGTATTTTATAATCATTTTTTTCCATCTTTCTTTTATAAGAGGTTTAACATATCTTCATGCGCAGCATATGTTTTTCTGTTCAAGTAATTTAACTGTATTGACGATAACTCTCGATTTAGTGTATTTCATCTCATCTTGAGATACAGTATATTAGATATGATAACTCATTCCTCATGACAGATGCAATGACTATGTTAAGGCATGGAAGCGGCTAACCGTTCGACGAGCTCCAAACATTCTCACAATTGCCTTAAAAAGATTTCAGGTCTGAGACTCCCAATGACCCATCTTGTATAGTTGTTTGGGTAATTACAAATTATTTTACTGAAGACATTTTATGCCCTTATTGAGTTGCACCTGACAGTTTAAGCAATCTTAGGATTTTCGTTTTGAGAAATAGTAATAATTAATAAAAGCTTTTTTGTTTTTGGTTGTGATTTTCTGAACTCACCTCTTGGCAAATTTTGCAGAGTGGAAGATTTGGGAAACTTAACAAAAGAGTTACTTTTCCTGAGACTTTAGACCTAAGTCCTTACATGAGTGATGGAGGAGATTGTACGGATGTCTACAAGCTATATGCTGTTGTTGTCCATGTGGATATGCTTAATGCCTCATTTTTCGGTCACTATATCTGTTATGTCAAGGATTTTCATGGACACTGGTACAGAGTTGATGACTGTAAGGTAGGGATTCTCACTTCTTTATGAATATTTGCAAAGTGTATGAATTCTCTGTCTCATCTAACCTTCCTCTCAATTTTGATAGGTTGCTAGTGTTGACTTGGAAGAGGTACTTTCTCAGGGAGCATATATGCTTCTATATAGCAGGTGCCTTTTTTCTGCCCCTAATCTCGTAATCTTCTTTTTATTTTTTGGGTTTGGGATGTGGTGGGGGTGGGGGTAATAGTCTCTTCATGATCTGGGCGCTTCATAACACTTTGCATGTTAGTAGAAAATTTGGCTCTAGATTGTGGTAGCCTGAAGCCTCATAGAAGGTGGTGACTCAATTGTTCCTGTTTGCTGGTTATGCAGGGTTTCAGCACGACCTTCATATTTAGTCGATACTGAATCTTCAAGTTCAAGGAAAGAGGAGCCCAATGCAGTTAATGTGGAAATGGAGCCAAAATCAAAAGAAGTTGAATTCTCCTCTACCACGGAGTCAATTAATCCCATTAGCAGGTCTTTGTTCCTCTCATGTGATGATTTTTCACCTTTGAGGGTTTCAAGCTGCAAAAGAGAGTCAACTATGGCAATTGATCCTGAAGCGCTACCAGTACATTTCAAGGATACTAATGTGGGCAATATCGAGGCAAGTTCATCTGTTTCCAACTGTGTTTCCAGTCATGAAAGTCGTTCTTCTTCCTTTGGCTTAAATTCTGAAGATTTAAGAGTAGATATTATGGATGTGGATACGGTGAATGCCCAGTCAAGTTTGTGTGATTGGCAGGACTTGTCTAATTGCAATGGAAAATTGTCTGAAGCCAAGAGAGAAATTCAAGAGGATATGAATATTGATGATTCTGAGACATCCTTATCTGTCTCTAAAGTGGTCCCTTGTCTCAATAATGATTCAGAAGCTGTTCTAAAAGACACAGAAGGTATGAATATGGTTAAATCTGAGTCAAGTTCACTTGCTGCAAAGGATATTAAAGTTTGTGGCAGTACTTGTTCTTGTCCAAGCGAGACGCCTTCAGCTAGACTGCGCAATCGGAAACATGAAACACCATTGAATGGATTGGATGATGATGAAAATAGGTTCAAAAGAGTTGGAAAAGAAGAAGAAATTTCCCAATAATCTGGTTGGTTGAAGCATTTTACCACTAATTCTTTGTTCAATATTTTTTAAGGATCCCCGTCTTCAAAGGAAGAGACCAAGTTGGGAATTCTTGTCTGGGGTTTCGATATTTGCAGAAATCACAGTCCAGTTTACTAATTTTTGGATGAACTGTCTATGTGATACAAGACTAAAGGATATCAATAGATTGAGAACAGGAATTTTCTCTATAAATGTGGTTTAGGTTTTCCTTTTATCTGTGAATATCATTGCTCTGGTATAATTTTGCTTGTCTCAAACACTAAATAATAGGGATCATTGAATAAATAGCCCACTCTTTAGACCTACAAACAATCACCCTTTTGCTAAATAATATGCTTTCTTGTAAGCGTTATGTCTCTGATTGCCTAATGACATTATCTTCTAGTTGCTTGCATTTGAAGTTTAAACAACGTAATGTAGTCTTGTGGCTTTCATATTCTCAGCCCCATCGTTGAGGTTGAGGATTTGAGTCTTTGTAGTATATTTTTATACTAAAGTACATATAATTTTTTTTTCTTATTTTAGAATAGGTCTCTTTTTATTAAGGTAAAGGACTGATAGGGTTTCCACTAAACTGTAATAGTTAGAAGCTTCTATTTCAAGCAAAATTTGGACCGTGGCTGCATCAAAGTAAGTCTTAATAGATTTATGAGCTAAATTTCAATTACTTCATATCAAAATAGATTTTGACAACCTTCGAAAGTAACTATATACTATTTTAAAAAAAAAATAGGGAAAGCAAAATATGAATGGTGTGTATACTAACCGGCAATCGAAATGAAAGTTAAGAAATAAGAATGAATAATATATTTATTTACTTGAATAAGAGATATATTTGAAATTAAAATAGTATATCTCACTTAAAATTAAAAATGATTACGGGAGTTTTCAATATCGTAAGATGTGGAAATAAGAATTCTATTATTATGATTGATCATATTAACCCCACGCAATTTTTAAAATTTTCATTTTTTTCATTCTTTATATTTTTGAAAAATTAAAATAAACAAATAATCATTGTACATAGAATCGATCACCGATGCTACTCTCTGTTGATATCATTGCTGGCACTTGCAGCTGCCGATGATCTTGTTTCTGTTGTTGATTGCCGATGATGACGATGACAACGATGATGATGATGATTATTATTGTTATTATTTGTTGTTGTTGTTGATGATGAATAATTATTATTGTTTTTATTGTTGTTGATTATTATTATTATTATAGTTATTGATATTGTTATTATTATTGTTGTTATTAACAATAAGTTTTTTTTAATAATAATATTCATAATTATTATAATAATTCATTCTAAATTTAAAATAAAATAAATAGTAATATAGCTCATTTTAATTATGATTATTGTACTTCAAATAAACATCGTATTTTAATTATTATTTCTTATTATGATTGGCCTCGGTATATGCACAACTTATTTAAGCTATATGATGGGCTCGCGCGCATCTCAATTTTGCAGCATTTTATGTGTTTGAAGAAAAAAAAGGTCCCATTTATTTTTACGTCTGATGCTTTAATTGTTATTATTTTACCACTATATCTTAATACTCTTAAAAATCTAGGATCATATTTTGGGATATTTTAATAACTGAAATATAAAAAAAAAATTGTAAATTAGATGTGTAAAAATCTGTAAAAGAACTAAGAAAATAATTTCAACTTGCAATTTCTCAAATACTTTTATGACTGAGTAATTTTTTATTAATGTTAAAGTTTTAATAATAATAACTAAAATATTAAACAGTAAAATATAATTGTTAAAATTCATAATAATAAATTGATATATCAACAAAGTATTAATGATATTCCTTAATTGTTTTCTAAATTGATATACCAACAAATTATTAACGATATTCCTTAATTGTTCTCTGCAGGGTTGGCCGCGACCATTTTTCACTTGCTGAAACCCAAGCCATACTCCAAAACCCATTCTCTTGATCCAAGAACCGCAAATTTATATTTATTTATTTCTTATCCCCTATTGATAAATTTTACAGTAACCATGTAATACTTTAATCTTTTTTACAGGTAAAATTTTTGCCCTCGTTATTATTTTATTTTATATGTTGACCCCATTTCAACTTGTTTTGTGATGATTTAAGCTGTGTCTTTCTCTTGCAGGTTTCAAATTTTGCTACCGAGCTGAATTTCGATCCACCGAATCATGGGAACTAGCCCTGATGCAGACATGTCACCGTTTTTGAGGTTGCTTTCTGTTAACTTTGAATACCATCAAAATTTGTATCACTTCTTTTTTCAGTAGTATCGGATTTTATAAACGTTTGTATATTAAAATAGTATCATTTTTTAGCTTTTTTTTTTTTGCCTTCAAATGTAGTAAAGTGTGCTCCCGAGGTACCTTTATATATTTGAAACTTTCGGAGCTCATCAGTTCCGCACATTGTTAAAATCTGAATTTTGATTTGTTTGATTTCAATTTTCACAATAAAAACTTTATGGATGCTTCTTCAAAAAAGGCAGAACAGATTTCTTCAACTGTATGGTAAAATTAGTACTTCATTTTGTATTATGATTTTGTTTCTGCCTGATTTTGCATCCATTCTGTTGCCCAAGTTTTTTACTTGTTAGATATTAAGTATATTTCCACTGATTAAGTGGTTTGTTATACCAAAATGCAGTTTGTTCGCTGCCTTATCATATGGGGTTTCTTCAATGGCAATGGTTTTCATTAATAAGGCAGTTATCATGCAGTATGCTCACTCAATGACCCTTCTTACCTTACAGGTATTGAGTTAAGGGCCAAAAAATAGAAATCTGTATTCATTTTGTACTTGTATTTTGTGGGTAATGTTTGTTTATTGTTGGATATTAATTGGTATTTTGATTGTTTTAGCAATTGACTACTGCATTGCTTATACATGCTGGTCGGCAAATGGGATATACGAGAGCCAAAGCAATAGATTTGATGACAGCTAAAAAGCTTCTGCCAGTTTCGCTTTTTTACAATGCTAATGTGGCATTTGCTCTAGCAAGCTTGAAAGGGGTCAATATTCCAATGTACATTGCTATAAAACGACTGACACCGCTTGCAGTGCTGGTTGCTGGGTTCTTTTCAGGAAAGGGACAACCTACAACTCAGGTTCATCCTGCCCTTTCTTATCAATTGTCACCATCTGTTTTCTGAATTTCTGATATCCATTTCCTGGTTTGTTATCCAATGTTTTCTTCTTAAATTTGGCCCTGTGAATGGAATGTTTAATTTCAGGAATTTTCTCACATCATGCTTAATTCCAAATGAGAAAATTGAGCGTTGCATTCCCTTTCTTGACCCTGCCCAATGAATTTGATTAAGGAGGTTGCTTCTAGAGTGGCAACCATTGGGTTTTAAAGTCGTTTCATTTCTAGTCCTTATTATAATAAATAGCACATCACATTCCCACAGAGAAGCTTCATTGTGAAGGAAATTCTCTTAATAACTGTCATTTGGTCTTTGTTACTTTTCAGGTAACACTTTCAGTTCTATTGACTGCTACTGGTTGTGTTATAGCAGCTCTGGGAGATTTTTCTTTTGACCTCTTTGGATACAGCATGGCCCTGACCTCTGTTTTTTTCCAGGTCAGGTTCTAAAGTTCTGTTGTATTTTATACTGCTGGTGGCAACTGTAGTGCCAGTTTTACTTATAGAGGTCTTTGATCTAAATTTCAGACCATGTACCTTGTATTAGTTGAGAAGTCTGGTGCAGAGGATGGTCTTTCTTCAGTTGAGATAATGTTCTATAACAGCTTCCTTTCTCTTCCATTTTTGGTATTTCTTATCATAATTACAGGAGAGTTTCCCGGCTCATTGTTGTTATTATTTACAAAGGTCAGAATCTTTGTCCATTTTCTTTTTCACTTAAACTCACTCTTGTTTGTGTTGGAAAGCAATTTCTCTTTGATGTTGTTGTGCCTGAGCAAAGAATCTCAGCCTACTTTGACTTTTCGTTTGCTACTCTGTGATGTTTTTCTGACAGTCATATTGGAACTGTGAATTTGTAGAAACAATAAAATAAGAAAAGCTTTCTTGCTAAATCCTCTATTCTTCACTTCAATCCATAGCTTAATATTGATGTACACTCATGGACCTCTAACTTCATTCAGTTTCGGTTGTAACTATACTGACTTTTTAAATCCATCTAATGTACATTTTTAATTCATTAGTTTGATTTAGGTTTGCAAGTTTAAATCGGTCAAGTCCCTGACAGCAATGACCACAATTCATTGATGTGGAAATTGAATTTTCCACTTGAAGAGTCAATTTTTCCCTTTTAATCTGCATCACAATTAAACTTCCACTAGTTCTTCATGAGTTGTTTTTATGTTGGGATTGTAGATTGACAGTGGTACTCTCATGCACAAAAGTAAAGATCCATAATCCTAATATTCTGCATACATTTTACTTTTAACAGTGAGTGATGGATTAAAACATGGAGCCTTAATTTAACTGAAAATTATCTTCATTTGCAGAGTAACTCCTTTTCTTTTTTGGTGATCCTTATTGTTTCTTTGGTGATGGGCATCATTCTCAACTTTACCATGTTCTTATGTACTGTTGTCAATTCTGCTCTAACCACGACAATTGTTGGAGTTCTCAAAGGTGTTGGGTCCACGGTATGTTCTAAACAACCTTTCAGACTTTGTTTTGGTCACTTTTTGAGAAATGGAATAAAGAAAGGGAGCTGAAATTTTATCCATTTCCATGCCAACTATTGTACAATTTTAAATTTGTTCAATCTCAAGTTGATAACAATGGCATTTGCTTTTTCCCTGCTCAGACCCTTGGTTTTGTCATCCTGGGTGGTGTGCAAGTGCGTGCTTTGAATGTGACTGGATTAGTTATTAACACAGCTGGTGGTGTATGGTATTCGTACGCCAAATATCAGCAAAAGAAGAACAAATCACCAAAATCTGATATGGAGGCTCATATAAAATAAACTATATGTGAGGATGCCAGTGGTTACTGACTTCTCCTTCCTCTTGCTGTAGGGTCGTGTCATTCATTCCCTATTATCTTGTTGTAGTTCCATGATTCCCTATTATCTTGTTGTAGTTCCATGATTGAGTACGATAGCAATATCTTACTGAAAAGTACTCACTCGTATGTTGTATAAACAAATAGACTAACAGAATTATCATGTAGTTGATTATCTTGATGCTGGGATTTCTAATTTACCGCTTTCCGATAACAGTCTGATTCTCTTTTGCTGCATTGACATGTAAAGACTTGTTGTAATGTGAAAATTGAGAATACTTGTCCTAAAGCATCTGGGTATCTGTTGGCAAGATCAAGAATAATTCTACTAAAACAGCTGGGTAGTAGTGTTTGCAAATCGCACATGCACTTGTTTTCTAGATTTCAAATGACACCGAATATTTTAAGAAGTGATTTTCCTTTCTTTTGAACTCTCCTTGTCTCCACTTTTTAAGCAAAGATCTCAATTACGTCAATTATTTTCATAGAATCTAAAATGTCCACTTCTAAGTCCAAAATTAAGAAGTAGCTTCAAACACAAGTGATTCTTGGCTTCAGTAGTAGATAGTTGACCAAATCGGAGAAAGGGAAATAATTTGATAGAAAATTTTAAAGGAGACGAGGACTACAATTTCAGTAAAACAAGAATAAAGAGTGACGTAAAAGTGATGAGAAAGTGACCAAAAAAAAAAAGTACCAAATGACGTGATTTTGGTTATTAACAAGAAGTGGCAACATTATCACTTTCTCATTACTTAGCAAAACTTCTTTTGTAATATTCTAATCACTCGTTGTTTTGTCATTTTTTGCAATTTCTTATTATATTTTATCACGTCTTTGTCACTTTCTCATTACTCAATGCATCGAATAAATATGAATCACACTGTATTGAATGGGTCATGGAGAGCACTAGCTTGTTCTTACCACAAGTGATTCATGGCTTCAAAATCAAATTGCTGACTAAAGTTTGTAGCTCTTGTAAAAGTTTTGCAAGAAAATAAGAACGTGGAATCTTAGGGTTGTTATTAATGGTTCAATAAAAAGAAACCCAGTTGGCTGAGATGACAATGACTCGAAAGGAGAAATCAAAGTTCAATGATCTAAAAATTTGTAGGTCCCCAGTATAACTTTAAATTTTCTTTTATTTTAACTTTATTCGAAAGAAATGTTAAATTTTCAGCCGACAAAAAATTGGGCTGGTGGGAAGCATATGTGGTGGGCTTTAATTTCAAGTAGGGCATTGCCCGTGGGTGGTTGCTTCTCGCGATTCCAAATCCTCACTGCTCACGTGATAAAACGGCATTTTAACAATAGGTCTAATGAAACTTTCACGTTTTGGTACAAATTTTGGATTCATTCACCTAAATAGTTTATTTCGGTTATAAATAGTAATTTGTTAAGGGAAATGACACTTGAAGCAAATTATAGACCGATTACTTGAGGAAATGCGGGAGAAAATTTGTTGAAATCTGTTCGAGTTAGATTTTCCTAATAGTATCAAGAAGTATAGTCAATCCTAATGCGCTTGAAATCTATTGCTGCCAAGCCGACATCATGAGTATAACTTAGAGTCTATGTTGGCTACCTGATTTATAAGTACTACCTGAACATAATAACTTATCCTGATTTTTAGGAGAGTTGTAAATTATTATATTCTCAATCGCTCACAACTTCACATGTAACTATATCTGAGTGTGCTAAAATTATGATAACTGTCTTAGGTAATTACCATTGAGTGCGCTAAAACTGTAGTAACCGCCTACAACTATAGGCCTATTTGTACTAAATAGGGCACCAGGTGAGGGGGGTAAGAAAAATGAATTAAAAAAACTACAAGTAATTAAAATTTCTTTTACCTTCTAGGAAATAAGCAATACGTCCACCCAAGAATTCTTTTGTTTGGTTTATCCCCAACAAAATAAATTCAACTATTGGATTCGTTTCTCGGCATCAACAAAATCTTTATTATGTTTCTTGGATTTGAGCCTGCCATCACATTTTAAATGCTTAACTCTAAATTGGATTTGTTGAATCTTTTTGGGTTGGATTTTCCTAATAGCATCAAGAAGTACAGTCAATTCTAACGCGCTTGAAATCTACTGTTGTCGAGCCAACCTCATGAATACAACCGAGAACTTATATTGGCTACCTGGTTTATAAGTACGACTTGAATATGATAACTTGCCCTGATTTTTAGGAGAGTTGTAAGTCACTACATTTTCAACCACTCATAACTCTACATGTAACTACGTTTGAGTGAGCTAAAATCGCGTTAACTACCTTAGAGAACTACCATTGAATGTATTAAAATTGTGGTAACAGCTCACAGCCAGAGGCCTATTTAAACTAAAGAGGGCACCAAGTGAAGGGGTGAGAAAAATAAACAAAAAAAAACTATAAGTAATTAAAGTTTCTTCTACTTTTTACGAAATAGACAATATGTCCATTCAAGAATTCTCTTGTTTTATCTTATCACCAACCCCTTTTTCTTGTCATTTTTTTCTCACACAAAATATCTGATTTAAGTATCAGAGGGTTTACGTCGAAACCCCCACTGACATGTCATAACTGCATTTTTGTGATTGGCAGGCATAGAACGTTACTGTCAGGTTGATGTTTGAACTTAGATTCATACTGTTATGTCCAAAAAAATAAATTCAGTTGTTGGAGTCGTTTTTTCGACATCAACGAAATTTTTATTATATTTCTTAAATTTGAGCCTGCCATTACATTTTAAATGCTTAACCCTAATTTGGGTCTCCTTTCCATCGATTAGTAATGAGTGGTAAGCCTTACCCAACCCCCCCCCCCACCCCACTATTTTTTGTTTCACGTCAGTGTGGGTAGATGTTTGATCTATTGATTATGGAACTATTTTTTTTTTCTAAATCTCGTTCACATAAAATAAAATATATATATGTGTGTGTGTAATTGTTACATTATTAAACCGTATAAAATTGTATAATTTAATAACTTTTTAAAATTTTAAGAAAGTTCAATATCTTAAATTGAAATATTTTTCTCTTTCTCTATTTTGAGAGAGAGAGAGAGAAATAATAAAATTGGAGGGTTTGAGTGTGAATGATGGAGAGTTAACATCCATGCTTCTCCAGCTCAAAGTTGCTGAATTTTTATTCATGTTGGATTTGGTTCAACAATTGTTTATATCACATGCATCAGCACAGGTCCAGAAATAATTGCCAAGACCCATATTAAAAAAAAAAATTAAAAAACTTACGTAACCACCAATGTAAAGAGAGAAAGACTTAAAGGACGACTATATTACAACATTAATATTTCTTAACTTCAAGTAGTTTTTCATTGCTAATTTTTTCAATTTTTTGTTCTCAACTCCCAACTTATGATTTATGTTCATTCTAGACAGCACTGCATTGTAGATAATAAAATGTAAAATCGACCAATCATTTCAAATCATCATTCGGTTACTTAAAAAAACTTGTCTTCTGGTGTCGATTCATTACATACATGGCACACGATGCAAACCAAAATCGCAAATCTGAAATTGGCCTTTGTGTTTTTAGATAATAATATTTTCGAATTTTAATGAGATTACAGTTGTGTTACACGAAATAGCAGTCCATTTCCAACAAGAAAACATGGGACTTTTTGTCTTTTCATTGTAATTGGTCAAAAGCTGCAGTCAAACAGTGAAAGAGAACAAACAAAATGTGAAGAAACTCGAGAGGATAAAGTGTAATGAGATCACTAGATCGGTTACTACAATACAAGTCAATTAATTGCTTTCTTTTTGACAAATTAGTTCCCCAGTTTTAAGTAAGCTGATAATTACAGCATACGTGGCAAAAGGATATAAAAGTAGGTAACTCCATCACAAGCAAGTCTGTCGCACATCTGCCTTCTTCTACAGACTTTCAATGGTTTTGAAACTTGCCACTTGTTAGGGCAATTTTCTCTAATCATTAAATTTTCTTTTGAATGACTCATCCTGATCAACTCCTTGTGTAGTTGTGTTTTAGGGCTGAATTCACCCACTTAGTTTACTTTTAGATATTTAGAATAAAATTTTTCTTATCAATATATAAAAGTACGTGAATCTCTAACGTACAATTTAAATAACTAGAGACATAAATAAATGAATAATGTTAAGTGTTTTAATATATAAATTTTAATTTAGTTATTATTGATGTGACATTCATCTATTAAATAATAATTAAATAATTTTATTAATTATAAAATTTATCATATAATAAAAGAGTGATGCATAATATTAGAACTCAAGTTGAGTTTTAAATGTTACGATCTTTAAAATTATTGTAAATAAAATTTTAAATATTGAGATCTCTAAAATTATTGTAAATAAATTAATTTATTTTTAGATATTTAAATAAAATGATGCATATAAATATGAACTCACAGTAATGAGATATAGTCCAAATATCTAGGCTCAAAATTAATCAAATCTACTTTTAAATATTCAAAATAAATTTAATCTCTTTCAATAGAGTAATTTTATATATTTTAATATATAAGTCATAATTTAAATTTCAACTAATATGGTATTTATTTATTAAATAGTAATTAAATAATTTATTATTTAAATAATATATTATATTAAGATTTAAGTTGATGCTTAAATATTATAATCTCTAATATTAATATTCTTTATAAATACAAATTACTTTAATTTCAATTTACCACAGGTCTCAAACCCTTTTCTATAAAGAAATTTACTATTTGATTATTGGTTAGTTTTATCATAGTCACTCTCCAAATAATTAGCTGGAGTTGGGTAAGTAGAAAAATCTACACTGACAATAGGTTGGAATATGTCATACATCAATGGTTTGATATAATAAAATCAATCATGCTTGTTTAACCAAAAAAGAGAGAGAGAGATAGATCAATTAAAATCTTGGAGATACCACACATTTAGTATTTTTCTCATTCTTTACTCCCTCCATAATTATATGTCCTAAATAATCTAATACTATTTGCACTCTATATTAAATATTAATCCTGAATTTAATGCCTTATAAACTAATCAAAACAACGATAAACTGAAGCCGAACTTTAATGGACAACTATGCAATTAGCCCCATCACCAATATTTAAAGTTATGCCAAGACAAAAGTAACAGAACAAAAGAATATTCTTATCTTATTTATGTACATAACCGACATGATCCAGTGGTAATAATAAAAATGACAATAATAATCTTGTAATTAACTGTCATTTATTACATGATACCTAGAGTGAACCAATTAAGTTGCATTGTGATTTTTTTTTGGGGGGCAAAATGACATTTTAACCCTCTAACAACTATTTTTAACGATTGGGTTTTTTATTTTTTATTTTTATTAGGATGAGTCAACAAAATGAGGTATTAAAAATTTATTAAGTATCAGATGGTAAAAATAATTTTTATGAGGATGAGAGAGTATTTTCATGTTTTTAGTAATTTTTTTTTTCCTATTTTACAGTTTTGGGTTCTGATCTGCAATATAAACTAAAATAAAGTGCTCTTTAAAACCAGATGTTTTAGATTTCCTAGCTCCACGATCTTGTATAATTTCTAACAATAGCACAACGGAGTCAAAAATCAAAAGCACACCGAAACCTTACCTGGATTTTTTCACTAAGAACAGAGTGTTGTGTTTAACGTGTTGAATGAAGTGTTCACTGTTGAGTCAACTTGTGTTGTGTGTACTATTTAGCTGACGTAGCCCATGTTAAGCAATGTTTCTGCAATTTATTATCTCAGCATATTCTGTGAGCGTTTAGCCTAAAAATATTAACAAAATCGTAAATTTAGTTAAGTTAAATGGAGGCTTTGCGATGCTTTGTTTTGTTTTAGTTTAGGGTCTCTTTTTACTCATACTCTTAGAGCAGCAGCTTCAGATACTTTTCCTCATAATGTTGCTTTCCCATGTTGCATGAGTCTTCTAAATTGTCTTTCAGCCTCTCAAAGCCTCCATTTTTTTTTGCTTTTTCTTAGGTACATTGTGTTGTAAAATGGAGAAGCTTTAAATTTTTGAAGTGGGTTCTTACTTCTTTGAGTATTTGATTGGGGGATCTACTTCATTTGTTGAGCAAGATCTGAGTTCAGGCCAGTTGAGAAGATTTCTGCTTCTTAGTTTCTGGGTTGTTTTTGTTTCTAATTTTTTTTTCTGTTTCTTGTTTCTGTAATAAAAAAATAGTGTTTTTAGCTTAGAAATGGCTTCAAGATTAGATTTTTCAGAGTGGTGGTCAAAGGATACAAGAAAAGGAACTCCAGTGGTGGTTACAATGGAGAATCCTAACTATTCAGTTGTTGAAATCAACGGCCCAGATGCTGCATTCAGGCCAGTTGAGAAGAGCAGAGGCAAAAATGCTAAGCAAGTCACATGGGTTTTGCTTCTCAAAGCTCACCGTGCTGTTGGCTGTCTAACTTGGCTAGCTACTTTCCTTTGGGCTCTGCTTGGTGCCATCAAGAAAAGATTGATCTTTAGACAAGGTGTTTCAATGGATAATGAGAAGATGGGAAAGGGGAAAGTGCTTTTCACAGTCATTAAAATATTTTTGGTTACTGCTTTGGCAATTCTGGCTTTTGAACTAGTTGCTTATTTCAAAGGCTGGCATTATTTTAGAAACCCCCATTTACACATGCCAAGAACCAGTGATATCCAAAGCTTGCTTCATATGGTATATGTTGCTTGGTTGACATTTCGGGCTGATTACATTGCACCCACAATTCAGGCACTCTCTAGTTTTTGTGTTGTTTTATTCCTTATCCAATCCGTGGATCGATTAGTGCTGTGTTTGGGTTGTTTTTGGATTAAGTACAAGAAGATTAAGCCGAGGATTGAGAGGAATCCATTCGAGTCTGATGATGTTGAGGGATCCGGTTATGAGTATCCCATGGTTCTTGTTCAAATTCCCATGTGCAATGAGAGAGAGGTAACACACAGAACTTCGATCTTTTTTGTGTTTTAATTTGATTTGATTTGGTCTGTGTTATATTGCTGTATGCTTCTACCAAGTGATAACTCTAGATTTGAGGCTGATTGATTTATAGGAGTATTTTACAATTTAGGAATTGATGGGATAATGTCCTAGAATCTCACAAGCTTGAATGAAACTGTAGTGCTGAAACTTAAAAGAGGTTTTAAAAGTACAGATGAATGTCGGAAGATGAAGGGTGACACATTTTCTTCAGTAAAGATACAATAGTATAGAACTTGATACTATAGTTCAAATGATGTGAGTTTTAGTATCTTAAAATGAAATACTTCTAATTAAAAGTATAAGATACAGCTATAGCACTTCCAAAGAATTTTCCTTGATTTTGTCAAAATGCCTAGATCTGTCAATTTAACTAAAAACTGGACAGAAGTCCCTGTGGCTTATGACATAAAGCAGGCACATCGAGAATTAGCATGATCCAGTGTGTTGATGAAACTCCTCTGGCTTGTGCAGGTATATGAGCAGTCTATCTCTGCTGTCTGCCAACTTGATTGGCCAAAAGACCGGTTCCTGATTCAAGTTCTTGATGATTCTAATGATGAGAGCATCCAATATTTAATTAAGGCAGAGGTCTCTAAGTGGAGCCAAAAGGGTATTAACATAATTTATCGTCATCGCTTGGTTAGAACAGGTTACAAAGCTGGGAATCTTAAGTCAGCAATGGGCTATGATTACGTGAAAGACTACGAGTTTGTTGCAATATTTGATGCAGATTTCCAACCTAATCCAGATTTTCTTAAAACTACAGTGCCACATTTCAAGGTAGAGAAATAAAACATAAGTCATTTTATTGCAGTTTGCGAAGAAATTACTTCGTAGACAATAAATTGGTGCCTATTGTTTTCCTTGTTGCTGCAGGACAATCCCAAGTTAGGTTTGGTACAGGCTAGATGGGCTTTTGTGAACAAGAATGAGAACTTGCTGACGCGCCTCCAAAACATTAATTTGTGTTTTCATTTCGAGGTGGAACAACAGGTTAACGGAGTATTTCTGAACTTTTTTGGTTTCAACGGAACAGCTGGCGTCTGGAGAATTAAGGCCCTTGATGAGTCTGGAGGCTGGCTTGAAAGAACAACTGTAGAGGACATGGACATAGCTGTTCGTGCTCATCTCAGTGGTTGGAAATTCATATTCCTTAATGATGTCAAGGTACTGTTTTAATCTTGTCTGATCACCTTTTGTATTCAAATTGTATAATATTATCTTTATGTGATTGTACTCCTAGGGTTGCTTCAAGATTTAGTTCATAAATTATTGATGGATTCGAGTGAAACCAATACATAATTTCCTGAAAAATTCTCATAATGATCTTAGAAGGCTGACTACATTCGTAAATTATCAGGTCCTTTGTGAAGTTCCCGAGTCCTATGAAGCTTATAGGAAGCAGCAACATCGTTGGCATTCCGGCCCTATGCAACTTTTCCGCTTGTGTCTTCCAGCAATCATAAAATCCAAGGTACTTTTGGTACGCAAAATATTTTCCCAACTGTTCTAATAAACTAAAATACAACTAAAGAATTCTGTAACACTGCAGATACCAATGTGGAAGAAAGCAAACTTAATACTGCTGTTCTTTCTATTGAGGAAACTTATACTTCCTTTCTATTCCTTCACATTGTTCTGCATAATTCTTCCTCTAACAATGTTCGTCCCCGAGGCGGAGCTTCCCGTGTGGGTCATTTGTTATGTTCCTGTTTTCATGTCATTCCTCAACATTCTTCCTGCCCCGAAGTCCTTCCCTTTCATTGTGCCTTACCTCTTATTTGAGAACACCATGTCCGTGACCAAATTCAATGCAATGGTATCTGGATTATTCCAGTTGGGTAGCTCTTATGAGTGGGTTGTCACCAAGAAAGCTGGCAGATCATCAGAATCTGACTTACTAGCAGCTGTTGAAAGAGAATCTAAGACAATGAACCAGCCACAGATACTTAGAGGAGCTTCTGAGAGTGAGCTTTCTGAGTTAACTCAGTTAAATGAACAGAAAGAATCAGCTGCTGCAGCTAAGAAGAAGGTCAACAAGATATACAGGAAAGAACTGACGCTCGCATTCCTTCTACTTACAGCTTCTGTCAGAAGCTTGTTAGCAGCCCAGGGAGTGCACTTCTACTTCCTGCTTTTTCAAGGTGTGACCTTCCTCCTTGTGGGTCTTGATTTGATCGGGGAGCAGATGAGCTGATAGTGCATTGAGGCAAGACAGAAACGAGAAGCATACATCTCAAATTCAACCAAAGCACATCTCACAACAGCAGACATTCGTGTTAGCGGTGCAATTGTAGATCATCTCATTTATCCTTGGCAAGTAGTGGAAGGGTGCCCATTTAATTCAATAAAATGAACTCTCACTTTAGACATTTAGACATTTCTCTCATCATCAATCACTTCCCATACCATAGTCACAGTATTCTGAATTTCTTTAATATTTTACGTGAAATATCTGTCACTCTAGTCATCGTTAGGCACTGAATTATTATTGTTTGTCATAGATAGGATATTGTATCTTTATTTTTTTATTTTTTTTTTCATTTTACAGTTGGTTTTTGATTGTTGCTTGGGTGTGATTTGGCCTTTCAGATTCAAGCCATATTAAATTTGTAAAGTCCAGACATGTGAGTGAGGTCTAAATAAGCATGAGCATGCTTGCTTGATGCTTTCTGGTTTCTAGATTCCAAACACTTAAATCATGTATATGTACATGTTCATTTATTGATCTCTTCTATCTAATGTAAATCTCTCTTGCTCTTCACTCTTCCGTGTCAAACTTCACTTGGTTATGTTTCTTACGCAATTAGCTCGTACACTTGTGCAAACTAGCACGTGTATGGTTTGATAAATTTGAAGTGTCGGCAGGCAATGAGGTGGTGGAGTTGTTGGAGGCTTTTGGTGCTTGCACAAATTAATTTTTCATTAGTAGGGTTTTAGAGAGCTGGGGCCAAGTGATCTGTTTGTGAGCTTAGGCAGATTCTTGTTTTTGTTTAGTTTATGAAGCTTCATGTTGGGTTGTTTTAATTAGGACAAACTTTCAACTTTCCTTGACCATGTGTCTTTGGTCCACTTCATTAAAATTTTGTCCAACAAAGTTGATTTAAAATAGAAAAGAAAAGAAAAGAAAAATCATTGACTTGACAAAACCTGGCTAGTATCTTTTACATTCCTTGGGCACTTGATGTATACATACCTTTTACCTGCAAGTAGATTTAGGTTCTGTTATTCGCGTGGGGCCAAAATTTACTCACTTTGTCCAAATGTATGCAAACTAGCGACCCGTTTGACATGTGAGAAATAAAATTATAATTGAAAAATAAGTATAAAATAAAAATTAATAATATATAATAAATAATAATTTTGATAAAATTAATAAAGATATAATAGGTTTTTCATCATATAAGTATAAAATTAAATTAACTTAGCTTACAAGTTGTACGGTCAGTGTTTATCACATATTTTAATACTGTAACTTTTAAATTATAGCTATTCAAATTCAATCTCAAACAAAACCTTATTTAGAAAATTTTAATGTGTATTTGGAGACTTTTAATGTATGTACACACGAAATTTCTTTTAGTTTAGTTTATGTTGTTGTGGATAGAGCCACACACAAAAAATATAGTCTGAAATTTGATGTTTCAAATAACAAATAGATAAATAAAATAAAAAACAAAAAATAACAGAAAATAATTTATACATATACCTAAAATGTTAAGAATCTATTTATACATATTCCTCAAATTAACATAAAAAAAATTAAAAAATAAAAACTAACAAAAAATAATTTATCCATATTCCTAAAACATTAAGAATTTACTTACACATTTAGAAAAAATTTTATGAGTTAAAAGAGTGTCATTTTCCATTAATTTTATATAGGAATGTTAAGAATTTATTTATACATTTTCCTCAAATTAACATAAAATAAAATTAAAAAAATAAAAACTAACAAAAAATAATTTATCCATATTCCTAAAACATTAAGAATCTACTTGCACGTTTAGAAAAACTTTTATGAGTTAAAAAAGTGTTATTTTCCCTTAATTTTATATAGGTCATGACTATGTTGGAGTTGCTTCAAAGTAGAATACGAATCATACCTACACACGTAAAGTGATAAATAATAAACAATACGTTATAATTTTAATTGTGTGATTATGAAAAAATATTTTATTATAGAGGAACTCCAGCGTTACCGAACCCTTTTATATATGAAGATAGAGTGAACAATTAATTATGGTTGTTTCCTTGTCAGTTAATGGTTTCCCTCATTGGCTAATGATTAAAACAAGTAGTGCAGATGCTAATAGCTTGAAGATTGACTGATTTTTCATTTTTGCAGTTTTGAATTGTCTGATTTTTCATTTTTGCAGTTTTGAATTTTAAAGAGGCAGTTTTGAATTTTTAATGGCCAAGTGGTTCAATGCGTAACATCAGAACACTCTTATGTAGACTTTGTTTATTAGAGGTTGGAATCCCTCTCTTTTCGTAATTTGACCTGATTCATATATTAATTTATCTCTACTAAAATTAATATATATCACTTATTTTTTTATTGTTTTTATCATATATATCAATAACACCTAATTCCAAATATTTAAAAAAAATAGGAGTAAATGAATAATTTACTTGATATTTGATCTTGAGAATATAAAATTATATTTATTTAAAGAAAAAATATTTATAAAATAATAAAGAATAAAAGAAAAATATCTTATGATCATACCAAAACATATATTTCCTTTGTTTAGTGTATAAATTTTTATTTTAATGTCAATTTATATAATTTATGATAAATATAAATAAAAGTATAATTAAAAATAAAGATAATATCTTAAAATAATGGTATTATAAAAATAATAGAAAATAAATAATATTATATTAATTTTAATAGGGAAAACTGCTGATCTCTCTTTAATTAATGCCGGCATAACATTTGTGGCTGTGGATATGAGATTTGAAAATTATTTAGCTTATTCGCAGAACTTGTAATGTAAGAGAGAAAATGTTAACAGCCTTGTCATCTCGAGGACCAGAGTCCGGACAACGAAGTTTAATAAAGAAAGTGAAAGTAGCAATAACTAACCAATTTAGAGGTCCAACAAAATGGTCGTTGATCAAGAAGTAACTAAAATTAAGAAGTGCTACAATGCAACGAGAGAGTGACAACAATCTTGTCACTTATCATAATACAAATCAAGTTCTAGAGCCAATAGGTCCAGTAGCTTATAAATTGGATATTCCGGTTGGCTAGAAGATACATCATGTATTCTGTGCTTCCAACTTGAAAATGTTGATTGGCAGTCTTAACACCAGCTGAACAACAACAGCCTCCACTATCTGATAATCCTGAGGTGATGCCCCAACCAGAATCCGTACTTGATGCCGGAGTTAATACTAAAGTCAAATATCCACCCAAGATCTCGAGGTTTTAATTAAATGGAAGGGACTAACACTTGAGGATGCAACTTGGTAGAACAAATGGCGATTTTCGAGGAGGTACCCAGACTTAAACCTTGAGGACAAGGTTCATATCAAAGGGTGTGCAATGATGTGTGCCTAATTTATTCGTGCACGTTGTTCATGTGTGAATTAGCTAGGTGTTGTATTAGTATTGAGTTTCAGTTATAAATCCATCGAGCTCATGACTCCACATATAGCTCTATGCCAAATAATGATGATATACATGTAGACTAGACCGCATTATACAAATTAAAATCAGCTTAGACCTGTCATAATGAGTAGTTTCTGATTACCTATGGCTGTGAAATGAATAGTCTTAGCATTTTAGCGGGTGTTTAAGCATGTGTTTTCACGTAAAATGTTGAATTTCAGACCTTTGGAAGCGATTGTTTTGGGTGGAGTTGGACTAGTCATCATCTGCCTCTGCCGAGAAGTCAGGCTCATCAGGCTTTTGCAATCTTGGCATTTGAACATCCTTGATTTTCTGAGCTCCCTTCCGAGTGTTTGCAGCAAACATAGAAGCTAGAATTGTAACATTCAGGTTCTGCTTTGATTGAGAAGAAGTTGTGGTACGATGCTCTTCCTCCTCTTGTTCAGTTTCACCAGCCACTTGCTCATCAGGAGCATATAAGAAAGACTCCATCGTACCAAGGTTCTTGGCCATTTTCCTCTTCTTGCAGCGGCGCCAAGCAACTTGAATGAAGCACGCAGCCCATGTCCTCCAGTGATGAGAGTAGAAACGGAAAGTATGTTGTAACTTCTTACTGTGTAGACGTCTAAACTGATTTGCTACAAACTTGAGATCCTCTGCTCTTAATGCAAAGGCTTCTACTTCAATAAGAGCTTTCACTGTTCTTGTAGAAGAAGGCAAGTTGACTGTAGATTTTGGAAGCAATGCCCATGCAAGCAATTCCTCACCACAAAAGTCGCCTGGCCTCAAAGTAATTGAATTGAAGAAACCTGTCCGACCCCCATTTGTTGTCGAGCTTTCCAGCCTCCCTCTGATTATAAAAAGCATTTCTGTGACTGGGTCACCTTCACAAACTATGTACGTGCCCTGAGTACTTAAGGAGGATACCAAGCGCTCACAAATAGCTTCTAGTAGCTGATGATCCATCTGTGAGAAAAAGGGAACCTGCAATTCCAGTATACTCACAGGCTAAATAACATCTCTTTTACTAAGCTTTTGACATATGTGTGATTATCAGATTAGAAACAGAACACATCTTGACAAATGATGCTCTGGTCCTCTCAGTATAAGGTTAGTTGAAAAGGAACTTACACGTCGAACAAGGTCCAAGCATAGGTGACGTTGGATATTTCTACGAAGATCTGTAGGAAGGGCATGTAAGATTGATTCTTCATCAACTCCTCGATTTGCAAGCCACTTATACTGGACAAATCGCCTAACACGTTCTCGAAGATTTTGGGGAAGTTGGCGATGTCTCATCCATTCCTCAGTGTCTCGTCGCTTGAGCCTCCACTCCTCAAATCTCACAGTAATGGATTGCAAGTAGGTCTGTAGTCAATATAGAATGATTAAAGGGTAAGCAATTACGATGTTGAGGAACTGAATAACAAATGAATGAAATACGAAACAAGCATGATTGCTCATGGCCATCTCAGTACCTGCATGTTTCCAATTAAATGAGCAAACAAAACCAGACCAAGGATTGAGATGAGTATGGCAAACAAGGTTTCCCCAATATATGTGCTTGTGGCCAAAGACTGAGCATAAGAACTGAGATTGACGAAGGAAAAAAGATATATCAAAGTTCTGTGCTAACAAAATGAGAAGCAAAAGCAGAGACAATTATCAATGAGCCATCCAAGTAAAGCAGGAAAAATCAGTTCATTCAAACTGAAACACTGCATCAAAATGATCATTGTCATCATCCAGATCGGAAGGAGGAGAATGAGATAACACAGCAAAAATGAAGCATACCTCAAGTTCTGTAAGCCCCACCAGAGACAATAGAAATATTTCTCCAAGAACTTAGAGGAGACAACATTATTTGTCAAAGCATTTTCAAATATGCCATATTTGAAACTGGTTGTACTCTCAGGATTGCAGTTATTGAACACAAGAGTACTGTTTTCCCATATCCCTCGATCATTATCATCCAATGTGCCACAGTCCAAGTAATGAGGAAAGCATTTCACAGGGCCTGATTCATTTTTGCATTCAGATTTCCAGCATGTTGCTTGCCGTTCAATTGAAAATAAATACCATGATGCCCCTAAGACCTGCATGAGCAGAAGCCAAATCATGAGAAATTTAATGTAATTGACTAATTAGATTCTGCTAATAGGGTGTAATGATTGACACAAATGGTGAGGGACAAATTTTGAGTAAGTAGAATTTACATACATGACTAGCCAACATGTACAATAGAAGATTATACGCAGCCCCTGCCCAAGCAGTTTTTGCAACTACTCCCGTCGTCTTGATAATCTGGGAACTTAAAGGAAAAATTAAATATAATCTAGGAACATATTGGAGCAGAACAATCAATACGAGGGCATTGTTGGTGTGATCAGCATGAGAGCTTCTGACCGCTGGTAAAATGAACCATATCATAATCTGCCAAATCAAGAGACAGAAAAAGAAAAACAAGAAGACGTTACTTATTTACTTCAACTTCAGAAGTGGCAAACTTCAAGCAATGAGAAGGGGTAAAAATCATGTGCCAGTAAAGGATGTGCAATATAATACCATGTGCTGGGATTATTACTCCCAAATCCAGTCATTTATTTAAGGAAAATGCATCCAATAGCAATTTCTCGTTATGTACCTAACTGTTTCTTATATCATGTGTCCAAAATCCAAATTATTACGGAAGCTGCTTCACCCCCAACTGACTATATGGGAATTCCAACTTCATCTATTTTAGTTTCTTACAGTCTCCCAGATCCAAACAGAGTATGATTAATCTTTCTACGCTTTACTCTACTGTCTAAGCACTAATGGACTTTCATCCGAAATACTCAATTAACATATTATTGATGTATTAACAAAAACTTTTAATTCATAATTCCAGCAAGTTTAAAAAAAAAAATCATAATAGTACCTGAGGAAGGGGAAGTGCAGCCACCAGATCTATGAAAAAATCTGATTTTAGGTACCGCCTTGAAATCATCTTTGGATCCATAACAAGTTCACCTCTTCCAAAAACTCTTGAACTAGGGGAAACATAAGCAGTCCTGAACTTAATAACCATATGCAACAAATAAAATACATCCGCAAAAGTTCGAAAACAAGTGACAATAATCCCCAAATTCAAACTAGAAGTCATACACGATGAATTGCCACTGTGCACTACTGATGGGAGGTAAAAAAACAAAGGATCAACAAATAATGCAACTAAGCACCAACACAGAAAAACCCTATTCCATTTTACGAAAATATCACTGCTTGGATCAAGAATTTTCCTCCTCAATGGCTCATAATTTTCTGGGAAAACTTTAAGCTTTCCAAATTTTGGGATTCTGGAAGTAGTGGTTCTGTTTCTTACACCTATACCGCCCTCATGTTTTATCAAAGGAGCTGATGCTTTGTATACTGGCAATGGCTTTTCTATTTCAAGATTATTTTTCCCAACATTGTAAAACCTGCGAAAAAAAAAAATCCATTAACCAAAAGTTGCAAGAAACTGAAAAAGCAAGTAAAGTAGACAGTTATTTAGTTACCTCAAAAGCTTCTCTTTGTCAAGCTCCATGCTTTTGAAAGTTATTCACATGCTTACAAATTCAGTATTATATAGTGAATGAAAAAGATCCCAAAAGAGAGCTTTTCTTGAAAGAATTTGATGGGAAACTTGTGGGCAAAGAAACATAACTAAGGGGTTATGTGTTTTGACTTGCATTAAAAGCCCTCCAAAAACTATCAGTTGAAAATATAAAAATAAAAAGCTTGCAATAAGAAGTTTGAAGAAGACAGCTTGAGAGAGATTGGATATAGACGTGAAGGGCATGTCCCATGTCCGTTTGAAAAATGAAGGAAGTGAAAAAGAGAATAGAATAATATCTGTTAGAGGAGTTTCCAGGGGAATTTTGATTTGACTATTTTATCATATTCGTCTGTTAGTCAATGGTGAGTGACTCACACATATGAATACATAAATACATACTTATTGCAGTTTAAAGGTAGCTGGAAGCATGATCCCGTGTCAGTCAGTTAGATAGAACAGAGGTGCAGCCACTATAACAGGATCCAATCAGTATCTCCAGACGCATTTTTCCTTTTATTGGATTTGGAGAGAAATTAATAATAATAAAGACCACGTTAATTTATAATATGAATAACTCATTAAATTTATATAAAAATTAATAATACGAATAAAGCTAACACTTATAAATAAATAAATAATAAGTTATTCTTAAAGTAATTTAATAAAAACTTAATAATAATAGTAAGAGCACAAAGATAATTAATTTATTGTGCAATTCGTGTGAAGTTGTTTTCAATATCATTACGAATGAATGATTGTTGAGGCCGGGAGGAGAGGGCCGGCCACCGTTCTCTTTTTTGGGGGATCCGGCCAAGGATTATAGAGACGTAACGCAGCAGTAACACTCTCCTACTAGTTCTAATAACTAATAAATAATAATAATAATAATAATACAGCTATACATAATTTCAATTAAAGAAAGTTATTGATTAGCTAGTTGTGTAATATTCTTCTTAACGCGTCTCTCTCGTTAACGAGAAATGACACATGAGAATTGAGAAGCACCGCACCACGCAATTCACGCTTTCTAAGAGTGAGGCGTGGGATGGTGGTCCCCACGTGTCTGATTTTTCGGCGGCGAACAAGGACACTGCCCGAACGCACGTGGGGAATTGAAATTTGTATCAAATCTAATCAACTACGATTTTCGTGGGGAAAGCCAATATGAAAAGTCCGGTCATTTCCCGTGTTTCTATTGACAATGCCGTTTCGTTTTCAGAAAGATTAGAAAGTGAATGCTGTCACACAATCCAACTATCGTACATCTCAAATTGGGACATTACATCAGGATTATCATATTATCATTAGGTCTAGTTATATTCGTGATGGATTGCCTCTAGTTTATAATATCAATTAGAGTCATTGAATTTAAAGATAAAATAATTAATATTTATTTCAACCTTAGATTTAATAATTATCAGAGACATCTCTAACTAGAACCGATAAAATTTAACACGATCTAATTACACGACGTAAATAAATAAATATGAGTCATTAAATTTAACATTATTATTAAATGAATCTGGTTCGAATTAACATTAATTTTTTTTGTGTCATATTAAAATTTAAGTTTTCAACCTATTTATTCGATTAATGACATAATTATTTTTTATTTTAAATTAATTTCTAAGTTCCTGTCATTAAAACTTAAATATTAGACTTGATTATCTCTTTTTATTTTTTAATGATAAATATATACATAGTCCTTTATTTATAAAATTTTATAAAGATTTATAATTTTAATAGTATAAATGTGTAAAATATTAATAGACATGTATATTTTATGATATCAATATATAAATATTATTCTCACACAAACACACTCAAACACACACACACATATATATAGTGTAAATGTTTAATATAAATTTTGTTAAATATATAAATATTAAGTAAATTAATAAGTAATCCATTTATTTTCAATATTGAATTAAGGTCATAATATTTTGATGCGATTATTAAATAGATTGTATTTGAATTAATTTAAATTTAACACGATACAAAATTAACACTAAATAAATACAATTCGATAACCCATTTTTACCAACTTTACCTCCAACATAACAATTCCCTTATCATTATTATTAGAAAAATGCTAAATAATAAGATAAACGAGAGAGGGACGACAAAAATGGCAGCATACGCCGTCGTTTCTCTTTAACTCTCTCTCTTCGTTTTAATATTATTTCACGTAATTAAAAAATTCAGAGAAATCAAGGGAAAATCGACAACCTATCCTCATCCTCGTCGCTCCAACACACCGTATCCCATTTAATATTTTTCTTTTTTCAAACGGCGACAAACCAGCCAAAATCGAAGGTAGCCGCAGTGACGAACGTTGCTCAACACTGCTAACTTGACGACGACGCTGATTTACAATCTGTTACATAAGCATCATGCAAGCTTCTATCCGGATGGTGACGCTGTGACAAACAGAGCCACTGGTGTGGCACCACCGACGACGACACGACCGCTGCCACCACGCCGACACTGTAAACAGTCGGAACTAAGAGTGAAGCTGACCACCTGGTTAGTGAGACCGACAACCTTGAAAAGATCAGAAATGGGTCGGTGATGAAAAGAGAAGGGCTGAAATTTGCTTATGGGTTGGATTAAAAAACATGTTTGTTTTTCTCCTTCAAAGATGCAAACTTTGATGAAGTATTTGCCAATTAGCAGGTTCTGTTCACGTTTATTTTGAGATGAGCTATGAGAATTGAGAAAACAGAGTAGCTGTTATACTACCACTTGCTACGTTTCTGTTTTTTATTAGTCTGAAAACATATGTTTTTATTTTTTGATTTTTAAAACTTATATGAGATCAACTTTACACAAAAATGAAGCTACCACTGCGTGCTGAGGATTTTATCGTGTTAGTTAGACATGCTTGCTTGCTTGCTTGTCAGTGTATTTAAAAAAAAAAAAAAAAACCAGAAACAGAGATCAGACAAGAGGACTCAATTTCAGAGTGCTGAGATGGCATATAAATATGGCATCATATACGTTGAAGGAAATTCATATTCAAGCAACTAATAAATATCAGAGTTAGGATGGCTGGAGATGCAAGCAAAGCGTGCATGATGATGAATTAATAACTGGGCAATTGTTGCAATATGTATCAAGTGAATTAATTCGTTATTTTATCCATCAATTAATACGCAATCTACATTACCTAGGCTAGTACACAATCTACCAAAAAGTCAAAAACTAAATTGATTACATAATCAAATCAAGTTGTTCCTGGCTACTGTGATCGATTTGTCCATCACCATCTGTTAATTTCTCTAGTCTTCAGCAAAAATGCTCTAGTTCTTGAGTCTTCTTTGCACATTACATCCCATTAATTATGTCGATAAACTTACATACCTCACCAGCAACAACAACAACAACACATTAAATTAATACGTGTTGAGTTTTGAAGCCAGAGCCAGTGGCGCAAGCGCAGGAGAAAGAGACTTGAATAATAGATCGTAAATCAGCGTCGTCGTCTGGATGTCAGCGGTGTTGGGCAACGTCTGTCGCTGCAGCTACCTTCAACTTTGGCTGGTGATCTTGGCTGGTTTATTCCAGTTTGAGAGAGGGGAAATGCTGAATGGGATGCGGTGTGCTGGAGTGACGAGAATGAGGAAAAGCTGCTGATTTCCCTCAATCTCTCTGAAATTTTTTATTATATTAAATAATAAAAAGGAGAGAGAGGGGTACAAAAACGGTAGCATTTGCTGCCGTTTCTGTCGTCCCTCTCTTATCTCTCTCGCCATTTAGCAGTACTCTTATTATTATTATTATTATTATTATTATTATTATTATTATTATTATTATAGCTTTAATTCCAATTTCGAAGTCAACAGCTGCCAGGCCTAGTGGCGAACACTAACGATTGACACTCCTTAAAGCCAGCCAAGGAAGCCTTTCAAAAGTATATACAATACTTTCCTATTTTACAAGTATGTATCAAGCGGGCGCATAATTGCGCTTTGATATTATAGTAAAAAAAAAAGCTTTAATTATCGTCCGACTAACGACAGCAATGTCTAATGCAGGAGCGGCTTGGCCCTAAACCAACTTGGGTGGTAGCTAGCCTAGGGCCTCATTATGTACGAAGACTCTATATTATATTAAATTATTATTTTATATATACAAACAAACGTGAATTTTAAAATTATTGTTATTTTATAAATATCTTTTTTCTAAATAAACTATTAAATTTCCATAAAGTCTACTTTATAATTTTAATTCCTACAAAATCATTAAATTAATAGTTTCAATCCTACAAAATCTCTATAGTATGTTATAATTAATAAGTTATATACTCCTTTTAAACCTCTATAAAAGTCTCACATTTTGTTACTTATCCATCTAATTTTTTCCTCCAACAACCAAGACATGGATATACTCTTGGTGCTTAAGGGAGAAAAAACACCTATGCTTCCTCTACTTTTTGCTCAAGCAAATTTTAATATGTATATTTTTTTTTGTATTCTCCATGGTTATTGGTAATTGCTCAAATTCTCAAACAATTAAAAATAAAGTTAATTTTTTTTAACTCAATTTAGGTTTTATTTTTTTTATTCTTCACTCAATTAGTTGTCATTTATTTGTTCTTACTTCTTTTTAAAGGATTATTTTGTTCATCTATTATTATTTCTTTTTTGTGTACTTGTTTTATCTATTTTGAAATAAATTGTATAAAAAAACTTTTAAAAAATAAAAGAATAGAAAAATTAGTTTAATCTAAAAAACGAGTAGTAAAGAAATAATAATTTGAGTGAAGAATTAGTAAGTGAAAATATTATTATTGACTTCGTTTTTGAAAAAGAACTATTATTATTGAATTTAAAGATCATGTATTAGCAATGGTAGAATAAAAAATTTTATTTAACAATTTTACATCTTAAAAAATTAGAAGAATTTGTTTTAAATAAATAAATTTTATAATGTAACTAATATTATTATTACTATTATTTTGCTTCAAATTTTAAAAAACTTAATTAAGACCATTTGCCTAAAGCCCCAAATATGATCGAGCCAGCCCCGGTCTAATGCCATCACGAGAAACACAAATATCTTCTATGATTCCACTCGATTGTAGAAGAAGCTTTGCAAATTTCGTGCACAACTTAAATCTGTATCCAACCATACCTGTCATTCATAGTTGGCAACAATTTATTTCGGATTTGGACCACCGCTTCCAAGTCCTTCGATGATTGAAAATATGCGTTGCCATGGTTGATTTAGACAAGTAAGGCTTCATATCCAAGACTCGCGCTTTTTGGCTAAAAGTTTAGGTGAAATACACATACTTCTTTTACAACTACAATCATCAATTTACCGTGCCAATGCGCGCTAACATGCAACATGAAATCCTGATTTCATGGATGGATTCAATCAGTAAATCACATCAGACGTCAATGTTCAACATGATTCGGCTCACAACACCTATCGCCAACCCATCTAATTAATATCAATAATAAAATTGACTTCATTGAAACCATGGAAATATTAAAAAAAAAGAAAAGAAAAAAAGCAACAGTGCAGATCGCCATATGCGAGTGAATCTCAACACTTCTGAGACAATTCTGGGGGTTTTAAAGAGACCGATGTAGAAATGAGATGCCTTGCATAACGGCACAAGCAAAGACTGATTTAATAAATCCAGGCAAATATTAGAAAACTAAAACACAAACACAAAACAGTGGCTAAAAATGCGTGGGTCGATGCTCCAGTGGACACCCAGACAAAATTGAGTACGCCAATTCATCAGTCCAAGTTGCAGCATGTTTAAAGTCATACAAAATCCTAGAAGATCAAACATATTATCTGTGGCAGAATATGTCAAAGCAGCCCAGAGGCCAATTGGTACCGGAGACCTCTCAATGATGGCAAGAGCTCCTCTAGCAACTAAAGCAACATCAGTCAGCCAAGGTCACCAAAAGACAGAAGAATAATCCATGACCCTAGATGCCCGAATTAAAATAAAAAATCACCAAAAGAATCTAACGACATACCCAGCCAAAGGCTGAATTTTAAGGCTCCATATTGATTCTTGTCATGCAGAAGACTTCAATAGAATATGAAATAAAAAGTTTGTAGATCATGCATGCTCCAAAGAACAAACTCACCAGTATGTCTATTTAATTCATGTTAAACTTAGATATTCCAAACCCATTTTTTTAAGAAAGACCAGAAGACCCCAACTTCTGAAGAACAGATTAAATACCTTCCAGAAGTGTTTGAAGCAGCTCCACTATCCATTTAAGTTAAATAAAAGAAAAGCCACTAGAATTTGAGGGAGGCACTCCACAGCAGGAGACTCAACCAAACAGAGAAGCATCTAAGGATGAAGCCGGTAGGGACCCACAATCATTGGAAATTGAAGATCCCAAAGCAGGGCAGCACACAATGAAGCAAAATTGATTGCAGGGCAGCACAGAATGAAGCAAAATTGAAGATCCCATAGCAGGGCAGCACAGAATGAAGCCCCAGGGGAGTGTAGAACCACTAAACCAATGATGCAGACCCAGAAGACACCTTGTCCTCGACACAAAAAAGAAAAGCATGTACTTTTAGCAGCATTCTAAACAGCTATCTCAATAAATTATAAGCACTAAATAGTTTTTTGTTTCAATTATAAACTGCAACTATTCATAGCTAAAAGTGAATGTAACCAACATGGAAGTAAAGTAAGAAGAAAACTTATCCAAATCCAAGAGCCTGAGGGTGTCACCAAAATAAAAACATAGATGTATTGAAGTCCAAAACATATTAAACACACTTAATCCCAGGATCCTCTCAACGAAGGCAAGTTACCAAGTTTTCACTGCTCAGCTCCTGCTTCGGCGACGATCCCTTGCACCATTTCTGCAGAAAAATTGGCAGTAATACTTCATTGATATGATAAATTAAAAACCAAACTGCACGAATGACCCTAAATGAATGAATGTGTGCATGTGTATCTCTGTGTGTGTGAGTGTCTTTGTGTTTGACTTAAATAATATCCTATTGTTTCTGAAGTCGTAAAAAGTCTTTTGTTAGTTCAACAAGGAAGCCCTTCAACCAATTCGTATTGCAGTGACCAAAATCAAAAGTAGGGAAAGAATACTGAGTTAAAGAAAACTTTACCCATTGGCATATGGCAACTCCTCACGTGCACGGTATGGTGGTGATCTGCTATAACTACGCCCACGAGGTGAAACACTGCGGCGTCTTGGGGATCTCCCACGAGGGCTGTAACTCCTGCTTCACAATAACCAGATTATGTCAGGTGCCCGTCACAGTTTTTTATTTTAGAAAAATCCTTGAAAAATACAAAGTGCAAGTACGACAACACCAGCTGGAAGCCCGAATATAAGTATGGTATAAAATCAAGTAAATTAGTCATCACAAAAAGTAAAAGAATAATTAATTCAATAAAATCACCTTCGTCCATAACTCGGGCTCCTGCGATATCTAGGACTGCGGCTACGACGTCTCCCTGAGCCACCACGCAGACGGCATTCACGTGCAAAATGACCAGGCTCACCACATTCATAGCACTTCAAATCAGAACCACCAGAGCGACCACGACCCCCTCCACGGCCACCACCTCCACCTCTTGAATTGTGAGAAAGCTCAACTCTCCAGCCATTCTTGCCTGATCAAAATATGAGTGACCTCTCAATATATAATAGATGAAAGGCACATTTTCCAAAAAAAAAAAAAACATCAAATAGTTGTTAGACCGTTCAAGTATATCAAGAGAAGGCAATACAACTGAAGACTTTCTTTTCGGTATCTGCTCATATTGCCAACCACATGCCACCCACCATCCCAACCAACAGCAAAAATAAAAATAAAATTTGAGAGTGACAATGAAATGCTGTTAATCACATCGAAATAGTCATAATCAGAAACGAAGGATCTTGACATACCATCTAATTCACGAATTGCATCTTGTGCATCCCTATGGTCATCAAAGTCAATAAAAGCATAACCAGGCGGCCTCCGAGCAACCCAAACACTGCACAATAAGATAATGCATCAGAGAATGAGCTAGGAGACACATCGAAACTACTATCTCTTGAGGTTAAACAAACAAACGTTCAGGTCATGGCAAGCGCTTCAACAACTTGGAAGCCATCAGATTTACACTTAGCAAGTAACCATGGACCAATAAACAAGAATTCACAGTTCCCAGCTTCCCAGATAAAGGAATCTACCAAGAGCACAGTTCAGCCTAGCAGATATACTTTCAAATAAGCGCAAACATACACACATGAACACACAAGCAAGCACACAAACACAATTACAAATACACAAAAAGAGAGAAATATAGTGGGTTTGCACTTCCAATCTTTGCAAAGTATTGGACTTTCACTCTTTGCAAAGGAGGAACATAGAGATATACTCTATTGACCAGTAACAACATATTGATAAGCAAAATTACTCAATAACATAAATTTGCAATAAAAAAAGGAATCTTTACCTTCGAATAACTCCAAACACACGAAACTCGTCCTCAAGATCCCGCTCAGAAACTCGTGAATCCAAGTTACCCACATACACACGAGACATTTTATCAGAGAAACCTGTCACATAAACTCAATATTAACTTCAAAAATCTAATTTCTAAAATAAGCACAAAACATCGATCACAATGTCTAAGAAATCTACCAGCAAAATAACCAGGTAACTAATCATATCATACAATCCAAACAGAAAATAAAAAGAATTCAGAAAAGATATTTTCTAATTCATCCACTTAAATAAAGATCTTAAGCGCCAAAAATAAATTCATCGCAAACAACTTCCTAATCAACAAAATCTGAACCGTTCGTCAGATGATGAACGAGAGATGCACAAACACACGTGGAGGCTGGACAGAGAGATCTGAACCTGAAGATATTTGCAGAGAAGAAGATGAAGCCACCGGCAGCAGCAGCAGCGGCGTCGGCAGCAATCGCAGTGTTTCTCGTTAATTTGCTAGTACGCGTTAAGCTACTTAGGGTATCGGGATTTTCATTTTATATGCATCATTACAAGTTTACATGATGACCCTTTAACTTTAATTTATTCTAAATCTCCCCCACTCTATTCTTTTGTTTGCATTCTCATACCCACTTCTTTTTGTTCCCTCTTTTACAGTTCGTTTTTCATTCGAAAGACCGTAGGTAAGTTGAACACATCATTAAATTTCAAGGGTTTATAAATTGAACTTAAAACTATTTGAGTTAATAACTCTATATTTAGGGTGGGGCTATTTATAAAAAAGTCAGCGCTAAAATATCAATAAAGTTTAGTGAAGAAAATAGTATTAAATTGTTGAATTTTTTATTAATTATTAAAGATTTTTATTGCATGATTGGTGAAGTAAAAGCTTCTTGTGAGAAGTCAACGGTGCCGCTACACGACCCTGCCGGGCACAGGTCTAGAATCTTCACCACCACAGAGCTGCTTCCTTGGCAAGGGGTGCCAGCGTTTGTGCCACTTACACAGGTTACTTGATAATACTGCCTACATGCACCATAATGCTTCACTTGCTGCAGCTATCATCCATAACAAGCAGAAGCTGAAACCCAAAAACAAAAATCACGAACGCTTAACACAATCAAGCATGCAAAGAATGAGCTCTTGTCTGCTCAAGGCCAGGGCCAGAATCGTTATATATATATATAAGTCGAGGTTCATCCTAAAAATATATATATACAGAGATAAAATTTTATAGCGCAACACATTCCAAAATATTTTTTAAAAATTACATCATAAATAATGTGATATTGTTGAATTAGATGGTGGAATAATGCAATTAATTCACTTTAAAAATATTAATCACTTAATGAATAATAGATAGTATGTCATATTATGTGAGATAAAATTTTAAGATGGTCTATTATTTCTCAAATTTAGGCCAACGTCTAAAGAGCATGTAGATTCTAAAAAGCATGCAGATATTAGTTATAGGTGTAAAATATCAAATAGTTAAGGTTATAGCGGTCAAAATTATAAAATAATTTTTTTGGTGGCCTAAGTGAGGCCTACCTGGCTCCCTCAGTCTCTTTTGTCGACATCCACATGATTTTAGAATGAGAAAACTGATATTTGAAATGAAAAATCTGACACAATTGAAACAAAACAACCGTAAAATCATATAGTTGTTAATTAAAACAGTGACACTAGTTTTCAATTAACACTATAAAACTGCAAGGTTTTACAATTATTTTTGTCACCGATTTTAGAATATAAATAAAGAGAGTTCAATTCATGTAATTGGACAAAATTTTGTATTTTAACACTTTTTGTACAATATTACGGGTCAGCATTTTTAGAAGACGTGAACATTAACTTGCACCTAATAATTTTCCAACAAACAAGATATGAGGAGTGCTTACGCATGTAGGGGGGAGAGTAATAGGTTGCAGTCCAGTGATTTTGAGCTGATGCCATCTTAGAATTTAAGCATGAGAAGAGAATGAGGGCCATTTCCGAATTCTTCCGAAGCAATACTGCCATTGATTAATTTCAATTAAAGAATATAGTTGCTGCTAGCTCAAGACGAGTAGATGATCTTCGTGTCTGCAATTAAGCTATGAAGCTTTGAGGTTGGTGCTTTAATTATCGTGAAGCTAAGGGTATTTATAGGATTAGCGATTCACTAAACAAAATAATAATTTCATATTATGATGATAAGTACAATGTTTACAAACGTGATGTTATAGGTTTATTTTAAGATTATGTAATACAAAGTTTTTATTTGTAATTATCAAGGACGCATATGCAGGCCATGGGAAACTTAGAATGTAATTACATAACAAAAGATATCAAATCCCAGCAGCTTTGTACACATATAGCTTCATATGCAACAAAATATTTCTGTATTTTAGCCGAATATGACAATGGTTTTTAATATGGCTACAAAACTCAGCATTTTGATTGACTTAATTAATTGTTTGGGTTTAATTCTCTTGTACGTATAAAATCTCATGTACGGTTCTGTATATGCATGGCTTCACAAGGAAAATATTTCTGTAGATGGTTTCACAACAAAATATTTCTGTGTATGCATGGGTTTAATTCTCTTTTGTTTCTATGTGCATGGTTTCACAAGGAAAATCTGGTGACTTATCTTATAAATTACTTCTGTTCTTGCTTTTCTTTTCTTTTTCTTTTTTTTTTCCTTTTCGGTGGAGATTTACAATAGAAATTTACTAATATGTGCAATCAAATATGTCAAGACCTCCAAGAATATTAACTATGCTGTAGCACAGGTATAATATTTAAGCTTATAATGGGTCGGATCTACTTTCTCAAATACTTGAAAGAAAATCAGTATTACATAATAAATTTATTCGCAATATGAAATCTACCAAAACCTCCTATATTAGCTTCATCATAAAGCAACCTTTATACGTGAACCCATGCCATTCGGTATAGAAGAAAATGTTCCCTCACAAATGTATATTTGTGCGTGCTTAACTATGGAGGTTTAACGTAGATTGAATCTCAATTAAAATCCCCAAAGAAGTGTATGTTGTGTTTGACATATTCAAGTTAATGCACAAAATTAAAAAGCTCTTTTATCTAGCAGATCCCACGTAAGATATATTGAATGGACAAACGAAATTAGTGTTTATCCAATATTCATGGTAAAAAAAACTGCCTAGGGCTTAACTTTTCAGTTCTTGCACTCACTTGGTTTTAATTTTTGGAACAAACTAGCTAATCGGGATATGCAACACGTAATATGGGTTTTAAGCCTACTAAACAGTCTGATCAGATCTGCTTAATCTCTAACAGTTACAAATTACCAACACATATCCTTCTGGCATTCTCTATTCAGCCAGCCAAGACTCAACTTGTTTCCTTAATTAATCTTCCATGCACTGGGTTTATTATGCAGTTAATTTATGCACCAGGAATTGTAAGTGGTCTCATTCTCCTGCATTCATCATTTTTATCACTCTATTTCTTACTGTTGTTGTTATATTATTCACTGTATAAGAGTTTAAGCAAAATTATTCATTGCATAATAGCGATCTCATTCTCTAACAATTAACCCACGAGTGTAGTTCATCAAATGCAAATTTAAGCAATACTGTGCTGTTTTTTGAAACAGAACAAACAAACAAACAACAGTATATTTAATTGCTTCCATATGTATTCTGTAATGAGTAAGGAGGTCCGCTCTTAAGAATTTTCATTTAATTGTATACTCAATATTTAGTAACAAACATTATGTCATATGAAAATATTACCCAAAGTGAGCCATTATATTTTTTATATATTTGTCTATAAAGTAATTAATTTGAATGCGTTAGACATTGTTAAAACAGCATGTCTTTTAATTATACAGTTCTTCTCTCCTACATAAATCTGGCACTTTATAAACTGTGGATTGGAGTAAAGATAATTTCTTTTCTTTTCTTTTTTTTTTGGGTAAAATATAGCAAATTACAAACTGCATGTTGCCTCAATATGTATTTTGTATGGTTAGTGCGAATGTCTCCACTTAAGAATATTCATGTAGGACATGTCATAATTGCTGCAGATTTGTAATGGCTTCATTCAACAACATTGGAAGCAGAAACATTTCAAGCCAATTTACAATCATTGCTTTTGTAGTTCTGTACTAGATAACGTTGCACATGCATATGAATTTAATCAGTTTCTTAACTCCCCTTAATTCATCGTATAACTTCATTTTTTTTTTTAAACATATAAAATTCAGTGAAATAAGGCACACTGAATCAGGAAATAGCAACAATAACAGAGCAAAAATGTCTCGAGAATTCGAACCAGCTTCATATAAACCCAAAAAGATCCTCATAACTGGAGCTGCTGGGTTCATTGGCTCTCATGTCACCAACAGACTCATAAAAAATTACCCTGATTACGAGATTGTAGCCCTTGACAAGCTTGATTATTGCTCGAGCCTCAAGAACCTTCATCCTAGTCGCGCCTCACCGAATTTCAAGTTTCTCAAGGGTGACATTACTTGCGCTGATCTTATGAATTACCTCTTGGTTTCAGAGGGCATTGATACCATTATGCACTTTGCTGCTCAAACCCATGTAGATAATTCCTTTGGCAACTCATTTGAGTTCACAAACAACAACATTTATGGGACACATGTACTACTGGAAGCATGCAAGGTCACAGGGCAGATCAAGAGGTTCATTCATGTTAGTACCGATGAAGTTTATGGCGAAACTGACATGGAGAGTGACATTGGCAATCCTGAAGCCTCTCAATTGCTGCCCACAAATCCTTACTCTGCAACGAAAGCTGGGGCTGAAATGCTCGTCATGGCTTATCACAGATCTTACGGCCTGCCAACAATTACTACTAGAGGCAATAATGTGTATGGCCCTAACCAATTCCCGGAGAAACTAATACCAAAATTTATTCTTCTCGCAATGAAAGGACAGCAGTTGCCGATTCATGGGAATGGCTCAAATGTAAGAAGCTATTTGTATTGCGCTGATGTTGCTGAGGCATTTGATGTGATACTCCACAAAGGGGTTATAGGGCACGTTTACAATGTTGGCACTAAGAAGGAGAGAAGCGTCCTTGATGTGGCAGCGGATATATGCAAGTTGTTTAAACTGGAAGCCGAAAAAACTATACGTAATGTTCAAGATAGGCCTTTCAATGATCACAGATATTTCTTGGATGATCAAAAGCTTAAGAGACTAGGGTGGAAGGAAACAACACCATGGGAAGAAGGGCTAAAGTTGACACTAGAGTGGTACAAAAAGAATCCTCATTGGTGGGGCGATGTAACGGGTGCCCTGTGCCCTCACCCGTCAGTCATATTGCTCAAGGACGCCTGTGAAAACGATAACGCATTTTTCTTGCATAACGGGTATGAGATTTACGGCCGGTCAGGGCTGAAATTTTTGATATACGGCGGGACTGGATGGATTGGGGGACTATTGGGAAAGTATTGCAAAGACAAAGGGATAGCATTTGAGTTTGGAGCAGGAAGATTGGAAGATAAAAATTCTTTACTTGACGACATGAAGAGAGTAAGGCCAACTCACGTGTTGAATGCAGCCGGGCTTACGGGGAGGCCCAACGTTGATTGGTGTGAATCTCACAAAGTCGAAACCATTAGGACTAATGTGATGGGCACTCTAACTCTAGCCGATGTTTGCAAAGAGAAAAATATATTGATGATGAACTTCGCGACTGGCTGCATATACGAGTATGACTCTCTGCATCCTCAAGGTTCAGGTATCGGATTCAAGGAGGACGAGAAGCCAAACTTCACCCGTTCTTTCTACTCCAAGACAAAGGCTATGGTAACTTTCATATCTTATCTTGAAATTGTCATATTGGTTATTTATATCAAATGTTTGATAAATTTTCAGGTTGAGGGGCTACTCAAAGCATATGAAAATGTTTGTACTCTGAGACTCCGAATGCCAATCTCTTCTGATCTAAGCAACCCGCGGAACTTTGTAACGAAGTTGGCGCGTTACAACAAAGTTGTGAACATTCCGAATAGCATGACCGTGTTGGACGAGATGTTACCAATCGCCATTGAAATGGCAAGAAGGAACTGCAGAGGAGTGTGGAACTTTACAAATCCAGGAGTCATAAGCCACAATGAGATATTGGAGCTTTACAAAAAGTACATTGACCCTCAATTGAAATGGTCCAATTTTAGCTTGGAAGAGCAAGCCAAAGTGCGTGTGGCTCCAAGAAGTAACAACGAAATGGATGTTACAAAGCTAAAGAAGGAGTTTCCTGAAGTGCTGTCAGTTAAAGATTCAATCATCAAGTTCGTGCTTGAGCCCAACAAGAAGAAAAAATAAGGACACGTGCTGGCTGCATTATTTGGACATTGGAGAGAATTTTAGCTGAAATTTAAAAGTCGCTTGATTGTTCACTTTTGTTCGTTTGTGGGTGTTCTGTGTTCATCCCTCGTGTATCCTGAATCGTGATGAGAAAGAAATGTACAATGAAGCAGTTTTAGATCAATACATAGACCTTCCAATTTATTGAAGATTAAACTAAATAGGATCAAAATTAATACATTTTCTTCGGCCCTTTTTGTCATTCTCAGCGGGGGACATTCACTTCTGCTCCAAATATTAGTTATTAAATTGAAGGCCACTAAACGCTGATGCGGCTATTTCTAAATTATAAATACAAAGATTCGCCCATTGTGTTGAATCTTTCAAACGGGACCGCACAATAAATTAATAAAGAACAGGTATTTTGATATCCTTCGAAATATCTCGTCAAATCTTTTTTTTTTTTCTTCTAATTAAAATTATCTAAACAACTAAGATAAATTAATTTATTTCTTATTTTAAATAAAATTTCAATTAAATGATTAATAAATTTATAATTTTTTTTACACCCACCTCATTTTCTAATTTATATTTATATTTTAAATTTAATTAAAGAATATTTTTTTTAAAGAAAATTATAAGAGTTTAGATTTATGGAGATAGAAATTATATCATAAGAAGAAAATAGTTCAAGATTTTAGGACTTATTTATATATGTTTATAAATAAAAAATTAAAATAAATACTTATTTTAAGAATGAAATTTTATGGAATGATGATTAATTTTAATATATATAAGCTTGTATATTATATATTAAAATGAGGATATTTTAGAAAATAAAACTCAAAAGTAGTGTTATAAGATTTTATAAGGGTGTTAAAAGCTGCACTCATTAATAAAACCAATTAAAATATCAAATCAACACAAACACTACAGTGGAATCATTGTTTAATATAATGTACATACACCAGATTGTAAACACATGTTGAGACTGGTTTGATGTATAATATCAAACAAATAAACTCTAAGACCTAATTCTAGTTAAAAACTGATTAATGAACTTTCAAAATGTACTCACTAAAATTGTTCTCATTTCCTAAGTTTTTTATTAAATTTTGTTTAAGCTCTATCCTACGTCTTAGTTTTCTAAGAAGTTTGGGTTAATGATTGAGAAGTATAAGTGTGCAAACCTCCAAATCTTAGCTTAATTTATAGACTCATTGCTCTAAGTAGGTGGCTTTTAATAAACAAATCGATACTGTAGAGTTTTTTTTTTTTTTTCGATAGAATTGAAAGCTTGGCTACAGATATAAGTGTTCTAAGTGCGTCATTTTTAATAAACAAAACTCACAATGTGAGATGAAGTGAAAATTGGATATAGTATCATACATAAACTTCAAATTTAAGAATTTATTTTGTTAAACGTTTGAAATTTAAAATTTCATTCATTTCAATTTTTTTTAACTTTTATCTTAATAAAAAAAATTGAATGAAAAATAAATATTATATTTAAAAAAAATATTTCTATAAAATATACTTATTTTTTAAATTATAAAATTTAATTTTTTTCTTTAATTTACAAAGACGTAAAATTCAAGTAACTGTATTTAAGATATTTTTATTTATTTATTCATTCAAAACGTATCGATAATGGATTAATGCGGCAAGTTGTGTGAAGTGAGGAATTAAATGTTGTGGATGAGATGGTTTAGATTTTAGAAAGAAAGAAAAATAAAAAAAAAAAAAAATTAGAAAGGGATGGTGCAAACATGTTTTACGATCAAAATGATTGAAGCGACAAGATGCAGTCTCCATTAATACACTTTTGATTTTAGTGGAGGGGGCTCCAGCAGTCAGTACTCCACGGAATCTACGTCCTCTTTTAAGCTTGGAGGAAGCGAGTGCGTGTGATAATGCCGCAAAGTTGGTATTTATTAACAAATAAACAAAGAAATAAAAAAAGCAATAGAAATGGAATCGTCACTCATCGTGTCTCACGCCGTCACGCGGACTCTCAATTAGTCAGTCTGTATCCATCACTTTTCGTTTAGAAAACGAAAAGTTCAAAATGGATTGCATTACGGCCCTAGTGGACTGAAAAAACAAAACAACAACATTACTATTGATTTTTTTTTTTAATTATTTAAAATGTGAGGTGGAGAATGATTAAATATATTATTAGTTCTCTATTTTTGTCCGAATTCAAATTCAATGATTTGTAAAAGATAAAATTATTTAAAATTACTCAACTAAATTCTTTGTGTCAAATTTGTCTAATACAACACTTCCGTGCACCCTTGATTACCTATCATATATAGTTGAAGCTGAAAAATCTCAAATATTTTATATTTTTTTGTTGAACCTTAAGCTTTCATCTTTATCCCCCAACTTATAATATATAACGTACAATATTATAAAATATGGAGTATCAATATCTAAAAATTTAGAAATGTAAAGGAAAACTAAAGTTTTTAATGGAGATCGAGTGAAGTGTTGAACAAAAAACAGTTGTATTTTATTAGATATACGTTAAGAAGGATCTCATGGATTTAGCTTTTGTTATATATATATATATATATATATTGTAAGAAAATATTATACAATGACATCTTATTTTTTAGTAAGAAAAGATTTTCTTTTTCTTTGAAAAAAAAATGAGATTAGAAAATTAAACAAGTAATGACATCTACTGATACTAACAAGCGAACTACTGATATTAACAAAATGTTTGAGTGGATTAATTAATGGTGCTATTATTCGTAATGATTGGGGAAGAAATCAGAATAACCCCGAGCAGACTACTATGACCAGATAGTTATTTGATGAGCTCACACAGAGCACCTCGATCAGGTGGTTATTTGGCTAACTCGAGCACATCACCTCGACCAAGAGTTTATCTGTGATCTCGACCAGATTATTATCTAGAGAGTCTGAGCAGATTATCTCGACCAGGTGAACAGATCATCTAGTGCAGATCACCTCTACCAGAAAAACAGATCATCTAGAGTAGATTATCTCGACTAGGTGAACAAATCATCTAGAGCAGATGATTGTCTGGTAACTTTGAGCAGAACACTTTGACTAGGGGGTAATTCTAATTACCTCGACTAAATATGTACAATAGATGATAATTATTAATCATTATTGTTGATCAATTATTATGATAAATGTTATTTAATGATCATTATTATGTTTATTATAGTACTTATTAGTACATCAATTATGATCATGGGGTTGCGGTAATTATGACAATTCATTTCGATAGATTTATTTATTTTGGAGATCTCTTCCATGAAAAACGGACTCTTCTCCTCTAAGGAAAATAAATCATTTTTTTTATTGATCCGACAGGAAAAAACCCTCAGTTAGAAGTAAATATAAATGAAACCGCATGAGAATTGGTAAAGGTTTTTCTCATACCTGATTACTGACTTGAGCGTCGGAGGGTTCACGCTGGAAAAACTTCTGGCGCCTCTGACCGTCTTTTGTGATTTCAAGTAATTGACAACAATCTGCAAGCATTAGCAGACGTCCATAGTGATTGGCAAGCCGCTTCCCCAAAAACAAATTTAATGATGATGTTGAAGTCTGATACGACAAAGAGATTTGCTCGAGGTAAAGGCGACCAGATTTTCGACATCAACATTTGGCGCCGTCTGTGAGGAACGGTACAAAAAGTCAGCTTATTATTTCTTTATATTCCATTTAATATAAGCATTAAACTAATTGAAGTGTATGAATATATATAGTTAAATGTTCCTACATTACTGTTATGTATAGGAAAAAATTAGATATTAGAATATCTATATTTGTTTTATTCAAACAAATGTTTATAATTCATATGGTATAATTACTAATAGCTGCTGAAAAGTGTTAGAATTATAAAAAGTTAGCACAAATTGTTAAGGCCAAGTGCTGGCATGTGGTTAACTCTAATTACTTCATTGGGTATAAAATGCTTATATGCGACTAAGAACAAAATAACATATTTTTTACACATAATGTGAGATTTAGTACATATAACTTTGAATAAAATGATGCAATAAAAATTTCATTCTTTGTTTTTCTTTTCTTATCGAATTTTCTCTGAAGCGGGTGAAGAGATTGGAAGCTATAAAACCTTAACTAATAAGAGTAGCTTAAAATTACTTTAGTTACTAAAAGGTTGGAAGCCTAAAAGTCTTCTATAGGCAAGACATAGGACCTTAAACTAATAATAGTTGCTTGAAATTGCTTAAGTTAGTAAATAGTTAAAAGACTTGAAGTCTCAAAGCCTGCTCGAGATAAGACAAAAATAAAAAATTTTGCCTAGATGTGCTCGACTAGATGAAAAACGAACAAATAACTAATTTCAAAATTTTTTTTTTGGAAATACTTTAAGACAAATAAAAAGACTTAAAGTCTCAAAGGCCGTTTGAGGCGAGACAAAAAGCCGAAGTTTATCAAAACTCATTTGAGCAGATAAAGCTCTAAAAATAATCTAAGGCCAGAAGTTTCAAAGCTTGATCGAGGTGAGACGAAGTGCCAAATTTAGCCAGAATAAGGCTCAAGCAGATTAAGCTCTAAAAGCAAGCTAAGACCAAAAGTCTCAAAGCCTTCTCGAGGCGAGATGAAGAGTCAAGCGAAGCCATAATTGGCCGAGTAAATTAAGCTCCTAAATTAAGCTAAGGTCAGAAGCTTCAAAGCCTGATCGAAGTGAGACAAAGAAGCAAGTTTAGCCCGAGAAAGGCTCGAGTATATTAAGCTCTAAGAATATGTTAAGGCTATAAGTCTCAAAGCCTGTTCGAGGTGAGACAAAGAGCCAAGTTCAACCAGAATAGGCTCGAGCAAATTAAGTTCTAATAAAATACATGAAGTTTCAAAGCCTAATCAAGGTGAGACAAAAGTAAAAATTTTTGCTAAAGCTTGATTAATTCAAGCAGATTTAAGCTCTTGAAAATACTTTTAAGGCAATAAAAAAGCTTGAAGTCTTAAAGTATGCTCAAGACGAGACAAGAGTCTTACCTAAGTATGCTCGACTAAACGAAAGATGAACGAATAATTAGTCTCGAAAATATTTTTAGTCAAACAAAAAGACTTGAAGTACTTAAAGTCTACTCAAGACAAGATAAAGTCAGAGTTTGCTAATCTTGCTTAATCAGATTAAATCGAGCAGACGATCAATTATGAATAAATTCTGAAGTAAATAAAAGACTTTAAGTCTCAAAACCCGCTTTATATGATTACGCGAGCAGGAAAATAGTAAAATGCATGTACAGGTTTTGTCTGTAATAACGCTAATTCAAACAGCCTGAACTAAGTCACCTCGAGGTTACTTTAAATTTTATATAGTTTCTGGTTCTGATTCGTTAAAACTCTCAACACTAGAAACTAGGGGACTGGTATTTGGGGAAGAAATCAGAGTGACCTCGAGCAGACTACTATTACCATATAGTTATTTGATAAGTTAAAATAGAATACCTGATCAGGTGGTTATTTGGCTAACTCGAGCATATTATTTCAACCAAGAGTTTGTCTGTGAACTCGACTAAATTGTTATCTAGAGAGTCTGAGTAGATTATCTCGACCAGGTGAACAGATCATCTGGTATAGATTACCTCAACCAGATGAACAGATCATCTGAAATAGATTATCTTGACCAGGTGAACAGATCATCTAAAGCAAATGATTGCCTGGTAACTTTGAAGAGAACACTTTGACCAGTGGGTAATTCTAATTACCTCGACTAGATATTTACAATAAATGATAATTATTAGTCATTATTGCTGATTAATTATTATGATAAATGTTATTTAGTGATCATTATTATGTTTATTATGATAAATGTTATTTGTTTTGAGAATCTCTTCCATGGAAAATAGACTCTTCTCCTATCAGGAAAATAAATCATTTTTCTTGTTGATCCGACGGGAAAAAACTATTTACTATAAGTAAATATAAATGAACCCGCACGAGAAGAGGTAGAGGTTTTTCCCATACTCGGTTACTGACTTGAGCGTTGGAGGATTCACGCCGAAAGTTTAATCGTCTTTTGTGATTTCAAGTAATTGGCGACAATCTGCAAGCATTAACAGGCGTCCTGATGCTGAAATCTGATACGACAAAGAGATTTATTCAAAGTAAAGGCAACCAAATTTTCAACATCGGCACATAACATGAAGAGTTAGCTATATCAGCTACTGATACTAACACGCGAACTACTGGCTGTTCACCAAATATTATTCTCTGTCAACTTATAGGAGTAAAGAAGTAGAAATTATAGCTCCAGCCAAATAAGTGATGACCTCAACCATTCTGAGCATGGCCCCTCACTCAAAATGAGATTTCGCACATGTGTTTATAATAATGTATGATTAAGATTTAAGTATATATTATTTATTTTATTAAATAATTATTAATCACAATATTATAAAAACTTTAATTTAATATTAAATCTAAATTTTTAGTGCACTTGAGAAAGAGTGAGAGTTTTAGAGAGTTTTGAATTATATAATATTATTATTTAAATTATAATTTATATTATATAATATTATTATTAATATATTTATAATCAAATAATTATTAAAATAATTAAATATTAAATTATATATATATTTTTTTTAAAAAAAATATTCGGGACACATCTGTTTCACTTGCACTCCGTATCGCAAGTGAGAAGACTCGCGGGGAGAAGACTCCCAACCTTATCATTGTAATTTCTAAGCTCGTGAACTTGCACCAATGGTATGATAACAAGTTGGAGTGAGTTGAATTCTTAAGATTTTTTTTTGGATTTTTCTATTCTGAGGGCCCACGTATATTCATGTAAATGAATCACATGGTTCCGCCGCTGGCGTCACGTGTTTTATGACGTTCAGGTCTCAGGCCAACTCCTCAGCGAGCGTACATCTAAAATGCTTTCTTCAGTAGTAATTAATTATACTCAAAATTGAACCACATGCGCACATCAAATTTTATCATGGTATAAATAATTTATTTGTACACAACAAGGACAAATTCATGTGATATTACAAAATTGATTGAATTAAAACATAATCTCCTTTGGGGGTATTGCTCTTTTCTTGTTGTAAATGGCAGTGATGCAATTTTCATATATTATTTGTCTCTTTGCATGATGTTTCCACGTTAAAAACGGACCCAACCCATCACACTTTCAGATCCAAGTCACTTCACTCCACATCTATCCTGTCCGAATCTGAAAGAGAGAGTGAAAATAATGGAATTTTCTGGCGAAAAATTCGATGTAATAGTGGTGGGTGCAGGCATCATGGGCAGCTCAGCTGCCTACCAACTAGCCAAACGAGGCCAAAAAACACTACTGCTAGAACAGTTCGATTTCTTGCACCACCGTGGCTCCTCACACGGCGAGTCACGCACAATTCGAGCTACTTACCCAGAAGATTATTACCACCCCATGGTCCTTGAGTCTTCTCTTTTATGGGAACAAGCTCAATCTGAAATCGGCTACAAGGTCTACTTCAAAGCCTGTCAGCTCGACATGGGCCCATCCGAAAATAAGTCTCTCCGCTCTGTCATTGCCGGCTGTCGCAAAAATTCGGTCCCACATCAAGTACTCGACCACCACCAAGTGCTAGAAAAATACTCCGGCCGGATTGAGATACCGGAGAATTGGGTCGGTGTGGCGACTGAGCTTGGTGGTGTAATCAAACCCACCAAGGCCGTGTCCATGTTTCAGACACTAGCCATTAAGAATGGAGCAGTGCTCAGAGATAACGTGGAGGTAAAAACTGTACTAAAAGTAAAAGACGCTGTTAAGGGAGGAGTTACTGTGGTTACCAGTAATGGTGAAGAGTTCTGGTGTAAAAAATGTGTGGTAACTGCCGGTGCTTGGGTGGGAAAGTTAGTTAAAACGATTAGTGGGCTTGAATTGCCTATACAAGCCGTGGAGACAAGTGTGTGTTATTGGAGGATTAAGGAAGGTCATGAAGCTGATTATGCTGTCGGCGGCGATTTTCCAAGTTTTGCAAGCTATGGTGATCCTTACATTTATGGCACGCCGTCGTTGGAGTATCCAGGGCTGATTAAGATTGCGTTGCATGGCGGGTATCCGTGTGACCCGGATAGGAGGCCGTGGGGACCCGGACTGTTGTTGGATTCGTTGAAGGAGTGGATTCAAGGAAGGTTCGCCGGTAGGGTTGATTCAAATGGTCCTGCGGCTACTCAATTGTGCATGTATTCAATGACACCGGATGAGGATTCCGTGATTGATTTTCTGGGTGGGGAATTTGAGGAGGATGTGGTGGTTGCCGGTGGGTTTTCCGGCCATGGGTTCAAGATGGCTCCGGCTGTGGGTAGGATATTGGCTGATCTTGTGCTCGGTGGGGAGGCACAAGAAGTGGAGCTACAGCACTTTAGGATAGGAAGGTTTAAAGAGAATCCTAAAGGCAATGTCAAAGATTATGAAAAACAAGTTAGCTTCAGTGTCCATCCACAGTGAGCCGCTTGATATTAGTCTTTCTTGAAATCGCATTTGCAGTAATCCATGTAACCAACATTGGCACATTAATGGTGGTGATGGGTATCTATCTTATTTTGTTTATGTTGCATAATCAATAAATAAAAGGGTCTCAGGCAATTCAACAATAGATTACTCGTGCATCACCAACATTCGGCAATAGTAGTTGAATACACTGTAATCAAATCAAAACCTAAATGTAAGAAGTGTACAATTTGCTGCAAAACTATATCGGCGCCGCTCGTTCATTAACTGAAAAACCTTTTTACTCAGTAGAATTTTGTAACAGTGACAGCAGTTACATTCATTCAACCTTTTGGTTGGGTACAAATGAAACAAAAAAAATTCTCAATCTATCATGTATAATAGTAACAAAAGATTTTTGCTTATTTGGATGCAACCAAGCAATCCAGAGATTTATGTAACTAAAAATGGGAAATCACAGTTTGCCTGGTTGAGCTAAATAATCAATCAATCTGACCACATCTAGACAGAAAAACTAGTTAATTAATTAATTATACAGATGAGCTCGATGCTCATTTTGAAGTATAATTATGTTGGAAATGCCAGCAAACCTGAAGACAAGGAAAATCAGGAATCTTTCAGCATACAAAGAATTACAAAAACTTACCAGATCATGACATTCGAATTAAAATAATCAATCAAACAACATTCCTTCACATGTTAAACCATATATCCAATAGAGAAAGAATGGGTATCTATAATTTAAAAGAAGGATTACTCACCAGTATGGCTTGTCAAAATACAAAATTTGCTATAAGTGTGTGCAATACAGCCCAATAGACTATAATACTGAGCCGTAAAGCAGGTTGTCGCATGAGTGCCCGATCACAAGAAACCCTGGAAGAATAGATATGTAAGAAAATTTATGTCAACCTCTGCATCTGGATAAGCCCCAAATCAAAATATTAAGCACAGAAGAAGAGTAAAAAGCCTTACCATAAGCCATCTATCATGTCTGTTACAGGTCTTGTACATCTTGGGACTATTCTTGATGTAGTAAGTGACTTGAAACCATGAACTAAAATGGAACAAAGTAAAATACATATATCATGTGCTCAGTCAATTATATGGACAACTAAGAAAAGCAAAGATAAAGGAAACAAGGGTATCAGTTTAGGCTTACCTTTTTCGTCATCTTCGTCTTCTAACCTACCACTAGCACTACCCGGTTCCATATCTATTGCAATAGCAACTGGATCATTGTTATTGACTTTCCGTAAACTGCGAACTTGAGATGTAGTAGAGGACCCAGGTGCTGCCCACTTGTTTTTCTGTGCACAAAATTCAACCAAGATTGAATGGTTTAGGCATGATGATATATACACATTTATGCACTTCCTATATAAAGATTTCTTTTCTCATTCTATACATTAAACCATGACACAAGTTTCAATATGGTTTCCATACATCATACTTCACTTTTATAACTAATTTTTAAAATGCGATGGATAGTTAAGCAATATCAAGAAAATAACATGTCAGATTACTCACCACAGGTTCAACTTCCAAAATTTCAGAGGTCAAACTAGTTGCCCGGCCTGAATTTCCAACACCTTCAAGCATGTTAATATGTGCATCCTTCTCACGTAAAGAATTCTGAAGAAGTTCTTCTTTGCGAGTTAACTCTTGAACTTTGTTCCTTTCCACTTGCAACAATGTGTCCTGGCTTTGGGCCACAGCTCGCAGATCCTCAAACTCAGATATAATTCCCGAAATCTTTTTCTGAATTATTTCCTTGTACTCATGAACCTGACTGCCTTCTTTTTCAAGATGCACATCCTGCACCCCAACCTGAGAAATCAAGGAGTCAAACCAAGAAATAAACTCCTGGATTTCATTTAAATCTCTCCTGTTATTCATCTGTGATGAAGCAAGAACTTCATTGGTGCATCTAGTGACCTCCTGTCTCAAGAAAGAGATCTCAGCATCACGATCTTGTAATCGTAATTCAAGCTTTTCCACCTCACTGAGAAGAGTTTCAGACATAAGATGAAGCTCATCAAACTTGCTCACGGTGACAGAAAGTCTTTTTGCAATCTTTCCACGAGAAGCTTCAAGGTTCTCTAAATCTAAGTTCTTTTGTTGCACAACTTTTTCCAATTCCACAAGTTTTTTCTTCATCTCTTCTATTTGATTCTCCTCCTCGTCAAGTGCTTGCATTAGAGCCTCAATTTCTGGAATCAAAAGATAGCATTCACATTTAAAAGATTTACATAATTTAGCTACTAAATAACATTTGTTTTAAGCTTCAAACTTGACAAAACTGACCTTGGTCTTTGGCAGCTAGCACCCTGTCCTTTGACTCCAAGAAGATGGCTTGCTCATCTTGCAACTCCTTCAATCTCTCCTCCAATAAACCTCGTTTCTCCTCCACAACCTTCACTTGCTGCTCCATATCAAATATCCGAGTTTCTGCAGATTGAACATCTAGTGAATATCTTCGTGCAGCAGCTTCAGCTTCCTTAATTTGACCAACAAGCTCTGAGCAAATTCTGTCTCTTTGAATGTCCTTCTCCTGAAGCTCTCTCTTCATATTTGCAATGGTGATTTTCATTTCCTTAAGGTTTGCATCTTCAAATTCAGTTTTCATCATAGCAAAATCCTTCATAGTGGATAATAATTTGTCTGCAATAGCCTTGATAAATTCCTCAGAGGACAAATGGGTCTGACTGCCAAATGGAAGTCCTGCTTCACCAATTGTTGCAGGATTCAAGGTCATTCCCAAATCTCCTGCAACCAAATTACTTCCTACCAGACCTGCTTTTCTGTTTTCAATTTCCATGATCGAATTAGCACATGCTTCATAAAGCAAGGCAATGTTTCTGCGTAACACCACATTATCTGAGTCCTTTTCTTTTTCAACAGACTCCAAACGTGCAATGTCTCTCTTCAAGGCTTCAAATGAATTTTTCTGGGACGTCAACTCTCCACAAAGGATATCCGTTACTTTAAACACATTGCTAGCTTTATCATGTAATATCTTAGGGTGCTTGTGCAACTTCTCTCTTAAAGCACCAACATTACTCATCAATTCTTGCAAAGTAATTCCAATAGAACTACAGACTTCAGCCATTACAGTGTCATCCACATAGTCTGGTGCCTTGGAACCTGGCCATGAATCCATAAATAGAATATTCTCCTGAAAAGGAAAATTCATGTAGGAAGAAGTGTTAAAAATGAAAAAAATTTAATTGACAATATCATGTTAAAAACAAGCAGTTCAGAGAATTTAAATGTCAGCTAAGCAAAGAGGTTTGTGTTCCATACAAAGCTAATGATGGATGAAATTACACGATGATCAGAAAAAAAAATTGTAGGAACATATAATAAATGTAACAATGAAATAGGTGCCTCGTGTTGCACAAGTAGAAAGAGGTGCACAATGAAACACTGTTCACCACAACAATACCTTGTCTATTGAATTGCTGGAAGCATAGCCATGTGCACTTGTAATGGGTGTGTCAACCACATCAGAAGCATCGCCTTGCTTGAGACATGACTGAATGTAAGCCTCCAAGTTGAGCACAAATTCCAAGTCCTTGGATAAAACATCAGCCAGTAAACTATCAATATCAAAAAAGTCCTTCTTGAGTTCATTTACCCCGGACTTTAACATCATCATTTCAGAATATTGTTTCTGTTTGCCCTCAGAGAAAACTGTAGATAACCTGTCAAGATGTGAGCGCGCATCAACTTTGGCAGCCTCGGCTAAATCTCTTTCCTTGGAGATTTCAGAGAGTTCACTGGCAACTTTTTCCAACTCCTCCTGGAGAATATCATTTCTCTCTTGAACCTCATTCAATTCTGCTAGCAGTAGCTCTGCTGCCCTTCTAGATTTCTTCAATTCTTGTTCAGAAGAAGCTAGAGCTGCATGCAGATCATGGAATTGTTTCCCTATTTGTTCCAACTTCTCAACTGGAGCACAGTTAGTAACTTCACCACCAACATCAATGCCACCTAAGGCATTCGTCATTACATTCAAAATATTTTCTCTCTCCTGCAACAACCGCTCAGCTTCAGTCAGACGATTCCTCAAGAACAATCTCTCAGATTCTAAGGCATCCACCATCTCAGGGTAAGTGGATAAATCCCTAATTTTCTGTTCATAATCTACAAGAGCATTTTCCCTGTGGCTGATCTCAGACTTGAAGTGTTCCAATTCATTAGTCATCTGTTCCAAGGTTTGTTTCAAACTATCCCGCTGTTGAACAACTGACTTCCCTTTTCTAACAGCAACATTTAACTTCTCCCTCAGAGAAGCTGACTTCTGCTCCTCCTGAGCAAGTAGTTCCTGCAACTCCACCCTTTTTTTATCAAGTGCTGCAACTTCGCAAATGAAAGACTGCTGCTTCTCCATGTATGAATCTCTCTCATCCTTCACATGCATTAGGTTAGCTAAAGCATCCTCCAGATCTTTCTCCAGATGTGCTCTATCAGAGTCCTTAAAAATTACAACGTCTCTGTTTCCAGATTTATCAAGGCTTGCATCTGCTTCTTCAGTGCAGTGCTCATCAAATGTATCCTCAAGCACAGATTTTGGCACGGAAAGGGTCAAGTAGTGCTCTATAAGCTTCCTCAGTAGAACCTCCAAGCACTCAGTGCTACTGTCACAAGAAACCAATTCTTTCGCACTAGGATCTTGCAGTGCATCACTAACCAAACCCACCAATCCACGTATCCCACTTTCAGTGGTTTCGATGTGCCCCTCAATTCCAACCCTCTCTTCCAATTTCTCCTGTAAATCAGTCATTTCATTCAGCAGTTTTTCCTTCTCAAGTTCAGACTGGACCAACTTTGCTAATATTTTCTCATGATCACAGTTCAGAATCTCCATTCTTTCAGAAAGCTTCTCCCTCTCATGAACAACAGCTTGGAGGTCTGCCTCAAGCTCAGATATCCTCTTTTGTGACTCCTCCAGATCAGCAGTAACAGATCGACAATAGTCTTCTAGGTTTTCAATCTTATGATGGAGAGAATACCTATCATTATTAGCATCCAACAATGCAGTCCCTAACCACTCAATCCTATCCTCAGGTTCCATAGACCGCAAGTGTGAAGGCATATTGATTCTGTCCAAAAGTTCTTCCCATCTCTGCACCAAGTAGTTTCTCTCCATTAAAGATTGTTCGAGCATTTCATTTTGTTCAGCCAACCCATAAAACTTGCTTTGCAGCTCTTCATATTTTCTCCTCATATCATCCCCTGAACTTGAGCTTGGTGGTGCATCTTCTTTCCAGGCTTCTGTAACAACAAAACCAGAATCAGAGTGGGAACCTCCCACGGAACTCTTCTGATCCCAATCAGTAACAGGCAAAGAGTTTCCAGTAACTGATCGTGCTAACCAATCAACTTTTTCTATTATATCCCTTGAATGAAATTGTTCTGGTAAATCAAGGTCTTCCATTATCTCTTCAATTCTCTGGAGTACAGAGTCTTTGAGAAGGAATGACTCTCTTAAAGCAGTAGCTGAGTTGCGAATGTATGAAAGCTCAGATTCAAGAGCTTCCACGCGGTCGCCTGCTTCCATATTAGAAAGTTTTGTTTCTAGCTCATGAAGTCTAGCATCTCTCAACTGCAGCTCTTGCTTGCATTTCTCAAGTTCCTTCGAGGATTCAGCCAGAGACTGCTTCAGACTATCACGCTGCACAACCAACCCTTTCCCCTTAGAAACAGCAATGCTAAGCTTCTCTCTGATAGAAGATATCCGCTGGTCTGACTGTTCAAGTTCACTTACTTTTTCCTGTAATTCAGATAGCGAGACGGCAAGGGCTTCTTCTGCCTGCCTTAAACTTTCTTTGAGAACAAGGATTTCAGTTTCATGCTGAAGCTTCAAAGCATTTAATTGGTTTATCTTTTCCTGCTGTTCCGTCAATTCCATGCCCATAAATCCAAACTCTTCTCTTGACGAACTCACCTGTTCACAAGCCTCTTTATACCTCTGAACAAGTGAAGACACCAATGATTCAAGGTGTGAAAAAGGTGTTTTATCTAAGTCAGTCTCGGTGTTTTCCAGTTTTCTTACACACTCAACATTTTCTATTAACTTCTGGATGGCATCGGAATCGAGGCATCTTCCATTCAATACCTCTATATCATTTGTTCTACTAATCAACTCTGACTTAAGTTCAATGTTTAAAGTTTGGAGCTCCAGTCTCTCACCCAGAAAATTTTCCAGTTGCTCAACAATTGTCTTATACTTGATGTAGTCAATGGGATCAGATAGAGCCCCAACTTGAAAGTTCATCTGTGATTCATCATCCATAGACCCAGCAGAATCAATTACAAGTTTCCTGAGATCACCATAAACTGTATGCAACATAACAGAAGCTGATTCATTCTTTCTAAACAAATCGTTGAACTTCTCATTTACTTCTTTGTATGAACTACAAACTTTTTCATGTTCTGAATGCACAGTTTCTAATTTCTCCTGCAGATCCTCAATCAACTTGATGGCAGCATTTACAGAAGCATCAACCCGACTTTTAGCATCCAAGCCATCATTGTTTTCTGTGCTGGCAGAGATTGACACTCCTCCAGTAAACTCATCAAGCTTTTCCACCGTTTTAACAATCTGAGTAATGATAGAATTCCATTCTCGTTCAAGTATCAATGTCCTCTCAGACGCTTCCTTCTGCAAACTTTCTACTTGATATTCTAGCATCAAAATCTTCTCATCTGAATTTTGCTGTAAATCATGGAACTGACTCAGCAATTCACTAACTCTTGATTGGTGCTCGCTTAATTGTTCACCAACCTCATGATATTCTGCTTTCAGACTAAGGTCTTGTTGTTTGTAGTCCTCAACAAGAACCTGAAGCTCATCACTCTTTGCTTCAACTCCAGATGCATGTTGTTTTATGGCTTCATACAAAACTCCAAGCTCAATGTTCGCTGCTTCCAAATTGTCACTGTGCTCCTTCAAAGCTTCATATTCAACCTTGAACTTCCCGACTGCGACATCAGAAATTTTTCTAAGCTCCTCTTTTGCATTCTCAGCATCCAGGTGAAACTGCTGAAGCAGTGCCCTCAATTTCCATGTATGCTCTTTTATTGACATAAATGCATCTGATGGTGACAGATTTTCAGTCGCAGCCTTCTCCTCTGTCTCAAGTTCATCATGATGCACCTTTGACTCAAATGCTTGAATCAGTTTGGATACCGCAGGTGAAGGCGCTTTACCACCAGACCCATTAAAAGAAGTAAACTCAAAGTGCATATTTTCAACAGCTTTTTCAAGGTCCTGCAGGATGTTTGCTGCCTCCTTGAAGTGTCCTTTTAAGACTAACGGCAAAGAAGGATCATCAAAAACTTCTTGCAGCTCACGCGATGACCTTCCAACAGGGCCATCAGACGAGGTTTTCTCCAAAATAGAAGAGGAAATGCCAACATCTTGCCTCAAGGCCCCATTTTCAGTAGGAAACTTCTGTTGAGAAACAAGTAGCTCATTGGACAGTCTCTTAATTTCTTGAACAAAATATTCCTCAAGCTCCTTCCTCTCATCTGTTGTCAACGCAAGACTCCCATTTAAGTTGGCATTTTCAACTTGCAGAGCTGCCATCAGACCCTTACAATCAGTCAATTCCGTGGATATTTTCTCAATCTCCAAGACAAGAGATTCCTTTTCTTCTACAAGCTTCTTTCTCTCCTCTGTTACCAAACCCTTACATTCAGTCAATTCCATAGACATTTTCTCATTCTCAGTAGCTAGAGACTCCTTTTCTTCTTCAAGCTTCTTTCTCTCCTCCATTATCAAAGCAAGGCTGCCTTTTAATTCAGCACATTCATCCCGTAGAGCTGCCACCAAAACCTTACATTCAGTCAATTCCATAGACATGTTGTCATTCTCACCGGTAAGAGACACCTTTTCTTGTTCAAGCTTCTTTCTCTCCTTTGTTACTAAAGCAAGGCTCTCATTTAATTTAGCATTTTCATCCAGTAGCGATTCCACCAAAACCCTACAGTCAGTCAATTCCACACAAATTTTCTGATTATCACCTGCAAGAGATTCCTTTTCTTCTTCAAGCTTCTTTCTCTCCTCGGTCATCAAAGAATGAATCTCTGTTAAATTGGAATTTTCTACCTGCAGAGCTTCTACTAAACTTTTGCAATCAGTTAACTCCATTGACAGCTTCTCATTCTCATGGAGACAAGATTGTCTTTCCTCCATAAGTTTCTTTCTGTCTTCAGTCACTGAAGCAAGTTTCCCACTTAAGTTCTCATTCTCCACCTTTAAAGAAGCAACCAAACCCTTGTAGTCAGCTAACTCCATTGACAGACTTGATAAATCCCCCAGTGATCTTTCCAAGCTAATCTGCAATTCATGTGCCCTAGCAGAAAACTCCTGAGCCTCTGCCTTTACTAAATGAACTTGGTTTTCAAGTTCCTCCCTATTGCTAGCAACAGCATGGAGTTCAGACCTGCAATGTGCCACCTCTTCAGCCATGCATTCTCTCTTCTGTTGAACTTCAAAGAGGGAAGCACGGAGCAAGGATAATTCATCAACCAACTGACAATGGTTTTGATCAAATTCCATTTGCAGCTCAGAAATCTCCAAAACTTGCAAGTGAAAGATATCTTTTGTAAAACTTGTAAGATATAACTCATCTTTCAGTCTCTCAAACAAATCATGACTGGTACACTCAGATAGGACCAAACTGTCAATCCCCCGCTCAGCATTACCCGATGCTCTTGAACTGAGTAGAGACCTAAACTCATCATCACCAAGCCCCCTTACAATCTCTTTGAGCTGTGAAAGGCTGACTGAGCACCCATCTCCAACTGAAGAAACAGCTACAACAGATGAATGCACCATGTCCTTCTCAAGAGATCTTTCCTGAGCTTTACTGTCAGTCATCAAAGAGCCCACTGGCATAGACTGCTGATTATCTTCTGCAAGCATCAAATTCTGTATATCTGCTTGAACCTCTTCATACCCATCATTTCCCACATAAGCAGGGAGAATTTCTTTTTTTCCTTCACTAGGAAAACTTGCCACTACATCTTTCAGGTGATCTATATCTTGAAGACTGAAAGCTGGAATACCATGTGCTTCATGTGAAACAAGGATAGGAGATGAAGACCCATTGGCCGTGTTGGTTGCATCAGTTGACGCAGGCACATTATCAGCATTGCTAGTTAACTTTTCTTCATCGGTTACCTTGAACACACCTGTCAATCCTGAAGCTGATTCTTCAAGAGTTGCAGTGCTTCCCCCAAGCTCAGGTTGATTAGGCTTCCCTTTTTCTGCCTGCTCAGTTTTACTGCTTTTATCATAGTGCTTCAAACCTGAACCATCTGCTTCCTGCATCGCCCCTACCCAGCAACAAATGAGAATTTAATTACATTAAATCCACACATCAGCTGTCCCAATTTTCCCAATTGATTCCCCTTATAAACACATATTACAATAGAAATGAGAAAATTGAAAAGACTAAAGAGAAGGAGAGCACAACCTACATCTGTTACCTGATCTCCCCTCACTTGAATCAAGGTCGTATCAGGAACTTCTTGTGAAGCCGACGACTCCAGCCTCACCTCCCTCTTTGCATTATCCATTTCAACTGTAACTGTCTCCCCCTTGTCAGTATCTGCTAATGTGGATAGTGTTGACACATCAGCGACTACAGATACATCGGCATCCTTGGTTTCCCCATCTAAAACTGGGATATCTACGGTTGACGAGGGCACTCCTCTGGCTGCCTCAGCATCAGCATTCTCCGTACTTCTCCCTTCGTTAGGCACTGAGGAAGGAACATCACCACCTTGTGGTGGTAACACAGCATCACAAGCCAAAGATGTTTCAACCATGCCTGACTCAGGTGTAACAATTACTGATAACGAATCAACAGCTGCAACATCAATCTCAGAAGCCAATGAATTCTCTGTAGAATTTGAATCCATAACTCCCTGATTGGAATCAACAAGAGATGGAGATGCACTTTCCCCTTCAGGAACTAACGATCCCGTTGGTTTCCCAGGAGTAGATGCTGCATCAACATCAGCTTCATGCTGCTCAGATTTACTAGACTTCTTCAATGATTTACCTTGGCTGCTACTTCCCTTACCATCCTTCTTCTGTCGGAATTGTTGAAGCTGCTAAAACATAATTAAAAATTAAATATCAAAATGTACAATGAAACCCTTCCCTCTCTCTATGGTTTCCAACATATCTAAACTGTAATTACAACATAAGATATTAACATAAATGAGATCAACTGTTTACTTTAACACATCTAATCGGTAAATGCACTGAACAAACTACAAAATCCTATCACTGTAATTTAAACAAATCATATAACTTAAACCAAGTTCTTCGCTTATTTCTAAGCTAATGATCAGAAAGATCGAAAGATTAGCATATGAAATGAGTTCAGGGTTCACTTTCACAAACCAAGATTAAGAAAACACGAATCTAGTCAGCACACCCACAAACTCAAAACCTAATACAGCAATTCCAAAAGTTATACAGCTAATAAACCTAGTTCTTCATTTATTTAACAGCTAAACATCAGAAATGGATTAGTTTTGTCGCTGAGAAAGCAAATCTAATCAGTAAACGCACAAACTTAAAACCTAATACAGCCATTCAAAAAGATAATGCAACTAATATAGAAAGTGGATTTCATTTATTTATGAGCTAAACATAAGATTAAGCAATTAAAGCAGCTTCTCGTCAACTAAACACTTATAATCGAAGAATAACAGTAAATGACAGCAAAAAACAAGAACCTTTTTACGCCCAGCAGCGAGCAGATCGGTACGGCTCTTGTTCTTGTCCATCCGGTCCACTCCGTTTTCAGAACCCACAGAAACTCAACACAAAGTCACCTCCTCCGCCAGCAAATCTCTTTAACCATTAAATTAGATCCTCCCTCTACAAACAAATATACACACAATATATTTCATTGACCAAAAATAATATTAGTAACACAAACGAATTGATTCGAGAAACAGTGGCAACAGATTGATTGAAGAACCGGAGCATACCTTAACCCCGATTTCGCTTCGATCTTATACGGCGTACAAATTATTGAAACAAAACAAATAAAAAATAATTTTATTTATGAGTGTGTGTGTGTGTCTGCGTTCGCGTTTGTTTATTTTCTTAGATCTAAAACGAACGTCGTTTTCGTCGATTGGTGAAACGTCCGATAGGTGAGCAAACCAATTACACCGATTTTCTTTTTTTCTTTTTCTGTTTTTTAATTTTTACTGCGATTGTTTTAGTCAGTGCGACAGACTTTAACTGTTACTTTTGGCATTGCGTCATTGAATGGGAGAACCTTAAATACGACGTCGAAGCCAGATCTAGTGCTGGTTTCACACTTGCATTGCTTTAGACCCCCTCTAGGAACGAGAAGCCCACGAAGGCAACCCAATTGTGAGGGCCTGTATTCCCAAATGTAAGTCTAAAGTGAGTAAACTTAGAAATAAGCCCAGATCAGTCCAGTCTCAACAGCGTTTCGGATAAGGCAAACAAAACGGTCCAGTTTTAAGATGGCTGAAGTATGATATATAAATTATTCATGCTCCAGCCACCCCTTAGTCCATCTTATGAAACCCTGTCCTAAATATGGCTGTTACAATTCCACAAATAACCTTCTAGATAAACCGCACATAGTTGTCTAATCTCTCACGTATTTTATATTTTCCTTTATAGTTGTCTCTCTCTCTAAACTCTAACTCTCTAATCTCTGTCTATTATTCATCCAAAAATAAATAAAAAATCTTCTCTAGGTTGTGATTCCATAATAATATTTAATCTCATTCTATTATGACTAAATTTTAATTGTTTTCTTTTCTTTATAGTTGTCTCCTAACAAATTGGCTTTAAGGTTGTGTTTAGTAATATTTTTTAAATGTTGTTTTTATATTTATTTTATAATAGATAAATATAAAAATGCATTAGTAACTTTTATTTTGGTGGGACCACTGTAATGAAAAAATACAATCCTTCACACTTTTTATAATAATACTAAAAATCTTAAATTTTTTATCTTAAATAACTATCACAAATTATTTGATATCCATATATATCATCTTACTAACCAATTGATAAATATTATATCATTTATAACAATTATTTAGAATAATAAATTTAAGATATATAGCATTAATTTATTTTTTAACATAAAATCCACCCTATTTACAATAATGATAGCCCGCGGATGAGAATCCACATTTACATTTGTAGTTCAAATTGAAAAATAATAATTTTAGGATCTGATAACTTATTATCCATATAAAATTTATTGAATCTCACTAAATTATTATAATTTTTCTCTTAATATTGTATGAATTGCAAGTTACATGTAATATAACTTAGGAAAATTAATAATTTTATAGATGAAAAAGAGAGAATGGAATTCCTCATAATTTTATGGATGAAAAAGAGGAAATAAAATTTCTTAAATTGATTATTTTCAAAATAAGAATTATTCACGGATCACCTTTTTTTTGTGCTTTTGAAAAAATATACAATTCTTTAATATTTTTTTTATCCGAATTCTACCTGAAATTACATTGTCATATGAGTTAAATTATTATTTCACCTGTGCAGCAAAAAAACGACGTCATTTACGCAATTTGATTAGGAAAAAAAAAAGGTCTCTCTTCTTCGCATTTCGAAGCCGCAAAAGAAACCCAAGAATAGTATCACAAAAATCTCAAAGCAAAGTATGACAGCTCTCTCGCTGGCTTTATCTCTACAGAGACAAAACATGCCGTTTTTGCACCGCCATGCTCTTTGTTTTTGGGCCCTCAATCACAGGTTTTAGCATCATTTCATTTGTTTTCACATTCTTTTTCAGTTGAGATACGGTTTTTAGATGGTAATGAAATCGGCTTAAAAACAAAAAGTTGGGCTCTTTTATAATTAATATTTTGTTACCTTAATTGAATGAATTATGATTTAGGGTTGTGTTATTTGTGGATTGCTTTTTACTTAATTTTCTTTTGGGCAAAATTCATAGTTCCTGGGTTTAGTTTTCTCTCTACGTTATTTGTGGATGATTTATCATTGACTATTAGTTCCATTACACTCATTGCACTAAAAAATATATATATATATATATATATATATATATATGTGTGTGTGTGTGTGTGTGTGAAAAATAGATGTGATTGCATTTGACATGTGCTATTTTTAATTTGGGTTAGTATTATTTGATACCGTCTTAGCATATGTATTGATGCAAGTTTCTGGTCGCTCCTTCATCGAGCAAGATCTCCAGCTAACTATTTAGTTTCTCTATTTACCTAAGAAATTATGCTTTATAACATGTGTTTACAGAAAAAGTATCAGAGATCGCCGAGTATTTTTCAATAAAGATCCTTCGATGCTCAAGTCAGTAATTTGATTAACTTTTAAAAAATTATCTCTAAATGAAAGAAGGAAAAACATCGAAAAAAACACTAACTCCCTTTTCTTTTTTATTCTTTTCAAAAATCCAATCAATTTTTTCCTTTTTTCTTAAGTATTTATTTATGTCTTCCGACCCTCGGCATTACTCTTATAATGCATGTTCTCCATTTCTCACGCACACATTCATTTTGGGACAGTTACTTAGTCATGATGAGAATTGATTGTACATGGAGTTATTATCCATTATCGGAGAAAGTCGTTTAACTGTCTCATACTGTGGGCTTGGGTTGCTACATTTTGGTTTGGCTCGATAACTGGTTTATACCTACTATTGGTGCCGCCTATAACATGATAAGAGCTCGCTTAGCTGCCGTTGATATTTGTACTCTTCCTAATTTAGCTCGAGCAGATCACTAGCTCCTGGTTTAAGCTAGCTTGAAATCGATCAATAGTGCCTTTATATTAACGATTAGTGCTTCTTTTTTTGCTGGCTTAACCTCGAGCATATGTGTTCTTTATTTTCCAAATAGTATATAATTAAGTTGATATAATAGTGTTAAAATTTTGTAAAAAGAAAAGATTGCTTATATGCTATTGCACACATTCTTTGGTGCAGTTTTCTCATTTCCACGATATGGCAACAAAAAGTGGGAAAAGCTTTGCGAGGAGAGATTGTCTCCTGGAGATTGAGAAGGTGTTGTATTTGAATGAATGAATGAATGGAGAATAAAAAAGGTTATTTATCTAATATTTTGTTAGTTCTTTTAATAATGTGTAGACGGAAGTGGATTAGTGTAAGAAAATGTAACTTCAAGTGAAATTCAATTAAAAAAAAAATTATGTATTTTTTTTTAAACACAAAAAAATAGGTGGTCAGTTAATAATTATTCTTTTCAAAATAAATACGAATAACCACTTGTTAAAAGTAAAGTAACGAGAGTCTTGCCTTTATAATTGTGAAAGTAACAGTTTGAGCTTCCATGAAGTATTGTAGGGTATAACTCATTGATCAATTATAAAAATAATAAAAAATAATTGAGTGAAAACAGTTTTTTTATTTTTGAAATGTGAGCGGAGTTGACGTCAAATAATAATAATAACAACCATAAAATAAAAATAATAATAGTAATATATTATTATTAATAGTTGTGATAAGAATAAGTATTAATTGTAGTGATTAATAACTATACCAATAATTACTACAATCAAAATAATTTCTATGATAATTATTAGTATTATTAGCACTATTATTAATATGATGATGATGATAGTAATTACTATTATGGGAATAATTATTACAATTTTATTATTACAATAATAAATAATAGTAATAATAATTATTATTATTGTTGTTGTTATTGTTATTATTATTGTTAATGGTGGTGGTGGCGGTGGTTTAATGCTATTATTATTATTAAATTATTTTTATTAATAATAATCATAATTATTATAATAAATTATGACCATATTTAACTAAGGTCAATTTAATAACTTGCAACAATAAATTCTGATTTAAAGATAGAGTAAACACATTAATGATAGTATAATTAATTATGATTATAATTCTTGTAGTTAAAGTAAATAATTTATTTTGATTCTTATTGACAATTTTGATTTCAATTTATTCGAAGTACAATTCATTCTAATTACTAAATTATTCCCTCACTCAATGGCCAAATATCAATCTATAATTGTAGTTGGGACATTTGTAGGATTTAAAGTAGTATTGGATCTAAAATTGGGCAAAATTAAGTATGGTGTAATTGTGCTTTTGTTTTTTTTCACTTCAAAACTTTTATTTTCTTTATATTTTTAGTGCTAGTTCGACCTTTTTTTTAAAAAAAAAAATGAATCCAAACTGACTCCGAAACAGATTTTAGAATTGAATCGACCCCATCGCTTTGATTCGGTTTTGGAAAAGTCGAATCATATCTGTGAAAAGACACACCAAATACTATTCAATGCAAACAAATTACTTCCTTCCATACTTGTGAAAAGCATCGGGACCTTGTTGCGTTTAGAAGATTGACTATGAAATGTTTTATATCTTGCTGATCTTGGAAGGCAAAGGGAACCGAAATGTCTCGATGGGTCACTCGCTATAACCATATAATAAATTTTGTTTTAGATGTTCCAGGAGTTGACGGCCATTTTATTTAATACTTAGGCCATAATTTAAATTATATTACAATGCCTAAGTTGTTGCCCACTGCATCAACTTGCCAATAAAATAATATTTGTTTAGTGCGCAGACACGTGACTGCCTTTTGTCAATGCCTCAAAAGTCAAATCTCAATTTGCAAATAAATCTAAAATAATAGTGTGTATATATATATTATTTTAAATAATTACATTTCTGATATATATTAATAGATTAGTAAGGTAAATAATTAATTTATTTTAATTTAATTAATTAATTAATTAATATCATATAAATATTATATTATTTATAATAATTATTTGAGATAAAAAATTTTAAAGAGTGTAATATTACTCATAAATCTATTAGTAAACAAGTTAAATATATATTAAAAAATATTCTGAAATGTTAAAATAAAATGCTAAGCTATGACGCAAGTAGTGTTGAGATTGGCCTATCAACAAAAAAATAACAATAATAACATTGAGATTTTTTAATCACGTGAGATTTATAAATCGATCAAATTTAAATTTAACTGATATTTAAGAGATGGTATCTATTTTTTATTCTTAGATAACTAAAAAAAAATTATCTTCACTCAAGAAAAAAAAAAATCCTACAATATATTTATAAAAATTCAAACTATTATCCTTATATTTGAAAGATAGCAATTCTGTCAACCAAAATTTTAAATCTTAAAAATAAAGTTGATATTAAATTAGAGATTTTATTGTCTCTTTATCTATCTATTCCGTATGCACAACTATGAAAATTCAAATTTTATGTTTTCCATCTTGAAACGCTCATTTAGGTTTTCACACGATTTCTAATACAAGCAACTCATTATATTTACCATATTACCATGTTGAGTTGCCTCTTACTCTGTAAATTTAGATTTGAAAATATTGATGAAAAGAATAACATTAAATCTTACCTTAAATTTATTTTTATCTAAAAAAAAAAAAAGTTGATCCAAATATGTTTGGCATTAAAATCATAATTAGCATTTCAATCTCAAATAGATTCTAATTATACTAAGGTGCGTTTTGTGTTTTGAAAATAAGACCATACTCTCTGCGTTCATTCCCATTAAGAAAAATGTTTTGCAATTATTATTATTTATGTGTCATAGGCTTCAAGTCAACTATATAGTTTATGCACCCACTTTTTAGTTTTTATGATCAATTCACATGAATGCACAAGATATGGTGGAAAATTAATCAATTATAATAAGTCAAGCCCTGTCTAAAATATTAATAGGGTTAGCAAAATAAGATCGGCGAAGGGACGTCACAAGATTTGATGAATCCGGTGCTTTGTTTTAATGGCCAATTTGTAATCTCCATCAAATGACCAAATCCTCAAAATAAGATCCTCTAGGTTGTAGCTTAGTGGATACACACTAACATTAAAAATATGTATTCTTGGTATTTTTAATACAAAGTAAAACAATACACATTTGGTTCTATGTAGAGAGAGGATGTACCTACTTTCTAAAAATTAGTGGAAGCATCTCTATTTTTTAACATTGAGAGCATATGAAATTGTTAAGAAGCCTCCCCACCGCTCCACTTGCCAAGCTTTTGAGATTTATGCATCTTAAACAAAATAATCTTATAATTCAAGCTTTGAATAAACAAATACACAAATTAGGTTTCTTGTTCTTAGTTAATAAATAAAATTACAATAAAATAATTAGAAAAGGGAAATTACATAAATTGACTTCATTGAACCAGTTCAATTTGATTCATGAATCAAGTCACGATTTATTTTGAATATTTAAAATATGAATGCAAAAATTCTGATAATTCAAACTAAATAGAATTTAAACCAACTTAGATTACATAAATTAATTGATTTTATTCAGTTTGATTACATAACTTTAAACTGATCCATTTCGATTTAGTATCATTTTTATATTTTCTTTTAACCCCCTCATAACTTTGGCTTAAAGCTTTTTCAATTAATCATGCTGTGGGCTTTGACTGCCAGCAAAACACAATCAAACTTGCATCGATGTCCATGAGCTGGCACTTGCATTAGCATCTTATATTGTTTGACATATGAAACCATTAACAATTAATTTAATAAGAAATGCTTTGAGACTTTTTATCTTGTTCTTTATTATTTTGACTTTTTTTAAGGTAATTATTTTTTAAAAATAAATAAAATCAAAAGGATCATATTCTTATTTGCTGTGATCAAAATTTAAAGGGGAATATCATGAAGGATCGAACCATTAATATATTTTTATTCCCTTATCAACAACATGGGAAGCATAATAATATATATAAATTAAAGATATGCCAAATTAAAAGTCAACAGTAGAATTTTAACTGCTTTAATCAACAAATAAAACGACTTCTAAATTTTATTATATTGAGAGCTTTTTTTTTCTTATTTTACATTAAAAAAAAAAAAAAACCACATTTATTGTTTTGTAAAAAAAAAAAGAATGGCTAAGAAAGAATCAAATCCATATACGAGTATCACGGATTGTCACTTCGAATCAATCAACTATTTTCTATTCAAATTGCAACTTTTTAAATGACATTTGCGAGACAAGTCAAACAAGGCATAATCAAAATTTAAAGTCGCATGGGCGCATACATGAATCATATATTTGAAATTATGAAGGTTCAAGTTGCTTAATAAATTATAATAATGAAACATATTTTCACTTACAATGAACATTTTTAATGTCTTAATCACAATTGACTAATTTCAGGCTTACTGCTTTCAACTTCTAGAATTTTGTTTATTAAAATGAATAATTAGATGATTAATTAAGCCCAGGGCTGCCCGGCATCATACCTGGTAGGGTCAAACCCACGTTTCCAACGCAATTCGTTTATATATGTATATATTTATTTATTTATTTTCTAATAAATATATTTTTAATTTGTTAAAATAAAAATATTAGTAAAATATAAATAAAACATTAATTTCAATATATTAATAGATAAAAAGTATAATATTTAATATATTAAAATTTATATTTTTAATATTTTATTGACATATTCACTTTATCAAAATAAAGATGTTCTAATTAAAAAATATTTATTTATCTCAATATAAACTTCTCATTATTTCATAACAAATCCCCCGAGAACACAAGTTTAATTTTATAATAGCTAATCTCGAAATCATGCTTCGGTAAAAGTAAACGTTGCACCTTATAAATAATCTAAAAATGTTCAGCACAAGTACTACGCTGCCATATCATCAACTAAACTACCCACATAGATATCACTCAAGAAGCATCATATTATTCTTAATGATAATAAACATGTTATATGTAAAAATCTTCTAATAGTACTACATCAGTTTGTGTGTGTGTGCAAAGAGAGGGAGATTTTTCAATTAGGGTCCTAACTATATTAACATAGAGACAAGTTGTATTGGAGGTCTTTTCGTTGCATTTTAACTTATTAATAACTTTAATAAGATGGATGATTCTTTATTGAAAAATTATTATATCTATGTCAATTTAAATTTTTTACTTAAAATATTGACAAATTTCGAACTATTTATTTCAAGCAATATAACAATGATATTAGTCAAAATGTAATACAAGTAAAAACATTATATAAATATTAGGCTAATGACACGTGCGTGTGACAGACATTTATCAAATAAAAAGTAAGTATTAATTATAGAGAGATGAAATATACGCGTGTCTAATAAAAGTATTGTAAAATTTATTTTTAACAACAATACTTCCCTAAACTATGCAAATTGGCATATAGAATTTGTAATACCATTGTTGTGTCACAAATTAATAATTAACATATGTATGGTATTACTTGATTTTATTACAAATTAATGACATATACAATATCAAGTCAATTGAAATATAAATTATACGAGTAATATTATACATCTTAAAATTTTTCCTCTAAATAACAATCCCGAATAATGTGTCATTCATCAATTAGTTGGTAAGATAGTATTATTAATTTATTTTAATTTTATCAATCAATCGGTGAATGTCACATCATTTGAAATTATTATTTAAGAAAATAAATTTAAGATGTGTAGTATTACTCAAATTATATTAAAAGTATATATAAATTTGATAATATATTTTCAATTACTCTCTAGTATTATCATTTATTTAATCATATGATCTTTAGATAATATTTTACCTTATAATTAAAATATTCAATAATCAATATTGTGATTCATTTTTTGGTCAAGTTCTAGATTTTGAGAAACTAGACAAATTTCTAATAATAAAGTCAAAATTAAATCGAGCCTAAAAATCTCATTACATTAATGGATGAATATAAAATTAAAGTGAATTAATTATATTATGTTATTAATTAATTGATAAATACTAAATTATTTGAGATGATTATTTAAAATAAAAAATTTGAGATTTGTAGTATTAAAAAATAAATTTCTACATAAATGAGCTCCGTTAATGTTTGCATGACTTATAATCAATCGCCACGTGGCATCAACTCAATCGTCGGACTAATTCAGGAGTTTCCTTAAATTAATTAAAAAATAAAAGTCATAGTCAACTGTCTAAGCTAGATAACAAACGTTAGATTATTTGGGTGAAATCGGGCGGTGCATGATGAGTCACTGGCGACATCCGGTCCCTTTCACCCTTTGCAAGCGAAATTTGGTCAACAGTTTCCACGTGATCCCCACTTTTAAGTCAGCTTTGTTGAACTCCCATAGTGCCTTTGATACGTTTTTTATGACATTTTTCTCGAGAAATCTATCGAGGTTTGTCGTTACTCGATTATTTTATTATTTTCTCAAATTTGCACATTTGTTCAAAATAAAACAACTTTAAATAAAGGGGTAAACTTATAACTTAGTGAAGAATTACGATACAACCCTCTCCTCCTTTAAAAAAAATATCGAGCTTTTATTTGCATATTATAGTAAATTATAAATTATATATAATTAATGTTTACAATCAAATTATACTATTATAACTCGTTAGTGTCTCATCTACATTAAATTTTTCTAAAGACCTGCCCACGTTTTTTACCCTCGTTAATCGAAGGAGATTTACTATACTTACATATAATTATAAAATAATTGATAAAATACTACAACTCATCCCATAATATTTTTAGAAAAGTTTAAACCCTTGTTTTCATATATTGTGAGAACAACCTATTGGTCAAATTTATAAATATATTTATATACACTAAGTGAGATATAGATTTTTATCTCAACCAGTATGATATTTAATATGTATTCATTAATAAATTTGTGAAAATTGAATATCTATAGTATATAAAAAAATTATTTAATACCTTGTAATACATAATTAATTATTGACAACACCTCGCTAGTAATATAACTTATGTATTATAAATGTAAGAATATGTTATTATTGAAGTATATGTTATAGCATAATTATTGTCAATGAAAAATTAAAGGCTTTGCAAAGTGAGCCAGACATTGTATTTATATCAAAACATATGATATATTAGATATATCTAATATTTATAAATTATAATTCTCTCTTTTTTTTTTTTTGGTCTCTTTGTCCCTCTTTACCTTTATATTTTGGTGAAAAAACTAGTTTAATAGTAAAGAAAATAAAAATAAACATAAAATTGAATATTAACCATTTGTTAAATAATAAGAGATAAAAAGAGAGAGAAAAATATAAAAAAAAATTCTTATCTGCGTTTTAGTTACATTATAAGGTATATATTTAAACTCTCTTTAAAAAATATATTTAAAACATAAAATTACACGACCAAGATTATAATTACGTCGGAATAATTCTAAAATATAACGTAAATTATAACTACATATTTAAAATAATAAATAATAAAAATTATATTATAATTTTAAATATATAATTTTAAAAAAATTCTATTATAAAGTTATTATAATATAATCAAATCCATTAATTAAAAATGCTATAAAACATATTCTTTAAATTGATTATCTATGGAATTGGAACTTGGCAAAGTCGTTCTCCGTTCTGTCAAACGCATGGAAAATTCAAAAACCAAAAAGCACTCTTAAGAGTTAAGACTTAAGACCACCCCGATAATACTTTTTCCACGCAGTCCCACCACCCACATATACAGATATTTGTTACTTTCTAAAATTCAAACAAGACCTAACCTCTGATTTGTTTAATCACTAAAGAAATCTTCAAACCAATCAGAACCGTTGGATCAAAACTTCACACTTTGACTAAACTCGCCCTCTGCCCGTCTACGTTCACCCGGTCATCCGGTCATCCGGTCTCCTCCACTGTCTTTATAACATCTTCCCCACCCCTTTACCTTCTCTCAACGATTCAAAGAAGAAAGAGATAGAGAAGAGAGCCTTCGCCCTTTCAGCCTCAGCCTTAAGTTTTACTTTTTCAAAGGGTTTTGTCGAATGACATCTTGAGGCCTTTCCAAATTACTCTCCTTTGGTAGAAGAAACTTTTTCGTTTTTCTAAATCATGGCGGTGGAGCTGATGGGGTTTCCCAAAAGGATGATGGAAGATCAGACAGCTATACAAGAAGCTGCAACCCAAGGGATCAAAAGCATGGAGCACCTGATCCGTCTCATGTCTCATCACCAATCCTCATATCACGTTGACTGCTCGGACCTCACCGATCTCACCGTCTCTAAGTTCAAAAAAGTCATTTCTCTCCTCAACCGAACCGGTCACGCCCGGTTCAGACGCGGGCCGGTTCACTCCTCGCCTTCATCTTCATCTGCGCCAGCTGCCGCCCCTGTCAACTCTACGCACAGACAAACCTTAACTCTTACTCCGATTGCTCCTACGACGGCAGTGGCTCCCTCCCCGGCGAGTTACGTCCAGTCACAGCCGCATAGTCTGACTCTTGATTTTACAAAACCCAGTTTGTTTAGCGGAAACGTCAAGAGCACCGAGCTCGAGTTTTCAAAAGACAGCTTCTGTATGTCGTCGAACTCGTCCTTCATGTCCTCTGCTATCACCGGAGACGGCAGCGTTTCGAACGGGAAGCAAGGAGGATCTTCGATCTTCTTGGCGCCGCAAGTTCCTGCTGTTTCCGCTGGAAAGCCGCCGCTTGCGGCTCAGCCTTACAAGAAGAGGTGTCACGATCATCACGAACACTCCGACGATCTTTCCGGAAAGTTCTCCGGCTCCGCCTCTGGCAACAGCAAGTGTCACTGCTCTAAGAGAAGGTACGTGTTGTCAATTTCTCGCCCCGCACATTTTAGCAAAAACATAAGCTTAAAATTTTTACCGAGAACTTTTAGGCGTTTCCTTCTTGTATTAAAAGAAAAAAAATTATTGATGATATTGCTGATATACCGACTCAATTGGGGTCTTAAAACATTTTGTTATTTGAGAAATTTGGCCGAGTTTGAGACGAGTGGAATCGGACTCGTTCGAGAAATCGGTCGAGTTACTGGTCAACCAGTTGTTGGGTAGACGAATAGTTACGTAGGAATAGACAGGGCACGCCTGACGATGTCAATATAGACTTGCAATAAAAAACTTTTGAAATTTGTGTTCGTTTTGTCATTTTCCCATTTTTTATGAGGCGTGCTTAGACTTGGTTGTTGGTTCCTTTGGGTTTGACTTTGACACGGTTGGCGTAGACCGTATATAGAACGCACATGGCTCATAATAATAGATGGCACCAACAGCGTATCATAAAGAAAATAATTAACGTCTTTTTTTTTTCTCTATTAATTACAGGAAAAACCGGGTAAAGAAAACTATTAGAGTGCCGGCGATTAGTTCAAAAATAGCCGATATCCCACCGGACGAGTATTCTTGGAGGAAGTATGGTCAAAAGCCGATCAAGGGCTCTCCATACCCACGGTAACTAATTTGGACCATCTGATAATCCAGCCGTTGATTTTAGTTAGATTTTTAAGACGATTGGTAACTGATATATTTATATATTTTTTTCTCGTATGTATATTCAGTGGTTATTACAAGTGCAGTACAATGCGAGGGTGCCCAGCAAGGAAACACGTGGAGAGGGCACCAGATGATCCGACGATGCTGATTGTGACGTACGAAGGAGAGCACCGTCATGCGCAAGCCGCGATGCAGGAGAACGTAGTCCCTGCTGGTGTGGGTTTGGTTTTCGAGTCAACGCAAGAAAATAAATAAAAATGAAAAGGAGTGAGAGAAGTGATGAAGGAAAGTGGGTGGGGGGATGGTGAGTGATGAGAAGACAAAGACAAAGACAAAGACGGTAGCATTTTCCTACTATCGATGTTGTTGGGGGTTTGATGGATAGAGAGTTTTAATGTAAATTTTGTTGGCGTAAAATTTAAAAAAAAAAAAGAAAATTAATTAATTAAATTGTCATTCGGTAGCTATAATATGATATATATTGTTTTATTATATGCCAGTTTATGATTCGTAAATGTGAATGAGATATGCTATGAAATGTGCGTGGAAGTCAACTGGTTCATTAAGTGGCCACAGCACAGCCCTTTACGAGTTAACAACGTTATATAATGTCTTATCAAATGTTGATGGCAAAGGCCTTAAATTTCAGTCGATATGCAAAAGTATTTCACTTACAATAAATAATTGAATCTTTTAGTCCGATCTACTAGCAAATCAATTGTTGAGTGCTCGTGGGTTGGGTGCTTATGCGTTAACGACTTGTTAATGGTTGGTTTTTTATAATTAGTTCGAAATGTTTAATTTTAAAATTAAATTTCGTTAATTGACCTGTTGATAGTTGGTAGTTACCTAAAAATTACTCGTTGATTGTTGGTTGTCCATAGTTTTCTCTCGCTGATTTGTGCTAATTTCTATTGAAACTGATTAATTAGCGTGACAATGAAATAATAAGTAAGAAAGAAATGCATGTTTTATTTGTGTTGTTGATTAGTCTTTTTCATGGAGGGATTGGCGAGTAGTTTTTGCTGAGGGTAGTTGTGGAATATTAATCTGATATCTGCTCTTATTAATGTATCCGAATGGGCGACATTGAAGTCAAAATGTGAAATTGAGGCTATAGGTTATTTATTGGTCAAGACCTAACATTGAATGCAGTGTAGGAATTCCCAGTCGTTGAAGGCAATGACGCTGATAAAGACGATGAGGCTGATAAATGACGAAATAATATAGACCAGTTTTAAGGTTCGATTCCCATTGAGTTTGTTTTTTTTTTTTTTTTTTTTCACTCATACGCTGTGATCAAACTATAATTGATATTTATATATCAAATTATTACAGAAATGAAAGTTTACACTAATCGTATTATGAAATGATGTCTAAATTTTTAATATTCACTAATATTAGAAAAATATGTACTTTATTCATATTTTGATAAAAAAATAATAAATTTATCTTTTCTCAATAAAAAAGGAGAACTAAAGTATCTATATTACTATGTGGACTCAAATTTCTGACCACTCTGCTATAAGTCGAGTTGTTTCAGATTGAAATCAGTGGTTGTAAATGATTTTTTTTTTTAAATTACTTATTTCATAATTTTTTATTTTATTTTGACAACAAATTTTAAATGCAAATAGAAAATTATTTTTTTTGAATAACTTATTAAATAATCTATCACATTTTTTGAAAGTTTTTATTATAATATTAATATATTAATAGAATGATAATTATATTTTTTCATAAATTATAATATATAAATAAAAGACAATTTAAACTTTGTCTATTTTGATAATTATATAATAAAAAAATACTTTCATAATAAAATTTATCGAATGCACATATTATACTTTTCAGAAATTTATAATAATTACAATAATATAATTTACTGAACACTAAATTAACTTTTTTAATCATCAATTTATTTTATCGGCATGGCAAAATCAATTTATTTCATCATCTTTTTATCTACCAAACAGCATTGTCGCCACTATATAATGACCAAGTACATGTACAATCAATTTTAAACCACTTAATAATAATATTGAAGTTGTCAAGTAACTAAGATATCGTCGTATGATAGTATTATTTATCATAACATGAATAACATTACTCACAAAATGATTACATAATAATATAATTTAAAAATAAAAAATACAACTTTTTTGGTATATTTTGATCTTGTATATTACATTTACAAACTTAAATTCACTGATACTTCACATTATAAATATTTCGAGACCTCTTAAAACTCTTCTATATGTTATTGCTGTGTTATTTACAAAAATTGGTGAAAATTTTGAGTGTGATTGATTTGGGTACTTGGATTACGAAATTCAAAAGTGAAAAGGCTTATTATTCAGAGGTGCCCGATAGCAAATCTTCTTGTATAAAGGCCGCTATGAGTGGTACAATTATAATGGCTCGTTAATTTTCACTGTTTCTTGAAAAGTGTTAATTAAAACACAATAATTTGTTTCGAATCTACCTGAAGGTTGTAACTACACTCATCAATAATAACATTAACAATCAAAAGCATACATTCAATTTATAACTACATTCAGGTGGCAACGCTGTTTCACCGAAAAGTGGATCCAATCAATTAGTGTAATGTAATCAAGTCATAATCTCAATTAGTCACCGTTGGATTCTTGTTCTGGCACAAGAAAACAAAGGCCCAAACTCCAATACTCTTGTTTTATTTTCATATTTAGTTACTCATGTTTGTGTTTTGTTTTTTGTCACTCAATTGGGTGGGTCTGAAAGATTATGAAATATCTACCGACGACGCTAATGGGTAAGATGTACTTTATATCACATTAATTATGTGATCAATCTCAAAGTAACAAATAATTGAATAACAAAATGGATTAATTAGTCTGCCAATTCTCAGTTTCCCACTCTCATCCAACCGCCACCCACATTATTTTTTCTTCTGTTGAAAACAATCCCAAATTGAAGAATATTGAATAATCTTTGGCATGGATGTCACGCTTGCACCTAATGAGCAAACAAAACATTATATAGGTCACATCACAGCTCAAATGTGACAATTGAGATCATGTTTGATAACATAAACTATGGTGTGGTGTGTGTTAAGGTATCATTTTAAGTTATTGCTATAATAAAAAAATTGTAACTATAAAATAAAAATTAATAATATATAGTAAATATAATTTTTAAATCGTTATTTTAATAATTTTGATAAATTATTAAAAATATAATAAATTTTGTACCATATAAATAAAAAATTATATTAATATTATTTCTTAACTGTAGTAGTTAATATTTACCAAACACAATCTGCTCTAACTTCACATATGTCCAACCTTAATTTCAAATAGGCCACATAATTTATTATTATTCAAAGATAATTATACTTATTCATATAATTTGAGGTATGATTAGGGTACCGTACACACAATTAGAGCATGATAAAATTGTTAAATTTTAATCATTTAATAATATTCAATAATTTGAAGGAGGGTAGTGTACCCGAGAGTATCATAATTTGATCTTAAGTGGCTACATTAACTTAAAACTTATTTTTAAAAAATCAAATGTAATTTAGTAATCACACTCTTAGAGTTACTGAGTATAATTTTTTCATATTCATATATTTTTTAAATGCATTTTATAAAATATATTATAATATTTTTAATGTATTTAATGTTTATTATATAGTTAGTTGTTGTCTAAAAGTTAATGAAATGGTAGTAAATTTTATGATTTTATCTTTAAAACTTAAATTAAGATAAAAAAATTCTTATTTATATACCTTTAATTATCATGTTATTACTTGTATATTATTAAATGATCATTTATATATCTTATTTTTAAATTATCTGTTATTATATTTAAATAACAATTAATAGTTTAATGACGACGTATAGATTTTGTTACCTTAAAACAGATAATTATAATACGTTTCATAATAGAATAAATTAAAAAATTATAAGTGATAATTTATTTTTTAAAGTAATGTCAGTAACTGATAATAATAATATTAAAAAAAATAGAAAGACGCAAGAGAGAGAGAGAGAGAGGGTGGCTAGCTAAGCTTAATCAAATGCTTTACTGTCATACACTTTGGCTGGATTCGTCGGACATTGCAAGAAAGGACTGTAAAAATTTATCTTTTTATCAGTTATCAGCCCTCCACTCTCTTCTGATCTGTATCTAGGGTTTCTCCGTTTTTTTCTTTTTTCTCCTTTTCTCCTCTTTTTCTTTCTCACTGAATCTAAATCCCAATTCCCATATCTATTCAAATTTCAATATTCCATTTTCAACTCAACTCGCCGGGTCTACTCAGCCCACCAAGTGAGTCTCTCTCATTCTCCTTTTTCTTTCAAACAAATCATTTGACTCTCTTGTTTTTCCTGTTGGGCAGTTGTTGATTTGATTTTATTTTTTTTTGGGAAAAATAAAAGTCTTTTAGTTTGGTTTTGATTTAGTCCACGGCTTGGTCAAACCAATTACTTGACGAACACGACCCATGAAGATGATTTCTTCTTCCACGAGCCCCGGTTAGACTCCCAAGAGAAAATTAATTAGATCAAACTTTTTTCTATTTTAATTATTAGGGTTTCTAAGATCAAAATGGCCGAGTCTGTTAGTGATTCTGTGAATGGTAGTAATAATAGGGATCATGGGATTGAGAATTTGATGTCTGCGAGAAATGCATTGAAGGTTAGCTTAGAGAAATCGAAATCTCTAGCTTTAGCTCTTGAAAGAGCGGGTCCTAGACTGGATGACATTAACCAAAGATTGCCCTCATTAGAGGCTGCTGTCAGGCCTATTCGTGCTGACAAGGATGCCCTTGTTGCCGTCGGGGGCCATATTAATCGTGCTGTGGGTCCTGCTGCCGCGGTGCTTAAGGTGTTTGATGCTGTACACGGGTTGGAGAAATCGTTGTTATCGGATCCTAGGAATGATTTGCCTGGGTACTTGTCGGTGTTGAAACGGTTGGAGGAGGCCTTGAGGTTTTTGGGGGATAATTGTGGGTTGGCCATACAGTGGTTGGAGGATATTGTGGAGTATTTGGAGGATAATCGCATGGCAGATGAGAGGTATTTGTTGAATTTGAAGAAATCCTTGAAGGGTCTTAGGGAATTGGAGAATGGTGACGGGGAATTACGTCTTGATGGTGGGCTTTTGGATGCTGCTTTGGATAAATTGGAGAGTGATTTTCGGAGACTGTTGACAGAAAATAGTGTTCCTCTTCCGATGTCATCACCATCAACACTTGGCCAACAAGCATGTATTGCACCTTCACCTTTACCTGTGCCCGTAATTCAGAAGTTGCAAGCAATTCTAGGGAGATTGATTGCAAATAATAGGTTTGACAAATGTATTTCTGTTTATGTTGAAGTTCGTAGCTCAAATGTCAGAGCAAGTTTGCAGGCACTTGATTTGGATTACCTTGAGATATCTATTGCAGAATTTAATGATGTGCAGAGTATAGAGGGGTATATAGCGCAGTGGGGAAGGCATTTGGAGTTTGCTGTGAAGCATTTATTTGAGGCCGAGTATAATCTTTGTAATGATGTGTTTGAGAAGATGGGGAAAGATGTTTGGGTGGGATGCTTTGCTAAGATAGCTGCACAAGCAGGGATGCTCGCATTCCTTCAGTTTGGTAAGACTGTTACGGAGAGTAAGAAAGACCCGATTAAGCTTCTTAAGCTACTGGATATATTTGCATCTCTTAACAAGTTAAGAATTGATTTTAACCGGCTTTTTGGTGGGGCAGCATGTGTTGAAATTCAAAACCTGACAAGGGATCTCATCAATAGCGTGATTAATGGTGCAGCTGAGATTTTCTGGGAACTTCTCATTCAGGTGGAGTTACAGAGGCAGATCCCACCACCTCCAGATGGGAGTGTTCCCAGATTGGTGAGCTTTATCACCGAGTACTGTAATAAGCTTCTCGGAGATGATTATAAGCCGATTTTGACTCAGGTTCTGGTCATCCACCGAAGTTGGAAGCACGAGAAGTTTCAAGAGAGGCTCCTCGTTAATGAGGTTTTGAAAATCATCAAAGCCATTGAGCAGAATTTGGAGACGTGGCTGAAGGCTTATGATGACCCCACTTTATCTAACTTTTTTGCAATGAACAACCATGGCTATCTGTACAAGAGTTTGAAGGGCACAAAGCTTGGTGATCTCTTGGGGGATTCTTGGTTTAGAGAACATGAACAGTACAAGGACTATTATTCTACCATGTTCTTTAGAGACAGCTGGGGAAAGATTCCCAGTCATTTAAGCCGAGAAGGTCTAATTATGTTCTCAGGAGGGCGTGCCTCTGCTCGCGATCTTGTCAAGAAAAGGCTTAAAGCATTCAATGATGCCTTGGATGACATGTATAAGAAGCAGTCAAATTGGGTTATCTCAGACAAGGATCTGAGGGAGAAAACATCTCAACTTATAACACAGGCTATTGCACCTATTTATCGCAGCTATATGCAGAATTACGGGGCCTTGGTGGAGCAAGATGCAAGCTCTGGCAAGTATGCAAAGTATACAGTGGAGACTTTGGAGAAAATGCTTGGCTCTCTTTTTCAGCCGAAACCTGGGAGATATGGCAGTTTCAAAGGCAGGTCACCTGCAGGAAAAATTGACAATGGAATGGTGGATCTTCGTCGTACTGCTTCTGCTGTTGTGTGATCCCCAGTTTTTGCTTCTCTACTGCACCTAGTCCTCAAATATGGGCATATTTTTGTCGTGTACATATATATGACTTAGAGGGGCCTTGAAATATTGAATTTCATGCATTCCAAGAAGGAAGTTCCTCCAAATGTTGCCAACCAAGTGCCCATTGTTCTCCATGTGGTGAAATTTTGTAAGTTGCTCGTGTGTAATGGGATCGACTGTACTCGCTGCCTGGATGGCTCTTGCCTATCATGGGATAAAAAAAACTGCCAGATGTAGGTAATAACCAACGTATGAGTAAATGGTCCTCTTGTAGTGGGTTCGTAGATAATACTTTGAGCTATAGCTATCCCGTTTTTATTTCATAATTTATTCAATTACCAGCTAGGTTGAATTAGACACCTTGTAAGTTGCAAGATTCTGTGTACAATTCTTTGATTTAAACTCTAAGAGTGCATCTAGAGGTCTACTGATCAACTTTATAAAGTAAGTCATAAAGGCCTGGTGCCTTAAATAGTTGCTTTGTTCATTGTTGTACTGGATGGCGGTTGCTCTGAGCTTAGTAATGATGTCCAGCCATGAAAATTATGAAACAGTAATGACAATAATATGTTTGCTTATTTCTGTAGTTCTTTTCTTTTATTGTAAGACAATTGTTCATCTGCTGATTATTGCCATAGATCATTCATGCTTCGATTGTTACTATTGGCTATGAACTTCATTATTTTTTCGCTTTGCTTTTGTATGTTTTTCCTTTGGTAGGGAGCATATTACTGAGACTTGGCTAGCTATTGATGTTGTTCTTGCTTCTATCTTGTTTGTTTATGTTCTAAAAAGTTTTGAGATGATCTCTTGCTTTCTTTCTTTCTACACAATTCCACTCTTATCATCTTTAATTAAGGTTACCCAAAAAAAAAAAAAAAAATTGTTCATGAAGTAATTGAGAAAAGCAGAAAATATTGCAGCAGTAGTGATAAATTGCTACTACCTACAAGAAGGATAGAATATAGATGCCCAAAATGTTGGAAAATACGAAAAGACCGACCGAAATGCCTCGTCTTTCACTTGTAACAGATGGGCACAGCAAAGTAAATTCACTTCACTTTGAACCAAGCAGCCGTGAAAAACAAAAAATGCCTATCTTTTTCGGGCAGAGCATGACAAACGAGTAGAGCAATAAGCTTAGAATTTACTTGCCTTTTTATCTTTAGTTGCTTTGTGCGGTGTTTGTTTTTCTTTTTCTTCTTATCAAAAGCAACAGGACCTGCTTGCTCGATCAAAATCTGGTCAAAATTCCACAAGATTATTAGGAAAATTGGTGCGTGTATTTGAGTATAACATGAGCTTGTGGGTTTTGATTTCTCGCTCCTACAGGCGCAGGAAGTGCTTTTGGATAAAAGCCGTCGAATAAAGCACACTTAAAAACCGCCCCATGACCCAAGTAGGGATGTCCTATTCAACGGTGGCCTCCCCTTTGGTGTATCCCCCAGCAGTGCTTTGCTTTTTTCTTACCAAACGCTAATGCAGCAGTAATGGATCACGCTTCTCGTCCCCACTAGCTACTCGAAAAAATTCCTTTCAAAAAGCTAAAAAATTTCAACACGACTTGTTAGAGAACCCCCCCTACCTAGAAAAATCTCAGCCGTTCGACTGACAATATGTCCGTTGAATCTAAGCATTACACTGGCCCACTAAAGATGGGGTCAAATTGTATAACAAGTGCAAAATCTGAAAAATAGGATAAAAATAGAAAGAAAATCAGCTGTAAAAGAAAAAGACTTTAAGGTTGACAAAGATTAAAAATGATGGAAGTGCATGTGATGCAGTGCCCAAAGTTTCTGATTACGCGTGTCCATGCGTAATCATGCATCACATGTTTGGTTCCGTGTCGTGCTCTTGTTCCATTAGAACAGCCGAACAAACAACTGAAACATTTGCGATAAGAACTGCCCAGTTTAAGTAAAAGATGATGCATTCTGTCATTCACAATTTCAACTCTTAGGATTGTCTTTTTCGAGCCCGTCCCAAAAGATAAAAATAAATCCCGTGAATTGAAATGCTCAATCCCAACCCAATTAATTTTTGAAGATATGTACAGAAGTAGAACCGATTTGTACCTGAAAAATAAAATCGAAGAGAGCAGAAGATTTGACCTCTTCGACCTGGTTGATTTTTAAATACAGAGAAAGAGACAGATCCCCCCATCTTAATAGTTAATAGTATGAGGCCCAGCTTGTTTCGTTAGTTGCTATGGTAAAGAGATGTGTGTATATGTAGTTAAAAAGGCCACTCGTATTTATACGCCAAATCCCTGTAACTGTACGGACAAATTTTTTTGAGCATTTTTACTGTTTCGAATTTAATCATGAAATGAATTGTCGCATGTAAACGTGACAAAAGTGGTTTTGCTTTCCTTAACGACAGCAAAAGAAAGAAAAGACGTTTTCGTTTTCGTTCACAAAGTAAACAATTGCGGTGGTGATTAGCTTATCTCGTGCCAATCGGCTGAGTTAGGTTTCAATGCAGTGACACAATTCGACGTCAATTTTTTGATGGAATTTTCGGAGAATTTTGACTAATCAACAACTCCTAGGCGCGTCCTTTAATCCCATTGAACAAGGCTTTGAAACTTAAAAGTCAAGTGAATATTGATAAAAGAGAGTCGTTGTTGATGCATTTTAAGGAGTATTTTATATATATGAGAAATTTTTAGTCGGGATCACATATTAATGTGTATTTATACGCACATTCAGTAAAAATATTCAACAAGCATAAATAAATATATTATCAAATGTGTGTATATATATATATTTGCATTACTCACGGGCATATTAAATAAAAATCATGACATTATTTCGTAAAATGAGAGTATCGTCACCGTTTTACTTGAGATTGTGTCATGTTTACAAATTGATTACAAGCCGGCTACACTTTTTTGCTCAAACTTATGATATGTAATAAGAATCAAGAATAATACTATATTTTATAAAGTGAAGACGAAAACTTTATATTACTACTAAGCAATCATTTTGAAATTGGACGTTCAGTTGAGAGACTAGCTTAATTTTGTAAAAAATTATATTATCGTTATTATAATACGGTATGCTTTTCGTTATCAACAATTTATTACAAAGAAAACAATACATATATCATTGTATCAATCAATCAATCCATTTTCTTTAATAATGAGGATGAATGTTGTTAATTAAATATTAAATCAAGAAAAAAAGACGCATATCTAGTTGGCCGGTCCCATATGAAGATGCTGGAGGATTTCAACAGCTCCTAGTCACTTATTAGAGAATAATGGATCGATTTGGTGCCACCAAAATAAATTTTAAATAATCTGAAGAGATAAGATAGGTTAGGTAATGTGTTAATTAGAGTAATATTGCAGCAATTGGTCGCTTCCCCATTGACCCCATTTCCCTTGCTCGTATTTTATTAATTTTAATAATAGTTTACTAATCTGGGTTTAGAATATCTGTCTGCCAATTATGTAAAGTTTACACACTAATTAAAAGAAATTAAACTCCCATTACCCTCTGGCTTTCCTTCACCATGTGGTCTTGTTCAAATTCAATGCTCTCCCATCCACCAAAGAAAAAAAAAAAAAGAGAGAGATTAAATTAATTAAGTTTTGGGAATTTAATTATAGAATAATAACAACTGGATCAACCACTCAGAATAATCGGTCCGTGCAATTTGATAGGCTGTGACCCACTAATTAACACATATTTTACTTGTTTTATAAATACTTATTACAAAGCTCGAAATGTAGCCAATTGTTAGTCAAATGTAGACCAGTCAACTCATAGATTGGCTTCGATCCCAAAAAAAACCTAAGAGACATGTTGATCTATTTATAGATATTATTATAAGATTTTTTCTTCGATTATCCATTTGCATTATCATCTATGTTCAATAACCTAATCCGATTGAATTGAGTTTTTTCATTTTCATTTTCTTTTTCTTTTTCAATCAAGATCTCATCTAGAACAGCCTCCCCGACACGGCACAATTTAAATGTTAAATATATGTGTTTAAGGTCCATTTAAAATTATTTTTAGAAGGCTTAAAAGTTATTTTTAAAATATAAAAATTAATTTTAATATTTAAAAAAATTTATAAAAATTATTTTTGATAAAATTACTCCATCCTACAACATATTTTAAAAAGCATAAATGAGTAATTTTACTCTTATACTTAATATAATTTCACATATATCATTATATATATTAAAATTTTCAAAATTCTTCATATTAATTAGGAAATAAAATTACCAACCTTAAACAGGTTATTAATATTACCAATTATACTGAGATAATAAAATAAAAAATAAAAATAATATTATAAAATATTAATTTTAATTATCAATTATTATATGTTCACAAAAAATTATTTTATATACATGTTTAAAAATGTGTAAATAAATTTTATTTAATATTATACTAAATTTAGTCATTCACATTCTTATAATAAATTAAATGTAAGATTTATTAAACACATATAACTGCTTTTAAAACTTACAGCATTTTAAAAATAAATTTTACTAAATATTTATCTATTTCTCTTTACAGTTGATTATTTTTATAGCTCAACTAGCAATAATTATTTTAAAAGTTATAACACCTTAAATTATAGTAAAATTATTTCCAAATATTAAAAAAAACCCTTTTTTCCATATTTGAAAAGAAATTACTTTCTATCAAATCATTGATAGTTCAAGTTATGTTCTTACATATTATTAATTTTGATGATTATTGGATCATTATTTCAAATTTAGTGAATAATTTAAAACACTTTGATATATTTATAGTTAATTAATTACGGTTTTCACTTTCACCTCAATCAAAAAAATTTCATTTAAATGGACAGGTGTCACTTTCTTCATGCATTATATTAAGATTTTCCATGAATGTTAACCTAAACGAAGAATTCAAAACTAATTAAACAAGTTGGTGTTGTCATTTCTTGGATTTTTTTTCCATTTTTTTTTATCATTATAATTGTGATTCTTAGGAGGATAAGACGATAAGATATAATTATTTTTTTCCTAAAGATGATCAAACATGATAGAAGGGACCAATATTATCTAAATTTGATCAATAATCATTACTAAGGAAATTACTTGGTCCATTTTGTAGTCCTTTATTATATGGACATTAAATTTGCATTATTACCCGTATTTCAAACTTGTTGGGAACAAATTTAGCGAGGTATAATTATTTTTTGAATTTTTTTCCCAAAAATAATTTTGGCTGTGAAAAATCAATAATTTTAAATAAAATGAAACCACATAACACTGTATATATATATATATATATATATATATATATATATAACGCATAATCATTCACACATCAAATTATTTATCTTAAATAATATAATATTTATTAATAAATTAATAATTTAATATAAAATATAAATAAATTAATTATATTAATTAATTAATTAATTAATTAATTAATTAATATCACGTTATTTAAGATAAAATATTTAAAATATATAACATTATTATTAATTTACCCAGTGTCTCATCTTTCCGTGGCAAGAAACTATTAAAAATTGATAGAGATAAGTTTGAAAAGAAATGTTATTATTACAAATTTACACAGGAGAATTAATGGCTTTGGTCTAAACCGTGTGTTCCCCGGTCCCTTTCCCCGCCTCATCATCATGAACGTGTCAACTACTATCCTACGTATTTTGTATTTTGTGGCCAACATAATTATACATATCTTTATTTAAACAGGATCTTTCCCTCATTTTTTTTTCTTCCAGCTGGTTTGAGATTATTTTTTGGCGACTAAAACTAATTTGAAAATTTAAAAATTAATTTTAATATTTAATAAATTTTTTAAAAATTATTTTTGATAAAATATTCTCAACTTGTAATAGATTTTGAAAAACAGATAAGAAGTATTTTTTTCAAATTATGATTTTAAAAATAAATGTTATACTTAATATAAATTTATATATATCCTCATATATATTATAAAGTCTAAAATTATCTTTATTAATTGAGAAAACTTTAAAGATATTATTGTTATTAACAATTACGTTGAGATAATAAAAATAAAATTAATAATAAAAATATTTATTTTAATTATCAATTATTATATGTACAAAATAAAAAATAGTTTATGCACATATTTGTATATATGTAAATAAATTTTATTCAATATTATGTCTAATTTATTAATTTAAATTATTACAATAATTTAATAATAAGATGTACTAAATGCATACAGATGCTTTTAAAATTCACGGTCATTTTTAAATCAAAATATACTGAACTTTTAACTTATTTTTGTTACAGCTGCTTATTTTTATAGTGTAGTTAACAACAATTATAAAAAAAATTATAATATTATCAAAGAGGTCCTTATTTTCTCTTTAATTTTTAAATCTAATTTAATAATTTAATAGTAAACAAAATTAAAAAATAACTTAATTTTCATTATTAAAAAAAACTTAACCACTTATTTAGTCGGAAAAAAGACTATAATAGTAATAATAATAAATAAATAAATAAGAAGGCATCCATTTCCATCTCAATCAGTAGTTTTGTTTTGTGTAATATAACATATGAGTCCCTAGTTTTCAAAGAAATTACATGTAAGAGCATATCTCAATCATTATACCAGATGAATCCTTATTCTAATGTCCATTTGATTGGAATAAAAGTGAAAACTCAGAAAATCCAACCATATCCAAACTAAATTTAGTCTTATGATATATTTATGAAATCTATCATTTTAGAGTGATAGATCTCACTTGTAATATTTAATATCATTACATTAAAATAATGATTCGATGAGACTATTCTACCTAACTAAATCTATCTTTTTAATTAATATTTGTTGTTATTTTGTTTTAGTTATCATGCATGCTAACTAACCACATCATATATTAATAAAATAATTTATTCTTAATTAGTTTACCATGAGTGTGATTCAAATATTTGATCTGTAAAGTTAGCAGTAACAATAATAAATCACTTGCCTTTTACTTTACAATTTTAAATAATTAACTAAGCGAGGTGTTTATTCAGTAACAAACTTTGTTTAACCATGCATTAACAAAATTAATAATTTCATTGTTATACTCTTAAAATTTTAATTTTAAAATAAAAAAAGGTGGTATAATTTTGTTAATATACACCACAATTAAAAGGCTAATAGAACCAACCTCAATAAACATTAACAATGAAAATATATAACCTAAAAACCGACTCTGATACTGAAGAAAATAACTTGAAATAAATGCGATAACATAGAATAAATCCATTAATTTCGTGAAAAGATTAGGGGGGGAAGTGAGGATTATCCAAGCAAAAGGCGGTCCTCCCAATAAGTGGTTGCAGGTTTAGGAATCGAAAATATAGTCATAATTTGTGTGTCAGATAGAGATAGAGCTAGTGTATAATTAAATGAAAATATAGGGATCGAAAAGTGAAAATTGATTATACATTTTGGGTTGAGGGCATAAATCAGGGCATATTATAAATCAGAATTATTATTATTATTATTTTGGTAATTGCGGTTTCATGTCATTTCTGTCTAGATGGATAGTTATACTTAAAGAAAGGAGAGAGAGGAAGCACCGCCACCTCAACATCAACAACTAGTCTAGTCTTCAGGCAAAGCCGTGTTTGAAACTCGAAAGTTTTATTATATCCAATCGCATACACAACTACTCTCCTCCGTGCTTGTCCTCTTCTCTGCTACACAAACTGCAAAGCGATTTTCATCTCCTTCTTCTTCATCATCATCATCATGCAGGTTTTGATGGGGTCCACTTGTAACATGGATGTGTCCGCGGTCCCGTCCGCTTCCGCTTCCTCCTCCTCGCCGGCCTACGTCAGAGACCGGAGCAGCAGCAGCAGCGGTGTTTCTGCATCATCGGCATCGGCGTCGGCGTCGCCGTCGGCTGCTGCTGAGGATAGGAACAAGTGTAACGAAACGGCTGTCTCGTCTTCCTGTTTGTTCTTATTAAAAGGAGACGGAGACGGAGACGGAGACGGAGACGACGTCGTTGGAGATCCAATAAGAAGGACTTACGGATCGGAAGAGCTTTCGGATAGCTCATCGTCCATCGGGGATCCGGGAGACAGCGAAGAAGAAGACGACGAAAGCGACGTCGTGGTATCATCATGGAAGAAGAAAGATGGTTTGACAAGAAACAAGTGGTGTATGAATTCATTAGAGGACTCGCTTCTAAACAGGTAATAGTTTCGTTGACTGATTTAAAGAAAGAAATTAGCTGATTAGTATATATGCACGTGCATGAATACTAATGAATGAACAACAGCAGGAGAGGATTATCGAATCACTACAGCGGGAAATCGAAGTCGTTTGGGAATTTATCAGAGGTAGCGGAGGGCGGCAACGGGGGAGCCGGAGCCAAGCAAGTGTTGGAGAAGGAAGAGAATCCATTCAATAAGAGAAGAAGAATTTTGATTGCCAACAAATGGTCCCGAAAGTTGTTCTATTCCTCTTCCGCTTCCACGCGCCGTAACCCTAAATCCATGCCTCTCCTCCCCGTACTTCGCGACGATGAAGAAGATAAAGAAGAAGAAGAAGAAGATAATTACAAACATCATCAACAAGACGATGACGAAGAACACCAGCAGCTGCAGCTGCAATATCAATATGGCAGCAGGCTCAAACAACTCGTGATGAACAACAGCATGCGTTACAAGTCACACAGTTGCTTCTGTCTTGCAGATCTAGACGAAGAAGAAGAAGAAGAAGAAGAAGAAGAACAACAACAACAAGATTAATTTAATAGCTGCTTATTACAATTATGCTAATTTAATAGCTGCTTATTACAATTATGCTAATTAGGTTTTTAAAATATATTTCTTATTGAATATAAATATATATTTTTTTTTCTGGCCATCAGCCTAATAACACAAAAGAAAGCTAAAACCCAAAAATTTAAAATTAAAAAAAAAATTCTTTTTTTTTTTGTATGATAATGGATATGGATAATTTAGTTTGATGTTATTACTACATTGTTTTGTGATGTGGGCATCAAGAATGTGGATTTTTTTTTGGTGGTGTGTTATTTGTCTTCGATGATAAAAGCTGCTTTTTATTTTTATTTTTATTTTTATTGTTAAAGATAACAAGCTAAGTGATGTGAAAAAAATTAAATATGTTCCAGTCAAATCTTGCTTCGAGATGAAAGAGCTGTAAAACCACCTTAAGTTTGATTTCTTTTTGTTTTCTGAAAGTGAAAAATGAAGGGAGTTTTTTTTTTTTTTCAAAAAAGGTGTTTGGATGTGTTGACGAATGCGTGCCAACTGCGCGCCGAAGCCGATGATGGATGGATCGATCTTATTAAATGATAGAAACTTTATCTTTATCGTCTCATCTTTGGAATTAATTGGAAAGAGCAAATTTTTGTTTATATTTTGTTTTCCCTTTTTCCTTTTCATTGCATGTGGAATGTGGAGTTATGTGGTCGTGGACACTCTTTTTCATTTGTCTTCTTTTTCGCACGTGGATTGCATGCATGTGTCTTATTGCAGCAGATAATGTGGTGGGACAAATGCTTGGCTTTTTCTCAGGTAACCGTATAACTCTTCTCCTTTAATAAAAAATTCAACGGACGGTTATAAAAATAATAAAATCTTTTATCTAATATGTAGTTTTACTTAATTATTTATTTAGTTTTTATATTTTAAAAATATTTTAAAACTCTGTTATATCTAAACTATGGTATTTTTATTCTTATTTTATTAATAATATCCATTCAATAATATTCTTAATATTAATTAATTTATCTTTAAAAAAATTAATTTTAACAAATTAAATGATAAACATCAATATAAAAGATTAGTATTTTTTTATACTCCTATGATAATCTTACTAATAATTATTTAAAAATAAATTAATATTAGCTAAATGGAAGCAATGTTTAATATTATTACGTTAATGTTACTACTAACTATTTCATAAAAAATTAATTTATCAAGTAAATCTTAAAAGTAAAATATAAATTTTAATGTTGTTTTTAAAGTTATTTTAATAAATTATCATTATTTTATTAACATTCCTAAAAATATCTTTTGCAAAGATGTTATTATAATAAAAGAGAAAAAAAGATTAAAAGTGTAATATATTTAATAATAAGAATAATTTAAAATATTTTTTAAATATAAAGATCGAACCCCAAAAAAAAAGATTAAAAGAATATTTAGGCCGGGGTAGCCGGCACGCGCATTCCTCTCATTGTTATACCACATAAATTCGCTTACGGTGGCCCTTGTTGACTAACCCCGTGGAGTCGACAACAAATAATTGGTTTGGACTATGGACGGCTGAATATTGACACATTTTTTTATACGGATTGGATTTGAGTGATCCCCCTATCACGTTTGGATTTAAGGTTTCCTCACACACACAATTATATATAATAATATTAAAGGAAAAAAATTCTCACAAGTGATCTTATTTATGACACAATTAATTATAATAATTATATTATATTTTGACTTATTTCTTTTATCCATGTGAACTGTGTTATGTTATTATATTATTCTAAAAATTATTTATATCTTACCACAAATGTATTAAAAATATGTTAAATGAGTTTTTTTTTTTTTCCAACAAAATTTATGTTAAACGCATAACACAATCAATGAAAGGGTTAAATTAGTGTATATACGAATATATATATATATATATAATAAATAGGTTGGAATTGAAATTATTCAAAGTTCAACGCGGCATAATGAGGATGATGAGACGGCCACTCCCCTGTAGTTGGTTTTGATTCATCCACCGCTTGTCTCGTTTCTAAGAGAATGAAATACAATTATGAAAAGTTTCTGATGCAATAACATAATAATCAGCGGATATGCACATGTGAACTCTTTTAAGACATTTTCTAATGGATAGGACGATCGTTTATTATTATTAACTATAGACATTGCTTCAATTTTTTCTTTTAAGCTTTTTTATTTTTTAATAATTAATTAAGTGTGTGATAATTAAGTAAATTTTTTTAATGATTATGTACATTTAATCAATTATTAAAAATAAAAATATTAAAAAAAATAAAAAAAATATTAATCTGTTTTAAAAATGTTATTAATAAATATTAACAAACGCATTATTGATACATTATATACTCACATATATGTATGCACTATTAATCTGTGGGGACTCAAGCTTGTGCTGGTGAAAATAATAAAAAAAATTAGAGAGAAAATTACTTATAGTTTCTAATTAGTCTCACTAAATTTATTAAAATAGGGTTCGGTTAGATTTACAAAAATAGTTCCCGTAAAGTCATAAATTCATAAAATTTAAACAATAGCATTTAGTATTATAAAAGCCCACTCTTTAATTGAAAAAAAATAATAATCAAAGTTCACAATAACAGGTTCTATCGTTATTTAATTTACCTTGGATTAAATCTTGTAAAATAGCCTTCATAAACTCATAAATTTTCAATTTTCACATCTTTTTATTATGTAATTAGTCTCCAATCTGTCTTCATACTAATTGCATCTCGTCAGGCCATGCCATTGCCATGATCGTATTTTTGTCAATTATCTGTGGTTTTTTTTCCTTTTTATCCTAACTTTACATGTTGGATTTGTGAGATCTTTGTGCCTCATTATCAAATGTGAATCCGACTTCAACTCTGATTGGACTCCTGTGTTGTGTAACTGTAAACATAAGAGCCAGTTCTTTTTTGGAGATCTAGTTTGGTTTCAGAAGAAAACCATCGTGGGTAATGGAATTCATATCGGTTTCAGACTTTCAGTTTGGTTTTCCCAAACAAATGAGAAAAAGAAGATTATCCACATTCCACCACCCCTATCCCAACTTCCAGCTGTGAGAATGGGCCGGGCCTATGTCCTTTAAAAACCAAACGGCTCTTTTTTAGAGATCTGGTCATAGGGCAGTTAGTACAATTTTATATAAAAAGCATGTCGTATCTGCTCGCACCGTGTCGTTTCACTGCCTGCCTTCCCAGCTTAACGCCTCCTCTACGCATCAGCAATCGTTCTGCTAAAATTAACAGCAGCCCACTCGCTCTGTGCTTGACCAGTCGACTCAGTTCGATCTCGATGAGTCAATCCACCTCCTATTCCCCAAACGACGCCGCAAAGGCAGACGACAGCAACTATGACGACGTTCTGGTACAGTACGTGGTGCTCCGACGAGACCTGATAGACACATGGCCGCTGGGGAGCGTGATCACTCAGGGATGCCACGCATCCGTCTCAGCCATTTGGTCCCACAAAGACGATCCTCACACACTTCAGTATTGCAGCCCTCAAAACATCAATTCCATGCACAAGGCATAGTATATTTTATTTTCTACCACAAGCACTTGCATCAACTTATTATTATTATTGTTATTTTATATTTCAAAATAAGATGATAAAGATTTGGAAAATTACTGAGAACTGAGATTGTAGGTTACCCTTGAAGTGAAGGGAGAAACCCAGATTGTGAATTTGTCGGAGAAGCTCACTGCTGGTGGCATTGCTCATAAGCTGTGGATTGAGCAACCCGAAAACATACCTACCTGCCTTGCTACTAAGCCGTACCCCAAGTCTATGGTATCTTTGTTTTTCAAGAGACTGAAACTTTGTAAGTGACGATGTATTGTGTCAATTTGCAAACCCGTATTTGAGTTTCTTATATGGATGAATTACCTTCAACTTGAAGCATGAACAAATGCTGGAGTGTTTATTTGGATTTTTATCTTCTACTCTTTTCTGTTTAAGTAGTGAAATTCAATTGTTATTTTACTTGAATCAGATAAAACAGTCTCATCGAAGATGAATGTGTCGACATTCATTCAATGAACTTGTTATCCCAACTGGTAATACTCGCCAAACGTTTGATGCGGCATCAGACAGGGATTTGAAAATCAGAATGCGCAAATATTTATTACCAAGGTCCTTCTACACAGCCAAACTCCAAATATGAAAACATAGAGCTTCAATTCAGTACTACTGAAAAACCACAACAAAATCCTGTCTCAGATGCTAGCGTAAAGAACCGAAAAAAAAAAAAAAAGAAGAAGAAGACAATTTTAATCATCATTCAGATACTTTTCACTGTAAAGTATGTCTCAAATATAAATGTCACTTCCTCAATGCCCTAGATACAAAGTGAACAGCAAAAATGGGATGAACAATCTTCTAATTTGTAGGCAAAGCACCTGCATCAGTTCAAGGAATCAATAATAAGAACATAATTTAACAGAACAACTTGCAGTAAACTTGGCGTAAACATTCCAGTACCTAATAGCAAGCAAGGAGAACTGAACCTGTGTTTCCAAAAATAATGACATGCTCATGTTCCACATCAACTTCCTCCCTTCTGCTTGAGTGTGATCTTATCCCCAAGACTAAGGGCAATCCCTTGGGTCTTGCTCCTTATTCTGATGTAGCCACTGAGCTTGCCATCGATTTGTTTCTCAATGCTTACATTTACCAAAGCATCCTCACCAAACACACTCTTGGCGTACAAGTTTGCTGCCAGGAACCCACATTCACCATCTAGCGCAGACCTGCAACTCAAACCAATTGGAAATTGTGTATTAATAGCATTTACTTGGAAAGCAATCGAGGAAAATTCTTGGGTGCTCCTGGAGCACTGCTCCTTTTCCATTCAGTGCCGGCCACGTGTATATTTCAACCAATCATGATAATATGCATACAAGTGGCAAGCACCGAATGGCGAAGAAACAATGCTCCAGAAGCACCAAAGACTTTCTCATCAACAAATATGCGTAATACCACGCAAGGAACATTCAGGTTTACACAGATCTCATCAGATGGGTCTTATTTTGATCATATCACCAAGAAAGAACTATTTGTGTGTTCCCCAAGTGCAACAAACACAGCTTGTAAATTTATTGCTCAAATTAAGAACAGAAGCCTACAGATTATCCAAAGAAGGGTTCTTCTGACCTATGTCTCAAGTATTTTCCCACTAAGCTGTCATTATTATGTTACACTATATGTCACAATGAGTCTCAATTTTTAAGTACATCGATACATTTCCAATGTTTCTTAATCAATCAATTGTTCGAAATGCATCTGGATGTGTACGTTACACAAAAGAACATACACCCCTATCAATTCATTCAAGAGGCCGTTGAACAAAAGATCAACTTACGGTGCAGTGAGGCACTTCATGTTGGTTGATTTGATGATATGCTCAAGGAATTCTTTCTCATCTTGAATTACTGTGTTTACAGCAACCTGCATGGCAGAAAGACAAATAAAATTACCATGAGTATCAACTAAGCACCAGCAAGACAGAGAAGTGATCAGTCAAACTGGAAAAAGCTTTCAACAGTCACTGGAACTAAAGGAAAAGAGAAATTAATTCGCCTGTACAAACAAAACAAAAAATAGTTGGCATCAACTTAAGAGCCCTGAAGGTCCATAGAGTTTACATGCTACAACCACCTATGATTGTTAGAAAGACCACATACAGCTTGCTCGGGCAGTTAATGCTTGACTTCATTAAAAAAAAATGAAAAAGAAAAAAGTTATGGGAAAATAGTAACTCTGTTCAGTCCCATAATCAGAACCGCAAAGACCTTACCTTCTGACAAATCCTTTCCATGTTGAATTGAAAATAATTTAAAATCTAATGCCAACAGAAAGTAGAACATGAGTGATTTGTGTGAACGTGACAAGAAACTAATAGTAGAGATACCTTGTTTTCCCATTCAAACTCAGCCCACATAGTTCTAAAAGCTGCATCTGTACAAACAGCAGGAGAGATATAGTCCATGATGTCAATGTGAATGTCATTAAGGACAACAACTGTTCGCTCAAGCACATTTGAAGTCTCATAAACAATATTCCCAAAAATGACTCCAGTCTCAGTGGAGGACACCTTGATGTTAGCCTTTATTTGCTTGCTTGATTCAGGTGCTAATGTATAATTCTGTGGACGCTCAACAAGTTTAAGATCACCCATGGTCGCCAACTCCAAGCACAAATTCTGGAGGGTTTCCTTGGTGCGGTTGATAACTGTAACATCAAGGACAATATCATAGTGGTGAACAGTAACATATGCTTCAGCATACACAGGGTCACTAAATCCAGTGAGTTGAAGAATGCGGTTAAGCTTATTTGCATCATCTCCTTCCTTGACAAACTCTCCAGTTGCACGTTTTAGATCATCTTGCACCTCATCTTCCAACTCCAGCTGACTCATACCCTGGAAGTTTACAGTCATGAATTTTGGTTAGCCATCACTGTTACACACATAATCACCAAAAAATATAAAGAAACCCCAAAATAACTAAATTTGCAAAACCTAAAAAATCAACAATAACTAAGAGTTGAGGTGAGGTGAGGTATGCATATCAAAATATCAAGTACTTACTATAAACAGAGCCAAAGATGCAGATCAAGATCCCGACATCAAAAAGCTTATATCAGGAAAACCGTTTACGTTACCCTCTATTTTTTTTAATTTTTTTACCTTCCTTTATCCTCTTTCCTCCCATTCATTCATTCGTAAAAAACAGGCCAAGATATAGTTTTTTTCAAAATTGAGATCAAACTGTAAATAAACCTAATCCTTCTTCCTAGTCATCTACACATTCAATAGCTATTACCTTCCTGCTCTTCAGATGGTAGAAGTCGATAAGGTCATCTGGCTGTGCATGAGAAATCTGAGCCTTTGCCTTTAGTTCCTCGGATTCCCTTAACTGTTTCTCTGAAAGCATCTTCACAAAGCTCTCGCGGCAAGACTGCAACCATATCTTCCTGATATTATCACCAGTACTGCAAAGCAATCTTATGCACACAACAATCCTATCATAAGAATCGTTGTCAATTGGGTGTGGCAGAACTGAAGATTGACCTAATTGCAACATTGAGACCATGATCAATAATGCTTGTGAGGATGCTTTGTTCACTTCAACTCGAGATGGCTGCACCTCCTCCAATCTCAAAACAAGCTTTGTCAGTGTGCAAGCCACAACTGCCCCAAGGAAAAAATCACCAGTTAGAAGAAGTGACCTTAAATTTCCAGAAGTCAATGTTCCCTGAACAATGGTTGGAGGGGAAAAAGCAGTTTCAGAGGCGGCACTCTGAGTAGCATAAGTTCCATCAGCAAGAACAGCTGGTCTCCTGGAAGAAATAGTAGTTGAGTTGGCTTGCTGCTGAACTTTCTTAGAAGAATCAGTGTCCTCCCCTTCTTCAGAGACTGAGAAAAATGGCAACTCTCCAAGACACTGCTTAATTGTTGCTATGCCATTCTCAACTTCAGAAAGAGACTGGCAATACTCTCCAATGATCCAAAGAGCGCAAGAGCAAACTCGTGCGGCTCTGATCTGGTAGAAGTTGTCCAATAATCTCGTTATAATAGAGACCCTCAGTTTAGGATTCATTTCAATTATTTCTCGAACAAAGATAATCACATCTATAGCTGAAGCAACATTGCTGTCTCCCAAGAAATCCATCAGTAGATGGACCACTGTGCTTGCCACTTCTGGGAACTTAATGGCACAAGAATGAATGGCTTGAATTAGCATTTGCCTATACTCACCATTCTTCTCAAGCTCCCCACTCTGAGTCTTAACAACTTCTTTCTTCAACATAAGAACTACCTCATTGATGTTTCTAGGAGTTATCAACTCAAGCACAATATCAAGAGTCTTCCTTCGGATGTCAACATTAGGGCTGCTAAGTGCCCTCAGCACATCCATGATCAGATCAACCATTATATCTCTGTGTGAAGACTTGAGCTCATTCAGTCGGTCAAGTACAATAAGCTTGACATTGTTGTCACTCTGAGATAGAAGAAGCTGACAGTAGGTATTAGCAGCAGCTCTAATAGCAGTGGGTGCAGATGACAAAGAGACAAGTGTCCCAGCACATTCATAAATAACTGCTGTTGAAGGGGCATTCAACAATGATATAATAATCTTGATATACTTCCCCTTCTCTCCCTTGTTGGTTCGGCAGACTTTCCGAATCAACTCCAATACAACCATCTGAAGCAATTCACCCCATTCAGAAACTCTATCAACATGGGTCAACAGGTAATTAATTGCTCGATCCTGATCACAAGTAAAGAGCATGAGGAATGCATTCCGCTTAGCTGATGGATCCTGCTCTGTTGAGAGAACCTTTTCAATCATTTCAGGTGCATCCACCAGAAGCTGCTCACCCTGTGGAAGCTTATATATTGCCATTACGGCCAATATGGCATTCCTCCGAATATACGGGTGCCGATGTTGCAAATTTTGCAAAACCGAAGGAATCAATGGTTCAATTATTTCTGTCTCATTCAAGCGGCAAAGAAACCTCAAAGTAACCCCACGGATATATTCATTTGGGTGCTGAAGATTGTTCCTTAGGTTTTGGCAAATCAAAATCATTTCAGGCAAGACCCTACCCTTAGCATCTGTTTTGTCGATGATCTCCAAATATAGAAGCAACAATTTCTGTATTGTGTGGTCCTCAGAAGGCAAAACATATCTAACAATTGTGATAAACAGCTGAGGCAATGTTTCACCATTCAACAAAAGCATAATTGCCTTCTTCATGGCATCAACTTTTGCGGGCACATCATTGCCTTCAAGAGCTTCCTTAATTTCATTTGCAATTGCTGGCGTCCCTTTGTCAAAGTGAATAAGCAGAGTACAGGACTTCTCCATTTTTGCTGATAGTTTTTCTGTCATTTAAAAACCAACCTATAAATAAATTGATACAAAAAGATCAAATTCTTCAAATTATGTTTTCTCTTATTATTCTAGAAAAATAAAATAACTCAGCTAAGCAAAATTAGAACACAATTAAATTATGGAAACATTAGCTATCAATATTCATCACATTAATCAACCATCAGTGCAACAGACGCCAAAATACAGGCTACATTTCCAATCTTATGAAAAACCGTCCTAGTGTTCATTTTCCAATGATTCAACAATTCTATTATCTGTTATCCATATCAGTCTCAGTGTGCATGTGCCTGTGCTTTACAAAGTGGAGACTAGGGCAAATTTATAGACCATATCTCACACAAAATCCTATCCACCTCCCTTGTGATTTCAAATAACTAGAGAAAACAGAAATGAAACAAGTCTGAATCCAGTCCTAATCTTCAGACTCAAAATTCAAAATCAAGTAAATGCTGCTTTCTAATAATTAAGGAAAAGTTAACAAGTTAAACAGGCATTAAATACACATGCCTCAACCAGATCAGATCTAACATTGAAATTTAAAGATAATTCAACAATTCGGGCTAAGTAAAAGCATATTAAACACGACAATGATTAGCTACATCAAGATCTCATAGTTGCTAACAGTCCTATCAAAAGCTATAACTAAATTCTCAAAATTCACATCACGAATCGAAAATCTAAATGCTAAATTAACAGTTTCAACTTCAAAGCAAAAAAAAAAAATCAGTTCAAGAACCTCTAGAATGTAGAAACATAAAATAGAAACGTAACATTAAGTGGAGTTCGATATGAAAAATGAAACTCTATGTATAACCAAAATCGAACGAGAATATCAACAAATGTTCTGTTTGGCTGCCGAGAAAGTGAATCAAAAAATCCGTGAGATCTAAGAAAATAGAGAAAGAAAGAAACGAACCTTCTGTGACGAGCGTTGAGTAAAATTGATGATCTAGATATTAGATCTTAAATGCTCATTTGGTGTCAATTGTTCAGAATATAAACGAGTGAGTGAGGAGGACCTCTGCAGATCTTTAGATCTGCTCTCAGTTTATATTTGGGAGAACAGGCGATGGAAGCATTGAAAGACGAAAGCTAGCCAGCAAGGGTATTTTTGTCATTCTATTCCATTTTCTTTCGGTATTTTTTCCTTGTCTTTATTTAATTAAATTGTTCCGTTCAAAAAAATATCGATATTAAATTGCCTTTATACTGACAAATGATATTGTTGTGATAAATTTAAATAAATTATCAAAATTGTGAAAAAAAAGGAAAAAGAAAAATGATATGTTCACTTACGCCATTGATCAGGAGGTGAGATAAAGATTATTCTCCTATATGAAATAAATGTTTGATGTATCCTTTCTAATATATTTGAGTTGTTATAAAATTATAATATCAATGGATTGTGATACGAATTATATTTTTATTTTTTGCAAAACCGATAATGTTTCAATAGAAGTATATAATTGGAATTCATGAGAGGTAACGGGTTAAGAAATTAATCTAGATAAAATTCTATCCTTACCTTTTGGAAAAAGCTAAATAAAAAATAACAATTGTAAATTACTTTCAATGGCAAAATTCTAATGGAAATTATATTTAACTATTAAAAGACTTAAAAGAGCCATTGAATTTCTTAAAAGTCAAAAGTAAAATGACATTCGGTCTGTAAAACTCAAAAGTTATGTTAATAGGTAGCAATCGGAACAAAGTGCGACTGCCGAGGGCACTGATCGGGTTCCTCCCGATGACCGTAGGTGGACTTGAAAGCCCAATTAACACGGGCCTTATGTAGTGATACAAGATTTGCTATTAAAGGAAGTCCATAATCAAATAATGAAATGATATTGTGATGGTAATTCTCTTGGTTACGGACTCTGAGCTCGCGGAGTAGCAAGTTGGTTTTTTTTTAAAAAAAAAAAATTGGGTTTACCAGCCAAAATTGTTCAATTTCAATTGAAGATCTGATCTTGCTAAGGCATCATTTTTCATGCGAACGGGTTTCTTTTACATACCTTTTGTTTTCATGAGTTATTTGATATTCAACGAAGGTGGTCAAGTTTGTATAGGAGAATAATCTTAGATGTTTGATGTATGTACGTAATTAGATTTTATTTTTTGTTGGTGTATATATGCCTTGTAAAGCTTGTTGGTTACTATGAGATTAAATCTGTCAGATTCTAATCGCGTTCTGAACTATCTAACTGAAGTATTTGTTTTGTAGAAAAATATAAGAATCGAATCTGAAAAATTATTTCCTTTATTTTCTCAAATTAACATTGTTTCCGTATTTGGAGAGTTATATGGATCACAGTAGTTCAAGGCTTTCCTTGATCATTGTCATCGTAAGTTGCTCTTCGTTGATAACTGAAACGGGTGCATCTGCATTGCTAAACAGTTTTAAATTCCATCCCTATTGAGCAATTTCAACACATATATATGATATAAACGCTTTTTATGGAGCACAATGATGTAGATAGAAATAGCAGAAAAATCTTATTTCAAATGCTAGTGTTAAGCAATTTCAATCATCATCATTCAGTTGCCTTCCACTGTACAATCTATGACTCAATTATTTATTTATAGATGTCACTTCCAAGAGGCCGTAGATACAAACTGAACACCGAAGGTGGGATGGGCAATCTTCTGATTTGTCGGAAAAGCACCTGCATCGGTTCAAGTTCAATGAATTAAGTAATTAGATTACAAATTAACAAAACAAAGTGCACCAGTTTTTCTGGGAATTCATACTGTTCCACCTCAATTGCCTTCCTTTCCCTTCTGCTTGAGAGAGATCTTATCGCTAAGACTACGGGCAATCCCTTGGTTACTGCTCTTTATTGTGATTCTGCCACCGAGTCTGCCATTGTCCTGTTTCCCAATGCTTACATTTACCAGTGCATCCTCACCGAACACACTCTTGGCATATAAGTTTGCTGTCAGAAATCCACAGTCATCATCTAGTCTGCAGTTCAAACCAAGCCAAAACAACCAGTTGGAAGAATGAGAACAATTACTCTCAGAGAACCATTCACAAGCATTTAAACCTGGCTATTTCCTCAGACAGGTCTACCTGTACTGTGTTGTGACACAGTATTAAAAAGATTTGCAAGTGCACATTACACTAGCAGATTTATGATTCATATATCTTGTTCTCCGAAGGCTACAACAAAGAAATGTGATCAATAAAGTAAGGTAAGGTAAGGTAAGGCAAGGTGATAGTATCTCGTTAAACTATTGACTCGATTGACTGTTAATTTAACTGCACATATATTCCCATAGTTTCTGTAGCCACTTTGCACAAAGAGCATGCACCCATTTCAGTTATCATTCAAGAGATTTGTTGAAAAATAGATCCAACTTACGGTGGGGTGAGGCACTTCATGTTGGTTAATTTGATTAAGTGATCTAGAAATTCCTTTTCATCTTGAATTTCCGTGTCAACAGCAACCTGCATTGCAGAAGACAAATGAAAGTTAAACTAAAAGTGTCAACTCAGTACCACCACCAAGACCAAGAGAGAACAAGAAAAACTGATGGCATCAAGTTAAAAATGACATAAGATCCATAAGGTGTTACAGTCACTGTTAACGTTAGAATATGTTTTAGCTTGCTTGATCCAGGACTTCCCAAAAAAAAAAAACTATCGACCGTAAGCAAAAAAAGAAATTAATGATGATTGTGCGATTTGACAGAAAATAGTAGCAGTTACCTTGATTTTCCACTTGAGCTCTGCCCACAGGGTTCTAAAAGCTTCATCTGTACAAACTTCAGGAGACATATAGTCCCCGATGTCGAAGTGAATTTCATTAAGAACAATTGTTTTCTCCCCATTTGAAGTATCATACACCACATTACCACGTATTACTCCAGTATCTGTTGAGACCACCATGATGTTAACCTTTATTTGCTTGTTTGATTCAGGTGCTAATGTGTTATTCTGTGGATCCTCAACAGCTTTAAGCTCAACAATTTTAAGGCCACCATTGGCAACCAACTCCATGCCAAAATTCTGGAGGGTTTGCTTGGTGCGGTTGAAAACCGTAATGTCAAGGACAATGTCACAGCGGTGAACAGTAACAAAGGCTTCAGCATACACAGGGTCACTATATCCCGTGAGTTGATGAATACGGCGGTTAAGCTTATTTAAAGCATCTCCATCCTTGCTGAACTCTCCAGTTTCAAGTGTTTGATCGTCTTCTGGCGTCTTATCTCCTAACTGAAGCTGACTCATCCCCTGGAAGGTTCCAGTTAGAAATTTTGATTAACTATCGCATTTATACATACAATCACAAAGCAAATCTGGAAAACAGCTGTAGAACTAAATTTGAGAAGCGTCAAAAATTAACAATAACTATCAGGTATATTAAGCTAAGTTTATAGAAGTGCCAAAATTTATACTACAAACAAAACCAAATAAGGAGATTTTCGTATTCCAAGTCAAGCGAACTCATAGACTGGAAGTTTACCGTCTTGATTATTGAATACCTCTTTGTACATGTAGTCACTAACAAATATAAAGTATCACAAAAGAACTAAAATTGTGAATTATCAAGTTTGTACTGAAAAGGCCCAAATAAGTAGATAAAATCCTAACGTCAAAACATATATCAGGTAAACCATTTACATGCATGAAAAGCAGGCCAAGAAAAAGAGTAGTTTTACAAATTAAGATAAATCTGAATAAGAAACCCTAGCCCTTTCCTTGTCATACACAATGAATAGCCATTACCTTCACTGTCTTTAAACTGTCAAAGTGAATTAGGTTATCTGGCTGTGCATGTGAATTCTGAGCCTTTGCCTTCAATTCCTCAGATTCCCTTCTCTGTTTCTCTGAAAGCATCTTCACATAGCTCTGACGGCAATCCTGCAACCATATCTTCCTGGCATTATCATCAGTATTGCAAAGCAATCTTATGCACACTGCAATCCTCTCAAAAGAATCATTGTCAATTGGGTATGGCAGAACAGAAGATTGTCCTAATTGCAACATTGAGACCAAGATCAATACTGCCTGAGTGGATGCTTTATTCACTTCAACTTTAGATGACTGCACCCCTTCCAATCTCAGAATTAGCTTTGTCAGCGTGGAAGCAACAACTGCCCCAATGAAAAAATCACCAGCGAGAAGAAAGGATCTTAAGTTTCTCCAAGTCAATGACCCCTGATCGGAAAAAGCAGGTTCAGAGGCATCAGCAAGAACAGATGAAACAGTAATTGAGTTCACTTGCTGCTGAACTTTCTCGGAAGAATCAGTATCCTCCCCTTTCTCAGGGACTGGTAAAAATGGCAACTCTCCAAGACAGTGCTTGATGGTTGCTATGCCAGTCTCAACTTCAGAAAGAGACTGGCAATACTCTCCAATGGTCCAAAGAGCAGAAGAACAAACTTGTGCAGCTCTGATCCGATAGAAATTGTCCAATAACCTAGTTATAATAGAGATCCTCACTTCATGATTCATTTCAATTATTTCTCGAACAGAACGAAGCATATCAATAGCAGAAGCAACATTGTTGTCCCCTGAGAAATCCATCAGCAGATTGTCCACAGTGCTTGCCACTTTTGGAAACTTAAGGGCACAGCTACGAATGGCTTGAATGAGCATTTGGCTATACTTTCCACTGTTCTTAAGTTCCCCACCCTGACCCTGAGTTTTAAAAGCTTCCTCCTTCAACATATGAACTACCTCATTGATGTTTCTTGGAGTTATCAACCCGGGCACAATGTGAAGTGTTTTCTTTTGAATGTCGGTATTAGAACAGTTAAGTGCCCTCAGCAGATCCATGGTCAGATCAACCATGATATCAGTGTGTGAAGACTTGAGCTCAGTCAGCCGGTCAAGTGCAATAAGCTTGACATTGTCGTTACTTTGAGAATGAAGCAGCTGACAGTAGGTGTTAGCAGCAGCTGTAATATCAGTGGGTTTAGATGACAAAGAGACAAGTATCCCCGCACATTCGTAAGCAACTGCAGGTTTAGTTGAAGGAGCATTCAACAATGATTTAACAATCTTGATATAGGTCTCTTTCTCCCCCTTGTCCACTCGGCTGACTAAGACTTTCCGAATCAACTCCAATACAACCATCTGAAGCAATTCACCCCATTCAGGAACCCTATCAACATGATTCAACAGGTAATTAATTGCTCGATCCTGATCACAAATAGAGAGCATGAGAAATGCACTCCGCTTGGCTGATGGATTCTCCTCTTTTGAGAGAACCTCTTCAATTATTTCAGGTGCATCCTCCAGAAGCAGCTGACCCTGTGGAAGCTTATATATTGTCTTTACAGCCAATATAGCATTCTTCCGAACATATGGGTCCTCATGTTGCAAATTTTCCACAACTGAAGATTTCAACGACTGAATTATACGCAAATGTTTGTCGTTCAATTGGCAAATAAGCCTCAAAGTAGCCCCACGACAATATATATTCGAATTGAGATTGTTTTTAAGATTGTGGCAAATATGCATCTCGTTCACGAATCGACAGTCAGCATCTGCATCTACTTTTCCAATGTCAATGATCTCCAAATATAGAAGCAACAATTTTTGTAACATGCGGTCCTGCGAAGGTAAAACAAATCTAACGATTGTATTGAGCAGACCAGGTAAGGTTTCACCGTTCAGCACAAGCATAATTGCTTTCTTCATGGCATCAACTTTTTCAGGCCCATCACGGCCTTGAAGATCTTTCATAATTTGTTTTGCAATTTCTGGTGTCCCTTTGTCATAGTGAATGAGCAGACTACGAGGCCTCTCCATTTTTTGCAGATCCTTTTTTTCCTGTTATTTGAAGTTCGTGTATTGTCAGAAAACAGCATTATAAATAATTTGATAAAAAAATGCTTAACAAATTATACGCATAGATTCTCTGTAATTCCTTCCATTATAATTCCAGAAAACCAAAAAATATACGTAAGCAACATTAAAAGCTTAAAAAAAAAAAACTAGCCTTAAACATTCATGGCATTAATCAACCATCAGTTTAGTAACTAACAGATGGCATATTACAAGATGCATCTACCAGCGTATATGCTTTAAACGGTTCTCATGTTCATTTTCCAATAATATAACAACTCTACGACCAACAGGCTTTACAAAGTAGAAAATCATGCAAATTTAGCGACTAGATTCACATAAATCCACTTCACTGCCCTCGGTGATTTTGAATAACTCGTGAAGATGAAAACGGAAATGGAACAAAAAGAATCCAGTGCTAATTAATTGGCAGCAAAAAGACAAGTTCTTCGCAAGTTCACAAGTTGAAAAAAAAAAAAATATGCTCTTCGCAAGATCGGGCCTAATACTGGAAATTCAAAACATAATTCGACAATCTTGGCTAGGTAAAAGCATAAAGAAAACATAACAACAATTAGCTAAATCAAGATCTCACAGTTATTCCAAGTATTATCAAATTAACTATTATATTTCTATTCACATCGCGAATACAACACATAAACACTATTACTTATCCAACAATTTCAGTTAGTTTCTAAGTAATAGTTAGCAGTTAGATGTAGAAAAATTTCATCATAATTTAACTAGAAAGAGATAAGCTAAAAGAAAATCGCTAAGAATAACTACATCGAACGAGAAAATCAACAAATGTCGTGTTTGGTTGCCAAGAAAATGAATCAATTGATGTGCAAGATTCAAGAAAATTAAGAGAAAGAGAGTGAAACGAACTTTAAGCGACGTGAGCGTTGAGTGAAATCTGATGATTTGGAGAAATGAGAGTGCGAGAGATTGGATGTTTCGATCTTAAGCGCTCATTTGGTTTTAATTGCTTGCAAATATATATGAACGAGCTCCATAAGAAGAGAGTGCGAAGCAAGTCAGCACGTGGTCAAAAGTCTCGAAAGTTTGTTATGCATCTGCTGATGTGGCAGCCAGCTCAGCTGGTTCGTTACACGCTTTTGGTGCTTGGTTATTTTTTGGCGCCATTTCTTGTTAGGCAGAGGCAGATTGAGTTTGTTAGATGTTTCCAGATGCTTGGAATCAATGCTAATATACGCGCAAGTTATATATTGTGTGTCCAAAATAATAAATAAACACATACATAGAGCCCAAAATCACCAATGCATACACTTGCCAACTAGATGCAAATTATTTTCTTTTTCTTTTTTTTAATAAAAATAATATTATGCATTGTCTATTGTTCTGACAGAGATTCGATAACTACCAGTGTTTATGAAGATTGATTTCTTATAAGTATTTGAAAGTAAATTTATTTTGTTCTATCAGATTGTATCATCATAGAATTTAGGTTCTAATAACTTCAAATCACATATATCAAAAAATTGGGTTGCCCATAACTCCATCATATATTGTAATTGAACGATAACTTCCCATAAAGAATAGATGGCTAGATGGGGTGCAAACTATCCATCACAACTATATAGTAGCATTATTATTTTTATAAAATTTAATTTAATTGATTCACTAAGAATGCAACATTGTTTTTGGTATATAAAAAACGTTACTTTATTCAAGCTTTACCAGAAGATGAAGCTCATAGAACTTTGGCCTACAGGTTTGATTACTCCTTCAGAGTGATAGTCGAAAAATTTAACAATTATAGCCCTTTCGGAAACAAAATTGTCCCTTTTAGCCGCATGCCCGTATGGATGATCAAGTTGCTTACAAACAAGATTGCTTTTCACAAAGGGTACTCTTAGATTGCTGGCTACTTTGACCAGCAATGACTTTTCCTTTAGAGAAACCAAAAATATATATATATATGATCCTTGTACCAATTGGAAGCTTGGGAAGATCTTTATATTCTAGAAGATATTCGAAATACAGTCTAGTATCGTGAAGTCACGACCATAAGTTTTAATTGATCAACATCAAACACAAAGAAGAAATATTTCTACACAGCGCAACCCATAACAACAAAATACACAAAGCGAAATTAAAAGAGAGAGTAACTGAATTTACATATGTAAAAGGATAAGATGATCAAAAGATCCTGTTCTGTTATTAACAAGAAGTTATATGTATGTAAAAAAAAAAAAAAAAACTATTGGACGACCAAACGTCTGGCACAAACAGTACAATAAAACTTCCTCTTGGTTTTGAAATACAGAGGCAAGAAACAGAATCTCCACTGGCTCTGAACGTCCATGGCTTGTATCATGCCTCCGCAGAACGGACATGCCCCTGGCGCTGGCTGCCTTCCTAACACTCTCTCATCCTCGTCACACACAAACACTAGACACATCTTTGATTGCCTGCTTTTCAGAATCAATTATTTGATTTGATTGGATTGGATTGATAATTGACAAAATCCTCTGTATAAAATTTATGCAATAAAGGATATTTTATAGGACGAAATTTCGGCTTCCGACGAGAAGAAAGGCTGGAAAGATCATCATAGTTGGGTCTCGAAGGCAAAGTCTTTGTGAAAGCGTGTTTCCTCTAGAACAATCTCAACGGCTTGAATTGGTGTTACCTAAGCTTTAAAAAAGTATAAAAAATAAAAATAAAATAAAAAGGGTAAAATTATGTGATGGAAACATGTTGATTCTTATTCTCCGGGACTACGAGTCTGTTTTTTACGCGTATTGTTTAGTGACTACAACAAATACCCACATTGCGTACGGGCCCAGCGTAATTGCTGCGGTATAATAATAATAATAATTAAAAAGAACGAGCTCTTGTTGCCTTCACAAAGAAGAAAAATAACACAAGCAAGGAGTCCTGTCGGCTTCAATTTTGTGAGACTCAAGCCTATCTCAAGAGTCTTGCTTTTGGGCCCATGGGCTACTAACACTTGAATACTAAAACCTGCAGATATGATGAAATCGGATATCCCATTGCTGTTCCAGCTATAGATTTAGGTGGATGGTTGAGTACGAGACTTGAGAGGCTTATGTAGCACCCCAGCGGATTGGGCAATCAAGCACCAAAAAGGTCCGACCGCATCCTTGGCCCGATCGACGGTCTAAAATTTTCAGACTTTGATCTGAATTGAGGGTTAAGAGTCGGCTAGGCTCTAGTTTTTGGGACCGATTACATCCGGGTCATAGCTTAGGTCCTACCAAAATGTCCTCATCTCGACTCTTTTAAGAAATACGCTTAAAACACACATATGTTACACGAGCTTCACAACTCACAAACCATAACAATCTAACATTAACGCAAAGTAAATGTTAAAGCAGCAAATAATTGAGAAAAGAAGAGGGGCAACGACTTGACTTTGGTAATTTGCATCCTGCCACCCACCCACCAACCACTACGGCACCACAAGCCACCAAAATAATCAGCAGCCGCGCATGAGGGAAAAGAGAGAGGATTGAGTTGCATGATGCCGACGCCGTTCGCCACCGCTGCATGTTCACAATTGTTGTTTTTTCCCTAAAGGTTTTCTCCTGACGATAATTTATCCAGCAAATCTCAGCTTGTCACTCTCGACTCCATTTGGAATCAAGTTCCTTTTTAATTGTTTCTACTTATGATTCAATTTCACTGAATATTTAGCATAGATCCAACATTAAAATAAGGCACTGTGTAAGTATGCAATCTCTAGAGGTAAATATGTAAAGTTTCGTATGCTAGCTTATAATTTGTTGCAAGTGTTGTAAATTATCGAGACTTAGTTTTTTGGCAATAGAAAATACGATATTAACTTTCAAGGATGAATTTTTATTTTTATATATGGTGGTATCGTTACAATCAAATTCAACATTAAAATGGAACAATAAAATACTCTATTAAAAAAGAATCAAGAATAGGAGTCCTATTCTAAAATAAAAAAACTAAAAAATAAAAAATATTACCGGACTCAAATAAAACCTGAGTCCGATCCTGGACTAAAAAACATCGGACCTGAGTTTGAAGGGTCGAGTTTTTAGGGGTTAGGGCCCTTTATTTCGGCCAAGCCCAAACCCGGCGCATTTACAAGACTACCCACACAAGTGAAGCGATAGAGGTCTTCGGCATATAATAAGGATCAAGTCCCATCACCGAGTTAAAAACTAGTTTAGATGCTGAGATGCAATGCAACATGTTATTCTCGTTCTCATAGCAAGGCAATGCTATATCCATACGAAATGAGGGGTGCGCTTAATGGGCTTTTGCGGTGAACACTTCGTAAATAATTGGGCTGCCGCGTCAAGCACCGATGTCGTGCGTGAACCCCATAAAACGCATGCGATAGAGAATACTTAAGACTTCGGAGAGGTCGCCGCCTCGCTGGTGCATATATAATGCTAACGTATGCTAATCATTTTGCTAATAACTTAATTTTCTATTAAAAGTAAATTATCACTAGGCTGGTTTAGTCAACAGGAAATTGGACATAAAAAATAAAACCAATTTGACCCAATGACGTGGCTTATCTAATATATATTATTATGTAAGTAGTATGTTTTCTATGTTCATACATTACGCAAGCAAATGGTTCACATGCTATCATGTGTCAATCAGTTATTCGTTCAAAGGTTTAGCATGGGATATTTTCGTTAGAAGAGAAAACATGTAGATACTCCCAACCAAAGAATCAACTAAACAGAATTAGCAATCAATATTAAATTATCTAATTAAGCATATTTAATCATTAAAACCCATGCATATTTAATGAAAATTTTTACATGGAGACATCATACTATTTTAAAATTTAAACATGTTAATTTCAAAAAGATTAAGAACTTTGTCATTATTATCCAAGCGTGATTAGTTGACTCTATCCAAATTTAAGGGAAAAAAAAAACGAATATCCACACCTTGTGAAAACTCCACATATTTATTCTAGGGAAAAACTTTTATCTCCAAAACTAATTTGCAAAAATAAACAGTTGAGAGGAAATTTAGCATTATATATATTTATTTATACTTATGTAGACGATGAAGTAATTAAAAATTAATTTAGTCATGAGTTAAATGATTGGAGGCCGTTTTGTCGGTTAAACCGCTATTGCACATTCACTAACGTGATTTCCACCTCCAAAATCGTCCAAATTGAAGCCCTAACATGTGAAACGATTCCCCCCAACCCACAAAACGGCACACAGCTATTTCACTGAAAATAATTCTTCACTCTTCTATATATAAATGCCCATCATCACTCATCACCCACCAAACAGACAAATAATTGACACAAATCTTTCTCTCTTCTCTCGTGCCCCAAATGGGAATTAGAGTGGTATTTTCATGTGCAGTATTAGGAACTTTCCTTCTCTGCGCTTCTCTCCCTTCATTCTCATTATCACAGTCTAGCCATAAATTTTCATCGAGACGTTTACGTAAAAGTTCCCCTCAAAGAAACACAATTCAACAATATCTAGTACCCCACAACATTGTGAGAGCAAAACTTGGACTCCCTCCCTTGAAATGGAGCAAGAAATTGGCAAACTTCGCTTCTTGGTGGGCGAATCAACGGAGAAGAAACTGCGATTTGGTTCATTCGAATAGCAATTACGGTGAAAATCTGTTCTGGGGCAGTGGCAGGTATTGGAAATCGGCCGATGCCGTTGCGGCGTGGGCTGCTGAGAAGAGTTACTACAACCATAAGACTAATAGTTGTAGTAGACATAAAGATTGCTTGCATTATACTCAGATGGTTTGGAGACAAAGCTTGAAAGTTGGTTGTGCAAGAGTTGTTTGTAAAAGTGGAGATACGTTCGTCACTTGTAATTATGATCCTCAGTGTGATAGGTCAAAAAACCTTTCTGGTAAATTTAGCACTTTTTTTTTCCAAATTGAAGTAAGTTTTGCAACTTACCATTACATGCACCTTTGAAAAAAAAAAAAAAATCAGAACTCCTGCGTATGGGTAGACTCACCTTATAGGCTTGTAAGGGAAAGGGCGCCCCATGCCCATGAGCATACCGCTTATACATTATCATTTTTAGGTCTAGAGAAATTCAAGATCCTAACATTTAACCATGCTTCAAATGATGCCCACGGAGCTCATCATCATTCTTTGTTGGGTGACTTCACATACGTGATATGTCGATCGCCTTTTACATGCATATGGAACTCCTTGGACCGCCATTGTGATAACAGTAGTAGTCATGAAACCTCATCTATACTAACCCCAAAATCAATATTGTGCGTTGGATCTCATACGTAAAGAGGTGGTTGGTCTAATGCTGATTATAAAAAAGAAGGATGCCCATGAACTTTATATAAAATTTAGGATATGCATTCACATTTTTAACTACAGTTTGAGCCGACATAGACTTTGAAAAATGATTTTAGATATATATCATAATGTTCATTTTTCACACTGGTCCTTTTTACTGGCAGACATCCGCATTCTAAACAAAACAAAAAGAATCGGCGCAGAATTATTTTATCAAGAATCATAATCAAAAGCATGAATTTCATAACAAGCCAGGAGGGAAGGGATCACAATTTTTCACAAACTACTTAACAGTAATGATTGATTAAAACTCCCAAACAAAACAATTAACAAACATACTTGGAAGTAGGAACGTAAAATGCTACAAAGCGGTAGCTTACAGATACAAAATCAAAAGGCAGGCAAACATACTTTATAAAGTAAGCAGCCTAATAGAAACAAAAATCACATCAAGGTTAGGCCGAGATTAGCAGATAAACGACAGCCTGGCCTTATGATGAATGATTGATGCAACATTATTGTTGGGTTCAAACACTTTAATTAGTTTAAGCGTAAATCACTTGACAACTAGAGGGTGCAAAGTCCTTAAACGCCCTAGGGGCAGTCATAACTTTCCATTCCGCTGAAATTTCCCCATTTTGTTCCTCGTATACCCTTCCAATTGCCACGTTTAAGCCACTTGACACCACATAAATTCTCCCTTCCACTCCATTCACAGCAAACGGTCTATGCATAACTTCACATGGGAACTTGTCCCCACCCACGTACTGCCACGTGTCGTCATCCGGGTTGTATTGCTTCATTGGACAATCCCCGTGCTCTGATATCACAAACAGCTTGCCTCCAAGCACAATACTGATCCCAGTCCATCCTTCCTTCATCCCATCGCTCATCAGATTCCACGTGTCCTTGTTGATATCGTAGACCCCACCCCTTGGTGAAAACATAAAGGGCCACGTCCATCCCTCGGTCACGTACATCTTGCTCCCCACCACAGCTGAGTCGTATCTAGCTAAGCCCATCCGCAACTTAGCAGCCGTCGTCCACGTGTCGCTCTCCGGGTCGTAACACTCAACGGCTGTCATTGACTCGTTGATGTTGGCCCCAGTTCCACCGACGGCCATGATCTTACCGTTAACATTCCCGGAGGCGAAAAACGACCTCGGTGTTAACATTGGAGACGCTACCGACCATTGATTGGTTGATGCACGGTAGATGATCGTAGACTGCATGGGAGTCTCTGTGTCTGACCGCATCCCGCCCAAAACAAGTAATTTGCCTTGGCGTGGAAGTGACGTACATGCAAAGGCTTGTGGGCACACAGCCTTCGGGCAAGGCATAGGAGATAAAACAAACCAACGGCCAGATCGTGGGTCCAAGGCTTGCCATTGGATCCTGGCCGTCGGTTTATGAAAAGAAAAAACGAAAAGGAAAGGCAAAGAAAGTGAGAGGCTCTTCTTGCACACAACGAAGCTGGGGTCTGTAATTGCTTTGTTCCACGAATATGAAACTGAACGTACCAAAGCTTGGTACGGATACGGAACGTGAAGCAGACATAGCTCCCCGATCTCGTCGGGTAATCCCGGAATCAGAGGCTGAGTGTTCCTTTCAGAATTTTCAGTTTCCTGGCTCGACGACGACGACGAAGTAGACGATTGAGAAACCTCCATGCTTTACCCTACAATTATAAATTGATAACAAAAGGGTACTTAACAAATTAACAAACTAATAAGCTGATCTAGCTAGTGATCTATTTCAATTATATAGTGAAGGAAAACAGAGAATAAGTGTGAGTGATGACGACAGAAAATTAACTGTACAGAGCAAGCTAGCGAATAATGTTTGTTTTGTCTGGAAACTTTTCGGGTTTTTTAATATTTATTTGGGATTGTTTCTATCTTTAATTTTGTACGTTTTTTTTTTTTTTGTTTTTCACTTCTAGAAGCCAGAATATAAGGGCGTTAGGAACCGTAAAGTGATAAGTGATTACTACCAAGTTTCCTGCAAATCCGAAGAATAAAGACTTGTGTGACTAAACAAATATAAACAAAAATAAAAGTTTCACCGGAATCGGGTGCCGCTGACGTAATCCCAGCTACGCGACGAACAGGTGCTGCCGGTCACCGGAGTTTGACGCTGTCTGATTGGGCGCTGTGATATTATTTTATATCTTCTTTTTTACACCTTTGAATTGGGTGAGAATTTAGCAGTGTTTTCTTTGGAAGACTAAGTGTGTTCGATCACATTTAATATAGGTAGATCTGCGAACAGTGTGATGTCATGATCGTGTGAAACTTTGGTGTCTCTACAGTCCACATTTGAGTGAGAAAATTAGATCCACTGCACTTGTAATAGCGGCATATCTATCTGTGCTGGTCGCTAAATGCACTGCCACGTTGTTAAAAGTGCTTGCCAAAGGAGCTCATTTGTTAAAAGACTTAAAGCAATGCTCCCTGTGGGATAATAGCATACTGCATATTAGCATTTGGCGTCTCGGAATTTACATAAATTTATAATAACATAATTTGCAATTCCTTTCATGCAAGTCCGTCCTTACTATTTGTAATATACTGTTCCAACTGTTGTATCCTTATTACGCAAGAAAATCAAGTTAAAATCCCAATTGTCTCAGATAAGAGATACTTTCAATACTTCCTTGACTATTAGAATACCAAAAATAATAAAATGAAACTCAATCTCCGTTGATTATATATTGTTTGTGAGTTTCGTACTTTAAACCTCAAACTAATAGTTTATATTATGAGGAACATTCAAATACAACTAAAGCCTGCTCAAAGAGTTTTAGAAAATCACATATTTACTAACATATAATCTATTAAATTAAGATAACTACGAAGAAAACTGAAGACTTATTCTAAAATTAGAAATGTGAAAAAGAATAAAATAAAATAAAATTATAAACTAATAAATTTCAATTTCAACAACCTTTCATCATTTCATCAAAGGTGGATAAAAGATTTGATTACTAAGATTGGGTTAGACGTTTGACGCTATGGGAACGGCCACACACAGCGAAATAACAATAATGATGATGCATAATTGCAACCATCAGTCCTTTTCAACTGTTCAATGTGATTAACGAGGTAAGTTGGACAATTAAAGCAGGATTAGGGAAAATGAGTGGCAACGCTAGCATGATTAGCTTTTCTTTTGAAGAAACGACACGTGTGAGGGCAATTTGGTCATTTGGAGAATGTGAAACTAAAGGGAAATTCAATGGTTATTGGTAATTTTTGGTATGGTTCAAGTGGCATGTCAGTTGCTTTTTCTTGTAGAGGAACTGAGGGAAGAGTGTGCTTAATCTAATCATACAAATAAAAGTGAGGCAGAATGCGCAACTGGTTCCTTCAAGATAAAGAATCAAAGGTTGCAGCCGAAGGCTTTGTATCGTGTCTGGCTCAAAATTGCTCCTTCCTATCCTCTCGTCAGGTTAATTGGCCCATGCCTATAAGTAGAAATTTGTAGTTTTGTAAATTCTTAAACGTAATGGTGATTCAACACGTGTCCAGACATTATTGGAACCTCCTTAGGACCACCTCCCTAGATTTTTTACATATCACGATCAATAGTCTATAGACTACTCATAATGCACCATTCCACTAACTACTTACCATGAGTATATTGATTCTTTATTATTTTCGTGACTGACTGACATGTACGCATGACATGATATACCTGTATTACACGCCTAAGACTACCCAATGATTTTGTGGCTATGAAAATTGTAGTTTCTCCGAACCCTTTAAATTTTCGTTAAATTTTTTTTATACGAGAAATTATTGTTTAAAATTATAATTTTGTATAAATTATAACTCATATTATATAAAATTAAAATTTTATAACATAAATTATACGATAGATGTGAACAAATAAACCATTATCTCGACAATAATGAGCTAAGTTATTATTTGTGGTGAATCATCTTGTTAAGTAGTCATGCAGCTCTAACCATTAGGCCACATGTGGCTCATTAACGCTACTTGTATGGATGTTTGTGTTTATGATTTATAAGTAGTCTCGTTGCTAAAATTTGTTTTATAAATAGATTTTTTAGGAATTATGTAATTTATTTTACTTCTAACAGTAAGAGTTTTTAAATTTTATTTTTTGAGATAGATATTGATTTTTTAAAAATATTAAATTATTTAAAATATCCCTTACTTATTTCATTATTCTCATAATATAACTTAAATAAATCTACTTATTAAAGTAATTTTATAATTTTTAATAAAAACTCTTATTGATAACTAAATAACTAAATTTAAATTTAAATAATTTTTACTTATAAAAATTATACTTAAATAAGTTATATTTAAAAAATTATACCTAGCGAAGTATGAAATACTATAACTTAAATGTCAAAGCCACTATGAACAAAATAAAAAAATTATAATTATAAAATAAAAATTAATAATATGTAGTAAATATGACTTTAAATAATAATTTTAATAATAATAATAATAAAAATATTATAGGTATATGTATAATAAAATCAACTTAATTTTATAAATACTGTTTAATTTAAAAATTACAACCACTTTACCGCAACATCAAATTGCGGACTCCCTAAGCCATCAAGTCGGGTGGCACCAACTCTATATTTCCAACGTGGATTAGGGAGGAATACAAGTCCTTCCAAAAGCAATAGTGGAAGGAGTTAGCATTTTGCATGAACTGAAACGGTTCATCGGTTCAAAAGTGTCTAAATGGAACCTAAAAATATTCTTATGCAAAAATGTCCCCCCTTTGTCTCTCTCTAACAAGTAGTAATATTTGACCTTCAACTATCTTTTCCACCCTTACTTTTTAATTAATTTTATTTATTTTCATAATTATTCTTATTCTCATCACTTCTCTTAAGATTTATTTTTATCAGTCTCATTATAATGGTGATAATTATAAATTTAATTAAAAAAAATAAAGATCGTATCAACACATCCTCTTATTTCAATTTTTTTATGAATAATTACATCGTCGTTTACTTATTTACTTATTTATAATAGATGACCTATCAATTATTAGTTCTTTTCTTAATAAATGGTTTTTGAAAATCTTTTTTTTTTTTTAACAACAATGGTGTTTGTTTTATTGTGATCTAAGTTAAATTTCACTTTTTTTATGTAATAAAAAAATTGCTGGTTTTATATTAATGGGACTTAGTATATAATGTTTATTTAGAATATCAGGTTGATGGGATCAGATATTTGACATTGGTATAGTGATTAATATAATTGAGTATAACGTGCTTTATGGATTAGTTGCTTGTTAGGAATTAAAATGTACATACTTTGAGGCAAATTAATACAACAACGTGTCATAATTAATTAATTGTTTATTCATCAAATTGTGGGGTGTTGCTGCAAATGTTCATCATATACGAATTTTTATCAAGTTGTCTTGAAGCTGACAAAGATAAGTGGTGGAGGTGGTGAAAGAGAAAATAAAAAAAATAATTAAATAGTGTAATGTTGAAAATAAGTGGAGTTAATTGAATGGTGGTGGCTGATGAGCAAATAGAGTGGTCAAATATCAATACACTTTAAAATATTAGTATTTGTGTAGCTTAAATAGGCTAGAAGTGAGCATAATATCATAGAATAAGTATTTTGTGCAGCACATTCGTGTGTATTTAAACAACTCTTGTTCAACAATTATTAAATAAGCCTTGAATTTTTTTACTAAAGTTAGAATACTTACAAAATAGAGCAAGAGAGAAGAGATAGTAATAAAGTATTGAGGCAAAAAGACAATTTATATTATTAACAATAGTGTGTGTACAGTAATGCTTGGGCAGCCCGTAAAAATAGGGTCACAATCCATTAAGCAAGGTCCAGGTTCAAAATGTAAACAAAGCCCACCAGTGATCTGACTTTAAAGCTTCTCTGCAATTTTCCATCAGGCTTTAAAGGAAAATTGCCACCAACATAAACATTATCCGCTGTTGTCCGTCATTTCATAACCATCTCACACCGTACAGTGCTTACACTGCATGGCGAATGCGTAGCTCTTGCTCCTCAACAACACGGCAACACCGATCACCAGCAGCGATGCCTCAGCTTTACGCTCCCCCGCCCCCGCAATCACAAATTTCACTGCCTTTGAACGCTGTCGTTTCCTCATCTCCCTCCACCCCGAGACAACGTCGTCAATTCAACAAAATGCCGTTAGAGAAAAAACTGCCCAATCTTAAACGACTCACCTCCCGCGTCGTTCAGCTCACTCGCCGTAGGCAACTCCATCAGGCAATTTTTTTCCCTTAAAATTCATTTATTCATTGTATTTGCTGGAAATTAGATTTTGAAATTGGAAACTTGTTCGTGTAGATTTTTGAGGAGATTGGGATTGCGAAGCGAGAGCACGGGAAGCTGAACACGATAGTGATGAACGCAGTCATCGAAGCTTGCGTTCATTGCGGAGACATTGACTCGGTGCTTAAAATCTTTGACCAAATGTCGAAGTCCGATGATTGCTCTGTCGATAGTGTCACATACGGCACCGTATTGAAGGTTAATTTTGTAGCTACCTTAACATTTTGATAGTGCTGAAAATATCGTCAATTCTGAATAGCTGAATATTATTATTGATATTATGATAGGCTTTAGGTGAGGCTCGAAGAATTGACGAAGCATTTCAAATACTTGAGTCAGTGGAAAAAGGCACAGCTGTGGGAAGTCCTAAGCTGTCTGCACGACTTATTTGTGGCCTGCTAAATGCTCTAATCGAAGCAGGTTCATATTTTGAAATGTTGAAACAACTATACGAACATGAATAATATAAAATTTAGGTTCTCAATTCAAATGGTGGATTTTTGTCGGGGTCGTTTGTGTTGATCTGAGCTTCAAACTGATGCTAACTGATAATGTAGTTTGTGCATTACTGTAGTGCAGGAGATTTACGCCGTGCTAATGGCCTTCTTGCGCGATATGGTTTTCTGCTTCATGAAGGCGGGAATCCTTCAGTCTTGTTGTACAATCTATTAATGAAGGTTTTGCTCTGTCTTATTGTTCTTAAAAGGAATTGTAAAGTTGAAGACTAAGGGTGTGTTTGGGAGTATTTTTCTTTTCGAAAAAAAAAAAAAAAAGCTTCCCAGAAAATACTCCCAGTGTATGTGAGATTCCCCAAAAAAACTTTAATTCCTTTCAATTGAGCACTTTGAAGCAGATACAAAAGCAAATGGGTATCTGAAAACACATTGGAATGCCTAGACTATTCACAAGTGCGCACAATGTACCGTGTTTTTTGGCTTTTAGCTTGTCAAGTTAAGAATTACACAGAATATTGTGTTTGGTAGTTACAAATATTTACTCTTGGAAAGTGGTTGTGTTGTTAAGAGGTTTTGTTTTACCACTTTCAGGGACATATAAGTGCTGGCAGTCCTGAGGCTGCAATAAAACTGCATGATGAAATGTTGCGTGTAGGATTAGAGCCTGACAGGCTCAGCTATAATACTCTAATATCTGCGTGTATCAAGACTGAGAAGTTGGATGTCGCAATGTCTTTTTATGAGCAGCTGAAGGTCTCAAGCATGTATTTGAAAGGCCAGTTTTGTGCCTCTATATATTTTTAAGTTTAACTATAATTGGATTGGTTTACTTAAATTATTGCTTTTGATTTTTTTTTCCCCTAAAACAGGACAAAGGACAGAAATGTGGCAGTGATGGTTTTCACCCTGATGTCTTCACTTACACCACATTACTCAAGGTCTGTGTTCTTGTTTTCGTTCGTTTTGCTTTATTAAACTCTTTTTCTTGCTTGTATGATTGTACCTTTTCTGTGGTAGGGCTTTGGGCATGCCAAGGATCTGCCATCAGTTCTGAAAATTGTGTTTGAGATGAAATCATGTCGTAAATTGGTTCTTGATCGAACTGGATTTACTGCAATGGTCGATGCATTACTAAGTTCTGGTTCAATTAAAGGTACATTGTTACTAATTTTGTTTCTGACTTTGCTATTATTAGTAGGTTATTAGGTGGATGGGGCTGCACTTGAAGCTTCAACAGAATTTAGTTGGATTATGAAGCAACATTAATTTGGATATCTATCCACATTTGTTTCTCCATATGCACATAAGAGGAGCATTTATGTTGTTAATGCAAAATAAATGATTTTAGAATATAGATAGAATATTAACAGATTTGTTACTCTGCCAAGAATAGATAATATGGAGAAAATAAAATGCACCCAGCTTATGCCATTTGCATTTTTTAGCCACCGTTCTTCTTTTATGTTCCTATCCGTTCATCCAGCCTTGCTGCATGAATAATAGATGAATAAAATACCAGGCTAACTCTTATTGTCATTTAGATTTGAAGTGGATACAAGGCTTTGTTTCTATGCATTAATAGATGTGCACCAATGCTCATGCCTTCTACTAATTAGTTGTGGGTCAATGGTATGCCTAGATGCTCTTTGCATATTTGGAGAAATCGTTAAGAGGGTGGGTAGCAAGCCAGGTCTCCGGCCAAAACCTCACCTCTATGTTTCCATGATGCGTGAATTAGCTGCTAGAGGAGACTATGTTATGGTTAAAAGTCTGTATACGCGAATGTGGCCTGATTCTGCTGGAACTATATCCCCAGAAGTTCAAGAAGAAGCAGGTCATCTTCTCATGGAGGCAGCATTAAATGATGGGCAGGTACTAGATCTACTTATATGCTTTGTGTCCTGTACATCATTATATCTTTTATTTCCAGTCTACTTTCATGAAACTAAATCATGTAATCCATATTGCTTTTATCTTTAATATGGGTTTTTGGGTTTTCTTGTGTCAGGTTGACGTGGCTCTAGAAAAGCTTTCCAATACTATTACAAAATGGAAGGGAATATCATGGTCAAGCAGAGGAGGCATGGTATGTGACAGATAGAAAAGAAAAGAAAAAAGAAGAAGATAATAATAGAAAGTGAACAAGTACTTAATATTTTGGTGTCAATCATCTTAAGTTTACACTGGATAGTCATGCAAGTTGTAGCATACTTTCATAATATGTCAATTTCACTATTCAAATGACAATGTGCCAAAAGATTCCTTCATGGGATGATGCTATTGGCTTGTTGCTCTTCGTGGTAAATTTTGCTTAAATTTTTTGTAGGGAATCCTTTTTGGAAATGTATCTATGTTAATTTGGTCAATAAAATATTAATTGTGCAGATTTCTTGGTTGAAATTGCATAAACATATCGCTGATTGTTCTGTATATCTTCATAATGCAGGTTGCTATTCGCATAGAGGCCTTATTGGGGTTAACTAAATCCATGTTCAGCCCATATTTACTTCCCCAGGTACCCAATTTTGTTTTGTGTTGTGTTAGACATCCCAAAATTGTATTTCAAAACTTCATCCCAAATGTGGTATTCACCGAGTGGATGGTTTGATCATATAAATATCACACATCACGTGCCAAATCATTTGGAATGAAATTTTGGGATATGATTTGGGCTGTCTATCCTTAGTCTTTTGTTTTTCCATATTGCATAAAGTGCTGGTTTTAAAATGTTCTATCATAAATCAACGCTTCATACACTTGACAACATAAATTAAACTTTATTCATACACTGTATCACTCTATATTCCTTATTCAGATATCAGTGGATCAACCTATTGAGAGGATCATGATGCCAGTGGAAGAAGCTCAGCCACTGCCAGGTACCATAGTGTTGAGGAAAGTGGTTATGCGCTTGTTTAGAGATATGGTTGTGCCCATTATAGATGACTGGGGGTACTGCATTGGACTGTTGCACAGTGAAGACTGCAGTGAGGTATTTCCTAATTTTTTTGAGCAACTATTCTCCAATCGCCTGAGTTCATTGCTCTTCTAGCTTAAAAATAAATTCAACCGTTGCTTAGTTCCTTACACAGTATTTCTTTATTTTGTGCTGAGCAGTTGAATGCCCCATTGTCCACCATGATGAGAAGTCCGCCTCCTTGCGTTTCCACTTCAACATCTATTGGACGTGTGATTGATCTAATGTTAGCGAAGAGGCATAAGATGGTGGCAGTTGTAAAATACGGTAACTTATATGGTACTGGTTATAGCTCAAGTTCGAGGGCTGTCGGGTTTTTTACCTCTGAGCAATTGTTAAAACTTATTACACCGGGGCCTCAGTTGCCCGGGGCAATAACTCTGTGCTTGTAGAATCTGTATGTAATTGCATTGCATCGTAAATTCGTAATATTTTTGCAAATTTCGGTTTCTTTTTAAGTTATAATTTTCCCCATATTCATTTAAATGAAATCGTAAGTCATAACCACGACAGATTGTCTCATTAATTGTATCTGAACTGGGTTAATCTTATTTAACAATATTACTCCAAGTCCAAGATCGTGAAGAGCCGAAAATGCTTAGACGTGAAAATAAAACGAAAAATGGTGTATTTTAATTTTAGACATAAAAAATTAAAATCTTGAGTTTTATAAATTGTGCTTTAAATGTACATGATAAAGGAGATTTTTATCTGTAAAAAATTCAATGAAAATTAAGACCTGTTATCAGCAGTATTTTGATGTGTTATACATTAATGTTAATTGTCATCGTTAGCAATAAATATAATCGCATTTGGCCAAATTATTTATTATTTAATATTTAATATTTATAAGGTGATGTCGTTTAAGTATCACGAACAACGTATATTTTTATTAATTCACAATTTTAACATGAATGGCGGTAATATGTGTAAATTTATGAATAAGGTTCAAAGTACCGAGTAATTTTCTATTAAGGATGAAAAAAATTTAGCAACATCAAAAGAAAGAAAAAAAGCAATATAACAAAAAAAAAAAAAACAAAAGTATGCAAAAATTTTGAGGAAAAAAAAGTAAAAAAGAAAAGAATGAAGAAATTAAAATATTAATAGAAGCCACGGACGTGGCAAAATCTGAGGGGCGATAACCGGAGCAAGTGTATAACATAGACAAAAAGCAGTTGGGGGGAGCAAAAGGGTTTAAGGCTTAGGGAGCGGTGTGGCAGAGCACAGCGAATACAGAGAGAGAGAGAGAAGTTTAAAGTTTTAACTTGAGTTAGCAAAAAATTAGAATCGTAAAGAAGAGAAGTATTCATTAAACGACATGGCGTTTCGAGGGAAGGAGATGATGAAGAAACTAATGAGGAAGGTAGGGGGGGAGAAAAACTTGGCTCCAGGAGTAAAAGAGTCTCTTAAGAAATGTGTACCCGACAGCAGGGTCGTCATGAACCGAGCCAAGCGCGGTCTCTTCGCTGGCAAACACATCCAATTCGGCAATCGCGTCAGCGAAGATGGCGGTAACAAGTAATTTCTTTTTATTTAGGTTTTTCGGGAATTATTGCTGAATGAATCATCGGAAATTGTTTTTTCTTAAAAAAACAAAAATTTTAATTTGGTAATTGATGTTGCTTGTGAATATTTTTGAAATGACGAAGTGCAGGGAAAATTAGTTGAAAATAGTTGGAGTTACAGTAATGAAATTGGATCTGTGTATGGAACAATTAAGTGATATGTACTAGGATGCACACGTGCTCTTTAATTTGTGAAAGAGAGAGGTGAAGCAATTGAGATTTGTAATTTGTCCTGCTTATATATTGAGTTGTTGAAGTTGAGTGCTTGTTGATTCTAGTATTTGATTGGCTTCCAGTTGTACGTGAAACTGTGGCATTTTAAATTATCAAACTCTTCAAAGAAAGTAATGTTGAGTGGAAGTTCTCTACATTTGGTCATTTTGGTTGGATGTTGTCCCAAGAATCATCGTCAATTGGGATTAACATCTAACAATCACTGTCTTTTGCAAGTAGCTTTCACAAGTAATTCGAATTCCACCGTTTTTGCATTCTGTTATTAGCATAGCAGACTATATACTCTACTAATGTTTTTTTTTTTTTTTTCCTTTGAATTGGGTTTTATCTAAGCAATTTATGGGATAGAAGTGAAAAGTACCACGAAGTAAATCAAGTTTATTTATTGCTATGTTGCATTTTGCATTTCTTGCAACTCCACTTATTTGAGAAAGAAGAGTGTACTAATCTCAAGGGCCTTGTCTGCGATGATGATGATAGGACTAGGAGGAATTGGAAGCCAAATGTCCAGGAGAAGCGGCTATTTAGTTATATAATGGATCGTCACATTAGAGTCAAAGTCACAACACATGCACTCCGCTGCATTGACAAGGCAGGGGGAATAGATGAGTACCTGCTAAAGACCCCTTACCACAAGATGGACACAGAAATGGGTCTTTACTGGAAGACCAAGATTGAGAAGCTTTATGAAGAACTTGGGCAGACAGAAGTGGTATTCTTTACACCCGAGGAAGAAGCCAAGCTGGAACAGGACTTTAAAGACATGAAACTCGCTCAGAGAGCAACACGTAGGGAACTCAGAAGACAGATGTATGGAGGCTCAAGCAAACAGAAACAAACTGAGGAAGGAAGTGCAGATACCTGGAAAATTGAGGAAGGAACTTCAGATACCCAGGAAACTGCTGAGGAAGCGGCAAAATTCCTAAGTGAAGGAATTCCAAACGAGGATGGTCCTGAGGATTTGGTTGCCAATTCTTAAGTTTTGACCTCTGCACTGGCTTGGAATGTTGCTCACATTTTTGTTAGTAGCTGTTGGATTTTGGATTTTAATCTTCTTGTATGCTTATTTTTTGAATTGGTCCCTGAGTAGTAGGCCCTTTTTTGGGTAAACATTTTGCCGCTGCTCAAAAAAATTGATTTGATATACCTGTGGTAGTGTTTATTCAACCTGACCTTGAATAAATCAGTTGTTTTAGTTCTTCAGTTAACCTCCTAACATGTTATGGAGGAATGATGAAAGGTCTGTTGTATTTAACGTTGTAATTGAAACCAATATATGCTCTTTATTCTACTTTGAAGTAAGGCTTTCGTGACGAGGGCCTTCGGTTCCTACATATGCAATAAGCTTATACATTCTACTATCATTACACTTGTTATTTGTAATCATAGCCAATGGCAAATTACAATTCTACTCAATTGCACCTATCAAAACTTGGCCAGCAAGAACAGCATGTTAGGCCAAAGATTTTCAATCAAAGATACTAATCTAACTAGCTGTGACCATGTATTCAAAAACAGACGAATCAGCCCAGAGTTTCGCTAGAAACCTTGCCAAGACTTATGACCTTCTGGCTTATATCACAAGCACACAAAAGACAACTGCTGTCATTTTAGCAATTCCCCACTCACGTTCTTCGATGAAACACTAACGTAACTTGCTGTCAGTTTATAACTCCCAAATCATCTCGAACTTCTAACACGCTTTCTTGTAAGTATTGTATCTTGTCCGAGAATTTTCTCACTCACACACCGCCCTCTCTTGCTTATAAGCACCGAACCTCAGCTCAGTTTTAGCATCAAATATCACTACAAGTCTCCACTTGAACGAACAAATGGGCAAGCATCAAAGCTGGTCACTCATGCAAGGCCAACTAAAGAAAGCAGTGAAGAAATTATACATGTTTTTAAGCCTTATAAAGCTAAGCAAATGGAACTCGGCTTCAATATGCGGTGCTGGTTTTTCTCAGAGTCGGCGTTCATTGAGTTTTAACGATCGGTTAGGCTTGCAATATTACATTGTTGATCGAGACTCCGTTGAAGGTAGCTCCGTTCAAGCACTTCAAAGGACAAAAAGTTGTGCTTATAATGGTGGTGATGATGATATTGATCGCAAGGCAGAGATTTTTATCACTAATTTTCGTCACCGGCTTTTACGTGAACGACAGGATTCTTTGGCGCGACATTACCATCGAGGAAACATTTTTGATGACAATTAATAAGGTTTGAAGAGAACGTTGTTGAAATTTATGTACGATTGTGCTAGGTTTGGTAGATTTTTTCTCCAATTATTATTATTATTTTTTTTTGCTTAATTTCTTGTGCGTGTATATGTGATATCACATGAACGAGCCTATTAAAATTTATTCTTAATATTACTATTGAGTCCTCCTCCTTTTAATAAAAAATAGATTTAAGTATATGGTATCACAAATACATGCAGAATTGTTTTGTATCATCATTTTACTGTATTTCTTAATTTGTTGTCATTGTCTAACATAAGTCCACATTAGTCGACTATTTATGCCAAACTACTTTGAAGTATAATTTTGTAAAGCATAATGTTCAGAAAGTGCAATTTGGTACGTTTGTTAACAATATTATACTGTAACATGAAAAAGAGAAGATGATATTTATACAACAGTTTTAACAAACTATACGGAGAATCAACAAAGGGATTACAAAGCATCTTAGCTTATTGTCACATGAAAAGGAAAAAAAAAAAGGCTACAACAGCACTTCGATCGTTCCAAATCTAACAAATGAGTTGTTTTTTTATGTATAATTGTTTGTTAACTTAATTTTTATTTGGATGATCCGGATTCATAATCAATGACAGTCTCAAAGGCACCAACAAGGGCTCTCACTTTGTTCTTCCTCTTCTCCAGCAGCTTACTCGCCGTCTCCTCAATCACATCATTATACGCCGCGGATGGAGACTCCTTCTTCCCTTGCCCCTCCTGCACCTTTGACACCACCTCCACATTTGCAGCTGCCTTATCATCATCTTGTTTGTTAATTGCTTCTTCGTCACCTCCCTCTAACCGATCTTCCACTTCCTTGGGCTTCTTCGCCTTATTCTCCCCGCTCAGAGCTTCTTCCCCGTGCTGTAATTTGACTTCTTCTTCAACCTCCTCATTATCGCCTTCGGTACTCCCATTAACAATATTCTTATGATCATCGTCTTTGCCCTTATCCTCCAATTCCTTCAGTGATTCAGTCTCCTCCTCCATAACACTCTCTTCTTGGAGGCCACCATCGTGACTTTCCTCCTTGCCAATCTTTTCTTTATCATCTTCTTGTTGGGTATCCGCCTCGATGACTTGATGATCATCAATATGTGGTTCTGGGATCCCATTTTGATCCTCTGATGTACACGTGGAAATATCACAAGAGTTGATCTTCTCATCTTCAGTACTCTCTACGACATGAGCATCTTCCTGATCATCATGGCCGATTTCAGATTTCGGAACACTAATATCCGAAAGTGCTTCTGAGGTCTCGCTCTCTACTTTAACTACCTCTTCAACTTCCTTAACCACGTCTTCTTCTTGCTTAGCTTCATGATCCATTGCTAGTTTTGTGTCGCGACTACTCGAAGGCCTTCTCGAAGAAGAAGAAGAAGAAGCGTAATTACTTGAATTATCCTTCTTGTTAACCAAGGACGTGCTCTTGGTCTTCGTTGGTTTTGAAACAACTGGCGGAGATCGCACAGCCTTCTGGGTAACTGTATGTCTGCCGAAAGAAGAGGACCGAACAGTAATTTTCCTCTCGCGGGGAACTGCTGGAGCCGGAGCTGAGCCTCCTCGATCACGAGGACCAGGCGAGATGAGTGCCTTTTGGCCTCTAGGAGAAGCGGATGGTGGCTTGTCAAACGATCTCCTTCTGAGAAGCTTCTGGTTATCATCGTGGCTATTATTAATTTTCTTATTCCCAAGCTTTAGAGGTTCGTTAATACGTGAGCTTATTGTTGGCTTGAGATAATTTGGCATGGGTTTCTCTGTTGCCATTGCTGGTGACGATTTTTCTCTATCAGGACAAGTATTATTATTATGCCTGCTCCCACATCTTTGGCTATGAATGGTTTGTGAATTTGACGGGGGTGTGCCTCTCTTGTCCTTCCCCAAAGCTCGATCCTTTGTTCTTGACGTCGTTGCCATCAATATCCTACAAATTTCTCTATATATAACCTGGAATTTCAAAATCTTTTTATCTCATTATCAGAACGTTCACATCTTACAAAGTACGAAACAATTTTGGCATTGAATTATTGTAATTTCATTTCGAATTACTAAACATTTAATATGTACAGATATCCGATCTGATAAATAATTATTACAAAATATTAGATAATATTCTTGTTAGCTTCAGCTATGTATCATGAAAAACTACTTAGGTTAATAATAAAGATAAGTCAGATCTATCTTTACATGGATATAAGGTATATTTGTGATTGAGATTAGGCAGATATAACTTGTGAGTAATAGTATTAAAGTGTTTGATAAACATTAACTTCTGTAATTTAAAAACTATGTTAATATAGTTTATTCAAAATTATTATTTAAAAATTATATTTACTATATATTATTAATTTTTACTTTATAATTACATTTTTTTCTACAGCAACTATAGTTTAGAAACTAGACCATCTCAATTTTAAACATAACTATAATCCTTTTAGATTTTAGTGTTTGATAAACATTAACTTCTGTAATTTAGAAAATATGTTAATATATTTTTTCAAAATTATTATTTAAAAATTATATTTACTATATATTATTAATTTTTATTTTATAATTACATTTTTTCTATAGCAACTATAATTTAAAAACTACACTATCTTAATCTTAAATATAACCATAATCCTTTTAGATTTTATCCCCTCAATCTATTTATTTACTTATTTTTAATAGAGCTCAACCCACATGGTTTAAAGCATTTTCTAAGTCTAACCATTGTCTTTTTCTTTTTTTCTTTTTTTTTTCTTTCCTTTAAACTCTTTTAAGAAACAAACTTAATTGTCATTCATTTCATGATATACAATTTTCTACATGACTCGTTTTTAGAAGAAAGATACATATGCATATAGCTCACATATGAAAACAAAGTTCTGAGAAATGAATAAAAATGAAAATTGAATTTGGCAGTGTACGAAACCTAGAAGGAAAAAATTAATAGACAATGCAGAGATTTATCTCTTCCATGCATCATCTTTAAGGCAGGCAGATGAATCATCATCATTATTATTATTATTATTTTAAAGAACCCAAAATATACAATGTAAAGAAAGCGTACCTTGATAAGAACAGAAAGAAATTCAATGGATTAGTAAGGGAATGGGAATATAATTAACGAGAGAAAAATGGGCAACAAAAATGAGTATATGAAGGAAAAATTAAAGTGCAAAATATTGTTTAAAGTTTGATAAAGGAGCGTGAATTGCGCAAAACTCAATGGTGGTGATGGTGGAGGCCAATCAATTGAAACCCCCTAAAATTTTTTGATAATCAAACAAACGAACAATCCAGGACAAGTGGAGAGAAATAGAGATATTGTTGACCTGTTCAATGCAATTAACTAATATACAAAAGCCAATTTTGATTGTTTCTTTGGTACTAACGCAATTGCTTTTCACATCTTTATTTATTTATTGTTATTTTTTTAATATTCTCTTCATATCTTTATTAAAAAAATAATTGTAAATTGAAAAGAAGATTTCATGATTCCATCTAATTTTTTATATACATGCCTTGGATGTTATAGAGGTCTTTGAAATATAAGTTGTAATTAAGAAATGTGCATGAAATTTGATAACATATGGTTTATTTGCCAAAGGAATTCGATACTTGATAATATGACTGCTATTTAATTTGAAAACTCGAGATGAGAATCTGATCATAAGTTTGATGTTATTGATTATTTATTCATGTTATAAACGTTAGTAATAATTTTTGGTGGTAAAATTTAGGTCATACAATTAGAGTATGACATATGTACAATAATCCCATGTCCAATATGCCATTAGAAAATGTAAAGAGGACATTGAAATTAATGGAGAAAATTGAAAATATCCTCACAATATTTTAAGATTGTCATATATTGATAGAGGATCATTGAAACAATGCCTCCGCTCCTCCACCAAAATTGTTACATATCAGTATGATATAGTCTCCATATAGATCTTCTCAAAATATTTTTTCAATAATCACATGCATCAAGAGTGACAGAAGAAACTAATTCTGCTGTCGTCTAATCAACCCCAGACGAGTCAGCTATACTAAAAGTCTAATTGACTCATTTAAAATAAATAACCAGAGATTAATAAATGTGGTCATCGTGAAACCGTCTCATAATTGATATGTGTTCGCTCTAAATATGCTAAAACTAAAGATTTCAGTCAAATTACTTATAAATCCACACCTAAAGAAAGGAATGACTTATTACAACCCGCTATATATATATATATATAAATACATTAAAATATCTTAGAGAACATTCTCCATATAATGTCATGTCAATTATAGTAAAATAAATTCAGATTCATCTCCACAAAACAAGTACTCATAATATTTTTGATCTGAAATGAAATCAGACCAAAATAAATTTTTGTACATATTTATCTTATAAAACTTAACTATCTAGAAAGTACTTGTGATTAATCATTTTCCGCAAGATGATAGATGAACACAATTCTCATTTTTCCGGATTGAAATAAAACGCTGAAGAAGTGCTTCTCGTTTTCGAAAGCAACTAGTCTTGAAACTCTAAAGTTTGGTTTTCTGTTGAAGAGACACTCCCCCGTGATATCTTTCCACTAGCCAAGCCAATAGAATCCGAAATACCAAACCTAATTAAAAAGTTGCATCTGGGCAACACCCCAAAAGCACTTTTGGGTTGTTGAGGCTTTGCCCTTACGACACGTCACCAAAACATCCCACATTCCTACTGCCATTTTTAGTGGCTTAAGCCAACTTACCCATAATCTCTTTTTACGACTAATTAATTAATTAATCTTGCCCACTTATATAAGTTATTATTTAGGAAATATCATCAAGACCTCTAAAATCTGTTCGATGAATAACGATAAAGATTTTTTTTTAATTTTAATAATTAGTCAAGTGAGATAATTATGTCAATTTTTTTAATGATTATATATATTTAATTAATCATTATAAAATAAAGAGAGATAAAAAAAAAAATTATGGGAGAATCCTAATATAATGAATAAACTCATGTCCCTTAAAATTCGGCTGTTGTGGTAGGTCGTTCGATTCCTTCCTTATCCTTTGTGAAATAAACGGATTTACGAATTAATTAGAGGAAATTTTGAGGTCTAGTTTTCATTTTCCCTATTATTTTATTATTACCAAATCTTATCTTCTGTCTTGCTAGCAAACAGGAAAATAAACGCGTCTTCCATATCAAGATTTTAATAATATCAACATCACAGGGTGGCAATGGTGGGCAACTTGTTCCTCTCTTATTCTTACATTTGGCTGACATGCAAGCCAAATTTAGTTAATTTAACTTCCTTATTATGTTACATCTGTTTATTAATTATATTTATTGAGTGTTTCTTATTCTTATCATTATTTCCTTCTTTAATTCTCTAAATAGTATGGCCATTTAGACCTGACTTTATGGGATTTGGTCCTCCCACTAAGTTATTATTTCCCAATTATAAAAATTGAAATGTTGATATTATTAAAGTCTTGATATGTAAGCCTCAATATATAAGAAGGAGACATCATTGATGCGCATAAAAGTGCTTTCCATGGGCAATTTTTGCCTTCTAATTAATCAATGCTTTTGAGGAAAAGCACTTGTCCAACAACAACATCCTTTTGAAACTTGGGATCCATTATTCTATTAATCATTCTTCGATGGTCTTCCACGGGAGTTAGCTCTCAAATAATTTATTTTTCTCCACAAAAATCATCAACGAATATTTGTTCAATTATTTTAAGAGCTATATATTAATTATATTTAATTCAATAAAAGTTTTTCTTTTATTATAATCGAACTTCAAGTCTTCAACCAAATTTAACTGGTTTAATAATTAATATCTATTGATGGTTTTTTTATTGTTTTTTCCAGTCCTATTTTTTTTTCATATATATACATACATATATACAAAAATCATTCTCCCACATTTAGTTTTAAATCTTTACATTAAAATATGCGGATAACTACATTTAAGATTTTTTTTTCAATAATCTCATATTTTGCATTTTTTACTCAATTCTATTAATTTATCCCCGGACTAAAAAAATCAATTCTATCTACTTCAACTTTTAAATTTAAATGTAAATACGACATATTGCACCACATATATTTTGACTATTTTTTGATGATTTTATTGCAAAAAGTCATTTATATAAAGGATATTGGTAACTTATAATTTATATAACTTATAATTCATGTAACATAATAGTGAAGCTATTGTCATATTATTAATTTTTATATATTTTATAAAGATTATAAATTACACAAGTTATAATTAAACAAAACTCTTGTATAAAACATAGAAAAACTATAGATGGATTTGTCTAACTTGTAAACATTTACAAACCGGAAATTGATTAATTAGATACTTAATTAGAATCGTTTTTGTAAAAGAAGTAAAAACTTGTTGGAAGCATTTTTCACCCAAAAAAGGAAAAAAGAAAATTTAAAATATAAATCATAATGCTAATAACTAAACTGAAAGAGTCAAGAAATCGAGCAAATGAGAGACGTGTAATGATTTTTCATTTTAACAATAAAAATCTTAAATTTCTGTGATAGGGTCGCGTGAGTTCCTGGAGAATTCAAGAGTGAAGGATAAAAAGAAAGAAAAAGAAAGAATTTTAAATTGTTGATGGCTATTGGCTCTGAGGGATTGGGTAACCAAGAAAGCAATGCTGGAAACCCAACGCTCTAAGGAGCGTGGCGCTCACTCAAGCCCGATAGAACAAATTGCTATTTAAATTTGCCGATATAAATTTACTACTTGTTTCGAGCCGAAAACACGAGATAAAACTAACCTTGTTGATGAAATTCTCTGAAAACAAAAAAAAATAAGAGAAAATTACTATAGAATATGATTATTGGAGTCTTTGAGAATCATTGTTTATTGAGTTATTTGTAAATTTATTATTTTCTATTGAGTGAGAGGATTGAATAAAATATAATGTTTAAAGAAGATCATATAAAGTTTAATATTTCATATGGCACATATAAAATTTTGATACTCTATATGGTATAAGTAATAAAATATTTTTAAATAAGAGAAATATATCATAGCATATTCATGTGAAAATTCATAAGGAATGAAAATATATTTAACTAATTTTATAATGAAATTCAAGTTCTTATTACCTTAATGCATAAGTAATATAGTTAAAATTAATATTAATTTGAGATTTTTACCCACAAAATTGAAATAAGTCGTGATTGATTCAAATTATTTTTGTATACAACCATAATATTATAATAATTTTTAAAAATTAAATATACGTTAATTTTATAATTAGTTGTACTGTTCTCATATGAAACTTTCTATTTGTATTTATATATTCATGTAGTTTGTTTTGTAATTTATTTATATTTGCCTTATGATTAATGAAAATGAAAAATAATGTTTTCAAGTAGATAAAGTCTATCATTTATTATTTATCTTCATTACATAAAATTAAAAATAAAATATAGATTATAATTAAAGAAATGACTAGCCACACACTTCAAAATAAAATTGAAAGATAAAACTAATGAAACGAAAAGACTAGAGCCAACATATAACAGGGGTCAATTCAGGAATCGAAAGCTATCTTTATCAACTAAGTCAAGTGTGAGGCACGCGCTTCAACTTCAAGTAAGATAACAAAATTAATTAACAAAATGAAAAAAAAACTAATTAATGAATTAATTAATACATTATAAAAGGTTAGGCGGCTGCTGTAGTGCTGCTGGACGGAAGGTGGGGCCCAAAGAGACCCTTTGAATCTGTTCCGATTAATAAGTATGCGTCGTATTATCACACCATAACGTAACGCGTCTTCACCGACCGTCGATCTTTGACTCTCCTAACCCATAGCCGACGGGGGAGATCTCAGGAACTCGTATCGTATGTTTGTATTTAGGACGGCACTGCTTAGCTAATTAACAAATTAATCTTTAAGTAATCTCAAATGTTTAACTAAATGTAGGAAAAAGAACATTTAGATCCCCAAAGTTGCTCTTATATATAATTAAACTGTTAATACTTTAAGACTGATCACATAAATCTCTTTCTAAATTTTGTGGCCAAGGTCAATCAATAGTGCATGTGGCTCTTCCAACATCATATATACCTTCAGCATAGAGTGTTTAGAAAATAGAATTTAATTAATTCGGAATTAATTATTTAAGTTTTTTTTTTTTAACAAACTCAATTTGTAATTATCGATTTGAAAAATTAAGAGACAAAACAATCAACTAATTCTTGAGCCGAAACAGCTTAGTTTTATTCTATTAAGATGTCCACCCACTTATAATGCTAGTGATGTTTTTTCTGCCAACTTCTTTATGTGTTTATTGAAAGATTAGGCAATTGTTCTGGGGGTTTGAGTGTATTTTTCCCCCAAAATAAAAACATTATTTAAAAAAGTATAGGCTTTTAGTAGCAGCTGAACATTGGATCTTTCACACACGTTTTTGGGCTCTCTCTCAAAAATCTCTCTCAACAAACCGAAATATAAAGGTGGGGGAAAAGAACGGCCGTAATACTTTCTCCGTTCTTCAAACAGAAGAAGTAAAACAAAAGGTAAAGCAAGAATATTGAATTTATTTATGTTGCTTCTATTACGCAATTCAATAACTGAGTATATTCATTCCTTGCTAACAACTTTTTTTTTTCGTTTTATAGTTAGAATTTTTATTTACCTGGCTTAAATTCAGGTCATCAGGTGTTTGATAGTTGATCTTTTGTAAAGATGATTTTTTTTTTTGGAAGAATTTTTTTTTATTTTGAGGTATTAAGTTTTTGAGAGTCCGTTAATCTCGGAGAGAGTAGCTGTTGTTGTTTTATTTTTATTTTTTTATTTTTGTTATTTTTAGTAAAAAAAAAAAAACCAAGGAGGAAGGAGAGATTGTGTGGAGAATAATTGAAGTAAAGCTTTTGCCTTAAATTAAAAAAAAATGGCCACTTTTCTTGGGATCTAATTAATGGCCATGTGGGTGGGATTCTGTTTCTTTTCTTTTTATGTTCTTATGAGAACTTGAAACTTCTGTTTCATTTTATGGGTGGTTGATTTTCTTCTTCTCCCTTTTTTTTTCATTTATAACAAAGGTATTGTGCTTTATTTTAATTTCTTTGAGTTAGTTTATTTTGTTTTTATTTGACTTTGGTTTATATGGTGATCTTTTGTTAGATGTTTGTTATTCAATTTGACACATGTTGTTCTGGTTTTTTCATTCATAACAGCATATGAAAATTTTCAACTAAAGTTGTTCAATGGAACTTTGAACTAAGAGAGAGATGCTAAATTTGTGCTTCTGGTATTGGTGGCTTCGTCTTGTAGCTTTAGATGGAAGCTAGCATAAGAAATTTATTCATTTTATTCACATATTATTATCGTAATTTTATGCATATGTGTGTTTACATGTATGTTTATGATGTCATCAAAACTGTAGAGTATACGCTGATAGCATTGAATATTGAGGTTGGTCATTAAACAATCTTTTGAGAAACTATTCAAAAATTCTCCTTACGAAAACTTTGATGATATAAGTTAATTAATATTCAACAGAGAACTATTTGGAATTAGGTATGACTGTAATTTTTTGGTCTATAACTTCTGCAAATATAGTATATTGTGGAGTAGGACAAGGGTAGAACCTTAGAAATGGTCCATAATTTTTTGTTTGTTACGATATGTCATTTCTTAAGTTTGAAAGAACAAGCATTTTCCTTTCAATGTGAGGCTTATCACATAGCAGAAAGCTTCAGTAATCTGAATTATATGTATTATACATTACTGTTGTTTCAGTTTAAAGGGTTCTTGGTGGATACATGGATGGATACTCTGGTAAAAGAGCTATCGATGGGCTTGTTGTCTCTAGAAAGAGTTCTGGTCTTGTTTTGAGAGATACTGTCAACAACAGAGAAAAAAATGCTCAAATCTGCAGCCGAATTGGATGCAGCAGCAGACTGAACTCCATGAAAGGCACCCAAATTGGCTGCTCAGAGAAAGCTAAATCTTCAAGGCCTTCATTTCGCGCTTCTTCTAGCGGCAAGGAAATAATTGGAAGTTCCTCGAGGACTTGCTCGGTTCTCAGCAATGCAAGAAAATCCTCCACAAATCCTAGGAAAAAGCAACCTTCTCAGCTTGAAACTGATTCATCTGAAACTAGTAGTGTTCATGATGAGCCAGATGTTTCAGAACTTGTAGTCCCACCTGGAAAGATTCAAAGGGGGCTTCTCCCTGAATCTGAAGATTTGGATTCTAGGGAGGTTATTTTGATGGAAGAGGGGAGCTCTAGTATAGCATCAAATTCAAGATCTCATAGGACCTTCCACCAGAGGCCTGGAGTGGGCAGCCGAGATGTTTTAGTTGGTTCCTCTGTGTCTTTGACGTCTAGAAATACCAGCCCGGCAACAACTACTAATACAAGCAGGCGTGGCTTGAGAAATCTAAGATACAATTCAATTTCTGATATCATCGTCTCTAGTAGTAGTAGTAGTAGTTCATTATCAGACTCATGCCTTAATAGAAGGAGGGATATGGCTAAAAAGAGAAATTCAGAAGAAGAAAGTAGTTCCTCCTTTGGAGGGAAGAAGACCAGTGAAACATCATTGGAAATGCGAAATCACAGTTCTAATAATGGTATCTCCATTTATGATTCTAGAAGAGCCAGAAATTGTCCTCCTAACGGGGATAATGGTGTTGCATCTGTCAGGACTAGGAGATCAACAAATAGTAACAGCCGGGCAAGGCACTCTAATCAAGGAAATGGAAATAGTTTACCACCAAATGAGTCATCTGTTGTGATTTCTAGAGCGCCTGAATCTGAAATACCTGTTGATTCAAGTGTTCCTACATCGTCCCTTCAATTTTCTGCTGAAACTTCCTCAATTCGCCGTAGTTCTTACAGTAGACCTGGTAGCAGTGGTGGAGGCTTACGAGGTCTTATCTCTGATAGTCCTTCAGAAGTTGGTGGCATTACCCGCTCTGTAATAAATCATGATAACTTTGCTCGCTACAATATTGATGGGATTGCAGAGGTATTATTTTATATTATTGAATGTTAAAAGTTACATTTATTTTTGTATAAGATCATCCCCTTTGCCTGGGCGAGGTTCAGGGAGTGGAAATTGAAGGTCGTTCAAGTCACTTTGTCGAAGATTTTCTTTAAATGGGGTCTGAGTGTCTAATAGTTTGCATTTGATAATAATTTTCAGGTATTGCTGGCGCTTGAGAGGATTGAACAAGATGAAGAGTTATCATATGAGGTAGTCAAGTTTTAAGTTATCTATGATTCCATCCTTTTGTTAAATCTTTTTCTCTGCCTCGCAGCAATTGCTTGTTCTAGAGACCAATTTGCTCCTTAATGGACTAAGTTTTCATGATCAGCATAGAGAAATGAGACTGGATATTGATAACATGTCCTATGAGGTATGTTACTATGCTATGATAATGTAATTGTTAATCAAGTCATTCATCACTTTTCAATGGTTTAAAAATAACACTATTTAAGAAGAACCTGTTATTTAGTAGCTTGCTTTATAGCATTCTATTGGTATCGTGGCAGGAACTATTAGCTCTTGAAGAGAGGATGGGTACAGTGAGCACTGCACTATCGGAAGAAGCAATATCAAAATGTCTTAAGACAAGCATCTATCAGCCTATACCTCTTGACGTGGCCTTGAGCTGTAGTGGGAATAATGACGATGTTAAATGCAGTATCTGCCAGGTCTGTGTTAATGAGTACTCAAATCCCTGCCCTGATGAGAAATGGATAAAAAGTTGTGTTTTTTTTTTTTTAAATCCTGAGAAGCATATTTTGTGCAGGAAGAGTATGTTGTTGGAGATGAAGTGGGGAGATTGCATTGTCAGCATAGGTATCATGTACCGTGCATACAGCAATGGCTGCGGCTGAAAAATTGGTGCCCTATTTGCAAGGCACCGGCAGAATCTGCGCCATCACCATCGCAAATGATATAGGAGATTTACTCTCTTATTTGTCATCATTTGGCATTTGTACAAATGAAGTGCATCTCTTCATCTTGGTTCTTATTGGTCTTAATGTAAATAACAAATGTCTTTCGCCTCCATGAATTAATAAACCCAGGCGCTGCTACTGTGCGGTGGGAATTCCATTTTCAATTATTTAAAAAAAAAAAAGCAACTGTAAATGAAAATTTGCTTCAACATTATTACATTGTTCTACTGTTTATATATATATATATATATATTGAAAGATACTGCTTATATTTTATCCATTCGGAAAAGTGAATGTCTTGGATAAGGAATGTGTGGGTCCTAAGAAACTATAATGTCCGAAAAAGTGTGATTGGTACAAAATTTTCCATTTATTCGTCGAGCATCTTCTATTTTATTGCACTTCTGAGTTTTCTTCTTGAATGGAGTGCGGGTGAATACGAGGTACCAAACAGCATTGTAATGCTTTCGTATCATTTTAGCCGAATAACGACCGGAAGTCCAACAAATATTTATGAATGGAATTTTTGATCCGAGTGTACGAAATTGCTGAAGAATCCCTTTATACACTTAAATAAAATGCTTGCTCTCTGAAGGAACAGATGCGCCCGCCCAACATCATGACAATTTGATCTTCCTACCGGCACCAGGTGATCCTGATACGCACAGAAAATATAATTTCTGAAGATCTCAATTATCCGTGCGCAAGCTGCAAGCACACGTTGGGATCGCTAATTCTCAACTTACGAATTTGCATCAACAAAGAACTCAAAACCTCTGTGTATAAAGGGAAAAGAAAACCAACTTGAACACAGAATTTGCAACTGGAAAACAGGATATGGGCGGGGATTGAGGTTTGAGGTGTTGTGGCTTTCAGAAAAATAGACAGTTGTTTATCAGCAAAACTGGAACATTTTTCCCGCAATATTTCTTAATATTAAAGTTAAAATAACTTTGAATGGAAGCTGGCTACCACGAAGCTAGAATAGAATAAATACTGGGCAACCAGACTCGAGCATTCTGTTCGAAAGTACCCAAAGGCCCGTAGTTGGTTGCAATGAAATAATTTCTCAACTGGTGGAGGTTCTTCACTCTTCAGCAGCAGAAGGCAAACACTTAAAACACTTGGTTCTTTATTTTAAGTTATATGTGAGTCACTGAAGCCATGGCTCCTGCTAAATTTCTGGTGGTCCATCAAGTCTTCGAGCATGCCACAATGGATTCCATTTGGGAGTTCCAGGACTTGCCTCTCTATGGAACATCACAAAACAACTTCAACAAGATAATAATTTCTCTCTGTTTTCGAGATGCCTGCCATAAGAGAAGAGACAAGAAACTGGAGAAATTTCAGTTGAGATGATTTCAGTCCATCATGGAAGAGTCTGAAAGCTGATTGTAATGAATTTTATTCTCTACAGAACATTCACCATGCAGTCTTGTAAGTTCACTTTCTCTGCCCGTTTACCCAGATTGTCAGGCACAATCATATTGAATGGTTGAACATCAGCAGGTTACGTGCTCAAAATTTTAAATAGAAAACAAAGCAGTCTGCATCAAATCTGGCATTGATACATTCAAAGGACCAAGAGCAAAATATTGATTATTTCAGTTAAGCAAGCAGTTATTCATGGAAGCTGATGCATCCAAATAAAGACATCCTCAATAGCAACGGATAAAACATGGGCATTCACAAGACTTTATTATGAAATTTTGTCTTCTTTATTCTTCACTGTAATTTCTTCATGCTCACTACTGTGCCCAACTTTTAAATGTATCGAACCAAATTTAACATGTTCAAGTAAATCCAGATCCACACGGCGTTCAAATTGTTGAGAACAAGATATACCCTTCAGAGAAGTTAGTGAAACACAAAATAAGCAGCTTAGTAGCATCCATGGAGCCAAAAAAACTTTCTGCCTCACGGTAAATTAACAGCAAGCAAATCACACATCTCCATGAAACTCAGAGGGAATAGCATAAGCCAAAACATTCAAATTAAGAACACCAAGGACTATAAAATGGATGTCAACTTGTTATTAATATTGGAATTCAATCAATTCTCAGATTCTAAAATTACATACAGAGCAACACTGCAGCTGTTACATGAGTGATTTTAACTTTCACCAAGCTACAAAACAGTGCCTGCAAAACTTTCTAAGATTCTTCATTGGCTGTAATTTACAAGAAACACTCGATATCTCCAGCAATGGCAGGAGACAGCCAACATCAGTGTAATCGTACAACAGAGCAACCAAGAATGGGGTTCTATATTTGGAAGAACCCCACCTTGGTCGCTGTTAAATGATATCTTGATGCTTCCAGGATATGAAACAGGAGAATACAGACATCTTGATGCTCCGCGATGCTCATCCCATAATTTTATCTTGCACGGGCAACAGCATTATCTGCATAACAGTCATGTGGTTCATGGGCAAGCAAATGAATTGGACTCTTCAAAGCTTTCCAACAGTGTTGTCAAGCCCTTTGAAGCAGAACAGACTGATGCAAATATAGCTATGGGAAAATCTCTGTATGAATTTTTCATTCCTTGAACGATTGCATGCTAATTTTCTCCAGCAGCAATGGCCAATCTTCACCAAGTTTCTGTGGATTAAGCTCCATGGCAACCTTAAAATCAAGCAAAGATATTGAGCATCGCTGACGCTGGTCCTGCATAACCTCCACATGTCCACTGGATGTCGGCGTGTGTAAGTGATTGCTAGGCCACATGCCATTTATAACCCTGCCCGGTATCTGTTGCTTATTGACAGGGTGCTTTCTTGACTCGTGTGCAGACCTTGCTCCAACCAATTCTACACATGACCTGATCAACCTCTTCAAATACACATCTAACATGTTATTCAGTTTATTAGCACATTCCAGTGAAACACCTCCAAGGCCCTGTACTGCTGCAATCTGCTCCATGCGTTTCCGTAGCGTCTCTGAATCAGACAATCCAAAGCTGTCATAACAGCTAACAAAATCACCAGCATTTGCTGTGGAAATAGGTTTCTGGGCCCCACCAACACTGGCTGAGCAAAATGGAATCCCAAGAGGTGCAATTAGATGACTTCTAGAGAAATTTGATTGGTTAGCTTGCTCCACTTCTTCCCCATCCTCAAACACAGCAGCTCCAATCTGATCTTTACTAGGTATTCTTAGTTTTTCAGTGGGTTGAACTGATTCCTCCTTTTCATTCTCAGATTGTTGTGCCACTACATGGTGATTCTGAACTGGTCTCTGGTAATCGCAAGGAATCAGATCCCCATTTTCCATGTGAAGCCTACTACCACTATCTTCTGTACCCACCGGCTGATGTGAAACACATACTTTTCCATTTGGCCCCAGCTGACTAGGCGGCCTATCCCTGATCTTCCGTTCACGAATCCCAGATCTAACCTTCCGTGGAGAAACTGGCAAAACCCCATTCGACCAAATAGGTGGAACATTTTGATTTTGATTCAGAGTAAGGGACCCACTTTGCTCATGGCCATCTTCTCTACTAGGAGAACCTTTTACTGCTTGGGTTACAGATTTAGCGACCACTGTTTCCTGAACTGGTGGTGGCATCTTGGCCTGACATGCGTTCTTCAAGATCGAACAAATCAACTGGTTGTGTAGTGGGAGATTCTCCCTCCCAAGCAGGCGAAGACATGATTGATCAAACTGACTCTTACTTAGCTTCTGACTTAGAAACCTATTCAAGCTATAAAAATATTTTTTAGACCTCTCTGCTCCAACCTTCTTGACAATCAGAGCTTTCAGTTCAGCCAAATCAATTCTAGAACCCTGCTGAGGTTGCATTTCTCAACAAACAGATTCATACACCATCCGCGGAGCCGCAAATCCACAGAAAATTGGAAAAAAAAAACACCAAATTGACTTTTATTCCCACATTCAAACAACTCTGAATTCACCCACCCCTTACCCTCCAATTCAAATCAAAGTCTCAAAACTCTGCATATCTGTATAAACAAACTCAAAATACAATCCCCCAATAAAATAATAATGAAGACAAAAACTCAATAACCTCAATTACAAAACAAAATTAAAGTTGTTTCCGTTTCCAAACAACCCTAAATTCACCCATCCATAAACCATACAATGCAAACCCAAATCTCATCTTCCTAATAACCCAAAACCCTAAAAGATCAAACTCGCTCCACAACTTATTCAAAAACCGCAAAAACAACCGAAATTCATTAAAATATAAAGATAATCAAAACCCTAGCTTCAAATCAGCCAGCCTCTCACCAACTGCACGAACCGCAAAAGTATATCACTGCACCCAATTAAATTAAAACCCTTTATTCTTTTCACCCAATTAACAAGGTCCAAAGTTCAAAATTCTAAATTTAAACTTAAACAGAAGAGATCAGTGAGTTTATTAATTGAGGTAAAAACAGAGCATGAATTGGAAAAAAAATTCAAATTGCAACAAAAATAAGCACAATGAAGAGTAAAAACTAAGCTTAAGAGTATAAATTTAAAGTTGATTTAAAAACCTTACCTTAACGAGCTTGACGAATTGCAGAGATATCGAAACTTCACTCAAACTTCTATCCGGTTTTTCGCGGCTTCGATTTTTTGGCTCTTATTATTCTCTTATTTTAACTTTTTAAAAAATTTGAGTGCATTTAAAAAAAAAATTAAATTGGGTATTGTTGATTTTGGGTATTGAAGCTTCGGCTTTTGTTGTTGTTGTTGATGTGTTAAGCCCGCTCGCACGATCGATCGCTGCTATTAGTTTTTATTTTTCTTCTCTCTCTTCGCTTCTCTTCTTTCTCGGCAGCTCTCACAAGGTCTCACCTTAGAATTTTTTAATTGTAAAAACGTGTTTAATTATTTTTCTTCTTCTTTATTTTTGTTTCTTTTTATTTCATTAGTTTTGGTTTTAAAATTGTTCAATTTCAAGTATTATGGGGTTTTTTTTCTCACTAGAAATGATTTTGCACATTTTTTGTATTGCATTTTGAGGAAATTAATCAACTTCCTCATGATTTGTGGGTTTTGTCAATTGATTAATTTTATTTTTTTAATTTGGCTTGTTTGATTGAAAATTCAGTAATTTATTTTTACACAAGTATATGCAGGGGTTGACTTTCGAAACATGCTTCAGATAAGTATTTTTTCACCAACTAATTCATGACGTCGTCCAAAAACAAATTTAGTAATGTATCCAAAGCCTACAAAAAGTATTGTGCTATGTATCATTGTCAGTTATGGTTTTAAGGTTTTTATTACCAGTTTTTTGGTTCTAGTATAATTGAGTTTTATTATTATATCAAATTATTTTGAATTACAGACAATTCAAAAATGGAAATGTTATGCATAGGGCTTTGGGCAAAAAGCTTTTAAGTAGATTTATTTGAAAATGGAAGGTAAGTTGCTAGAATAAATTAATTTGAGCCAGTTTCTATTCTAACTAATGTGATTAATTTATCTTTTTTTGTTTTTTTTTTATTGTCACTCAGTGAATTGTATAAAAATTATATATATATATATATATATGTCAAGATATAGATCCTGTAAATATAGTGTGTTATTCATTAAAAATAATAATATCTTAGCGATAAATTTTCTTTATCATAAATCCTTCAACTTGCAAAATTAATCTGGTCTGGTAGATATTATTGAAGTCCAAGAATAAATTAAGTCAAATTATTTGAGAATACACTACTCAAAACAATCTTTTGCAAAGAAACCATGAGCCCCTTTCATTTTACACTCATCATACAAATATACAGTGATACCAACTAACGTTAAATTATTGTCATACACACTACATATTATTTAATTTCATATATTTTCTCTTATTGATCACAAATTCTCTGTTATCAACCACAAGTATTTCGCTACATTTAGTATATATAGATATACATATATATATAATAAACAATTTGTCACTATAACCTCCAATTTACTCAAATATGTAAGAAACTAATACCTTAAAAATAAATATTATAAGGCTAAAACTTTATTACAACATTTTTCATTATAATAAGCTAATTTAAAATTTAAATGAAGTAAAAAAAAAAAAAAGCCTAATTCCTTGTTCATTATTATTTTACAATTTCGGCGAGCTTTTGTAGTCCCAATGGGAGACTTGCGTCTTGAAGGTTGAGGAGCGCAGGTTTGAGCTTTGTAGTCCAACAAAAGTTTATGTTAGGCTAATTTCCCTCGTATTATTTTTTAGAACTTTAGATTCCTTGAAAATTAGAGTGGGAAAATTTGAATTCACTAAATTTTTGTCTGCACTATTTTTTAATTATTTTATTTTTGAAAATATAATTTGATCAATACTTATTTAACATTATTTTTTCTTCCTTTATCCCCTTCACTTAGGGATGGGTGTTTTAAGATTCGGTTCAATTTTTACAGGTTTCAATTTAGGATAATCCATTTGATTTTGATAGTTCAACGTAAATGAGTTTAAAAGTTAATTCAATTTAGTTTGATTCATGTTTAAATTCAATTCAGTTCGGATTTAAATTCAATTTAAATTTAGGTTAAAATTTCGTATCAAAATTTGGTTTGGGTTGATATTTAAGGGTAGTTGTTTTTTTTTTTAAATTAATTTTAGGTTTATTTTTAATATATTTAAATATAACCCGAACAGACTTTATATTTAGTTCGATTTTAAATTGAACTGAATACAACCTCAATTGATTTTCAATTTTCAACTCAATCGGTTTTAAGATCAAATCGAATCGAAGAAAAAACTAAAATAAATTTTAAGTTCGAATTAGTTTGATTTGACATGCATTGAACGTCCACTCTACCTTCCCTAATAAAAAATTTATTATGATATATGAAGTAAATATTGCATTTAACAAATGACAATTGTCCAAAACTTAACAAATTTAGGCTTATTGTAATCTAAAACAAAGTGAAAGGAATAATATCTATCATTGTAAAAGTAGAAAATAATATTTTTTTCATACAAGTTTGAATTTATTATATATTTTTTTTTGTCAAATCTCATAAGCACAAGTTTTGAATGATAACAATAGGTGACAACTTATAATGTTATAGTGAAAATTAAGAGAAATATAAATTTGATTTAACAAGAAATAATAAAAAAGAAAAATTAACAAAGAGAAACTATTTTAAGCTTTGACCATTGCTACAATAGAAAAAAAAAGTTAACTTAGAGTAATTTTATAATTTTTGATAATTAGTGAATTAAAATAATAAATTATAATTTAATAATTATTTTTATTAAAAAATATGTGTTGAAAAAAAATTTGTGGGTTCAAGTTACCCATCTCGAAAACTATTGTTTTTGCAATAATCAACATTTTTATTTTCTCTTTTCAATTTTTTTTGTTTTACAATAAATCAATAATCATTTCCCACAAACACTCGGGTCCGGGTTCAAGTAATTATTACCGGATTTTTTTCAAACCCTAATTGGGTACCAAATTCTGACTCAGCCCTCCATCAGTAGCTCAATGGAGAGCGACATTGAAGAGTCGCTAAAGAAGAAGCAAAAGAAGAATCCATTTTTAGGCGAAAGCTCCACACGCAAGGTTTTTTTTTAAAAAAATTTTTCTCCATTTTAATTCAGTTTATTTATTTGTTGACCATTAACGGAAAGAATAATTGCCAATTCGGTTTTAGGTTATCAGAAAGCTATAATAGTTCCAATTGCGCAAATTGTAATATGATTATTTAGTTAACTAATTATTTGAATATTTGTATAATAATTGTGCAGCCACTTGAGCAATTTGATGTACGTTCATATCCTGCTATGGGAGAAGTGGTAAGCCTATTCACGTCTTCATTTGCTAATTGGTTATTCCTTATTGCTTGGTTTAGACACAAGGGCAAGACCATAGGTATGGAACTAGTTGGTGGTTTATTAATCCCAAGGCACCCCCCTCTTACAAGTCGGTTTTTAAGAGTGAGTTCTACCATGTGGGTTTGTAACAGCGTTAGTGTTGTTATTATGCAAAGCAGCAGCTTGTGGGAATCTGGCGTTTGTGCTGATTTTCCGATGTTTTTTAATCCAGCACTGATGTGATATTCTAATAAATGGAGTACAAAATTGTTTGATTATCTTTGGGTGAAATATGTGTTGAGGTTATTGCACTTATGTAATGTGGTTCATGGATGGTATTTGGTTATGTTTCGTAACTTTTTTACTCCACATTTCCTTTCCTTTGGGTAATTATGGTATTTTCTGCTGCATTACAGAATTTTATGCAAGAGGAAGATATACGGTTGGAGACAACACGAGCTAGATGTACCTAATAGCATTTATTTATTTATTTACGTCTCTTCATTCTTGTTTCATCTCATGTTTGTATCCTTGCTACTTCTATAAGAATTAAAGCTTCGCTGCTCCCTGACAGTTTCAAATGTTGTCAAGAGGCATGGAGAATTGGCAGAGCGGCTTTCCCGGTACAACTTCTGAGAAATCATACAATCTTTGTTTTCTTCATTTATAATGTTCTTGTTTAGCATTATGAAATCATTTTCTCTGTATGAACTATTAATTATTGTGCAAGTATTGAGAAGTGAATGAGGTTTGAGCTGCAAGGTTAAAAGTTTGATTTAAGAATGCATGAAAATGCTCTTAAAATATCTGTTGGTGTTCTTTCAGCTCAATTTTTTCCTTTTTTTTTTTTTCATTTTCCGTCTCTCCTTTCCTATTATGAGTACTTAGGGTTTTTGGTTATAAATGATATAAAGCGCTGCATTTTGACCAGCACCAGAGACAGTTAAATATGAATACAAGAAAAGTTTATTTCCACGCTAATATTGGTGAAGTTGTATAAACTTTACAATTGCCCAACCCTATCATGTACAATGTAGATATAGATAATGATAACATGTTACTCTTTGATCTGTTGGCATCCCTTGAAACTTATGGCAAAAGGCAAAAGGTTTATTTATGTTCATATTTTGGGTGAGTTTCAGATTAATATTGACTGCAACTAAGTGGTGAATTAATCAGTGAAAGGTATGGTGATTTTATTTACTTATCTAGGGATTCTGACAAGTTGATATTTGAGCGTCTACAAAAGGAATTTGAAGCTGCACGAGCATCACAAACTCAAGGTAGCTTTGAAATGTTATTTGCATTTGTTCTTACATACTGATATAGATCATGCACAACAAATTTGGTTGTAGTTTTACTGCAACTGAATAGTCATGTTTTATTTCCATCATGTTCAAGCATCCCCTTGCTGTTGATTTGAGTAAGATGTGCCTTTTTAAATTTTCTTTTGCCAGAGATTTGTTTAGGTGGCGACCAGTGGAATGATGGCTTATTAGCCACAATAAGAGAACGGGTATGACTTAATTAAACGCTTGGTTTTTATTTTTTTTATTTTTTTATCATGGTCTTGTTTTTCCATTTGGTGTTGAGTTAGGTAATATTTGATGTTTGATAACATTTCCTTTTGCGATGGTCATGCTATTTGTACTTCTTTTCCCTACTAATCCTTTTTGGTAGTTATCTATGTTACTTTTTTTATGGCTATCTATGTCTTGTTAAATGATCTAGTGCTCCGAAAAATCAATTGTGTTTGTTTATCAGGTTCACATGGAGGTGGAGCGAAGGGCAATGCCAGAGGATGCAAACATCTTGGCTGATTCCGATTTTCAGGAAAAAATCACCTATAAAGTTGGTTCTAAGGTAACAGATGCTGCTAATAATAGTTTGTGTTACATCCACTCGATGAAATTGATATGATTGCCATGTACATTCGGAGAAAAGGGGGAAAAAAACATAACTAATTGTAGATTTTTTGATGATTTTATTTGGGATTTTCTTGACGTACTCATGTTAAGCTGCTCTGCATGAAGTTAAAATTGAAAATTATGAAGATATTTTTTTGAACGTGTTACATAAATATGAATGTTAAATGCTTATCTATGGCCATTGTGTTACAATCCCAATGGTGGGATGGTGCTCTCAATAATTTTGAGGGCACCAATTTGAGTACCCATAGGGGCTTCTTCCGCTTAACAAAATAATATGGAATAGAGATAGATCCTCAATGTTGTTAGTGGGAGTAGATTTCCCAGCTAGTATCAGTAGATATCTGGGTAGTATGATAAGTGTACGTATCTAGACAGTGATGTACTTGTAGATTGTAATCATTAAAAAAGATCTGTGGCTATTGAGGTGGGAAAAATGAATGTAATAACAGTATTATTTTAATGTTTCTAGATGTGAAATAATCGTTAGTGCAGTCTCATCTTTCTATTCTACGAAATCTTATCGCATTGGTATTACCCTTTTTTGAATGTTACCTAATTTTGAATGAACAGGTGATCTGTTGTTTGGAAGGGGCAAGAATAGGCATACAATTTGAGACATCTTTTGCTGGTACTTTTGAATCCAATATTTTTCCATATAAGTTCTTCTTCTTAGCCAAATGGTTGAAGTTTTTTCCCCCACTTTCCTGAGGTCAATGCATAGGAATTCTGATCCATGTGGAAAGTTTTATGTTCAAATTTATTCTAGCTTCTGTAACTGTTGTGGTAGAGATCATCTTTTGGTCTTAAGCAGGTGGAAGCTGATTTGATTTTCGTGATTTTGCAGGAGAACTTTGTGAGCCATATCACTGTGTGCTTGAGAGCAAGTCATTTCTTGAAAAGATGACAGTCCTTGAACACACAATTCCTTTCTTTCTACCAATACGAGAAGCTGAAACTGATCTTCTTTCCTCCAATGCTATGGTAAGGTTGGTTGCTTAACTTTCATTTTTAGTTGCTGCTACCATAGTAACTGACCCATTTCAAATTTGCTCATCATAATTGGTTTGCAGAGATTCATAGATCACATTGGAGAGCTTCTGCAGGCTTATGTAGATAGACGAGAACAGGTATGATGTTGGTGTGCATGTACTATTTTAGCACCTAAGCATCTTGTTTATATTTCAATATGTGAAAGAGAAGTAAAGCGTGAGGCATTAAAATTTGTTTAAAATTGGCTCAACTTAAAATGTTTGTCAAGCCTCTTGTTATTATTATGTTAATAGCATTTGTTTTGTGAAGAATATAAGAAAAGAATTTTAAACGGGGAACACTAAACTCATTTGTTGGGAGGTATTATAATGAATCTTAACTTTTTAAGAGACTTGGTGTTCTTACATCTTTTATGTTGATCTAGTTTATTAGAGATAGATTACAGGTAAAAGGAAACCAAAATGCTGGATTTTGATATTGGGTACTTAGTACCATGCGTAAGATGCAAAACTATTTTGACAAGCAAGTGTAATTTCATTATTGAAGTCATTAACTCGCTTTCCTGGTTCCAGTTTGAAGAGTTACTCCATATTTGTTGCTTATATCTTTTTACAGTGCATGCTTTGTTGGATTAAATACAAAATAATCTCACTTTATTTTCCAATCTTGTGCAGGTTCGGCTTATTAAGGAGCTGTATGGAAATCAGATAGGAGAGCTGTATCATAGCCTTCCCTACCACATGATTGAATTTGTAGTAGATGATTCTGATTGGTTGGTACATTTCACGCCTTTTCTTCTGCATCTTCCTGAATTTTATATGAAAATTAACTCCTATCTTGTGTTAAAACCTCTTGGGTTGAAACAAGAGGTCTAGGGTTTGAATCTAGCTCACATGGATGGGGAGGGGATTTTCCAAACAAAAGTATCATTATCGGATTCTCTTTCTTTTTGGACTTGTTATGTTGTGAAAAGAGGAAAAACCTGTTTGTATGTTAAATCATCTTATACATCATTATGGTATAAGTTTCAGAACTTAGAAGTTGCCAATTCCTTGAGAATCGAAATTCAGTGATTCTTATCATGGTGAAGAACACACATGTTATCATTAGATCTAAATGCCGTAACCTGCTCTTGTAACTGTGTCTTTTCCTTTTGCAGCAAGATAACAGTATGTCTTAGATATGCTGATCTTGTCTCTGTGCTTCCAACTCGAGTCAAAGTGTTGGCGTGGCCAACGTGTCAATTTAAGAAAGACAGTATCAGTGCCCCAACTCCGGCTCGCCTATCTTATGCAGAGGATGCCTTACGAAACATGAGCTTACCAGAAGGTATTTACTTTTTAATGAGAATCGATATCTTTTTTTTTTACTTTTCTCAACCATCAAACAACCTGATCGAGGTGAGAAAAATGCATTGATTTGTTCTATAAGGCTTTCAAGTTTAACATGATATCTTTTGGCACAAAACTAATTGAATGTCTTTGAGATGATTTTTATGTTGGTTATCTACTTTTCTCTTTATTAACATCTTCTGTATGTTTACCCTTTTTATATTTACAGCGTATGCTGAGATCGTATTAAACCTTCCGCAAGCCCTTCAGCAAATATTTCAGCATGGAGGCTCCTGCTAGTATTTCACCTTCGGTGGATTTCATTCTTCTCGGCAGACCAAACACTTAGCCTTTGTGCAGTAGTAGTAGAAATTCTAAATGAATCAGTACTTTCTTGGCATTTTATTAGGTACCTGTCAATCTGCCCTATATTTGTAATTAATTATGTATGCAATTTGTTGTAATTCTAATGAAAATCCATGATTGACGGGATGGTATACGTCTTTTTTTTTTCCGCCCATCAGCCTCAGTTATTATTACGACACTCGCAGAAAGTTGGAAATTATAAATCAACGTTTATGCAAGTGATAGCAGGATCTGAAGTTTGTCACAGGTAGTGAAGTTTATAACCGATGCCACGAGACGTAAATTTCAAATATTCCATTCGAACTTTTGATTGATATTCCACGAATGAGATAGTTCAGTGCAAAAACGTTTGCAACAAGTATCCAAACGAAAAATGGGTACATACTTGCGTTCCGTATCTACAGTTCATGAATGTAATGAAATTTCTCATACATTTGAAGGTCATTGCTAATTCTCCAATAAAGGTTTCTATTATAAAAAAATTTAGGCCCTTGTAGCCCATCGATAATTGAGACACTCATTTGAGAGTTGGGATTAAAAAATTTCTTCAGTTAAGCATGATTTAGTGAAACTGATATGTATATAGTCTTTCTTTTTTAACAAAATGTGTGTGAAGTTAATGTGTCTTTTCATATTGATGTTAAAAAAAATTTTCTCAATTAAGTATGATTAATTAAAATTTATTTGTATATAGTCTTTTTTCCTTGTAAAATGTAAGTTGAGTCAGTACTTCTCTCCAGTAACTGTAAAGATTCTTTATGTTTGAACAAGTGTTTAGTCGAATTTAATGTAATATTATCATTCCGATATATTTGTCTGCCAAAATAATAATTATTAATAATTAATATATAGTTAGTATTATGATGTATAATTAATATTAAAAAAAAATCATTGCTAATTCTTCAATAAAGGTTTTTGTTATAAAAAGATTTAGGCCCTTGTTTTTAAGTTACTAAGGAACGTGATGTCTGGAATTGTTTTATCTTCCTAAAGAATTCGATTTAAAGTAAATTCTCTAAAAAAAGAAAAAATCGGCTTTGTAAATAATTTATATATATATATATATGCGTGCGCGCGCGCGTGTGGGGGCAGGGGGTGGGGGGTGTAAATTTATCATGTGTGAATGGTCTACAATAGGTATTTTATAATTACATTACTGTAGTAATGATTATTATTCACTTTCCAAATTTAGCAAAGAATGTTATTTAATAAGTAATTAATATGATGATTTTTTTTTGTCACATAATAATTAACGTGAACGACAATATTATTTTAAAAGAAACAATTAAAAATAAATGAACAAAAAATCACCGGCGATTATAACCCCAATGTCGGTGGCAGCGCCAGCGACGGCACTGGAAATGAAAAAGAGAAAAAAATTGATCCTTTGGTGTCATATTTGGTAACACTGGAATCATAATTCTCTGATCTACGCAATGGAGCTGAAGAAATCGGCAAAGGAAGGTTTGATGGTGGCGCAAACTCAACCAAAGTGTGGTGGAGGCCATAATTCCTCTGTCGAAATACGGTGACTTATGTCGCACCGCCACCTTTATTGTAATCGTCGGTCGTCAGTGTAACTAATGAACGTGGCGGTGCTTATGTGGCTGCCATCATGGTTTGGATGGCTCGTACACCTCCATCAGTTATCAGTACCCGACTAGGTCAAAACGTTTGGATAGGTAGGAGAAAGACGAATCTAATAGTACTAGCGGTGCCGCCATATACATTTATAGTCGACGGAATCGTCACCGGTGATAGAACAAAGATCGGTGGCAGTGAAGTTTTATTCTTTTTATTAATTTATGAATTTTAGCATTTGTTTATTCGATCTTACAGAGAGGGTGCTTTTGAAATTATCTAATTTCATTTGAGGACACTTTTGATGGTTTACATTCCAAAGTCTGAGGTTTTAAGAAGCCAGTTTGAGCTACTTTTAAGAATCAATACAAAAATTGATTTTTTTATAATCAGATTGTTTGAGAACCACTTTTGAAATTGAAATTAGCTTACCATACATTTTTATTTTGAGTAATATATTTTGTCAAATAAGTGATTATTTTATAATCTAAAGCAATCCCGAACTTGCTTCAAGCCTGGTAAATACTTATAGTTTAGTATTAGTGAGCACAGCTAATAATATCTTGAGCTGCAGTTTTTTTTTAATATATATATATATATATTTCAATAACTTAGACGAAGCTCAACTCTCCTAGCAACTCTATCCAGCTTCAAAGATTCTGGTAGCATCCACTGGTAAATACGATGCACGATACGCAAAGACAAAATCAAACTGAAGTGAAAAAAAATGCGCAATGTAAATTATTTGGCTTTAGAAAATCGAATGGTGCATTTGATCTCCCCCAGCATTTAAAACATATGGACATTTTTTTTTTATGCCACATATGGACATTAAGAAAGTAGACAAAACTAAACTTTTAGCTAGAGAAATTACCAACCTAATCTAGAGAAAAATATTTCTTTTTTCCTTTTTAAAGCCTTGTTCGTCATTATAGTTATCAGCTTTTCGAGAGGGGAAACGTGACGGTACTTCGATCTCTCAGAAAACTTGCCCCTTCAAACAGTATAATGTTTTTGGATCGTATCAATGTCAAGTCCTTTCAGCTTCACCACCGATTCAACGTGCCCTTTCAGCGTGTGCAACTCCCTCAGCCTGCAAATTGCAAATTACAATCAAGTTGATGTTTCTTCTTGATAATCAAGAAATCGAAAAATGAAATAGCTAACATAACATGCTTACCTTGCCATCTCAGCACGTCTCTTGGCTTGTTCCGCGATCTCTGAAAGCTCCCTGTAACTGTTCTTGTCAGCGAAAATGCTGTTTGTTTCAGGTGGTTGAAGACCGTGCAATGTCCTTTGTGCAGCTGCCCATTGTGCCTCTCTCTCTTCTTTACCGTAGTCTTTCTTGGTAGTGAAGGCAGTCTATTCATTTTATCACAGAAGCAAACGAATAAGAGAACCGAGCAAAATTAGAAATACAAAACCATACAAATATGTCTTGCCTATGCAGTTTACCTTGTTCTCCAGAAGGGTATCCCAAGCCTTTCCACTGAGGATATAGCGGATTCCAAACTTGAGTATGTCAAGAGGAACATATGTTGCTAGACTGTAAAGCCAGATTACCCCGGCCCAGCCCCAGCCACAACCCTTTATCCTTGCAAAGCTCCAATTTGCATAGACCGCTATGAAAGTCGCTACCTGTCAAATTGGAAAATGATCCATTATATTTAAAGACGTTTGTGTTTGCTTTTGAAAGAAGTGCATTATTTCATCAAGCGACGATGTCTCCGTGACAAGGTACCGCAAGAAATCATGAACTGACACAAAACTAGAGGCCATATGAATGGTGGTATTAAGATTTGTAAGTGAAAATGAACTCTTACAAGCTGAGCAATCACAAATGCCGTGGCTAACAGAAGTCCAGGGCGTTCAATAAACGACCAGCTGCGAGACCTTGTGACGAAAATAAGGGCCTGGCTAATAATACTGACTTGCAAGTATAAAGCTGCCATCATCTCATCAGGTTTAGTTCGTAATGATCTTACACCAAAGGCGTCCTGCAATATGGAAAATGATAAACAAAAGTAATCATAAGATATCATGCCACAATTATAAATAAAGCTATATAAGGTCATGTTTGAATGACTGCTCGTACCGAGAAAAAGTCAGTCTTCCTCATTGCCCAAAAGAATACAACAGTCATGATGGCCAGGTAACTTCCAAGCACAATGCCAGTGGCAAAAATCTCTTTTAGTTTCCAGCTGTCTGGCTGAGGGGACGGCTTGACGCGATCCTTTGAAATTGTCATGATTGTTCCTAAAATGATGAAGAAAATCAGATTCCTGATCTTCCAAGTTGAAGTGGAAAATTTTGATACGAGACATATTGGTTTATGAAGATGATCTCACCATCATTTAAGATGGCAATAATCAGAACCATGAATGGAGAAAAGTCAAACTTCCAGATCAATGCAATAAGCATAAAGCCAAGCTGCAATTGGGGTATAATCAATATTAATGATTGACATTGGCGAGCTTAGATTATCAATAGTACTGAGATAATTGCAATATATTTGGTACACTTACCACAATACGAATGGTAATTGAAACAGCATATATCTGAGAAGATAAATATAAAATAGAGCAAAATTAGACACTGAGTAAAACAGAGTAAATTCAAACTGAATGGCGGGAAGTTAAAAAGAAAAAGAAAAGTTAAATGCAGCTTACTGTGTAGTTCTTCATCCTTTGGAAAATAGCCCTGCTGGTCAGCACTGCACTTATAATAACACTCAGTCCAGGTTCAGTAAGGACAATGTCAGAAGCACTTCTGGCAGCATCTGTAGCATCAGCAACGGCAATTCCAATATCAGCCTTCTTCAAAGCAGGGGCATCATTGACACCATCTCCTGTCATGCCACATATGTGTTTCCTCTCCTGCAGCCTCTTAACAATTTCGTATTTGTGCTCTATAATATATAAATAAAACAAGGTAAGGACTTGCAAACGTAAAATATATGTTCGCATTTCATTTACACAACTTGTTCATAGGCGCAATGCATGATGACAAAAAGACAGTGAGTAGAATTATGCACAGCTCTGTTGCTGTATATTAAGAAAGTAGGGCAACCAAACGCACCTGGAAACACCCCAGCAAATCCATCAGCCTTTTCAATTAACTCATCCACAGGGAGGGCAGCAATGGAAGCATCCTTATCCTGTCCAAGCAAAGATGAAGAGGGGTACATGTTTGTTCCCATTCCAAGTCTTCGACCGGTTTCCTTGCCAATAGCAAGTTGATCCCCTAATCACATTTACATAAATTTATAAGGCATCCCTAACAATCAATGTACAATTTCAAATATTGGAAATAGTAATAACCAAGTTTTACCTGTAATCATCTTAACATTCACTCCAAGGTTCAGAGCCCTTCTGATGGTTTCAGCACTGTCATGCCTGGGTGGATCAAAAAGAGGCAATAAACCAACAAGCTGCCATGGTGCCCCGGGACTCTCCTTTGTTTTCTCAGGTATTTCCTGAAGACATATATTGTGTGAGAGATGAAAGTTAAAGACTAGTATTAACTTGGATATAGGACATTGAACTAAAATTTTAAAGTAGCCAACCTGTCTTGCAACCCCCAAAGACCGTAGTCCTCGTTCAGCAAACTTGTCAATCACTGCATGAACCTTTTTCCTAACATCTTCCCTGCAGTTGCAGAGGGCTAATATCTGGTTTACAACATGAAAAGCAAAAAACAATTAGTAATTATTGACCCATGGCATTCATGCTCCATTTGACGGTGCAAGGAATAGCATTATTACCTGTTCAGGTGCTCCTTTACTAGCACGATGCCAATTTCCATCAGAATCAATATAAGTCAGAGCGGTCCTCTTCTCTACAGGGTTGAATGGAAGGAAATGAACTTCTCTAATACCAGCTCTTGCCTGCTCAATAATTAAAAATACTAAAATGTCCGGTCCTTTGTAATTATCAGACACAAAACACAGCAGGAGATGAAGAGAAAGAATGCGATTATACCTCCTTTGGATCTGCCAGCATCCCCACAATTGCAGCATCAATGGCATCCTGATTTTCAGTCCTTGAAGCCCTTGCTGCAAGAAGGATAACATGTTCTTTCTCCACACCCTTTGCAAACACTTCTATCAGGTTTTGGTCAACAGTCAGCTTGTTCAGGGTTAGAGTGCCAGTCTTGTCACTGCATAGAACATCCATACCGGCCATTTCCTCAATGGCAGTCATTCTCTTGGTGATAGCACCCTGCTGAGAGAGCCTGTGGGAACCAATGGCCATGGTGACTGACAAAACAGTTGGCATAGCGATCGGAATTCCACCAATCAATAGAACTAGCAAATTGTCAATTCCATCCCTGTACTTGCGGTGTTGTACTGGATACATGATTATGATTTCTGCAATGATTCCAACAGCAATGGAGCAAATGCAGAAATTACCAATGGCAGTCAGAACCTTCTGGAAGTGTCCAACCTGATTGGTGCTATCTACAAGATGGGCAGCTTTACCAAAAAATGTGTGCACACCAGTGGCAATGACCACTGCCTCTATTTCACCTTGTTTACATGTGGAGCCAGAGAATACTTCATCATATGGGTTCTTAGTGACCGGAAGAGACTCTCCAGTGAGAGCAGACTGATCAATCTTCAATGGATCACCCTCAAGAAGACGAGCATCAGCAGGAACTATGTCTCCCAATTTGATGCTGATTACATCTCCTGGAACCAAAATCGAGGCATCTTGCTCACTCCATTGGCCATCTCTCAGAACCTACATTGTCATCATAACAAACCACGGATCATTTTGTTGAAAACAGATAAGGATAAATTTACCGAAATGATGAGACTTTTTGAAGTTCTTGTCATTTGTTGTCACCTTAGTTTTAGGAGCCAGATTAGCCATGAGAGCTGCTGCTGCATTGCCAGCATTATTTTCTTCAATAAAGCTGATTGTGGAGTTGATTACCAACAAGACAATGATACCAACAAAATCCTGCCAATCCGGAGGCCTTCCACTACCATTGGCCAAGGCAATAGCCATAATGGCAGCAGCTTCCATGACCCAGGACAAAGGATTCCACATAAATCCCAAAAACTTGAGGAGTTTGCTTTCCTGTTTGCAAACATTAAGAAAGGAAAAAAAAATTATATTTTGAGAAGATAATTATACAGGAAAATTTAAGAGCAGTAAAGACCTTTTTCTCTTCTAGTTTGTTGGGGCCAAATACTTGCAGCCTGTTGGCTCCTTCGTCCGAAGTCAGACCTTCTCTTGAACATTTCAGCTGCTCAAAAACTTCCTCTATAGGAATCCGTTCCTGTAGACAAAATATTGAAGCTTAATAATGATGTCGTAACATGAATATCTTCAGATAATTTACACTATACAATTATTGGACTCAAATCTCTAAGCAATTTTTCTTTTCTATTTGCCAAACTACCTCTACAAAATTCTGTTTTAAACATTCCTACAAATTTTGCCAGTTCAACATGAAACCTTCTGTTTCTGACCGGTTATGAATCTAATAAAATTATGTCCATTACCTAGAATTCTCAATAATAATATGCTATGCTTATGAAGTATGACATTAGCCTAATATTACACCTAATTAAGCAGATTTTATGTGCATAAGAATCAAGTTAACCAAAATTCAGTTGATTGAATCCATTATGTTGTTTAAATACATCGACAGCCGACTGACACTAAGAGTATCCGTACATGACAAAATCACAATTTTCTATAATTTGGGATTTAATTATCACACGTCAACAGAAACTATAGAAAAATAAGTCTTCTCCCTCACTTTCACACTCAGATCCAATAGAAAATTAATAAAACAAGAAATCAAAAGAATAAGAATAAAATCGATTTGCTGGAATTTAATACTATTTTATTGAATAGAATTTGATGCTATTTCAGAGAATAGCATTTGATTCTCACAGCTTATAAAATTAATCACAACGCATCAAACGACAAGCAGAAAAAAAGTACCACGGAAGTACTCCCAAATACAACTGAAAACGACACGTGTAAGATACTGCATACAGAATAACACCTAATTTTAATAAAATACAAAATGAAAAATTTAATAATTGTTTTCACAGTCGCTCTTCGGCGCAGAGACAACAAACTATTACGCATCCATCGTCATCTCTTCCACGTTATTAGGTGCGTGTTATGCCACCAAAATGCAGAAACGCATAGCCACACGACATCGATACAAGAAGATATTTTAGCCATAATTTTTTTTTGAAGCAAAAAAAACAAACGTTAATTTTTATAACAACAATCGCGTTTGAGCCGTCCAAGTCAGCGTAAAACTTTACGGTATTTTATAAAATTGTTCCACTTCCTCTCAATTACCACATCATCGGAGACGTGACAGCCACAAAAAGTCACGCCACCGCCGCCGCCGTTAATTATAACAGAAACTGAAACATCTTCGTTTTTTGAAAGAGAAATACTCAAAGCACAACTCAGCCACAGTCACAGTAATTGACCAAAAGGAAAAACAAAACCGCAAAAGTCAAAAGCAAAAGTAAAAGGAGGAAAAAAAAATCTATGAGATTTTCAAGAACATAAGCGAAGCGTCGCTGTAATCATTAATCAGTTAACATGATCAAACGCGTTGATATAATTTTCATTGTTTACAAAGAAATTTTAGGAAACAAAAACGACGCTTTTTCAGAGTTCAACAAAAACAAAGTCAGAAAACAGAAAGTTTATTTTGCTTTCGAGTGTTTTGATATTATTACACTTTTTTTCTTCTCTCGGGAACCAAACAGGAAAAGGAAAGAGAAGGAAGAAAGAAAGAAGGATACCAGATCAACGGACTCGTTTTTTATTTCCTCGAGGCTGATGGCCTTATCGCCTCCCATCGTTGAAGCTCAAGCAACTGTGAGTTTCTTACAATTCCTTTGCAAGAGTGAACGATTTATATATATGCAAAATTTGAGGATTTTTCTAAAAATATATATATAAATGATTAAATGAAATTTCTCAGAGAGTCATAATCGAAGAGGGACATCTTGATTAAAAGTCTAACAAAAGAGAAATTTGTACCACGGGCATTGAATTTTGTAGTTTTTGGTTTGGTGATTCCATTTGAGGAAATGAGAACACTGCTTCAATTATGCCACTGAAGTCGCAGCTCGCCATTTATATTCATCCTCGGCCATTGTGGACCCCACTCCGCTGTCACTTTAGGCCTTTTTTGTCATCATACCACGCGGCTCGTTTTGGGAGTAAACCACACGCGGGGCTGGTGCTCCGAGTTTGGAGTCTTCAGTTCATCGTGATCACATTGGTTGGTTCATGTCACTGTATTTTTCACATACGGTTTGGTTTACATTTTACGAAAACAAAATAATTTGTTAAAAATTTTTAAGAAATTTGCCATATATAAATTTATTAAATTAGTGTTCACACACACACACACATATATATATATATATATTATAGCAGTAAATATGTTAAATTGGTGTAGAGAGCTGGGGCAGTGGGATTTAACTTTTATGGTACTTATCAATTGTAGTATTATTCTTAGCATGATCTTTGTTCCTACTTTTTTTTTTCTGCATAGTGTACATCTCTGATTTTTTTTTTTTTTCATTCTAGTTGAATCTTTTTCTTTTTAACTATTTTAAAAGGTTAATGCATCTGGATTATTGCAAGGCACTTTTTCGTTATGTGACGTACGTGTTACTGGCAAAGTTTACTAATGGGATATATTTGAATCAAATGAAAGGCTTAAAAATAACCGAACTTTCGTTATTCTGTATACAAATGGTTTTAATGTGGCTTATCAACATCTAAAAACAGTAGATTATGATTTAAATTAATGATTTTAGTGTTTACATTGAAATTAAGTTGAGTTAGCGGCTAAATACTAGATTTCTGCACCGGTATTAAATTTATTTCGTAAACAAGTGGTTTATTAATTTCTAAGGAAATTCACTTACTATAGAGAATAAAACCTACCAATAAATAATCTACCAACACTAATCTCTAAAGACATCCTGTATCTATTAATAAATAATCTGCGTGTATCTAAAATTTCAAAAAATAACAAAAGGTGTCATAAATTTCTTTAACGTAAATTTTTTGACACTCAAATCAAATTTTAAGTTTTTTATTCAAAATAAATAAATAAAGTCTGGTTTGTTGTGTTATGAAGGATAAATCTTAAGGTTAAACTATGATTAAGAAAAAAAAGAAAAAATATAGAGTAGGAGCGTCCCGCTTATCTGTTATAAACTCTTCCAGGGTATTTATAGAGGTCAAAGTCCTCTGCCCCTGCTCAATCTAAAAAAGATTGTAAGAGCCTTGTTTGTTGGGATTTTAATATCAAATACCTGATTTTTCGAATAAAAATTTCCTGCTTAATTATCAGCTCACGATATCTTTTTGGACAATAAATTCTTAAGTGTAACTGATACCACCACATTTATACACTGCCATTAAACTATATGTATATCATCATATCCACCACATATAGATTTTAATACATAAATGCAAATCAATAAAAATAATAGAGCATGAAAATAATTTGAAATTTTTATACAAAATAGCACAAAATAACTGTTATGTTGATTGTCTATCGATTTTTTGTTAGTCATTAGTCTAGCCGTGAGTGTGATAAATTATTTGGAGGTATTTAATTTCTTAAAGTAATGCTACACATCTCAATTTTTTTTATCCTAAATAACCATATGAAATGATGTGGTATTAATCAATTGGTTGGTGAAATTAAAATGAATTAATTATATTATCTTATTAATTAATTGGTGAATGTTACATCATTTAAAATAGTTACTTAGGATAAAAATTTTGAGATATGTAGCATTATTGAATTTATTATGTTTGGAATGTTCAATATTTTCCTTCACATTATCGAATCGGAATTTTTTTATTATGTAATTTTGTACTGAATAAAAATTTAATTAGTGATTAGTAGTTAATAAATGAAAAAAAAAAGTCAAATCCTATCTATCCACTAATAATAAATGATACATGATATAGAATTTTAAAAATTCATGAGAACTAGGTTAAAGAAGATCCTGATTGGTGGCTCAATTAAATGTAAATTGGCAGAAGTGTTGAGAAAGCAAAATTGTAAACTCCACCGTTATGTCTATGTCTTTATTAGGTTACCCACAAAGCTTGACCACGTGCCTTAAAATGTTATACATTGTATGTACAAATGGCATTCGACTATTTGCTTTCTTGATGATGGTTGATGACACAAAATTCTCCCTCTTTGTGGAACTTGGCACAACTGCACAAATTATTATTTTTCCAATACAAGAATAATAAAATGACTCGGAAAATTTTCCTCGACGCGTTAGGACAAGTTCTACTTCAACCATTCGTAATAAGCCAAATGTCACGTTAAACTTGCGGCCCAATATGAATTAGTATTAATTCATTTCCTGATATGAATTAGTATTAATTCCCTACTAAGTTTGTAATATGATTTTTCACATTGGAATACGCTCGAGATAGGATGCTTTAAATATAGGTGAATAAGATGGTTGTCAAAAGTTTCATATTTTGAATAATTATTTAATTAATTAAATTTTGTTAAGTACGTATTGTAAAAAAGTTTATTTATAATTAGTAACTTTAGTGTTAAAGAAATATAATTAATAATATTATCTAACTATTAATTTTTTCATCAAAAAAATTAGATTCTCTACCTTTTTAATTTCTTAAGGAAATTTAATTATTTAGTATTTAAATCTTTAACTTTTAGTATTCCTTTTAATTTATATTAAAAATATTATAATATCAAAAATCACTGGATAAAAAAATTTATTAATATCTTATCTATAAAAAAAATTATTACATTCATTGGTTTATTTAAAAATTAAAAAAATATTTTTCTGAAATACAAAGTCTATATTTAGTATCTGATCATCAATTCATCTTCTCAATTTTTTATGTGTTACATTTATAAATATTTTATTTGAAAATAATATTATTCTTATTTATTTGTTTATTTATTTATTTTTGTAATAATTTTAATTAAAATAAAAATATATAATTTTCTTTACTATTTTTTTAGATTTTATTTTTAAAATTTTTTAAGATCTTCTTTATTGTTGTTCAAATTAAGAATAAAATATAGAATAAATTTTGAAATCTTTATATTTATTTGAGTATTGAAGTTATAAAATTAAAAAAAGTCTCGTAAAAAAAAAACTACCTAGAGCCACATGTACTCTAAAGCCAGCCCGGCCTTGTGTGAGATCTTGCCATTGCTATGAAATTAGTGCATTTAAGGAAAAATTATTTTATTATTAAATGACAGCTGAAGTTAATTTGCATAAATTAGAGGTCATAGGTATTCGTTTGATCTGCCGGCACTAAGGCAATGGCACCTAAAGGGGGGTGGGGTTCGTGAGTTTGTGAGTATTAATTAATTAGTAAAATTTGTTAAACTATGTAATAAGTCTGAATATCATACACATACTATAAAATGAATGGTGATATGTATCCGCGAGTATTTATATTAATTTAAAAGAAAGTCCCAATTGTCAGAACTTGATTGAAGTGTCAATAGAACCTTGACCCACGTTTAAAAGAATCTCAAACGGTGTCGGAGAGTAGACGGAGCGTGCAAGTGACGCGACATGAGGGAGGAGCACTTCAGAGTGAGTTTAACAGAAGTAAAAAGCGCAAAAATCTTTCCGTATGTGTGTTGTCGATCCTTCAACAAACGATTACGTGTCAGTGGAGGTAGGAAAATTTCCAATTCTCAAATGGTTTGCCATCTTCTGTCCCACAACCACCGCAGCTTTCCATACAATACAACCGTTTCCTTTATTGGTTGGATTTTTCTTCTGTGCGATGAAGATCGGCGGGTTGCCATGTTTCTTCGCGTTTTTAATTCTCATTGCAAGTACAGTATTATTCTTTACCGTACAACCGCATTTTGGTCAAATTTTGACCCTTCTCGGTGTATAAAGCTATTTCTAATTTCTTTTATTTATTTGATGTTTGATGTTGATCTTTGGGGTGAGAATATTTACAATGCGGTGATGTTGGTCAAGCCTACCCCCCTTTGCCCGTAGTATCATTAGTTTTGAGGACATAAATATAAATTTGAGATTTTCCGATCGAGAATGAGGGTGGAAATGTTGTATTATAGTCATTCCATTGATTTTTATCAATCCAATTTTTTTCTTTTCATTTTTTAACATTTTTGAAACATTATGCAAAATTAAAGTGTCCTACTTTTAATTTTCTACAAATAGGGTTGGATTGCATCTAAGATTATTTGGTGGTCATTAAATGCGGTGTGCTGTCTAATTCGTATCTTTAATAAGATGAAATCAATCTACAAAACCCCGTAAAAACAATTCTATATTTAACTCATTGCACGAACACTATAAATATCATAACATAATAACATCAACCATACAGATAAATCATGTAATTAATTGCATAAATTTACTAATTTTTCCTTTCCTTCTTTGTTAGGTCCTTTCAATTGCACAACGAAGGGGCCATCCGTTCGTGCTTCGAAAATAAAATGAAAACAAAATGGCGTGTTTGGCTTTTCTAGTGAATAAATGCTTTTGCGTTTTGTGGTGTTATAGATTTCAAAAGTAACCAAGAGCTAAGCTACTTGACCCTCAATTTGGAGGCGCCCACTAAGATTAAACGAGAAAAAAAGTCGGCCATCTTAATCGGCCCTTATTAACATATGACTATTCCAACCAATCATATAGCGACGCGTTTGCCGACTTATTATGAAAACGAACCTTTACATCGAGGCGGTTGGGTTTCATCATCAAAGTCTACCACGTTCGTTTTCTTGTTTTAAATGAATTTACAAAACTTTCAAGGTGTAAAATTTTTTATAATTATTTAATAAAAATTTAATAACGATAAAAATAATAAAAAAATTACATACTTTATAATAATTATGTAAATTAATTATTATTTTTTATAATATATATGTAACTTAAGTATGAATAATGCGTAAAAATGTGCCTACTCTTTCTTATAAAATTCTATTTTTCTTTTTTAACTCAAATTTAGTGGTTTATATTAAATTTTAATAATAATATACATAATATATCTTTAAGGTAGAAAATAAGCGTTGTACTAAATAACACCATGATATATTCGTTCTTTTTTTCCCCTTAATACTATACTTATAATATTGACAAAAATGAACGGGAGATTAATTGTGGATGCAAGTAAGCTTTATTAAAAATAGTAAACTTTTACCTACCAATGCGATTAGAGCAGTAAACATTCCATGGATGATACTATTGAATATTTTGAACATCAAGATGATCCTCACGCAAATTCATTAATTAAATGAAGATGAAAGAGTTGTTATTGCTTCAAATTACAAAACGAAATTCCCGTGATCATTTACAAGGTTGATTGCTTGGACCCATCTTTTAGTTTAAGATTTGAGTTTTAATTTTTGACTATCTGAATTAATTAAGTATGTAAACTTACGTACAGTCTATAAGAAATAAAAATATGCTTAACATATTGCAACTTGTAAGATCGTGTTCACACAGCCGAGTCATAGGTGATCATAATGGCCTCATAGGCGTGACCAACGATACATTAATAAATCTTTAGTACTTTTTTTTTTTAATTTTAATTTTTAAACATCACTGCATCAAAAATACTATTCAAAGTATCAACATCTTATCCTTTGTTGCCTTGCTGTACGTGCTCATTCGTAATTTCATGTCGATCTCACTTCATATATTCCGCATATATAAATGCAAAGACCCTCAAATGTCACCACTTAATGATGAATGGATGCAATTTTCGGAATTTAATCAATTTCCACACAAGTGGGTTAAAGTCAATGAACAATATTTAATACTAGTTCTACTTTTAACATAATATGGCCATATTAGAATTAAAGGGCACACAAAAAAGCTTTTCATTTTTCAATATGAGATTGACTCTACCGTTTTTTAAAAAAGAGGTTAAAAACATTAAAAAAAAAAAAGAATTTGCATACCAGCACGTGTGCTTGGAATTAGAATATTTTTGTTACCCCTATTTGTGAAAAACAAACCACAAGTTGGTATGAGAATATAAAAAGCTTGAGTTCGTTTCTATTTTGACCTTTGCTCTGGCAATTTGGATATGGATTAGGAGACATATGTGTAGTGGCTGCAGTTGAAAGAAAATGGCATGGAATGCGATTTTTCAACTGAAAAAAATCAAAGGTTAGGCATTATATTCCCACTCACACATCCTTCCTAGTTGGTTAGGATTTGTTAATAATATAAGGAAATAAATCAATAATGGTTCATGATTTTGGTTCTTTCGGATTCGGACCCACCTTCTACTGATTTGAGAGGACATTTTGACCCACTTGAGCCATTAAAATGAGGGAAAAAGAATTGAAACACATATGGGTGCGTTTGGTATAAAATAATAATAATAATAATTTTTTTAAATTTGAAAGTAGTTATGAATTTTTTATAAATTATATACACACTATTTTATTTAATAAAACTTGTAATAATACAATATATATATATATAATTAAATAATTAAACAACTACTAATAATTGTATATTAATATTTACTATCACAATGTTTTACTTGTTTATTCAGTTCTTAAAAAATATTTAAAATAAAAAAAATAGTTTTAAAATGTTATAGATACACAAATACGTATCATGTAACTATTGCAAAGTTGTTTTTAAATTATACCAAACACATTTTGACTGTTTATATTTTTTCAGATACATTTTACTTAGATGTTAGTTACAAGATAAACTACTAAATGTGTTATCATTTTCACAAAAAAAAATAATAATAATCATTATTATTTTGTAAATGAAACTCGGGAACAAAATTGAGAGGACAATACCACAAACACCAATATACATATATATTAAGAAACATATATTATGTAGAGTCAAAGTTGAAGAAGAAAGAGAGGCGGAGAGAAGAGGTGCCTTGAGAATAATTGCTACTAATGATGAGTCTTTATATCCATAGCCTCCAAATTTATAAGCACCGATGCTTTTGATATTGCTCTTTCTCGGACTGCTATAACATCACACAGCTCACTAAGATTCCTAGGTCACAAACATGAAAGGATGCTCAATGACTTACTATTCAAGGAGAAAGTGACAGTTTTGGACGTCAATCAACGTGTTCAAGGGTATACTTGAGCCCTCTTACATAGTGTGGTTATAAAAAATTATAGCGTTAAATAGTTTTTGATAAACATATAATGCTTTAATTTGAAAATTATATTGATTTGATCTAATATTTATTAAATAAAAATATTATTATTATTATTTTTGTTAAAAAATTGATTAAAAGTCATGTTTACAACACACTAATAACTTTTATTTTTTAACTATAATAATAATTTTTAAATTACAATACCTTATGTCGATAAAATTTTAATTACGGAGATAATAATGATTTGAGTATTTACGAGAATAACATGTCGTGTTATATTACTAACAGTTAATGTAAATTTTTAATGGATGTTGGTAGCATTGAAAGTATTTTACTAAACAACATTATCATTATATTGTGGTTGTTCTGATTTTATAAATACAATATATGTTGATGATAATGGAATTGATTTGATTTCTTTATGCCTTCTCTAATTAGACCATTTATTTAGCATTATAAATAGTTTGAACTTTCAATGTTACATTCTTTTTTTTTTTCAATAATTACATTATAAATTTATTGATGTTAAAATAAAAATTTATCAATATTAGTCTCTCTCTCTCTCTTTAAATTTATTTTTGTAGTCCCTAGTTTGCTATTATTCAAATTTTATATAACCAATTAAAGAAATTATTTAAAAACTACACGATCAAACCCATAGGGCATAATTAAGATAATGATTATGTTGAAATAGTTTTAAAATAAAACGCAAATTATAATTATACATACAAAATAATATATAATTAAAAAATATTTTATAATTTTAATAATGTGATTATGAAATAATATTACGTCATAAAAATGGTTTTAATATAGTCCGATACCTTAATTAATTATGACAATATAAGATTGGATTAGTGCAATGAGGACGGTCGAGGGATATGATCCAAAAATTAGCTCCCAAATTAAAAAAGAAAAAAAAAGTGTAAAAGGAAAATGAAAAGAGACAGGTACTCGAGCGAATGAAGGTAAAGTTCCTAAAAACAGTGAAATTCCTGATCATGAACATCTTTGGAGAATTTAGATGGTGGGAAATAGACAGCCACTGCCCACTGACCAAGTGGTCACTGGTCAGGGCATTAGATATATTCGCGAAGTTTCTTATCACTTTCCATGCCATGGCACTGCTCGAGGTTGAGGACACTATGAAAAACAGGAGCAGTGGGCGGTTCAATCGCAATTTGCAGTGGCATAGTTGGTAATATAAATTTATTACTAATAGATTTGAGGGTACACGGCGCTGTTTAGTTATAATTTATTACTTTCTTCTATTATAAAATAATGTTGATGTCTTGATGAGGTCTTATTTAAAACAGAGGTCAGATAATTATATGTTAAAAATTATAATATATAAATAATTTTAATAAATATTAACAGATATAACTTAAAAGTAAAATTAATTTAATTTTATATTTATATAATAAAAATATTATTATATATTTATTAAAAATATTATTCTAAAATTATATTTATTACATATTATTAATTTTTATTTTATAATTTAAATTTTTTTCATAATATTTATACATTTTAAATTATAACACTTTGACATTAAATAGAGTCTTAATCTCAAATATATATTTTACTCAGTGATTAAATAAATGACATTATATTTTCAAATAGGGAGCTGCTACCTTACATATGCCATAAGATAATAACCCTTTAATAAATAGAGTGAATGAGCCCCACTTAGGACCGCCTTCAATTAGTGTTCACAAAGAGGCTGTACCTTACAGTAAGGTAAGCAGCAGCTTTAAAATATTGGCGGAGTTTTCAGCTTCAGCACCATCATTCGTGCTTTGAAAAGACCTGGTAGCCTACAGCCCTCTCTATAAGTGCTTGAAAGAAATGGAATTAAGTGATGATGGACCAGCAATCTTATTACGGGGTCCACAGATCCTCAATCTCTGACCTTGTAATAGCTTCAGAAATCACATTTGGGGCGTGCACATTTGATGCCTTCTCTTTATGTTGTGATTTGTGACATGAAAGCAAAGATTGCTCACATGAATGAACCCAATTGTGACAATTGACCAAAGTTTGCTTTAGGTCAAAGAGGAAACTTAAGGAGAATCACATGAACTAACATGTGAAATATTAAAGTAAAAACGTCGATAACCCGTCGGAGCACGCCAAGGGTCATATAGGCTTAAGAGTGTAGCAAGCCATTGAGCTATTGAAGTTGTGTCACATGTTAGGGTAAGTATTAGGCTTACACAAGACAAAGGCAGCGCAAAAATTGCTAAAAGAAAGAAAAAAAAAAAAAGTGGTGGAGGTTTAGCCCCATGTGATATTGTCACAAGTGATGCTTCAAAATCAAAACTACAAATCAAAGAGCCAAAGGCCAATATGAGGAGGACCATTTCCTTGTGAAAAGATCCCTTTTTGTGTTATCTTATAGGAATCTAAGCCAACCTAACAAATGGTGGAGAGAAAGAGAGAGAGAGAGAGGAGTCATTGGAAGGCATGATTTGTAAGAGAGGTCACAAAAAGACTCACAGAAGATAAAAAAGTGGTAGATTTGGTAAAGCATTTTCAATTTTATGGGGTTTTCTCCTTGGTAGGTTGTATGGTTTGATGGTGATGGACTGATTGGTGGTGATGAGGATGAAGCCTCTTTCAAAGGTTCTCCAGATTTTGGCATTTAATATCATTTGTAATCTGAAATACCTATAAAAAAAAAAAAGGACTCACAAGTTGCTTGCTTGCACTGCACGTGATAGAAGCACTAGGGCAAAATGAGCTGTCCTTTTCTCTCTCTCCGTATGGGTTTTTGTTATTACGTGATTTTTCAAGATATTTCCTCCTCCCATCTACCTAAATACTCTGGTGGTGGCTTGCACAATGATGTTTGGTGTATAACACTTTTCACTTATTTTCTGTTGAAAAACATTTTAAAGTTATTTTAGTTTTCGATGTTCATCCTTCAATTTTTCATTCTTAACCCTTAATTAATGATCTATTATGTGCAATACTGTGAGAACTTAGGTGTTAGCAATAATAGAAAAAATAGATGTTTTTAATATAAGAATAGGAAATAATAGTGCCCCAAACAATGCTTCTTGTTATAGACACTCCCTCATTTTAATCGTCTCTTTTCGCTCTTTTTCCTTTTCTTACGAACCATCAGTATCTTATTCCCTTCAAAAGACAAAACATGACGGACACGGGTAGTTTGCCGCATCTATTATTCATTTGAGGTTCCAAGATGAGCACCACCACTTGCAATTATATTATTTTATTCATTTGAGGTTCCCAGATGAGCACCACCACTTGCAATTATATTATTTTATAATTTTGTTGCATGTAGGCATTTGCATTTGCATTTGCATCTGGCTCTACTCTTCTTAAGGGGAAAAAATGACTGATATTTCAACTGCCAAGCCAGCTACGCAAGAGCTTTCATTTAGGCTAAAGATGAGATCAAACCAAGGCCTAAGTGACAGTTTTGAGTCAGATGCCCCAAAGATTTTACAATTTTTTCCTTGATTCTTCTTTGATTTGGACAGACAGTCGTGGCAAAAACATGGTTTATGAGTACGACGAAGCTTGCTCCTCCCATGTTTTCATTCACAAACACACACACACACACACACATATATAGTGTGTGATGCTCAGGTGACGGACGTCTGGATGGTTTTAAAATGAGGACACTAGGGCAGATACAAACGAACATTGTAGCGAAAAGAAAACCAAGCAAGGAGGCAGATACAAATGCTGTCTGGAAAGCATATGGTGACAAATATATATTAGCTCAGATTGATTGTTGATCAAGAACTCAACCAGTCGCTCATTTTAAAGTTTTCAAGAATTACAAAAATATAAAAATAAAATAAACTTGCCACTCGACAATCATAGTCCTTAGATTTGATATCTGAATAAAATTAGGGGGCAAATATGGGGTCTCTCTAATTACGATTTGGGTTGTCTAATTTTCCAACTCATAAATACCAAAAATAGTGCAAAAACCGAAATTCTATAATAGATCCACTATGAATGCACCAAGGATTTACATTACGGCAGTAGGTAACAAAACTTTGGCAGCCTCAGCCTGAGATTTGCTGTAATGAATTTTGAATTAAAAATCTGGTCTGGCAGGTGAAGGGAGCATGGAAGGCAAAGCTTCTACTTTCTTGCTGCACCATTAAGTTGTGAAAATTAGGATTCAATCATAGGTTCAGGATCAGATGGCTCAGTGTGTGTCTTGGTGGATTGTCGAACGGAATTGAAAAGGATGTCTTTGATAACCTAAGCACACAAGGAAAGAGAAAAGTTCAAGTTAACAAAGAATAAAGCTTCCAACCAAAACTATTCAAAATAGCTAAGCAGTTCATACCATATAATGGAAAAGAACTAAATAAAATGCAAAGGCAGTCACCTGTGACATTAGACCATGAACCTGCTCAACAGTTATCTTCGCACTGTCACGAGTGATCTTAGCAAGCTGTGAATCCTCCTGCTATTCATATATTGGAAATTCATATTAGAAGGATAAAAAAAAAAGGACTAGCAGAGTGACGAAGAGGAGTAAGTATGAAGATTAAAAAGAATATAAACTCCAAAAGAGCAAAACCAGATGCTATATAAGCATATGCTAACGAATTTAAGTGACATTAAATCACTTTATACCAGCATCTTCATAGCAAGCAATACCAGAGATGAAAAAAGAAAAAAGTTTGTTTATCTCAATACGCTACATTAGAGTGTATGTATGTATATGTATATGTATATAAGTAGAAGTAATTGATCTATTATTGTTTTTAGCAACCACCCCACCCCCCCACCAAAAAAAAAAAAGTTTTCTACGTCTTTGCTACAATCTTCCACTTTATGGCTAGAAGTTTTTCTTAAACGTTTGTTTATTCCAAATAGCTTGGAAGGATAGCTTTAGTTTACTAAAAAATGATCAGTCCTAACCTAGATTTCAAATTATACATACTGCAAGAGTAAACCTTTTGTCTGAGCCACATGATCGGTCCTAACCTAGATGGCTTTAATCAATAAAATTATGGATTCTATCAAAGCCACAAGAGGAAAAGCTAACCAACTGAAAATAAAGTTCGATAGAAATGCTCACGTCAGGAAAAAGGTAAAAGTATATACTGATCTGAACAAGAAAAAAATTCCTCCTAAGATTATTCAGTTACTTTTGTTTTTGCCCAAGAATGAAGGCAGGCAGGCAAATGACATGCTAGTAGAAACTCAACCATCTAATAAATCAAAATTTACTTGAATGGGAAACATCCAAAATGATTTGCAACTCTTCATCAATTTCTATTTATGAGACATATAACCAAAACTAGCCAAGCAGATCAAGATGGATATAATATCAAACTCATACTATGAACATGGATGTGTTCAAACAATTGTGAGTCTATGATGAGCTGCTTTTAATGTTTTAAAGCTCTAAAGTCGTATGGGGTGCAGGTAGAGATACCAGAAGGTCATTGTCAAAGATTCTAAATGCCATGAGGAAAGTAACTTTCTCACTCTATTAATATAACTAAATATGAGGCTCCACATAGCCACTAATCATAAAAGCCCCATGACAACAGTATGCCCATGAATTTATGCATGTCCACTAATAATTTGACGAATGGTAATAGGCAGTGGACAGACAGCAATATACACAGGCTAGAAGGGATTACATATAACAAAAATTTTTTTAAAATCAATTACTGTAGCTAAATATCTACTATGAGACATTTAGCAGACCAAACCCACGGTACCCTAAGCCTGAGGCTGAAACACTCAAATCAAACGAGATATTATCCAGATAGAAAAATGACACTGACCTCCTTCCTTCTCTGAGGGGGTGCTATTAAGGGCCCATAGCGAGAATGAGACAACTGATTCTCAGCTTGCTCCAGCTTTTCAGCTGCAAGATGCACCAAAAAAAAAAAAAAAAAAAAAGAAACAAGAAAAACAAAAAAGATCATCTCAGCAAACAATAGGAAAAACTTTTCAGTTAATCTTATATAAGCATGATCATCTATACCGCAATCCAAAACTAACACTCAAGCAATTTAACTACCTCTATGCAATTCTCCCAATTTGAAATAACAAAAATTAATAACAAATTGATAAAATTGATAAAGATTACCTAAATCCGAAATTTGTCATAAAAATAATAAAAATTGATAAAAAGTCATACCTAAATCCAACAATAATAAAAATTGATAAAAAGTCATATAAATAAAACTAATAACAAAAAGATTACCTAAATCTGAAATTTGTCCTGCAACATAGTCCCCATTACCAAGCAAAGGTGAAGATGAAAGCGTATTCACCCAGTACTTGTTCCACAGCAGATCCAAGAGATGGCAATCAAGAAAGGACTTAAAATAAGTAATATCCAAAGAATAATACTGCAAAAGCAAATATACATGCAGAGTTAGTCAACAACGAACAATGCAAATACCTAAAATGAACATACAATAAGCAACATAATAACCTGTTTACAGTGCACACCAAAGTCTTCAATCTTATTCAAAGGAATGGTCTGATACTCAGAGATGGGTTCATCTGGAGGCTTGTATCCTTCAGGATACGTCCTGAAAGCCCCAATCTCAACTTTCCCAGCAGAAACAGTCCTAGTAGGGTCAATCACAACAGCCAAAAATGGCTCCTGAAACTGCTGATTAAGCATTTGAGTTGAAACATCAATACCCGAAAGCCAGCATCCATAGCCAGGATGCGAATGGTACCACCCAACAACATTCTCCAAACGTCCCGCCTATACAACAAAGCATTCTTTGTATGAATCACATATACAACGGCTCATTATTTGATACAAAGAAAAAGGACAACAAAATTATTTAGAAAAAAAAAATATCAATATCAGCTAATACACAATATTAATTTAAGAGAAAAAACTAAAATAATTAGGGTTCATCGAATTGTATTCTTATTTGGCCATTTGCTCATAATCCAAGCAATGTCTATGGCCAATTTCTAATTTTGAACAAACGCTTAAGTTAATTAAGGGTTTTATTTCAAGATTGAAAATTTAAAATAATGAAAAGAAAAGAAAGAAATTAAATAGTAACCTGTTTGTTGGTTTGGGAATAATCGACCATATATTCATAAGCATCTGCCTGAGCATTAACCCTAGTTTCGGTACCTTCAACAGGCAAAGCAAAAGCGTCCATGACAATGATGGCGTCGCCGTCGGTTTTGCCTTGCATAAGGCCCATGACCTCGATGGTCCCACCGGATCGCGCGTGGACGACCATCTTGAGGAGGGCGAGTGCGGAGATCTTCACGCGCTTGAAGTAGTGAGGGTCATTGACCCAGGGCTTCTCTTGCTGGAACTTGGCCTGCGCCACTTCGTCGTAGAAGAAAATCGCGTCCGATGCCGACGTGTCGGCTGTTGAGTTTGTCGGCGGTGTCTCCATCGATACTATGTTGTTTTCCAGTTCCCACGTCTTTTGCGCTATTGATGAGTCCATCTCTTCTCTCCCTCCCTCTCTGCCTACGCCCTACACTCTCAAGAACAACAACCAAGATCAAGTGATGAACAACAACAACGACAACAATTCTAATTTCTAACTAATTTTTTATTCCTCACTTCTCTTAGTAACTCAACAATTCTAATTTCTAAATATTCATTCACTCCCTCTACACCGACACGTCGTACTGCAACAAACGTCTTGTCGTAATACTTTTACCGTTAAGCTACTACTTTACGTCGTTTATAATTATAGACCAGTCACCCACCATGGTCAGAAAGGAAAGGTCAAAATTGCAATTTTGGTAGAGTAAATGTTTCTCATAAAAAAATAAAAATAAATAAGTAAAGTAGATGTTCGCTTATTAGTCATGATCAGTAAGTAACCTTTTACAGTAAGGAATAACAAACTAAAAGAGAAAAACACGCAACTATAATATATTGTATTTTATTATATAATTGTTTATTACAAAAATTATTCTAATGATAATAATAAATCACCCCTTCAATTTTTATCTTTGAAGTACTGATATGTTGTTACAATTAGAGAAAGGTCTAATTATGTTGTTACAATCTGCTGGGACGAGATTGAGATCGAGATCGAGAGAAAGAATAAACACATCAAGGATTGACATTTTTTTGACAAACTAATACCAACCATCTCATCTCATAAATTAATATAGTGGTGCTCCTTCTACAGGGACCAAAAGTACCAAATTGGCTTACAGAAGCTTCAGAATCATTTTGTACGCTAGAAATTTAAAACCTAAATCTCCTGAAAAGTGAATAATGCAACAACTGAAGGGAAAACAAAATCCTGACTCCAAAAAATTACCAACTTCACTACAACTGACAGACAACTCTTCTTTTCTCTTGACCTACTTTACAACTAATTTTACACTACCGTAGAATACAATTTCCATATCATTTACCCGCCCCCGGCCCCCTGCCCCTTCGATTGTATCTACTCGGTTTCTTTCCTTGTAGCTTCTCAGCAGCACCAGTGGTCTTGCGGCGTTTTGTATTTGGGGTAATCAGGTCCTGTGACAACTCTTCTTTCTGCATGCTAGAACTGTTTTGAGAGCATGTGGCAACACTATCATTTTCAAACATAACTGGTACATCAACTGAAGCTTCACTCAAAAATCCACAGACCTCCCCCGTAGGGGCACTTGGAGGAACTTCGACATGGCCAGAAGCAACTGGAATATGATTGTCATTAGATGGCCTAGAGTATTGTTCTCTATCCTGTCCTGGAGACAAGCTGAAGGAGAGCATAAAAGTTTATTAAAATCCAATTTGCACAAATTGGAACCGAATGTCCAAAGTAGCAGGGTCAGCCACCATTTACCTAGATTCTGAAGTAGGGAAACCATTAACAGCAAATGAACCACTTTTCCCAGCCAGTTCTTTCGACGTCAACCATTTTTGTTTATTTAGTGAATCTGGAGTTGCATTCAGTGCCAACACGATTTTTAAACCTTCAACAGTAGGGAAACACAGAGAAACCAAAAAGAGTAAAACCCACATCCCTAAAACTTCATCTTCATTTCTGTCTGAACACCCAAACCCAGCTTAAAACTACAATTATAAGCTTCAGTACATCTACATATAGGTTGGTCTAGAATTCTTACCTTCTGCAGTTCCTCCCACCAGAGAGCTAATTGGTTGAGTGCTCCCATTAGTTTCCTTAGGGCCATCAATGTTGGCAGCATCAGCATCACTGAAATAAGCACAGATGCAAGACTTTATAAGTTGGATGAATATATTTTATTTCAATCCTTTTTTCTTTTTCCTCTTCCGTTATTGTGTATTACATTTTTTAATTTTTATTTTTTATTGAACACTGGAAAGTTAACTAGAGAAGAAGTTCTTTTACCCATTACTAATGTCCCAGGCATTTTTGCATATTGCAAGTAAATTTTTTTATTTTGTCACTATATTGCCAGCAATTAATAAGAGAGCATGTTATAGCAAAATAAGCAACCAATTTTGTTTAGGTACTGAGAAACCTTAAAAGTTGATGCAGCATGATCTTCAAGAGGGAAAAATTGAGATGACAATTATCCTAAATAATGTGGTTATACTGGCGATCGGGAGAAAGAGACTCACCTTTGTGATACTGTCCTGATATCATCTAATGATTTAACTCTTTGTCCAGAGCTTAGTCCCCCTTTGATGCCACCCCACAAACCCAACCACAAACCCAAACCAAGTACATTTTGTTAATGACGGACAAAATTATTGGAAAGTAATAATTGAACAATATATATGTTTATGAATAAGAGAGATATTCCAATCAAGCGATAAACTAAAAGACAAAAAGAACACAGACTCCAATGCACTGTATTTTGTCATGTAGTGTATTGAAATCTGTGGTTTTTTGTCTTTTAGTTTATCCCTGGCTTTAATAAAGTCAGAAATCAATGATTGGGAACCCACTATATTGAACAATATATATATATATATATATATATATATATATGCATGTGCTAATGCAACATTCTAGGCTTTGCTCACATAATGAAATTTCTTTATGGATTATGTCCACTAATACTAGTACTCTCTTCTAACTGACATATCAGATTATGCTGACTTAATTTAAGCTACACATGCGACATTATAAAACCACAGACAGAGCACATAACATTTAGCTGCTGGAAACCACAACCACATGACAGGATAGAAGCACTAACAAGAAGCTCGAGAGCAATCTTGACAAAAAAGTAGGGGGGAAAAAACCACTGTGAACTAAAAAATCTTTAACAGCATGACAATAATTAAATCCTTAACTCATAAAGCTTAACAAAAAAAGTTGACAAATAATGTCTCAGCTCACATGATTAGGTTCAACTTGCTATCGGATAGCTAATAGACTATGTAAGTTCCATGTAACAATTATTCCAGATGCTTTAAAAAAAAAAAATTCCCCTATTTAAAAAGATTAAACGAAAGAAATACTCAAATGCACGGAATTTAAGAATTATTTGACTACAAAAATATAGACAAAGTACCATGATGTTGCTTTTAGTAAAAAGTTTAAAAGTATTACCTGTTGCTCCCTTCATGGACTGAATGCCTTCCAAGGCCTACAGGAAGTGCAATTTTTTGCAATTGAAGTCAGCAAGTTGTAAAACAGAGCAGGCATTTGCATATATAGACAAGTAAAAAATATTATGTGAAGGAAAAAGAACCTTGTATTCGTTCAATCTACAGTACCTGATTTTGTTCAGAAACAGCAGTTGCTGGCTTTGGTGGCATATCCTGCGTCACCTGTGGGACTGAAGGGGCAAAAAATGAGGCTCAATGAATTAGGTTATCTATAATTCAATTTCTAGCATACTAGAATTTTAAACAAGATCAAGTGATCTGTCCTGATACACAATAACAGATATTAAGAATAACCAACAAAGTTTCCCCTAAAACAGCAAAATAAACCACACCTGGAAAGCCATATGAGGTAGATAGTCCTACTGGTTTTGCAAGGTTGTGCACTTTGTCTCGCAAAGTAGTTTCTGCCTCATTAGCCACTAAAGGATTAATGATGCTCTTATTCTCTAGAGCAAATGAGGACCAATCAATTTTTGAGGAAGGTGGAGTCCTAAGCATTTCTTCTGTGGCTTTGGATCTAACTTTTCGTATTTCCTCGGAGATATTCCATGAACCACAGGCAGGGGAATCCTTTTTCATCTGCAGGAAAGGGGATAAAATAAAAAGAATCAGCATGCAGGGGAGAAAAGTCAACCTTAGATCTTGCCTTTTTATTTTCCCTCCTTTGTTTCCTTGTTTCCCAATCAAGAATATCATGCCTAAAAAGTTCAAGATTTTTGGAGCGCATCAGAGAACTGTTCTCAAAACACAGGACTTTCAGTTCAATATTTTGAAACATCCACCTCAAACATAATTCAGCATCTACCATGAATTTGCAACAAATATAACTGTGACAAACCACGTCACAATTCCGCCTGCCAACTTCAATTTCAACAAATTCAAGAAATAATTCAGCGCTTTGATCTCATCACGGTCAGGTTTCCTCGAAGAGTACATTCAACCCTACCATCTATATCACTATATCAGTTCTTAGGCATGTTCCTGTCAATTTAACTTAATTCCCACCCCTGACCTTTACTAGTGAATTCCCAACTCTCAATTTGCATTTCATAATTTTAGCATAATGCCAAATCTTTCTCCCAAGAAACTCCCTCACATACATCATTGACCATGACCAAGGACCAAACAAAGTGAGACCAACATCATTTTTTTCTTTTCATTTGGAAAATGAGAAAACTGCATTAAAATGAATGTGGAACTCACAAAAATGGACAAGCAGTCTGCTAAAGTTAGACCAGCATGAGATGACAAAAGACAAGAGACCTATAAACAGGAAGCTAAAAAGTTTCAATATAAGCTGTCATACCAGCAACTCTCTAAAAAAGAGCTCAAAGATACAATTATTAACCCAACATCCCCTACTAGCAGATGCAAGGAGAAAAAAGAAGCAAATATCCTGAATTTCTTCAGAAACTGAAGCCCATACAGAAGCTACAAACCAAATTCTATCCTACAAAAAACTAATGCCTTCCTTGCATTCAGCATCAGAGCTAATTTGCATTCATCACAACAGAGAAATGGAAGGAAACCGCAAAATATGCATAGAGAAAAAAGAAAAGAAAAACCTTGGATGATGTGAAAGAAGTGTAACCAGTTGAAAATGGCGTTTCTTCCTTAAAAGGCTGAATTCCTGTTGGTGATGGTGATCTGCGTTCCATATGGTTCGCAGATGGAGATGCCCATGGAGGCCGTGTTTGCATATACGATTTGGCCATATCTACTGGAGAACCTAATTCACCTTCATTAACCTGCATTAGAAAAAATCAAAACTTATAATAAAAAAAATAAAAAATTGAACCATGATATGCGAATGGCATCACCTTGCATACATGCCTAAAATTATTTTAAATCGAAATTGGTATTAACCATTTTTTTTCCCCACACTACATGAAGCTCCCACTGGTTGTCATACAGATGTATCACAAAGAGAAAGTAATAAATAAATAAAAATGGAATCTAATTACATCTCCCCCCAAAAGAACCACAAAATTGAACATTATGGAGGCAGGGGAAGTAAATCACATTCTGAAATGTCAATTTCAGAAAAAAGATTTCTGGCAGCCCCTATGGGTGACAAAAAATAAAAACTCAAGATATCTAGTTGTGCCATTAAATGAAAAAATTACAAAAAGAAAGGGAAAATACAAAAGTTGATTAACAATATTAATAGTGCAGCAAGCTAAGAAAGCAAAGTGTTTGGTAATGAGGATCACACTAGAAGTTACTGAAAGCAACCATAAAGTCTACTGCTGACATAATATAAAAATCAATTACTAACATGTGGTGACATTGCAGAGTTTAAGGTGCAGGTTCCAAGTTCCAATTCTGAATTTGGACTTGATCCCAATTTCTTCTCCTCTAACCATCTTTTTGCCTCCATAACAGCTGTACAACGGTGACCAGGCATGTCAACATCTGAAATATAAATATAGCAGCAGTTATAATCCAAATTTAGCAGCTCAAATTTTTAAAATTTTCCTTGTTTTTGGTAGAGCTATTACAAAGCAATACCACTGCCAATTGTTCGGTTTCGTGGTTCACTTAATCTCCAATCCTCTTTGTCTCTAATGACAGGGCTATCAACAACCCTTGATTTGATAATACCTGTCAGTCTATTGCACTCTTCCCTGGTCCAACATAAACAGCCATTCAGAACATGGAATGAACTCATTTTCAAAAGACACAAAAAGTGATTAAGTGGTTGCCAAAAAACTTGGAAGAGGAATCAACTCATATTTTCTCATAGAAATTTGTCAACAATTTAAACCAAAAGAAATATCCAAAAGTGTTTTAAACTTGAACTCAGAATCAAAGAGTGGGACAAAACTTGAAACTTTAGTAGCTCATATAATTGGAAAACAAATAAAACTATGCTGATTTAAAAATTCCAACATGAGCTAGTTGCACTATTTCACGGAAATTTAAAAGGCCAATGACTATAACAGAAAAATACACAGCAAACAAGCGGTGAAAAAAAGAAAAGGATCCAAGGAAAAAGAGGAATCAACTCATATTTTCTCATAGAAATTTGTCAAATTTAAAAGGCCAATGACTATAACAGAAAAATACATAGCAAACAAGTTGTGAAAAAAGAAAAGGATCCAAGGAAAACAACAACCATGAAAAATCCAAATTATGATACAAAGAAGCTTTGGATTCACAATTACCTCGAGAAAGTCACCTGCACAAGAAGCTGTTCTATCAGACGCTTGGTTTCACTCTTCCCCACAATGGGTTGATGTGCGCTCCTAACGTGCTCAACAATGCCTAATGCCACCTTCTAACATAACCACAAATAAAATATTATATATCTACATGTCAAATTAGAAAAAGCTAACCTCAATGACAATCGATGGACAGTGATTTCAAAGAGAACAAAGAGTCTGAACAGAGTTACAACAGAAGAACATAAAGGATGACAATTTACCTTTTTCATTGTACCAGTACCATCATTTTCATTTTCATCATCAATATCCTCTTCTGAAAAATAGAAGTGATTTATATTATATGAAGAATTGAGAAGCATTGGTGAAGGGGTGAAGAAACATCACTATAAATTTGAAATAGAGGAATAATTTCTCAGTTTCAATTTCAATATTCACTGAAACAAAGAAAAGTACTGAATATAATAGCGATGAAATTTTAATACAACAGGAGTAAAACCGCACACAAAATGATAAAAATAAGGCTAAATTTGGAAAAATTAAACAAAAGCAACAGAGGAAACCGAACCTGAAGCAGAATCCGATGAGGAAGAAGAAGAAGAAGAAGAGTCGTCATTAGTGAAGACGGAAGAGAGGAGTTTGCCGGCGCCGGTAGCAATCATGCGAGTGGGCGAGTAAATAAGTCTGGAGAGCCAATTAGGGTTTTGAGGGTTGGGGCTGGAATTTGGAGGGGACAGCGGCCTGTCGTAGGGAGTTTTAGGACCACCGGTTCGCCTGGCTCGAACTATTTTGCCACCGGATCGGGGCTCGGAGGCTTGCAGTGTTCTCGAAATGCTGCTTGCCATCGTAGCTGTAGCTGGCGGTGCGAGAAATGAAAATATGAAACTGGAGTTCGTTGCTGGGGCCTGCAGAGGCTAAAGACACGAGAGTCTATTGATCTGTTTGGGCCGTTAGTAGAGGTTGTTAACGGTGGTTGAGAAGGAGAATGACGTGGCACGATTTCACTGGTCCTAGAACTCTAAAAATCGAATTTTTGTCCATTTTTTTTTATTTTAATGCTTATATTCTTACAACTGTTTAAATAAGAAAGGTGTGAGCGTGATTTTGAAAAGAAGTTGACGATAGTTGGCTCAATTTTTTTTAAATAATTTCACATTTATAAATACACTAAAATTGTAAATTAATTTTATCGGATATCAGTTTGTACAGTAATGAAGTTATTTCTCTTGTCACAGTCATAAAGCTCGAATGGGTCCAACTAAGGTCATAAACTGATACAAATATGTATGTATACCATTTTAGCTAAGTTAATGTGGAATAAGATAACTTAGTGCATTAAGGAAATTCTCTTATTGCGTGATTGAATTTCGCTTCGCTGCAATCTTTAGCAAAAGAGAGAAGAGTTATTAGCTAGTTTCCTATATAGTTGTTTGATACAACTCTACCGATGGAGATAGGGCAAATGTGACCGATGGAAGGGATCTAGTTTGATAATATGTCATGTATTTGTACAATTTATGTTCTATTTAATTTGATGAAACAGCAGGGATTCCATACTTGGCTATAATGGGAGCGGACTCTTGGCACCAAAAAGATTCATCTCCTTGTCCTTGATTTCGTTCGCTTGTTAGATGGCTTGACCCGTTGATGACTCTACATGGTGATTTGAGTGCATCCATTCCAATTGAATACAAATACCGAAATGGTTTTGGTGGTGACACAATCTCAACTCCCCCTTCTAGCATTTTCACCACAGCACTCATTGGAGGCCTTGCCTCTGGAGAATCTTGTACACACCACAAAGCAACCATTGACATTCTTTCAGCTTCCTCTCTATCATTTTCTTCAATCCCACAACCTAATACCTTTGCTGCCAACTCACCTTTCTCATACTCATCCCACACTTGTTTCGGAAACCAATCGAGGGTATCCGAAGAACAATCCTGAGCATTCTTTCTTCTTCCTATTATCTCAAATAACAACATTCCAAAGCTGTAAACGTCACATTTATGGGTAATAGGATAGTTTCTAAGGAAAAATTCGGGTGCTGAATAACCTGGAGTCCCCCTATATCCTGACGTAGAGTCATGGGTGTTTTCAGGACTACACAGCTTTGCAAGCCCAAAATCAGCAACCTTAGCTGAGAATTTCGCATCTAGAAGGATGTTAGCGGGTTTTATGTCATAGTGAATGATTCTTTGGTTGCATTCTTCGTGTAAATATGCAATACCTTTAGCCGTCCCAATAGCAATATCATGCAGCTTTTCCCATTTAAGCACTTCTGTTTCGGTGAATAAATACTTATCCAGTGAGCCATTTTCCATGTACTCGTATACTAGTGCTGCCTTTGTTTGATCGTCTGTTTGATTGTAGCAGAAACCATATAATCTGACGAGATTTATGTGATATGTTCTGCCAATGGTGCCTATTTCTGCCATAAACTGTGCTTCAACTCTTTTGTTTAAACATGTATTCAGGATTTTCGCAGCAATTTTCACCCCATTCGGAAACCGTCCCTTGTAAACTACACCAAAACCTCCCGCACCCAACTTTGTTGAATAGTTATTTGTGAAACTACATAGCTGCTCAATTGTGAACCTAACCGGCTTCTCCCTTGCAATATCTCGCAGGAATTTCTCCATTTTCTGATCATCATCCTTCAAATCTTGGACAGTTTTCAAGGATGCTTCAGGAGCTGTTGGTTCTAATCCTTTAACATCTTTTAAACTTATTAGTTTTGCCAAATAGTAAGCTAGAGCGCCTATTATTGCTAAGATGACCAGTACCAGAATTATAACTGCAAATTATGTAAAATTAAATCAGTTTGATATTAGGTTTTCTTTTTCTCTAACAAGTTTAGGAGCTTACCAGGAACGCCCGCCAGTTTGTGGTGGTGAATGGTATTCCAAATTTGAGAAAGGATTGTTGACATTCTAAGGAAAAGAAAATTGGAGAAATCGGGACATTAACATTAGAAATCAAAATCAGTTTAAGGTTGAACAGTAATTAAATTTTGGAAGATCAGTTGAGCAGAAAAATGTCATAGTCCGTACAATTTACTAAGCATGTGAGCGCACTTGTTTATTCGAGGGATCCTGGCTTTTGAGCGCTTAGATACTGTTGTAGCAAAAGTTGTCTTGTTAATGCTTTTCCCATTTTCAAAGACATTGCTACTTATGGTTCTGAGACTGCTTAGTTACAAAGACAGACAAAACTAAGGATACAAGAAAAACACAAGGCACTAGAATACGAGTATTGGAAAATTCAAGGAATGGAAAACACAAGGCACTGGCTTAGTTATTATCAGCAAGTAGCTATTTGTATATCATGCTTGGCCATTATTGGAGTGGTCTCCTTGTACCAGCGAGACTGATTAGAGGAATTTGAACCATCATTAGATTCAAGTGGCTTCAAACCCGTCGTCCTGATTAAGTCCAAGTAGCGAAATGGTTTTGGCGGCGGCAAAACTTCCACGACTCCCTCCAGCATCTTGATCACGGCACTCATTGGAGGCCTATCTTCAGGAGAGTCTTGCACACACCACAAAGCCACCATACACGATCTTTTTGCTCTCTCTCTGTCTTTCTCTTCAATCCCATATGCCAGTATCATTGTTCCCAACTCACCTTTCTCATATTCTTCCCACACATGTTTTGGAAACCAATCAAGACTCTCAGAGTCTCCAACAATTGCATTTCTTCTCCTTCCAACAACCTCAAATAACACCATTCCAAAGCTATAGACGTCACATTTATGTGTAATTGGGTAATTCCCTGATAAAAATTCTGGTGCAGAGTAGCCAGGAGTGCCCTTATATCCACTTATTGTAACATGAGTCCTGTTTCTATCACAAAGCTTTGCAAGCCCGAAATCCGCTACCTTAGGAGAGAAGTTTGCATCTAAGAGAACATTTTCGGGCTTTATATCGTAATGAATGATTCTCTGTTGGCATTCTTCATGCAAGTAAGCTAAACCCTTCGCTGTCCCTATAGCGATTTCGTGCAACTTCTCCCATTCTATTGCTTCTTTCTTGCCAAACAGGTACCCATCGAGCGAACCATTTTCCATGTACTCATAAACAAGTGCAGTCATGTGTTGGTCGTGGCAAAAACCATAAAGCCTAACCAAATTTATATGATAAGTTCTTCCGATAGTTCCCACTTCAGCCATGAATTGCTCTTCAGCAATTCTGCCCAGGTTCCTATTAAGAACCTTCACTGCAATTTTCACACCATTAGGAAATTGTCCTTTATAGACTTCTCCAAAACCTCCAAATCCTAACCGAGTTGAATAATTTCTTGTAAAATTATTGAGCTGGAGAGAAGTAAATCTGACCGGCTTCTCCCTTCCGATTTCTTGAAGGAATCTCTCCATCGTTTGACCAGCTTCCCATATTACTTCAACCACGTGCTCTTCAGGCTTATTAGCAGATGCAGGATTTTGGGTTTCTGTTTCCGTAGGATTTATGTTTTCACAACAATATTGGATGATAGAAAACAATACTGAAATTACCGTAATTCCAAGTATTACCGACACGGCTGCTGTGACTGCAAGTTAATAAAAGCATTTCAGATTAGTGAAATATATAGAAACTGTCATTGATGGCTGTTGGATAAATTTGTATAGGTAATTAAAAGTGAACATATTATTGCACGCTCGGTATAATAACTTTAAATGCTTAGCGCAGTATAACAACAAAATTCGGTTATTACGACCATTCAACAATATGTTCTCTGCTGATATATATTATATGTTCTTAGCTTTGACATGCTTTTCCTATCATGTGTGCATAAGTACCAGTAATCACAGCCCTGTATCTGGCGGAGCACAACCTCAAATACGCATGAAATTAAAATCTACTTTGTTACAGTTGGGGGACATGTTTAATGACTTACATATGGCTGGTGGCCCTTCTGATGACATTCTGCAAGATACAAGAACATTCAAAAGCAAGGATTAGTGCAGCTCAGCGCAGGTCTAGCTTTATATATGTACAGCACTATGAAAGATAAAATTATAGAAACTAAAAAATAAAATAAAAAATGAAAAAGAAAGCTGTATTTGAAATAATACTAACTTTGATTGCCTTTTTGCTTTTGCGTCTACCCAAAGACTTGTAGATCCAGTTCTTCCTCTATCCTCTTCACAACTCTAAGATCAGTAATCTCCAGCTAAAATTTGTATGAAATAATGTACAGACAGTTTATTAATTAGGGGAGGAAAGTTGGTCAGAGATGAGAATAAGGTAGATGGATATATGATGGTTCAATGGAGGGTGAAAGGAAACCAATTAAGAAACTTCTTTGAGAGTCACATACAATGGAAACTGGAAAATTACGTAGTTTTTTTTTTTTTTTTTTATGTATAATAGAGAGAGAAAGTGTTTAAACAATTAATCAATTAAATCATTCTTTTATCAAGTCTCTTGATCATCTTTAACCATTAAGGTTACTTTAACATAATTTAATTTTATTATTTTATTTTTATAGTATAAAATGCCAAATGGTCAGAAGAAATTGCAATGTATTATACCAGAATAATTAGGTATTTAGTTTTATATCCTTTATGTAATGTAACATTTGAAATTTAAAACGAACAATAAATTTTCAGTCCCCTACATGTAAATAGTAAAAATTTAAGAATCGATTACATAATTTCATGAAATATCAGACATTTTATTACTTAAATTTTTATTGCTTTTTCGGTTCTATCCAAAGACTTGTTCTCGTTCTTCACAACTTGATAATTAATGATCAGTATCTCCCGCTGAAGTTGTATGAAATAATGCACATGAAGTTTCCGTGAAGGCAGAGAGGAAATGAATTAATAACCAAGGAGTTACATTGAGAATGACATGGTGGAAAATTGTCAACATTATTTAGACGTCTTGATCATCTTTTTCAATGAGTCATTTTAAGTCAACACGCAGAAGATGATAAGCCAAAGCCAGAGCCGTGGACTTGTACTACTCCAATTTATTTCGTTTTTGTGGTTGCAAAAGCAAAACAAATTAGAGACTAGAGTGTGAAAGAAGAAATGGAAATAAATAACTAATAATTTACCATGTCGAGTGATGAGCGAGTAGAAAAGTTATTACCAAGTTACGAGAATCTCTTTAATTTTCTCGTCCTAAAATGTGAACACATCTTTCCTTCATGGATAATTTAGCATGAGCCCCCTAATGTTTCAACTATGTTCAACACACCCCCAATTGTTTCGATCATGTGCAGCGCGCCCCATTTCCATCGATTTGACATTTAAATTTAACGGTTTCTGTCAGATTTTTATTGAACTGACCACATTTCCCCCTTTTTTGAATTGAATTGAAAAGAATTAACAATAGGTAGCCGTAGCAGCAACGATCACGGCGGTGATGTGCTAGTGTCGCATTGTCGCGCGAAGCAATGTCACATCGATACCGTGAAGAAGAAGATTAAAAGAAAAATACGAAAATGGAAATAGAAAATAAATTGAAACGATTAATTTCTTATTAGTGACTTACTCATTTTTCCCTTGCACGGTTAGATTTAAGTATCAAATTAGCGGCAATGAGGCACGGTGCAGGTCAAAATAATTAGATGTGCAGTGCATATAGTCGAAACCTCTGGGGCTGACACTAAATTTCTCTTTTTTAATTCAGGTTTATCTTATTTCAAGTTCAACCGCATGTTATGAACACTGAAGGGCGCCTACTGCGACTGAATACTGATTGATGCAAGATTTTGGGCAAGAGCGGAACTATGTTTACGCCTCAGGTTGTCCAGGCAACCCCCAAGTTTTTTAATTTTTTATTTTTTGAAATAAGGTAAAAGTTAAAAAAGACAAAATTAAAATTAAAATTCTGACTTCGCCACTGATTTTGGGTTTCAAATTTGTGAAATTTAAACCTGACCAGTGACTATTGTATCCTTAAACAATATGATCTCCTTTCTTGAATATGGACTCTCTGTTAAAGGTCATAACTATTTTTAAATTATTTTAAGATAGAGTATAAATTATAACTACACACATAAAATAATAAATAATAAAAATATATATTATAACTTTAATCGTATAATTATAAATAAGTGTTTTATGATAAAATAATTCCAACATAACCGGACCTTATGTTAAATTAAATTATATTTGACTTTTAAATTTTTAAAAATGACGAACATGATGACATAAGAACTAGCAAAGATTTATGGCTGCTTAGGTGGTTTACAAACTGCTGCATGACACTCATTGCACTAAAAACATATAAAAACAAACCAAATTTTAAATTAGGTAAACTTTAATCCAACCCTTAAATTGATGAATTATTTTTTCATCTTCTAAACAATAAATGAAAGGTAAATTTATCACACTTTTGAGAAAAAAAAATTAAAATTGTCATTCTATCTAGAATATGAGGTAAATTAAACTTTTCAAATTTACGGTATCTCCAACGAAAGTATAATAGCAGAGGAAAGAAGGTCAGTAAGAATGAAGGTTCTATAAAGAGAACATTTGCGCAACCAAGAAGATACGTGGACAATGACAGAGCGGAAAATGTCATTTCAAAATGTGCAAAGTTTAGGTAAAATGAAATGTAAAGATCTAACCAAGCTCGACCGAGCTGCTGTACGTGAACCGTAGTAAACCAAACTAAAGGAAAAATTAGTGTAAGCATTCTCAAAACAATAGAGATCTACAAAGTCTCGATCATCTTTTGTAATGAATCATTCAGGATGGCTAAAAGAAACAAACTGAATATTCTTTCATGAAACAACCGGAGTATGTCAGATGTTTTACTAACAAATCTGTAGACTGAAAACCATACCATATCTGAGATTTTTTTTTTTTTAATATAAAAAGAGTTTACTTGAACTGCTGATTCAACAAGAAATCAAAGTCTACGACTAATATGGGACATTCTTGGGGAGGTTTCGGATGATATTACTCTTCATGCCGATCCTCGTACGCATCGCCTCCACTCCCGTTCTATTCATCTCCTTGATGACCTTCATCCTCACCATGTGCTCTCTTGTTTGCACGGTTGCTAATCCCATGCTCTTGTACCTGAAAATACAGGATGCCATGTTAAGAAGAGGGGATTCCCAGGATTCCCCTTCTATTAAGAAGGGTAAGTTGAGAAAGATTAAAAACACACCTTGAGGCCAACGCAGCTGTAATGGCTACATTATTTGCCGGTGTAGGACGGGGTTTCTGGCGATAATACCGCAGATATTCACGGGAGCCAAATGTTTTAGTCGATGTTCCTTCATCTGTTCTCCTAGTTATGATAAGCTCAGACCCACCACCAAGTTCTACAGTGTTGCCCACCTCACTTGATGAGATCAGCTGTTTCCCATCCTCATCCATGTAACTGTCAGAACAAAGAATTTTATTATTTTGTTGAAAAGTAAATAAATCAAATTAGGAAATAAACAAAAAAAAAAAAAAAGAAAGAAAGAAAGATGAATGTCAACCGATGGAAAAGATAATGACCTGCTGCTATAGTCATAGAACTCTTCTAACTCCGCCTCCTCATCATCATCACCATCGCCAAAATGTACTTTGCAATGACGTTTTGCTTCCATATGCTTCCTAACTGCTTCCAAGCTATTAAAAGGATGGCACATATCATTGCAGTATAAACACATGAAATCCCTCTTGACCTGAAAATTTTGAAAAGAGAGACATGCAAGTGAAACCAACAGCTGCTTAGAGTAAATTGATTAACCGAGTTAATAAAATCATGAAAACAAAAAATAGAATAAAAGCCAGGAGTAATTTTATAATAAGGGAATCCAATACTTTAATAAAGTAAGGGACAAGTTATAAGACCGAAAAAAAAAAAAAAAAACACTTCAATGCAGTGTATTTTAGCCTATAGTGTATTGAAATCTGTGTTTTCTTGTCTTTTAGCTTGTCCCTTATTAAGGTAAGGGATTCCCTTATTGTATGTAAAATTACTCAAAAAAGTCAGTACCTTAAGACCAAGATAAGTAAGCAGGCCTTTTGGATCCTTCAAATACTCAACATCTGGAATAAAGAACCCATGATACTTGTGCATGTGAACCATGCAGTTCTCAATTGTATCATGCGGAAGATCACACATGAAGCAGCATGATGGATTGAACTCCTCAAAGTCGTTGTCATCATCATCCTCTTCCATTTCATCATCAGTGGGAGACCCAACATTCAAATTAGTCAGAGAAATTATGGCCTCACCAACCTCATCTGGATCAACCTCTTCCCATTCAACATCGCTATCTTCACTTTCTTCATTGTTTGCTTCTCTTTTTGGAGGACGCTTATTTACATCACGATGCAGAAGTGGCTTAATAATTACCTTCTCCTTCTCTTCATTGCTTGCTCCTTGAGAAGCCCGCATAATGTGGCTTCGTGAGTTGAGATGCTGAGCATGAGCCTTAGAGCTTCTGTACCCTTTTCCACAAAGACCACAACTGTAGGTCATTGGGGTCTCATTCTTATTTTTCTCTTGAGCAAGTGCCGCTTGTCTAGCTAGAAACAGTGCTTCTGTCACTCCAGGAACCCCAGCCACCTGATTTATAGGGAGGATCAGAAAAAGGATATTTTTCCACGCTATTCAAGCCCATCAACTAAAAATTTAATTTTCTTGATGAGCTCAAAAACTGTCATAAAACTTCAAACAGATTTAATGCAGGGTACCTAATGTAGTGATTAAACAATAATGACCATTTGGTATAGCAAGTAAAGTGTCTGCAAACAAGTTTGCTAAGATTACTTTATGGTTGTTTGGTTGTCAATTTCAGCTTCTTAGTAAGAACTTACAATTACCTAAATAGACAAGTTTGTTAAGAGTTATATTATGGTAGGAAAGAGTTAAAATTACTAAACAAAATAATGATACTCTAGAAAATTTTGACCCAAAAAAAAAAAAAAACCCAAAAATTTATATTGTCCTAGTATAGGAAAAACATCTTTGTTAATCCACAAAAGCCTCTACTCCAATTACAACCAAACCACACAAAAACTTGGAGAGAGCCTTTGGCATTAAAAAAAATATAAATAAATAAAATAAAAGAAGCTTTTTTCGCAATTTCTATGCTCGAGTAGCTCAAACATCATAACTTTTAAAAACAAAGTGGCATTAAAATATAAATCAAAATAAAAAATTCTAGCATTTGCGTATTGCTAATATAGTTGCCTTTCATATATTTTATAATCTTATATACAAAGCTAAGTATGCAATTATGTGCCTAATGCTCTAAAGATGGCCAAACACAAATTTTTATTTGCCTATTTTGGCTAAAACATACAATTTACCAAAGCATTTTTTGTATAAGCAATTCATGTAAGATACATACTTCCTCAACAAAGTATCGCCGCCTAGCAGAGGCGCTTAATCTCATAAAATTAACCCAAGAACGTAACCATATTAGCTTCAAAATAAAATATTTTAAAGGAAATAAAAAAAAAAAGATCAAATCCAATAAATGAAAAATGAAAGGGAAATTAAAAATTAAAGAGAGAGACACACCTTGCGTTTGAGATTGTAGCGGTGCCAATCGGACTTGTAATGAAGCTTCTGCTCGGCGTCGTCATTGAATTCTCTGTTGCATGCATTGCAAGTCAGCCCCGGCATGTTGTGTTCTTTCCTCCTTTTGGCGATTCGATTTTACGACGCACAACTTTATTTTTATAAATAAACACACGACGGCTCGTTAATGAAATGGGTCTCCAATTTCCATCAGTCGGTTAGGCTTACGCAAGCCCCGACGCGATATTTCTTTCCATTTATCCATTCACGACCCCTGACATTTTCCGACCCGTTTTGCATTTGGGCTTGGATTTTGTTATTATTGGGCTCATGATTTCAAAGCCCGGCCCATGTATCGAATAAGCCTAGTTCGTTTCATGATTCTCGATTTCAATTATCGCAAAATGGAGGAGACAAGCAACCGAGACATACCTTAGATTGTGTGTGGAGAAGGTAGGTAAGTTCTTCTCTCACTCTCAGGAAATTGATTTTATCACGAACCTTTTGGGATGACAACAGGCAATATGTGTTAACATCAATTGATCAGAATTGATAAGATTTTCATCGTTTGTTGCCTTTTTTCTTATCAAATGTATAATTTAAAGATATTTTAATCTATTTGAAACAATGAGTTCATTTGAGATCAAACTAACTAAGATCTTATGGGAATAGACTATAAAAATCATTCAACCTATACGCGATGAATTGATTGCTTATATTTTGATATCCTATGTGAGTCCCTTTTTTAATAATAATATTAATAATTACGAGATAGAAAGCGAAAGTATTGTGTGTACTGTGTATTCTTCTTGCCTGTTTAAGTTTTGCGTGCGATGTTCACTTTTCAAGAAAGCAAATAGGGATCCAAATGCAAGAGAATATGCCGAGTGGAATCTCTTATCCAAGACCAAGAGAAAATATTAAGCCGTTGGACAAAATTACCCGTTACCAGTGCTTTTATCAAAACAAAATACAATCTATCTTCCCTTTTTTTTTTTTTTTTTTAGAGATTTTAGGATTTTCTAATTTAATGACTTTGATTAATTTAAATTCAATTAGTTAAATTATTGAGTCCGTTACCCTCAAGAGTGTGGTCGGGTTGGTTATCATGCTCGCTATAGAGTCATGTGAGCTCTAGATTCGATTATTTAGAGTGAAAAGGAGATTAAAAAATTATATTTAAACTTGCCTGCTCTCCTTTCTCTTTTTTTTAAAAAAAAGAAAAAATTATTGAGTCTGTTTGTTTTTTAATTTAATGAAAATTGTTACTTATTAAATCATTAAACTATTAAGTTAAATTTTTTAATTTTTTACTTCAGTATAAAAAGTATAAATAACATCATTATAATATATTCTCTAAAATATATATTTTTATGTTTACTTAAATTGAACTTACAAATTAACATTATTATTCACACCTATAACTTACAATAATATAATAGACGATTGTTTTTATTTTATTCAAATTAATGTTATTTATCTTTACAAATTTTTATGAATATTTGTCATATAAAACATCATAAACTATAATAAAAATAGATTAACATAATCTGACTTAGAATATTAAAGACTTGTATTCATTTAAAAGTAATACATTTTATATTAAAATACTTTATTTTTTTATTTGTTTATTATTTATTTAACATTAAAATTATACAAGGACGCAAATGTAAAATTATTGGATTTTAAATTTTTTAAGTTAAAAAAAAACAACCTACTACTTATTTTTAAAGATTCATCCGAAAATAAAAAACATGTCATTTAGATATATTCAAAATTCAATCTAATTCAAAATTATACAAATTTTAGATAAATCTAACTCAAATTTATACAAATTTTAAATGAAAAATAAACACGCCACCTTAGCCTTATAGGTACGCGCAGGTGAACTAAACCAATTTAGAAAATTCCTAACCAATTGGCCAGCAGTAATAAGCAGCATCCAAGTCAATAGTTAAATAAATTGCCAAAAACATGCACATATAGTTATCAGCTAAAAAATCTGCTGCTTCATAAACATAAGTTGTGGTCGGCACATACAACCACTTGGGATTCTACAGTTCGAAACTTATGTCTAACCAGCACAAAATATGTAACAGAATTAGAACACACATGTAGCTTTTACATGTTTGAATACTAATGACATCACATTCCCAGTGATTTGACTGCTTTCCACTTCCCAAGTATCACCATCATCTCTAATCCAGTTCTTTCAATCATTTGCTTTCACTTTCTATTCAACCACTGCCAGCAGAATCAAATAGAACCATTGATTTTGTAACACAATAAAACAACAAAAAATATAGTTGGAACTTAATATATATAAATAAACCGATGAAAGGGTACTTTAAATGTAACAATTCATTAAGACTCTTGATAAGCTTACTTAACCTGAGTTCTTTTACACATAACAACACTCTACATAAATGCAGCAGAGTAGTACCTAATTATCATAGAAGCGGGAACGCCGTCTCCGGGAACTGTGAAATACAGAAAGACCATGCATCAAATTATACTGATCATGAGTCAATGGAACTAATAAGCTGAAAATATTATTTTGGGGAATCTAGAAACATCAATTAAATCCTTAGTTTGATACACATTGAACTCTAAGATAGTTTGATACACATGAACTCTGAGAAAATCGCCTGGGCCGTGGAAACTAATCCAATCAGAAGTTGACTTGAAAATTGTAGAAGGCAAGTTAAAATGTATAAATCTGTGAAAGTTCAGTGGATCACTATATAAATAGAAACATGAATTTCCAACTAATGGTTCTACTAGTAAGTTATCATTCAACAGAACTGACATAATTCACATGGAAATAAACACTACTAACCTGCGATGACTAGAGCTACCTCTAGAGGGGCCACTTGTACTCACAAACTCATCGTCGGTCTCATCTATTCTGTACTCTGCAAAATCAACGGATGTCACTGAACCCTCATCAGAATTAGAAGTATCATAACTCAATCGGCGACTTCCTCTTCTAGTATCACTGACTCTTGATCTTCTTCTGTTTCTAGCATTCCTTAAGTTATCAAATACCTGATACAAGATGCACGAGGTCCACCAGTTACCTTCATCTCCAGGAAAGTCTTCAAACTCATCTCCAGTTTCATCATCTCCATATTCAATCACATAGTCCCCCAAAACCACCCCCCTCGGAACTTCTGAATGGATAGTGCTCAAAACGTCTATGATCTCAGAGGACTGCTGAAAATTTTCCCAATCAAGTTGCCGAGCAGGATCAATTTTTGAAGGACGAGAATGAGGATGCTCAAGTTGAGCATGTTTTCGAAGTTCCAAGTAAGTTCCTGCAAATGTACATCGATGCTCCTCACAACAACGTTTCTTCTCGTTTAAATAATCACGGGCCTTATCAACAACCACCCACCCAGTAACTTCCCCTCTACACAAAGGGCAAGCTGGTCTGCAACTGTCTTCTGAAACCATTGGTTGGGTGTTCGCTGCAGAATTGACTTCAGAAGTTGAAGGGGTGACACACCATAAGCATTTTTGAAACGGTCCAAACAGTTTGAGTGCAAATGGTCTGTGTCACATACAAAAGGTCGGCATCCTTTCTCATAGGAGGAGCATAGGAGGAGCACACCATTGTGAGGGAAATCCAAGCATATTGGACAAGTCACATCATCCCAATTCGTATTCAACTGAACATCCTCCATGTCACAAACAATTAATCGGTGCCCTCTCCCATGAAAGGTTTCAAAGGCCATAAGACACTACTTACAAAGAAATCTACAAGCACAAGGAAAACATATTCCTCCTCCCAGATCAGATGCGTAAATTACAGCAACGAGAATTCCAAGCAATAAACTACCCAAGCTCCTACGTCAGAGCCAAATAGAATAAACCATTGATCTAGTATAGCATACTACTGAAAGATGACTGCACATAGTAGAATATAAAAGCGATCATGAGTTAAGCTCACATCAATGCTTCCAGGAAGAAACATTCAAATACTCAAGAAACTTCCAATGAGTTAAATATATACTTGGGTGCAGTGTTGCATGCTAATCCATTTAGTTGCCAAGTAAATTGGAAGAAGGTAGTTTGTAAAAACAAATTACAATTTGGAACCTTTACTTAATTTCCAAAGCCCAAATCAAAGAAATAAAAGTTTGCTGAAATAACCCAGGTAAGCAAGGACTAACTTAGATAAGAGCTTCATTTACAGGAAAACCAAACAACATTTAACAAAAAGCTGAGAAGCTTCTCTCCTTGTTTCTTTTACCCCAAAATAAAGTACTTAAAAAAAAAGGCAGCTTAATCCATGTTAATCTAACGATTTTAGATTTGAAATTCAACAGCCATCATCATAAGAATAAAAGTCTAAGCTTTGAGATTTACCATCCACCATGTATAAATAGAAGCAAGGAATTAAAATTCACAGTGACCAAGAAATTAATCAATCGATCAATCAAATATCACAAATATTTTAAAAAATAAATAAACATTTTAAACCGATATTGACTATGATGATAACAAAATCAATAATCATAGATACTGACCAAAAGCATAATCAACAAAATTAAGCAACACCAAATGATCCGAGTTCAAAAACTAAACAGACACAAATTAAAAATTAAACACATGATTCTCAAATCAGCAATCATGGGCATCAAGTGAAAATGAAGAATAACCCAAAAAGAAGGATTTTTTTTTATAAAATCTTTTGGGATACAAAGAAAAAGGAGAAAAAGCACGAAATTGAAATTGACTTACCGTACAGAAGAAAAATAGGAGTGACGATGGAAACCCAGAAGGATCAAAATTAAAAGCGGAGACTTTGCTTTTGCTCTGCGATTAGGTCACAGTTTCACATTTCGGAGTAGGTGTGTTCTCTTTATATTCAGTATTTGTCGTGTTGTTTCATTTCCATTTTGAGGATAAAAAAGGTAAAATACATTATATAATATAATTTACGTAATTGCCCTTCTTTGTTCGACCACCTTATTGTATTATGTGATTTGTGAGCAGCTGTGACCACTAACCTGCTTCGTAACTTTATAGTATGATTAATAACAATGTTTAGTAATTTACTGCTTTATGACAAATTTATTTAATGTAGATATACGGTCGTTTTATTTTTTTTGAATTGAATGTTTAATAAATAAGTTTTAAAATATGGTTGTGATTACCGTACCTTATAGTTTAGGTATTGATAAATAATCATATTATATTAATTTCTTTTACTATATGACTGTGCACATATTTTAAGTTGTGGTATCCTTAAGATACTCTACTGAAATCTTAAAAATATAATAAAAATAAAAAAATTAAAATATAATTATGATGGTAGGATACCGAAATTAGACCTCAAACCTTAAAAGTATAACGAAAATATCATAATATACCATGGTTGTCACTCACCCGAAAAAGCACGTGTATTTTGCGTACAATTCCTTTGACTTTAATAAAAGAAATTATAATAATTAATCAACTGGCAATGTCATTTGACATTTGTTGTTCGGTTACTTGCTTATGTGTACCGTGTATGGCAAACTTCATTCTGATTGGATGCCCATAAGTCAAAAGCAATAAATTTTTTTGTACTTTTTTCATTTTTACTAGAGTTTCAAATTTGTTGGAAAAGGATTTTGGTGACAAAAATAATTGCGACGAGGCCCACGTGGTCGAGTGATGACACCGCGCGTGCTACGCAGAAACAAAAAGTTGTAATTAGTCAAATTTGACCATAGAGGGCTCAGCTGACAGGAGATGACTTCAGGCTAAAAAGAATAAATACATTTTACAACCTTTCATTTAGGACTCGAAAACTATTAGAGACATTAGTGAATTTGCTATCTACGAAATCCCCGAAATTCCCTCCATATTGTTAAATGCTATCTTGGCCCGGTGGCTTCAGAAATCCACCTCCGGGAGCGGCTGCTTCGCGATCAGATAATACGAGCCACGTGTTAATCATTAGGCCAAGGTTCAACTATTGCTGATCCTCAATTATGCGTGTTACAATGCCGACAGCAATGGTTCTTCCTAATGATCGAAGAAAAGCCCTACCAAGAGCTCTGCAATTTGAGAACTCCTCCACACAAACAGGTCCTTGCAGAGTGACCTGAAAGGAAGTAACAGAAAGAGATAAAATCAACTTCTGATGCTGCTACTGGGTTAGCAAACAAAATAGTACTGGAAGCAGGTATTTTGACTCTGATTCACCTCTACTATGGCACTTTGCTTTGCAGTAAGACAGCGAGGTGACTTCTTTGTAACCTTGCCGGTCTTTGTATCAAGTAATGACGTTATCTTTACAATTCTTGCAGCCTCCTTTGCATGGTGTATATGGCATTCCAACTGGGATAATTTCAATCACAAAATTTATATATTTTAGAAAACAAATCATATTGAGCAACAATCTATAGGCAAGTGTTGAGTAAAACAAATGTTTACCTGAGAACCAATTAGAATTGGTGGTGCAAAATCCAAAACAAGCACCTTCAACTCTAAGTGTGTGGCGATTACAACTGGGAAATCAGGGTGACATAGCACTCCCCCGGACATAACATGACTTACATCAATACCTTGCAGACTCACAGCTATATTGTCTCCAGCTCTGGCAATGGAACAAGACTGAGAATTACGTTCTATGGAATGCACAGTGGCTACCTCTCCAGACGGCAAGACTAAAACCTACAACACACGCATTATGCTCATGGTTTAGTCCAGCATAGAGCAAAATAGTTTGTATATTATCTATAAAATCTCTATTATCAAGGATATACCACGGAAACCCAGGAAGGCATTCACATTCCATCCTGTCTTGAAAGCAAATCAAACAATTGCATACCTTCAATCCACTTCGAAGAGCTCCAGCCTCTAATTTGCCACAGGCAGACACCTGCCCGTGCTGTAATTTAATGACGTCACATATGGGCATAAGTAGAGGCTTCGAAAAATCTCTAGGAGGAGGTTTTAAGGAATCAATTGCATCCAATAGACAGGGCCCCTTATACCTGCATCACAATTACCAATTCAAACTTCAAATCTGTGATATCACTGGAGACTTACCAAAAATAATCTAATGAAAATTTATCCATAATAGGAAATTGTAATTTCTTGTAGGAAGAATTACCCATAACAATTGTATTACTACAGAAAGATCGTAAAACAACTCACCAAGATAACAGCCGACCATCATCAGGAGCTGTCACCAAATTTTGATTTTCCATGGCACTTAATGGAATCCATGTCAGAGAGGCATCCTTGAAGCTACAGGAATGAAGAAACGTTCCAAGTTGTACTTTAATTGAATCAAACCGATCTTTCGAGTATTGTACAGCATCCATTTTGTTAACTGCCACAATAAGTTGATCAACACCAAAACTTCTGATCAGTTGTGCATGCTCCCTTGTCTGTCCCTTGGCAGTGTTCATACCAACTTCAAATGAACCAACTGAAGCATCTATAACAAGAATTGCAGCATCAGATTGTGTTGCTCCAGAAATCATGTTTGGGACAAAATCTTTATGACCTGGGGAGTCTAGCACAACAACATGATAATTTTTGGAATCAAAATACGCGACAGCCACAGTCATAGTTATTCCCCGTTCCCTCTCTTCAGCACTCTCATCTAATGCCCAAGCATAAGCAAATGATCCTTTGCCCTGGTTATTAAAAACAACACATCAATCTAACAAAAACAAGAACTAACAGCACAAATGCAGGAAAACATATTACACAAACACAAAATCACAATGAGGTACCTGCAATTTGGCCTCTCTTTCATATTTGTGCATTTGTTTTTGGGTTATTTTTCCAAGAAGAAACAACAGTCTACCTGAGAGAGTTGATTTTCCCGAATCAACATGGCCAACCTAAAATGACAAGAAAACAAATAGGCATTGTAGATATGGATTAAAAAATAATAATAAAATAAAATAAAAGCTTTATTTCTTACGTGATAAGACTAAAATTCAGACGTAGACTTACTATTGCAAGATTTAGTTGAGTCATTCTATCTCCTGTTTTCTCTGGGAGCATCCACTTTTCAGGTTTATACTGAGTACGTGAATTTGTTCTTCGAGCACTTACATTGGTTGAATTTCCAGATTTAGCAGTCAATGACATGCTCTTCATATTACTGGTCAAATTACCAGTATGACTTCCTAATTCAACCCCATCAATTGAAGAATTAATGCTATCATCCACAGCACCATAGTTTGAGCAATTTCCCTCATCTATACTGCCTAGTCCATCTTTTGCCATTACTAAAGAAGAGCTGTCAGAAATTCCAGAACTTGTACATACTTCATTCTTCAAACTCTTTCTCTCATCCACGCTATCTTGCTTGTCTTTTGGCATTAATGCATTTGCAATATCAGATTTTTTAACACTGGATCGTTTAGTAATGGAGCCATTTTTTTCAGAAACACTTGAGGGAACTCTAGAAGATTTTAAGTCCAAAAAATTGCCTACAAGATAAAGTCAGTACACAAAAAAGATGAGTTTAAATCGAACAAACAAGCATTGATAAAAACTCTCTCACCAAAAATGCATTTGATCTATGGAAGTACAAATTAAATTGCATAGACATTAACACAAAATTCCATCCAAAAAAAAAAGCACACAATAGAGTATAGTGCTACTAGACTGTTCCGAGATCAATGAAATCACATGCAAAGAAAACATCCTCCAACTCCCTAGTTGTCTGATAATGCATTAATGTCCTTAGAAATTGATTCTACAAAAATTTAAGCATGTCAGTAGGATACCTTTCGAACGAGTTTTGGAGGAGTGCAATCCATTAGAAACCAAATCATCAGGTGATGGAACATCAAACTTAAAAGGGGCTGCACCATAACATATGTAAGGCTTGAAATTAGAATACATATATTTAAATTTACAACCAGTTTCAGAAAGCAAATAGAATTCTCCAAGCATGAAACACAAAAGGGTAGCACTACTCCAAATATGGTACTAAAACCAAAAGTGATGTTAAATTTCAGTACATTACAGATCTATGCCCCATCCTAGAACATGTGCAGACCTATATTAAATTTGGAATGGCTTTGGGAACTAAAAGACTCATGAAATTCATGAAAATTTCCTTGGATATTCCCAAGCTTGTGGCAGTTATTGCCCTCTTCCATCAAAGAACCATCATTCTGCTGTTGAATTACTACAGAATTTTTTGGTGTCCGCTGCGGCAATGATGCAAAAAGAGACTTGGCCATTATGGATGCTCCAGAATCTTTGCATATGCCGCCAACTGCATGAAACAGATCTTCTCTATATAAAGGAACAACCAACTAGAAAGCAAAATTATATAACAAAGACCCTAAAAAAGATGACATTACCTTAAAAAAATGCAAGCAGACTACTTGATGATGTTAAAAGAAAAGGAAGCAAGACATAAGAGCTGATACCCAAAACCATGATTACCATGAATATTTCATAATTTGTCTAAAGAGGTGAGGAAAAGGAAATGAAGTTCAGTCTTTACTAAAATTACTAGTTCGAGTTTGAATAATACAAACTAAGAGAGTACAAGGTCATTGAAGAGCAACACGACACGAATACCTGTTTTTTTATTGTTATTAACCAAAGGAGTACGAAGAACCCCACATATATCACATACAGACATGCCCTCTTCATTATCATAAGTGCAAATAGCACAACTCCAAACCCTGGGCTTGGCAGTTTCTTGATTAGACTGATTAGACTCAGATGCAGGTGTGGGTGCTTCCCCTGTTTCAACATCAACATTAAGGGTCATCAGGCCAGATACATAAAGAGCATTCAAATCAGAGAGTACTCAGATCTTTATTTGTATGACAACTACCTAAATATAAGAACAAGAATTCTACAACACAAATTTACAGCTATTGATAAAAGGGGCCTAAGCGTATCATTAATTTGCAACACACAAAAAGTTCAATAAGTACACAATTTCACTCCACCAATGTATGACGACTACCCAGTTACTCATTGATACAGTTGGGATTGAAAGCGACAACACCTCGAATCCCAAACATACCGTAAGAGTCTTATTTCCTATCTCAACATAAGAAAACTGATTATGAGACATGAATTCACAAATAACAACAAAAAAAGGGAGTGTTGAGTGCAAAAGGGTCTTCTAACCGTTTTCTTCTACATCATAGTCGTAGTCATAGTCGTCATAATCTTCATACTCGTCATAGTCACCGTAATCATCGTAATTGACTTTACGAGGCATGGTCCTACTGATCAAAATTTCAATCTCACATTTACAATTAATAATTAAAAGGAAGACCTCAATTGAGAAAAACTCGAGCTACGTACTGAGATGAAGATCTTGTCAATTGTGAAATATTAATCTAAAACACGACAGCACCGATGACAAATAAGTCGAGTATAAAATCGAAAATTTTGATTTCCAGGATATACTGCTTGCTGCTTTTCCCGCACGAATGTATTGCATCTATCTGCCTACCAATAGAGTGTAATACAAATAGTAAGGATTAACTTAATGGCGGCAAAATCAATTCTGATTTCATACAAGATAGACAGATTCTTAGATTAAAAAATAATAATAAGGACTATTTTTCACTTGTCGGTCCGAATAAGAATTTGAGAGAAACAAATAAGGAGTTTAAAACCCAAAAATTAACCTGGTGAACCGGAAGAGACGAGAAACGAATAAATTTAAGATGCTTGCTTCTGTAGTTCTATCGTTTCCTCTTCGGATTATGTCAGCTGCTAGTGCTAAAGTGAGCATCCCCCCTTTTGTAAATTAACCGGTTTGAGAAACATAACAAATAGGGCTTTTTGTTTTTGATTTTATATATAAACCCCACACTCCTGACTCTTTCTTTAAATCAGTCCTTTCACCGATAGAGTTTTTCCTTTTTTTTTTCTTTTAATTTTTTTCTTTTAAGTTTAAAATAATATGAAATAACTGATAGATGTTTGTTTATTGATTTTTTTTTTTTTTTTGTGGTTCTCTTGACTTATTTTATTGTCACAATCTCTTCAACTTTTTACATAAAACAAAATCTTAATAACGTGATACCGTCACAAAATGTTACACAGAATGATAGATAATAATATAAACAACTGTTTAATACATGGAAGCTTAGAGACACCACTACACCCATAAAGATTTATGATACACAAACTTTACTATTACAAAAGGGAGAGCAAATTCATTACTGTGACATAATAAGCATTTGTTAAACCAATTCGCTAAGTATTATTATTATTCTTGATACAGCGAAAACGATGAAGCTACTGAAGTTCAGGTAGCATTCAACATTAATACATTCCCCTGAAAAATTTAGTATACTCACCGGAAAATTTTAGTATACCCAATAACATACTATTTAGTATATTCACTGAAAAAATTTACAGAATGAGCTAATCGGCTACTCCTCAGACCGCAGGTCGGTCTTTTCTGATTTGCTATCACCTGAAGGCTGAAGTGCTTTACATATATACATCTACACAATAATAAAACAATGACTTCTAAAGCGGTGGTTGCATCAAAAACACACATTTGGCTGGTGAAGTGAAAAATGCTCAATGATTCTTGTCAGCATGGTATAATAATCATCCAAAACAACTAAGATTCGTGTTGTTATGCAGCTCTTCAAAAAAGCTTCAATTATCTGTCTGACAAAACTGAGTCACTCCAGGAAAGTGCAAGATCTCGGATGACACTCGGAAAGTCTGCAAGTTGAGGCATTACAAACTGAGAAAAAAATATAGAACAATGTAACCCCCGACTTCAAAACTCTTATTGATACCTTACCTCTTACAACTTCTGTAGCTAATGAAGGCATATCAATATCATTTTCGACTAGCCTGTACACATCCACAAGCTACAAAAGACAATTAAATTTCAGCACATTTAGAAATAGCACACAGCAACAGGATGAAATAGATAATATTTGGATTCACAAACCTCTTGAATGTGAAGCTTTGAATCTTCTGTGAGTGCAAGAAGCAGCTGTCGACGGATTGCTTCATCAGTAAAGAAAAGGCGGGCTCCATCTTTAATGGTGTCAGTCAGGTCCAATTTTTTTTGAACTTGCAAGCTCTTTAAATTTTGCCTGCAAAAATGGATAGTGTGAATATAGCATCTTAAAACTCTCAAGCAGATGGTAAAAAAAAAAAAATTCTAAGAAAATTGGTCCTGAAACGATACAGACATGTCCTTTACTTTCAATGCGGGATTTCTGCTCATCCTGGCTACATTTTCCTTTGCAAGAGTAATAAGGTTTTCAAGCCGTTTCCATTGGAAAACGCTGTCTTTGAAAAGAACCTAAGGTAGGTAGTAGTTTATTATTGAACAAACACACTTTAAATAATCAATGACAAGGCAGTTAAATACAGTAAATTAGTATAGAAAGAAGTGTCAGGAGTTATATAATGGCTCTTTCAACTAAGCGGTAAACATTGAACTCAAAACAAATATGTTCTCCACATAAACTGATTGATCTTCATTCTTCAAAAACTGCAAGTTCGGCGGAACATGACCTCAAACTTACCTGTATAAGACGTTCACGAAGAGCTGGATTAGGATCAGTAAGCAGACGCTTCGCCACATATGGATAGGCAACCTAGTTATGCAAGACAGTGCAAATAAAGATCATGCATCAAGAGAGAGTTGGTGCTTGTAATTTCATGAAAAGAGCAAGTGCTTAATCACAGAGGTCACCATACATAATTTGTAGTAGGAGTTAAGAACTTCAAATTGAAAGAAATTTAAAACAGAGTACCATGACAAGATTTGCATTCACCTCAAGAAATTTAAAATCTGGCTTCAATGTGAAACAGATGCCTTCTTGTGTCAGCAAAGAACGAATAACAAGAGAAAACCTCTCTGGAATTCGGATGGGATAGTTGTAAACTAACTTGTTAAATTGTCCTGCAGCAGAAACAGAAACAGCACAACTTTTGGTTAGGGTGCCCATCACAGAAAAAATCTTTCAAAGTAGATACAGAAGGAAAACTAATGAAACAATTAAACGTGTAAGCACCTGTAACACTTCGGAAATTGAAATCAGCCAGTCCTTTTCCAGCTGAGTTTTGCCAGATTGCTTCCAAAGCTGGAATAATAGGAGAGACATCAGTTCCTTTAGCCAAGAAGCCTAGCCTGGTAAAATCATTTGCCATCTCAGCATAGTCCTCATTCACAGCATGGACAACAGCATCGATCAAAATCTGCTTGTTTTGCTGAATATAAAAACCAGATCAAAATGGACGCACAAGATGAAGCATGATTTATGCACTGCTTATTTACTAAAGAGTAAGAGGAAAAACAACATAATAAGTAATCTTGCCAAATTTCTCTATCGGAAATTCATTGGGCACACCTTCACATTCTGACATTCAGAAAATCTCATTAAGGTTATTTAACTTGGTAAAAGGGGCATATTCTTTGACATTCCCGAATAAGAACAGACACCTATTTCAATTATCTGCCAAAGTCACAAATAAATCTCACTAAAATTTAACTTCTTATAGCATTTATTTGGGAATACAACTTACTTGACTAAGTTCAGCAACATTCCCAAAGTCCACATAAGCAATACGTCCATCACGCATAGCAAAGATATTTCCTGGATGCGGATCTCCATGAAATAACCCAAATTCTAGCAATTGCCTCAAAGCAGCACTCACTCCTACCGTTAAAAATCCATCTACATCAATTCCAGCTCTCTTTATTGCCTGAGGTACGTTGAGGAAAAGATTTTAAAAGGTGATAACTTATGGCACTGCTTGCTTTGAAAGTGATAGGTGACTCAAATAACACCATCCATCTAAAGTATAGATATTGAACCTGTGGGTCAGTGCAACGAATACCATCGATCCATTCCATCACTATAACACGTGAACCAGAAAGCTGTTTGTAAACCCGAGGAATTTTAACAGTAGGATCATCTTTAAAGTTCTCCAGGAAGTCTTCTATATTCCGAGCTTCCTGAAAGAGTTAAAAAAACAGTAATTATAGATGATTAAAAATATAGAAGACAGTAGACAAAATGAATCGATGCAAATATGGTAAAGCCAAGGATGTAAACATTGTTTGCCAAAAATGCTTCTCTAAAATGTGGTGAACTTATAAGCACTTTATTATGTCAAACACAAGAACAGCTATGAAACGTACCAAAGTATAATCAAGCTCTTCCAAAAGCTTTTCACCAAATTCATCGACTATCAGCTCGGCATTGCACCCAAGTTTCTGTAGACTGATTCCATTTAAGAATGAAGCTAGAGTTCTGAAAAGAAAAAGATCTCGGTAGATTATGGGCTCTATCTCAGGCCTCTGAACCTGTAAGCATATGAAACCTGTTAATTCTTTCACCAAACTTCCACACTTTGAAACGGGCAAGAGCAATATCTCCTCAAGAGTTAAATGTTACACAAGATATCTACAATACTGGAATTAAAAACTGAACTTTTCTTGGCAGAAAATTTATTATTATCTTGAGGCAAAGGCTGCTGAGGAATAGTAGAACATGGCCACTGCGTTCCAATGATTTCAGATGTCAATATTTCTCTATCATATAATTCATGTTAATTAAGCAAAGTTAGCAAACATTCGTGAACGGCAAGGATGCATTCAAGAATTTATCAATTGCAAACCTATGGAACACAGTAGATAGACCAGCAGATGAACATCATACAACCTTAATAGCAACGTCCTCCCCTGTTTCACGCAGGGTGGCTCGGTAAACTTGACCCAGACTTGCAGCTGCGATCGTCCGTGAAGAAATTTTGCTGAAGACAGCTTCGAGAGGTCGACCCAATTCCTCTTCTATAATGTTAAAAGCAACCTATCAAACCAGTCACAGGTTAGGCGAAAATATTCTGTCCCATTGCAATTGAAAATTGCTTAAACGATGCTCATAGATAGCTATGATCCATTGTCATAGTATGTTTTACCTGATTTGGGAAAGAGGGAACATCATCCTGAAGAATGCAGAGTTCATTCATATAATCTTCTCTTACAATATCAGGCCTGTTCGCAAGCACCTGCAGCACAAGCAGATCACTCGTTTAATACATAAAACCAAGGATCAGAGGGAATATCCTAACTAATACTCATATCTATCCCCTTGCAATGGCTCAAACATTTCAACACATATCTGTGGTCAAAAATGAAAATTCTGAAAGGTAAAGACAAACCTGCCCAGCTTTGATAAAGGAAGGCCCCAAATTACACAAGAGATTCCGAAGTTGGCGAGCCCGATCAGGAACAACCTCTTTGTCTCTCCCAACCAAACAATCATACATCAAATTAGACCAATACAGTCCCAAATTCCATACTATCTCCACTCCACGTAACATTAGAGACATTACAGCCCCTCTAGATTCCAATACCTTGTTCCTCACCTAATTACCAACAACAGCACAATCAAATTCAAACCAAATATAAGAAAAGCCAAGATGCAAGATTGTGCTGAAAGCACTTTCAAATAGTAAAATGTTCTTTTCATGTTGTAGGGTATAGCTTGAAGGAAAGTGTTTATAACGACATGCATATAGTAAAACATTTGTCATTAATTTTCCAGAAAGGTATGTTAAAGTCAAGTGCTGTAGAAGAAGCTATAGATATCTGCTGTTTCAGAAAGTGGTTACCATAAAGCAATTTTTTCACAGAAAGCACTCCCCAGCACCCACAAAAAATCACGTACTTGTATCCCGACACTTTAATCCTCAACAAACAATATGCAAACACAAGTCAAAAAAATTGCAATTACAGTACACACCACAAAAAGCTTATGTGGTGAAGAGAGCACTTGAATGACGTGCTTTATGAGAAGCTCTTGATATGATGTCAACAGAAAACTTAACTACTTTAAGCCAAATTATTCATAACTCGTAACAAAACTAACAGTCAAATTTATAAAAGGTGAACATCGAATATTAAAAGTACAGAAAGATAAATAAATAAAAATAATTACGGGACACTAAATCTAATCGTACTGTCTCAGGTGTGTACTTGCGAAACGGCACGCAAACGCCGCGTTCGATGTCTAATTGCTCCATCGCTTTACTAGATTTCGCTAATTCCAATAGTGTCTTATCCGCTGGCGTCGTCGTTACACCGTTAACTGTCGCCAAGGTTGAAGTTGAGAATCTCTCGCTTCTCTGTAACGCCGTAGATGACCGAAACGAAGATTCCTTGGAGGTGGAAATTACATTTCTGAACTTGTTAGTTTGGCGACGCTTGTTTGTCGAGAAAGCGAGTGAGTTTATGCAATTCGGATTAATCAAATCCATGGTTGATAAGATGGAGCGAGCGAGTGATTTTGGTGAGAAACGAAAGTACCAAGGGCCAAGTGCGAGTAGTTACAATACAGAGATGAGAAGAATATTTGAAATGCCGTTAAATGAAGTGAAAACGGGGCAGCCACAGAAATATGTTTTAACGTGACGTTCGTTCTTTTCTGGATAAATTTAAGGGAAATACGCAAGTGGAGTGTAAGAAGTGAGCAAGAGCAGGAGATTTGCCATCAAATTTGGTCTTTTTTCAGCAAACATGAAATGAACCAACCAATTTTGTCGGTTCGATACTCGTGTGGCTCGGTGACTCCGATAGGAACAAGTTTCTCAACGGATTTTAGAAATGAAAAAGGTTTTAGGACTTTGTTTTTTCTTTTGCCCGTGTCACAGCTGTTTTGTCAAATTATTGAAAATTTTGATATATTTTCTGCTTTTTTTAAATATAAAATAATTATTTTACTCTAAATCAATTGTAAGACCATTTTATCCCATAAAATTTTTAGAAAATAAAAATTATAATTACAATAATATCTATAAATTTAATAAAATAAATAAATCTCAAAATTTAAATTATTAACTTTTATAAATTTAATTTTTAAATGATAAAAAGAATCTTTTAATTCATTTATAGATAAAAAAATTCTTTTATTTAAAATTTTTAACAAATTCTAGCTTTATCAATGTCAAAGTAGTTAGTTGATATAAGTTAATAAATAAAGGTAGTGCATAAAATATGTTAAAATTTTCTTATAATTATATATACATATAACAAATAAGATGTAATATACAGATAAGTTTTTCGTAATTAATTAATAGATAAGTATGCGGGCAAGTGATTACATACTCACAAGTTCAAAAGTATGATAATAACTCTAAATAATAAATTATTGTTTCAAATAACTTTAAAAATTTTTTTAATATATAGATAATTATTACTATGTGGAGATAAATTTTTTAAAATGAAATCTATAAAAATTATAACTCATTATAATATGGATTTTATTTTTTTTCTATAAGCTATATTGATGAAATAAAAATGTAAAAATAAAATATTAAAGGCAATAAGAAAATAAGAAAATAACTAAAACTTGCAAAATAATCATCAAAAAATAAAATTTCCAGTCAAAGCATGGTTCAATAGAGCAAAGCAGCATTGGATTAGATTTATCTCATTTTAAATTTCGAAATTATGTATTATACACAAAAAAATACTCATGTAAATAAAATTATGATATGAAAATACATAATACTCATCCTACACTACCTTCCGTCCCCTTAATACGTTGGTAGACATGCCTCACACTATTGGTAGACCTTAATATACTTATCATTTGAAAGTACTGATGCAAAGCATAATATTTGTATGCAGCCATGCATTAATGCATTGAGAGGAGGAAATTAGGATAGACAAAAAATAAATAAATAAATAAAATAAAATTCCATCATCACACTCAAGAGCACATGAATCTAAAACAAAATTTAAATTTTTTTTTTTATTGTAAATGAAGAGGGATAAGAGCTCGTTCCTCAAGGATTGAGAAAAAAAAAATTGTGTTATAGAGAATTTAGTTTTAGAGAGAGAGATATAAGTGAAAAACAATGATCTAATAAAGTTTATAAACATAATAAAGTCTATATTTAAAACAAAATTTAAAATTTTTAAAATAAATTAATATAAAAATAATGTTAAATTTTTTAAATGTTTAATTATAAAGAGACGTGATATTGATTAATTGGATGATGTTATAGTTAAATAAATATTATTCTTTATATTATTTGATAAATCAATGACACATTAGTTCACTTGTCCTGGGATAATCTCTCTTAAAATTACTAGGTAAGTGTTGTATTATTGTTATAATAAATTACCATTTAAGCAGAGAAAATAGTCAGTGCTAATCATATTATTTCTCATGCTAATATTGAATACGAACCGGTCCGACTCGGATGGGCTGAAACATCTGTATCTCCCGGATCTGGATCCGGATCCGGATTTGATTAGAGGCGGTTCTAATTAACACGCGGGAAATAAGCAAAGAACGCTGGCGGGAAACCCTAAAATAAATCTCATCTACGCGCAAAAGCTCACTGCAAGGAAGAAATTTGAAACCATCATTTCTTTAATTTCAAGCCCCAGGGTTTTCAGAGATGTTTTCGAGTAGCCAATTCGACGCCAGCAATGCATTTTCCGGCGGCGGATTCATGCCTTCTCAGCCGTCTCAGTCCGCCGATTATACTTCTTCTACGGCAAGAGTAAGTCATTTCCCTCAAATTTTGCGTCTGTAATTTCTGTTTGTTTCGACGAAATTAATTATCACTAGTCGCCTACTGATTTCAACCTTGGAAAATTTAATAACGAGAAAGATAGCTAGTTAGTTAGTTTTTTCGTTTCTTACTATTTATTTCAGGGTTTCTTTTTCTTTGTGTGTTTGTTACTGTAATGGGCTTTGTTGATGAAATCTCAGTAATTTCCCTTATTTTCTGGCAGTTACATTTTATTTGTCGTTAAAATTGCCAAAGCATGATCGTTATTTCTTTTGGTATGTTTTCTGATGTCAATAACTCATTTTTTGGGCACAGAGTCGTGATTCTCAAGGGTTAGTACCAGTGACTGTGAAGATGATAAGTGAAGCTTCCCAGTCTGGTGATGATAAATTGAATTTTATGGTCAATGGCTTGGAGGTTACTAATGTAATAATCCTCACTGCACCCTCTTAATTTCTTTTGTTTAGACAAAACAGTTACTGAATTTGTGTGTTATTTTGGAAGTGCTTGAAGAGAAAGCCTATCACTGAATCCTAGATAAATTGTGGGATTGTTTTATGTGTAATTGCTTGATGTTATTTCCCTTTTTTTATATTGGGTTTCTTCAGGTTACATTGGTTGGCCTGGTGTATAATAAAGAAGAAAGAGCTTCTGATGTTAATTTCACTCTAGACGATGGAACTGGAAGAGTTGTCTGTAAAAGATGGTAATATTTTCTTCCCAGTTGTGAATCTAATCAATATACAGTTATCTTGTATGGTTGGAAATTTTTAAATTGCTGCATTTCTTCTCGGAGTTTAAGTAAATACATAGATCAGACAATGCCAATATATTGGCCCTAATCAATTTATACACTTGAAATCATTTGTGTCTAATTTTAGTGCACTTTTTAATGCTTTGATAGGGCAAGTGAGGTTTTTGACACCAGGGAAATGGAGGCCATACAGTGAGCTCAAAATTCTAAGTGTTGCAAGCCTTTATCATTATTTTTATCTTCTACAATGATATACTTTAACATCCAAATTTTATCTTTATTTTCTCTAACTTGGAAATAGAGATGGAATGTATGTACGTCTCATTGGGAACTTGAAAAGCTTTCAAGGGAAAAAACAGATTGTGGCCTTCTCTGTGAGGTATAGATATAAAAATATTTGGCTTTCTGCATATGATGGTTGAGGAATTGTTTAATCAACCTATCATTTATTGTTTGGATTTTCTTTTATATGTTTGCTTTTAAATGTTTACAATGTTTTCTATGTTTTAGCTTCTTTACGACCTCTCACACACTCTTAAGTCATCTGATAAATTGTTTCAATCATATGGCAGTAACTTTTTTGTGAAATTTAATGTCATTTGATGCTGGGAGGTGTTTTTTACTTTCCTGGAAATTGGAACTTGAAGTTTCTCATTGATCTCTTTTTAAATATGGAAACCTGATTTTTGCAAAGAATACATCCTTGACAATTTTTGTAATGGATATGGTAATTTTACATTACAAAACAAACTAAAGAAATGTTGTAAGATTTCTAGAATAAAGAGAAATCATTTTTGGGCGACCGTACTTTTAGCTGCCATAACGATCCCCCTTTTTTTCTGAATCACTCTTTTGCTCATGCAAGCTAGATGATATTTTATGTAATTGATGATCACTCTATACAAAGGCAAAATGATTTAGTAGTTATGATGTAAAAATTTGATAACCTTTGACATCTTGGTTTTTTTTCCTTTTTTTACAGGCCGGTGACAAACTTTGATGAGGTTACTTGCCACTATATTGAATGCATATACTTTCACTTGCAAAATTCCAAGTCACAGGTATTCGTGAGTAGAACGGAGAAAAATTCTCCTCAAACCAATATTTGCATTCTCTCCTTCAGATGAATATATATGATGCCTCTGCATTTTGTTTTGAATTGATTGTGTATTACTCTAATTGAAGGTACAAGGTTTTGCTTCAACTCAGCCTCAGATGGTAGATTCATCGCCGAACACTTCTGTCCGAACCAGTTCAAGTGGATATCAGACAGCCCCAACTAATGTGTGTTAAACAATCACAGAAAGTTTCCTTTACATCTATATTTTTTGGTAAAGTTCTAATTCCTTTTGTGCAGCTCTCTTCTTCACAATTTGGCATTGATGGACTAAAGGATTGTGACCAAATGATCCTGGACTATCTGCAGCAACCATCATGCAGGTAAGTCATTTGCTAAAATTCTATCATGTGCCTTTAGCTACAGTTGCTGTGTTGTTTCTAGGTTTGTTTCTTATTTATTCTAATTCCACCCTGTTTTCAGTTATTTCCTTTTTGTTGTCACTAGACTTGTACCATTGTTACTCTTAACATCTAGTTTTTAGCTGCCTGGTCTAGTGATTTGATTAATGACTCATCATCATTTTTTCCTGCTTTCTTATCTCAAAAAGAGGGCAAAAAAAAAGGTCACTTTACTGAGTTCAGGCATTGGTTCTTCTTTGCAGTGAACGGGAAAGGGGAGTACATGTAAATGAGCTTTCTGAGCAGCTGAAAATACCCCAAAATAAGATCATGTAATCTCTCTCGCTCTCTCTCTCTATGTATCTATCTGATTATTTACCATGTATGCAAGTGAGTTATGTACTAATTTCTTCTATTCTGCTTTCTTCATCAGGAATTCAATTGCATCTCTTGAAAATGAAGGCTTGATCTACTCCACTGTTGATGAGTTTCACTACAAGTTTGCCAGAGGTTGATAGTTGTCAGGAAGATGACTCCAGCTTAAGTTTCTTGTTGAAGGATGACATGCTGTTTCCTTTTATTGTCATTGATTTCAGTTAAAAGCATATTGTAGATATTTGTTTGGATTGTTGAGATTGGTGAGTCTCAATGTAAGGGATTGAACTTCTAGTTTGATTGAAACTTACATTCGGTATTAGGTAGTTTATGTCCTGAAGGTTGGTGGGTATGTCCCGGTTGATTATGAAACTGCAACTGGTGCCCTATATTTGGTTCTTTCTTTCATTTCAAAGAACAAACGGCTAGCAAAGCACATGGATTGCTGGCGATGTATTATTCATGGAAGAATGACAACCATAGAGATTAGATGTTCAAGATTTTGTGTTAAACGTTACATTTAGAGGGCAAAAAATATTAATATTTTGACCGGGTGGTTAATATTCATGCCGTTACTCAAGATTAAATAAAAAATATATTTTTCACCCTTAAAGGAAAACATATAACACCAAAGGGTTTGTTTGAAATTGTTTTTGGAGGTTGGAATGTGATTTTTTTAAAATGATAATTTTAGTTCGTTCGTTAATTTTTTTAAAAAAATTATTTTTGGCTAAATTATTTTATTTTATAGTAGATTTGAAAAATAAAGAATGAGTATTTTGGCAAAATCAGAGAATTATTTTTTTTAATACAATTTTATATATATTATAAGTATTCAAAATTTTTTTATTAATTAAGAAATAAAATTATTAATTTTAAATATATTATTATTATTATTATTATTAATTATATTGAGATAACATAATAAAAATAAAATTAATTCTATAGAATATTTATATTAGTTATTAATTATTATATGTACACAATAAAATTATATTTTATATACATCTTTGTAAATGTCTAATTTTTTATTTAATATTATATTTAGCTCAATTATTTATATTCTTACATTAATTTAATAATAAGAATTATTAAATATATACGATTGTTTTTAAAATTTATAATATTTTTAAAATAAAATTTACCAAAAGTTTAATTGATTTTTTTTAAAAAAAATTGATTATTTTTATAACATAATTAATAATAATTATTTCAAAAGATTAAAATATTACTAAATTGACCCTAAATTAGTGATACTAATATAAGTAAGAATATATATTTTAGGTCATTTTTTGAAATATGACCAATTGAGAATTGATACTTAACCCTATGGACTAAAGGGAAATTTATCCGTTTGTCTTGTATCAAATAGATGTTCAACGAGTTGATCGGTTATATTCTTCGTATTTGATTTAAAATTCTATTAAATGAAATATTTAAGTTATACTTATATACGCATGTCAAATTTGAATCCATACGTACGATGTAGAGAAATAGATTGTAAGATTAACTCAGAATCCGCCGCAGTGGGTTCTCGAAGCTTTGGGCTTGTTCGTTTTAAAACAAGGAATTGGGCGTATTTCCCGTCTTTGCTTAGGCAATCCAATTATAGTGTGCAGAGAAACAACCTCAATCTCTCAAATCTCAATTGACATTATTATCAAATTAAGGCTTGTCTGGTCAAAGAGGTGCTATAAAAGTCACGGCTGCTACGTGAAAAAAGAAAATAAGGCTGCTATGTGACACTGAACGATAAATATGATTTTTTTAAAATAATAATTTTAGCATAAATAATAAATATATTATAATATTTTCATCGTATAAGTGTAAGATAAAATTAATTTAACTTTCAAATAACTGCTATAAATATTTACTAATTTATTTAAGTACTATACATTTTTAAGTTATAGAACCACAATACGAAATAAGGTCTTAAGTAGACATTAAACTAATATCAAAATAATCTTCCTTTCACATATTGATTCGGCTAATTTTGTTCATGCATTGAGGTGTGTAAATATTAAGATGAATGCTGTTTAGTTGTAATCTTGAGAGTTTGGTTGAATGGTTTTTAAATAATTTTATTTGATTAGCTGAATTTGAATTTTGAGAGGCAGATGACTAAAAAGATTGTTTTACATTTTTTTTCACTGTTACTTTAAAAAAAAAAAGGTTAACTAATATGTGCAATGTACCTATTGTAAATATTATGGTGAGAGGCTATTTCTCTTGGAACAAAAGAATACTTCCATCTTCACGTTGGATTAAGATTAAGAATTTAAAAATAATATTTATTATTATTTTTGTTTTTAATAATAATCAATCAGTGAATTTTAAAAAGACAAGTCAAGTATAAGATGAGTAAAGAATTTAAATTTGATGAACTATCGCAACATTCTTTCCACCGAAACTCTAATAACTCATAAAATACTCTATTATTGAAAATGATTATATAGAAAGGAACAAAAGGATACTTTCATATTCACTTTGGATCATGATTAATAATCTAAAAATGATATTCATTATTATTATTATTATCATGCATTATTATTTTGGCTCTAACAAAAATCAGTCAGTAGATTTTAAAAAGACAAGTTAAATATAAGATGAATAGAGAATATAAATTTGATGAAGTAACGCATTCTTGCTTGAATTTGATGGCCACCTTTAATTTATCATGGGACATGGCTCTTATGCGCTAAACATGAAATTTTGGATTTGCTAAAACCTATTATGCGCGTGTGGGATAATCACAGTATGGGAAACATTCTACTCATAAGAATCAGAACCAAGGTTGATAAGAATCAAGAAAGATAAAAACCAACATGCTAAATCATGCAAAGATTATCCTAATCACCTTATTATATATGTATTTCGAGAATCATATCGCAAAATCATGACATAATTCCTTTCATTTTGGCTTTTAATTAATTTTCATATCTAAATACAAGTGAGTAATCCTAATTACTGTACCAAGTAGTATGGTTTAGATGTATGCATTATTATTTTTGTTTTTACTTATAATCATTTTGAAAAAATAAGTCAAATGCAAGATGAGGAAAAAATTTATATTTGATGAAGTAATGCAGTCTTCTTTTCTCCGAAACTCCAGTAACTCATAAAAAATTCTATTATCAAAGGTGATTATAGAGATAGTATTGCTAAGTATTTTAAAGGGAGGAAATTAATCATTAATCTAATTCAGACTATTATTAAAAAAAAAAAGAGAGAGCGGGCGCCGGGAGAGGGGGGGTTTGGGATTTGTATGGGTGTGGGGAGAGGAGAAATTAGACCACAATGGGCGGGCATTAGGAGTTATGGGCTTCTTCCATGTTTAGAAGAATATGGGCTAGGGGTGCTAGGCCGTACAACATCGTGTTTGATTTTTATTCTGTTTGGTTCCGTTTAGCATGTGCATGTGAAATCCTGCCGGATAAGTTGCGTATGTATTATGTTTCATCAATGTTCCGGCAGTAAAATCGCTTGCTTACATGCAAAGAGGAGAGTAGATCTTTCAATTGCTTTGTTGATTTTTGGTTTGTGTAAGCAACGCTAGATACAAAGCAAAAGTTTGTAAGTATATTATTATTATTATTTTGGGTTACTCAGTAAGTAATATGATCACTTTTTTATTAGGATTAGGAACCGTTTTGGCAACTACAAGAAGCTAGATTCACTTCAGAATCTGTCAAAATTAGCAAACTCTCCTTGCGATTCTTTTCCTTTTAATTTCATCTTTCATTTTCTGTATACATAAACTGAGCCAATAGGTATACACAAAAAATGCAGTTATTAATTAGACACGCATGCACTCTTTAATTTATTCTAAAAGCTTAGTTCGTATTAGCTAATTGGCAGCAAAAGCAGTACAACTGATTATCTTCCACAGTCATTTATTGGAAAATAAGTTTTAATATTAATACCAAAGAGCTTTTACTTGACAGTAATTAGTGCCAAACAGTCGTTAATTAACTTTCCCTAGAGCTGTGGCTTGCGAGCTTGCGGCAGCACCACCACCACCAACGGAGCCTAAGACCTCTCTCAAACAAAATTAAAGGAATCTTCCTTGTTGTTAGATAATTATATTAAAAGATTCATACATATGGTCTTAGAAGTGCTACAATATCTAACTGATCAGTGATCAAAGTGCAAAATGTACGTTGAATGTTAGGTTTTGATTTCGGATAAACCCAGCCATTGGTAGCACATGTCACCCGCCAATCAAGATTTAACATTTCATATATATACATACATATATATCTTATTAAAGATCAAATCGTATATTTTGTTTGCGATCTTGCTTCTATCCGCACCTAACAATTAGCAGACATATTATCTGGATTCTGTCAACTCTTGCTGTCATATGTAAACTAGTCGTGCAATGTGGTCCCATGGCCAAAACCTTTAGGCATTCTTTTAGGTGTTTGAAAGCCGAAGAAAACGACTTACATTATGCTTTCTTACAAAGAGTGTAAGCCACGTGTAGCACCCACACTTGATTAGATACAAAAAGATTGGTGAATTGACACGTCCCGTATGGACACGTGTCAGGTCATTGTTGGGTTGTTATTATTGGCTGTCACCATGGACTTCACGTGAAGCACCAGTTGCTCTCTTCCTTTGTGTAGTCATTTTAGAAATTAGAATCATCCCAATCAATTTAAAGCAAATGACAGTGTGTACATATTACAAATTGTATGATTGGATAAAGGCCCTTGTCTCTTCATCTCATAATTATGATTGGATAAACGATTTAGTGGTACAATGTTTTAGTCATTGTCTTGCAAAATATATGGACAAAATTTAGTCACTAAATACATCATATAGAGCTCCTTTGAAATCATTATTACCTTGTGCTAGTTAGTATCACTCAACACATTATACTTCTTTTTTTTCCCCCCCTTCAGTTTTTCCATTCTGGGCATTCTCAACTCAATAGTGATGAACTTGCAGGCGTCTACAGTGATATTATTAATAGCTTCATGACATCATGATTGTCACCATAATAACTAATAAGAATTGAATCTTGATCATACACATAACTGTCGTCACCAAGTTCCTGGACCCTGGCATCATTAGATATTACATGATATAAAAATGAAACAAAGTCATGTGACATTCATTAACTTAATTATAAAACATTACAGAAGGTAACAGAAACACCAGATTCCACTTTATTTATAGTAAAAAGGGAAACCTGCTAGAGAAACCTGAACCCTAGCTAGCTAGTATAGAAACCATGCATGCACACCTAACAATTGAAAACAAACTTTACAATAATGCCTGAAGAAAAAGAGAAAAAAGAACTACAAAAGAGAAAATGATCACATGAGAGCAAACACTTAAATGCATGAGAGGAGATGCAGAGATGATCATATAGATCGATTATGAAGCTTACATATCCCGAACGTGGAAAACATTGGGATTTTTAATGACAATATCATACATGTAAACTGAGTTGAACTTGGAGAAGTCTCTAGGGAGAGAGATTAGATCAATGGAAGAATGTTTGTGGAATTGGAAAAGGTCAGGATCACCGCCGTAGTACCTCTCCCATCCTAAGCCCCTCAATATTTGTTCAAGTGAAGAATATGAAGACACAGCTTCCCCTGTTGGTAAGTGCACCAAAACTTTTCTTCTCGAAGAGCTGCTGCCTTGTGATTCAGCTTGAGGGTTTTCGATAAGGCGAATTACCCCATTATTTTTAAAAACCCAAACACCAGACATTTTTGTTTTTGTTGAACTAGATGATGAGTTGTGGGTTTTGGGAATGACAAATTGAAGAAGGAAACAAGTGAATTGTTTTATTGGTGAAGGAAGAAGCTACCAGGGGTATATATATATACACACACGTTTGTGTGTTTAAGGGACATATAAAAACAAGAAGAAAATGCTCTCAAGAGTGGGGGATAATAAAGAAAATTTGATGTTGGGCATGTTTAACTTTTGCAGAGAATCTGGATACTGTGGGACCTAAATGGTTTAAATATAAGAGTACATGGATGCCCCTAGGGTGTAATTTAGGGCACAAGTACCATCGATGGGGGTGTGGGTTTAGGAGAATCTTTACGTTGTGTGTAGGCTCTCCTTAGCTTTATAAGTAGAATATGGAATCTTGGGACACTTAGTAATTAAAAGTCAATCAACAAAAGATTTTTTTTGAAAGGCACCACTTAGATCACGAGATGTCCACGTGAAGAGAGTGTTGAAGATTTGTTATATGATGGTGGGTTTGGTGATTGAAAGCCGCATTTGTTGGTTACTCATCATTGGGAAATAACTATTGCAACCTTATACAAGATATAAAGGTAGTTCTAGTCCTTTTGTTGTTGGCTTGGCTGGTTCATAATAAAGTGATTTGGATTAATGGCTACCGGCCAGAAAATTTTATACTATAATGTATATTCATTGATATCACCAATTATATATTTGGAATATATATATTTAATGAGCCGTCATAAAAATATGTGTGTATATATATATAGAGAAGAATAAAAAATTTTTAAAATATATCAGAGATATTATGTTAGCTATACAACAAGTAAATGATTATATGACATTTATATTTATTTTAAAAAATCATAATGTAAATGGTGATTATATTAAATTCAATGGCATACATTGATTAGTTGTATTAGCTCTCATGTCATATATATATATATTATGGTTGTATTATCTCTAATATATTCTAAAATTCTATTAACAATCCTATTTAATTTGATCAGTGTCAAGAAAACATCATTTTTAAGACAATTAAAGTTTTATTCATATTTGTATCTACAAATTATTATTACATTAATTTCTTAATTTATTTTCAATAATTCACCACTTAGGTCATTGGGCTGGTGGTAAAACATTCTTCTTCTTTTTTTTTTTCGTTAAATGCTTAGAGGTGTTTGGACTTATCTTTATTCCGCATAAATTTTTTAACTATGCTCAAGAGTATACGTGTACCCTTGGTCTCTAATCATTTAGATAATGAAACCTTAATGGTGATTGTTGTCCTTTAGAACACCCTATATTACAAATTGTTTTAGCCTTAAAAAGAGGTTCTGTATTTGCAATGGGGGAAACATCGTTATCTGCCATGTATACAATCTATTCTGAGGATCGCATTACTCTATTGACTTAATTATTATTTACTATTAATTTAGAAAAAAAAATCTTTCTATGACAAACTCAATGTGTAAACCATAATTAACCTTACAATTAAAATGACAATATAAAAAGGAAAATCGATTTAATGAGCGATTCAATTCTTTTATTTTTTGGGTCTCCATAAATTATATTTAATTTACAGTAAAATAAAATTAATTCATTCAATTGGTCCACTTGATCCTACCATTTAATTACTTATTTTCACACTAAAATGTGAGTGTAAATGGCCTTACAATAAATATAATTTAAGAAAATCTTTATTTTATAATAATTTTGTGATTAGACCTTTCAACAATCATTTCTGAACCGCGAAAGCTTAATCACAAAATCTTGATACGATATCTTTGTCAATTCAAGAAATAGAGTGATAAAAGTGCCCAGCTAATAAAGGACCACTCGGACAGCGTATAGTTATCAAATTATTTATCCGTTCTGTTTCTCACTTTACTGCATAAATTTTATAAGCCAACGTTGCTCACATGGCATCACATGGGCTTCATGGTCCTCCACCAACATGAGTCATGATGACCCTCGCTCAACGGTCTTGTCAAATCTATCATTAGCGTGAGCCTCTTGTCGCTGGATGTTTGCCAAATATACTGTTTAGAAGATATCATGTATTATCTGCCTCTCATGATGCCAAATGTGAGAATATTTCTGTTGCATACTCACAAACAAAATATATCTACAGAGAGTTTGCATTTTGATTGCCAAGAGAAATCTATATTTTGGAGAAAATTGATGACGGCTAGCTCTATAACTTATAATTTCATTCTATATAATAACAAAAATACTAAGTTGCAAACATTTACTCTTTTGCAAAATGTGAATTAGCGTAATAAATAGATTTTGCTTTGTTGTAAAATAATATATGTTTTATTGAATTCTACCGTATAAACAAGGGTTGAGGTAGTTGTAGAATTTTTTGTTAGTATCTGATCAACTGTGTGGAACGATGGACTTACTAATATCGATTGTTATAAATTTATTTATGATCGGTTTAGTTGGACCAATAAAATGAAGTTTATCAAAGCTATCAATATTAACAGTACTAGTAATATAATAATTATAAAATTGATATAGAAAGTTATATTCGAATTAATGAAACATTATCTTATATGTTCATGTAATTATTAATTATTAAGTTTTGCCTATTCTCTTATCTCTTATTCAAGTGGTGAATTTATACTAGAGCCACATCTCGTGGAATATACACAAACTTTGTGTTCCTACTCTGTAAGTGTAGCAGTGTTAATCAATCATTAAATAACTGTAATAAAACAAAAAATGAACATTCTGACTCTCCTCTCTTAACGTTTTTTGCTTTATTCATTTACCTCACTTACTGTTTTTATAATATCATGTTACCCTCTTATCGTGAAAATGTTAACCAAAAAAATTGTTTTATGGATAGATATCTAATATGAGTTTTTCTAGGAAATCGTAGATCACATCATTGGTTAAAGAATATTATAAAACTTTGGAGGGATTACGGCTAAAAGTAGCAAATATGTATAAGGAGGCCGGGAAAAATGATGACCTCGATCCCTATGAAGATTACTAGATTTAACTAGCTAGTAATAAAATCTTGTGAGATGATTAAAAAGGCCCTGAGGTTGCAGGTGGAAATAAATTGCATTCAAATTGTACGCCACAAATTTTAAAAAAAAAAAAAAATTATCAAAATGAGAATGAAAACTTATATAGTTCATTCGTAGACTTAGTTATTGGTAATTACAATTTACAAAGTGGTCCATCCGAAGCTTATATTAAAGGTCGTAAAGTTGAAGGTCGATCGGATTCGACAGAGCGCACGCCCTCATGTTGGGTAATGCAACATTGTGCACGCCTTTAAGCACTCAAAGCCACGACCCTTTGCTTCTCTGTGTTTCTCTTTAAGCAAGCCACAAGGTCCTAAACGAAACAGACTTATCATTACCCCATTATTCTGGAAATCTCAAGTGATGACAATTTTTCTTTTTGGCTATTTAATTATTTGATTTTTGTCCAACGAGGAGTTGACACCACCTGCCACATCTTCCCTCTTTATATTTTTGGATAAAAAGCTTATATATATATATATATATCGACTTTATGGTTCCAAGCACAGCTATCTCATTCAAATCAAATGGATATTGTTGTCATCCTTTAAATAAATATTTGTAGCTCTTTCTACGTTGTAAGATTTACAACAGGAAGGCTGTGTATAGTGCATGATCAACGGCAAGAATCAAGAAAAATCAAAATCTGTTGATTTAAGCAAGCTGGCCAAATTTCATTATATGGAAAGGGTATCAATCTTATATATGTTGAAGTTAAGATATGATATGATTCCTTTCTTTATTTTTACCCTTTCAATTTTGTGTATAAATTAAGCTATTGTAAGCTTGAAAATACAAGAGATTACCATTTTTTCAAATCTTATTTTTCTAGGTATCATATTACCAATATACTTGACAAAGTAGTTTGTTGTGACTGAGATGGATTTTTGTCTATGAAAAAAATACCAAGCGAAAAGTAATAATAATAATTTTATCTTTAATAATTTAATGGAACGCAATATTTTTCATATTACATTTTCTTCACATTGAAGGCACTTTCGGTTTGGTAAAGATTTTATTGAGTGATTGTGTATGGGAGAATTCAGCAAGAATGTATATGATGTGAAAGGTGCCGAGTTTGCCGCTAGATTCATCGTTTCATTTTCCCATATCCAATTAGGAGGCAATTAGGAGGCAATGATTCTAAGTGCTTGTCAGCTTATACAGTCGTTTGGGTTTTGGATGACACAGCCAGCTCAGCAAGAATTTTCAATTTTATTTTTAAAAAACAGTCCTTGAATTTCTTCTCCTTCCATCTTTGTTCAATATCGATAACATTAATATTATGTTTACTTGGTTAAAATACTTTATTTATAAATCAATCGATGTTGATGATAGTACATCATTATTTGATTGGCTTAAATAATATTTAATTATTAAATTTTATTAATTTATATCTAAATGGTGCCACATCAATTGACATAATAAAATGAGGATGTTATCATTATATATATATATATATTTAATACAGATGTTTTTATTTTTTTTATGCATACATATTTTTAAAATATAAAATTTAAAAAATATATATATTTTAAAAATATCGACTTTCACACCTTAAGAATGATTATATATATATATATATATATATATATACAGATGCACAATAATCTACTTCTACCTATGTTATCATTTTTCTTTTCTATATATTTTTTTTATAAAAATCATTTTTCTATATTTAAATTGATATTATCTGGTTACGTAAGGAATTTATTGTGGGGACGGTTCAACAATTTCATCACGCTCCACAAACTTTATCATATGCTCACTGCTTTTTTTATCTCCCAGAATCGTATGAAAAAGTTGCACCCACTGAAGTTGAAATGGATCATGCCCATCGTTCTAACAACTTCATTAAAGTTTTCAAGCATTAATTGCTGCAAACTTTACAAAACCCTCGTCTTCTCCAAAACCATCATTTATTTTAGCTCTAACATCTGGCTTATCAAATTAATCTGCTGCACGAGCACGAGATGGACTGATATGTATCTCTGTGTGTGTATTATTAAATCTTGATGGAACATTAAGCTTTCTTAATTAAAAGAAAATAGTACAATATATTAACTCCAAAGGACTGCGCCCAAAGGCTTGAATATTGGTGAATTTGAAAGCGTTTTTTCAATTATGTAATTTTTTTTTATTATTAAATAAACACCCACAATATATAATTGGTATATTCTTTCTTCAAGTTCTAGCCTCCTCATACCATTAATTTACATAAGAGCCACTATTGAACACGACGTCGGCAGACTATTCATCGTAAAGTAACGTATCCAGTTATCCATCCCTTAATGATTTATACATACGTGGAAATACAAAACTTTATTGTTATTTTAGTTGATTGCATCATTTTCTCTCGACTCTAAATTTTAAAGTGCAATTAATGTATAGGTAATTACCGCTTGATACCTGACAATTGACATTATTATTATTTTATACCATATTAATTAGCTCGAATACAAATTTTGAATCCTAACTCTATCCTTATATTATTATAAATATTTAACTATTTGTATAGAAATGTAAGTACCGTTGACAAGAAAGTAAAGGAAAAAGATCAAGGATATCACGATCATATATAGACATTAAAAGAAATAATAATAAAAGAAATAATAAGGGTTCGGTTAAATTACAAATATTGTAACTTCCAATCGACACGCAAAGTATGGAGACTCACCAATGGTTACAAATTTTTGGATATTTTGTGCGTGGGTTATAAATTATAATGTTTATAACTTAGTAAAACCCAAATAACAACGGAGGATCATGTGGCTTTGATTAATGACGTTGTTGCACGATCATGGAATTGATTTGGAGGTTGACTTGCGGCTGATTGTCGGGGATTGTTTCCTTAATATTAACCAGCGCATGAGGATCCACTGCATATATTTAATAGTACTTTCTTTAATTCTTAATTTCTTGTGATTTCGGTTTACGTGCGCACAGAGAGAAATGAGTTTACTTTGATCTATTGGTCCTTTCTTAAGGTATATGTACCATAATAAAGTAGTTTAAGACAATAATTATTTAAACAAAGTAAGCTTAATGGGAGATATATTAATCATAAAAGGAATATATAAAAAGGAATTTTATTAGTAGCTGGCAGCATAAGTACTCGGTAACGTATTAGTCACATAAAGGGAAGATCGTGAGAATAATACAAAAGTTAATTCGGAGGTATTAGATAGGCATGGCCTGTATTAGTAAGAAAGAAGTAGCCAGTGGAGATCTATAGCTTAAAGGAATATTTCACAAGTTAAAGTTAAAGCAAACCAAGATTATATTAATTACACTAGGCTGTTGCTTTCATTTTTAAGTTTTAGCAACATTTCATGCATGCTGATGCCATATTCCCTTTCACTCTTAATTAAGAATAGTTTCTATAAGATCAATTACAAAAGAAGAGGATCTATTCCTTATAACTAACTTAATTTTATTAATAACTTAAACACCCTTTTTGCTGAGACCTGATCCGGTCTTGAATCTTCACACGGTCAGTTCTCTCCCAGGATCCTTCATAAGATCAAATCAAGTTGTTTGCACGCTCAAAGATGAACGAGATTGATCCAATAGCTCTAGGAAATTGCGACAGACAGACAGACACTTAATTGCAAGATCAATCAAAGAGAACACACAAGATTACGTGGTTTAGTCTTTTGTAGGTCCTACATCCACGGGGTGAAACTATCAGAGCTAGCTTTGTAGATTGGTTCAATGATGGATAACAGTCGACGAAGTAGTGCATAGAGCACAGACCCGGTCCAAGCCATTAAAGCTTGTTGAAACGCTACTGTTTTGCTTGTAAGGTGTTTGGATTCACCTTATACCACACTTTTATAATAAATTTTAAACTTTCAATACATAAATTACATACCAAAAATTGTGATAAAGAGGATGACTGGCTGTGAAATTGATGTCAACTTTTCTTGATATACATAACATTTCATGAAATATGATTCTATGAGATCGAACGTGATGATGAAGAAAATGAAGAACGGTAAGAGAAAATTGTGTTTTACATTTATTCAATTGGTTTTGAGACCCAATTTAAATATCAGAACAAATGAAAATAAATAAATATCATAATTTGCGTTTTGTTTTTCATATTCTTAATTTTCTTTTTTTAAAAAAAAAAAAAAAGATTGGGTAGGGATAGGAAAATTTCAAATTAACTTTTTAGTCTTTTACCTCATAGATTCATTTTCATATTAATTACATGCGCATAATGATCATGATTGTTGCCATATGTGTATGGCATAATAATCTTGATTCTTTTCATCCATCTCATAATGATCTTAATTCTTACTACATATGTATCGAATAATTATACTAGTTCTTTCTTTTTATATGTGCATGTTAAATAATACATTTTAATGTAGAAAAATGCTCATGTGATTATTATCATCCTTCGTGCATAAATAAGAGGTAATGCTATGAGAGGGCTAGTTTGAGCTATATCCCAAATAACGCGGGATATAGCTCAGGTTTAAAGTTTGGGTCCGATGGGGTTGAGGTCGCAGGTTTTAAGTTTGGCCTGCATGATAAAGTCTTGGACATGGCTTAAAAATTTGAAGTCTGTTATGAATAAATTTGGTTAAACACTTTTGTAACTCGAGTTATATATATATATATATATAGTACTTTGACACTAAATTAGATTTATTTTAAGATTAAGTTGAATTAGATTGAATTATATATAATATTATAGTTTATTTGATCTAATATTGAATATGATTACATTAAATTTAATTTAATGAATTAAAATAATTCTTTAAATTGTTTAATTTTTTTTAATTATATTACTAATTATTGAATTTAATAAATAATATACAACAATATTGTAATGAATCAATTGATAATTTTTTTATATTTAGTATTATTTAATAGTTTATATAAATTATTTAATAAATAATTATTGAATTAATTTATTATCGATATTAACATTTATAGTTTATTATGTTGTGTTGTTAATATTTTGTGTATTGAACTATTAGTTGTTTTTTATAATCATATTTAATTTAAGTTTTTTTTTTACTTATATCTTTATTAAAATTTCATTTAAAAAATTGATAAAAAGCTTAATACCGGCCCAAGCCCATCTAAGCTTAGGATGAGTTTTAAAGGACCTAGCTTATAATCAATTATATGGGTTTGGACCTGGGCCTCAGCTTGAGAAAAAAAACTAAATTTCACCGTTTATATCAAAATACTATATCAACTATACAACAAACAAATAATTTTATGATTCGTATACTTTTATTTTAAAAGATTATTACGTAAGTGGTAGTTACATCATTTGATTATAGTTATTTTATCACTTTGATTGTATCATATGATCATATCATCTGCATCAATTTTCTAGATTAATTAATTAACTACAAGTGATTTTTGTCCTTCATAAGTAGAAGATTTTGAGATGGGAAGTATTGGCAGGATAAACTTAGACATCCTGTCGTCAAACACAGGATTTTCTTTTTCCCCCAATTGGAACTCAACCGGAAATCACAGTAAAATAAATTTCCACGTTCACATTAAGAGATTCAGATCTCCATCTTCTAGGTTTGGGAAAAAAAGGGATTATTAGCCAAACATTGAATCCTTGGAATTAAAGAATAAGAAAAAGAACTAAAATCTTATGAAATTTTATTTACATCTTAAAAGAAAATCTTCTATAAGACCGACCATTAAGAGAAAGCCTTAACATGAAATGAGTTGTACTATGCTCTAGTTAATTAATTGATGACAATGTATTATCAGACAAATGTTACCAAAACTTTTTAATTTTTTAATTAATAATAAAACATTACTTCCTTACAAATAATAATAATAATTAATAACACTTGTATACAGTAGAATGTAACAAAAGTTTAAAATATTTCAAAATTTAAAAGAATATACACGAGTACTCAAAATATACCAAAAATATATAGATAAAAAGTAGATACACAAGTACTGGAAATATAATTTCTTCCAAAAATAGTGTGGATATGTGTAATTGATGAACTCCTAATAATAGCGCTCTGACGTGTGTGTTAATCAATGGAAAAAAAGAATAAGTTAGGTGTTCGATAAGAAGAAGAAATTATTTGGTTTGGTTATCCGAAATTGGAGCTTGTAGTCACCATGCGATCGTTTTTAGGGTTAAAATAATGTCAAAATCGTTTGAAGCCTCTCAAATGTCATGGAGGAGAAATTAACTCACACCAGTCATTTCCAACGTTCACGGTTAATTATCCCATTAATAGCGTTATTCCTATCAAATATAAAGGGAGGGGTTCCCCCATCAAAGCTCTCATCATCAAGTGATCAAAAGCTCAATAATTAATTACATCATCGACGAAGGGATACAAAAATAAGCAAAATTTATTATTATCAATAATGGAGCTAAAAGCTTCTTCGTCCCTCGTCGTATTAACAGCTCTTGTTCTCCTGTTCTCATCATCCTCAGTCAGCGTCAATGGCTTCGACATAAAAAAGATCCTCTCTAACCACCCAAATTTGCTGGCCTTCAGCGACCTTCTTTCGCAGACGAAGCTGAATGAAGCCATTAACAAAAGAAAAACCATCACCGTTCTTGCCGTTGATAACAGCTCCATTGGGGGTCTTAACGGCAGGCCCACTGATGAAATCAAAAACATATTGAGTACTCACGTCATTCTTGATTACTATGATATGACTAAGCTAAAGAAGTTACCAAAGACCTCAAGCTGGACCACTATGTTCCAATCAACTGGGAATGCTGATGACAAGCAAGGGTACATAAACTGTACACGTTTACCTGGAGAGCAATTTGTTTTTGGCTCTGCCGTGAAAGATTCACCACCTGTCGCTAAGTTTGTCAAATCCGTCTTCTCTCAGCCGTTTAATGTTTCCGTTTTACAAGTGAGTCAGCCTATTGTGGCCCCAGGTCTTGGTGAGGTGATTCTGCCACCGCCGCCGCCGCCGTACACACCACCACCTGCTATGCCTCCTAAGGCGTCCCGTAAGAAGAGCAATGCATCCGCACCGGCAGCTGAAGGGGATGACGAAGAGTTTGCCCCATCTGATTCACCAATCGAGGCACCCATCGAGGCACCCGCTCCTGAACCTGTTGAGCCACCCGCTAAATCCCCTCCAGAACCCAAGGAAGAGGCTGAATCCCCTGCTGCTCCTTCCAGTGCTTCCCGCCTCTACCTCACTTCAGGTGTCGCTCTTGCAGGTTTCATGGCAATTGCATTCGTCTGACACTGACTATGACTGGATATCAACCATTTTTCACAAAAGAAGCAGGACATGCAAAGTAGAACCCTGTAATACTGTTGCCACTATTTTTATTTTTTCCTACGTAAAAGATTCCTTATATTACAATATTCCTTATATTATTACTTGTGTAATTTGTTACACTATTGGTTTTCTTAGCCTTTGATAACATGAAAATATTACAATAAAAGATGCATATAATTTAAATATATATATATATATATATATATATAGTTCATCTAGTTCAAGATACTAGACATTATTAAAATTCCGAATTAGAACATATATATATATATATATATATATTCCTTCTGGTTATCAATTCCATTTTTGGTTCTTATTTCAAAAGCAGAAATACAATTCCTATCCACGTTCCTATTTAAACTCACTAGCTTTTCTAAGATAGGCCTATCCGATGGCCAATTAATGCAACATCGCGAAATCCAACGTGAGAATTGAGCTTGTTTTGTTATTAGGGGCCCGGGTACTACGGTGATAAAAATTAATTATAATTTTAATAATTTTATTAAAATTATTATTTAAAAATTATATTTATTATATATTATTAATTTTTATTTTATAATTATAATTTTATTTTCATAACAATTATAACTTTTAATATACGACACTTCAATTCTAAATATACTCTTGACGATATCTAATGACCTATCAAACTAAGGAAAAATGACCTTTCAATTCAAGGAGAAAATCGAGTATACATAATTTCATATCAACTTTGATTTACTTTATATATAAAAAAGAGCAGTTAGTTTTGTTTTTTTTTTTTTAAATGAGGACCTCTTAATTTCACCTCATTCTCTCTTAATGAGGCTCAAACTCAATCTTAACTCAACCTTATCACTTGAGTTAAGACTTCGCCTCTAAGTATGAAAGATCAGTTACTAAAGCAACCTAAAATCCGTGGGCGTTGGCTCATAATTAGGGCCAGTCAACGTACAATATCCAAACAGTTTTCATCTGTGTCCGCTGACTCATTTTAGCAGTATCAACACAAAACAACCAACTGCATCTTTGATCAATTAAACTAGCACTATTTGATCAAAAAAAAAAAACTAGCACTCTAGCAGTAAGTATCCACTGGTAGCCAAAATAACTAGGAAACTTCAAGTAATACAAAAGGGCAGTGCTAGTGCAATTGCCAACATACTGATGAATGAGTTGGCATGAGTTGGCTCTTCATTTCAACTTGGCAACTATGTCAGAAATGACTTCGTCCATGTCGAGATCCTTCATGGGCTTGAATGGTCGCTTCATGTCCTGCAAAGTCAAGAAGTGGAAAGAGCCAACTCGTGTGACAACCAGAGGTTTGAAGTTGGTGAAATAACTGACATTTAAATCTTTAAATATTATGGAATGGCCTATGTTGAGTTTCAGATTACACCTAGTATGATTTACTAATAATATTGAAGACACCAAATTTATGCAAATGACAAGTGCTATGCATGGCAAAGGTTAATATGCAAAATCAAAATTAGTGAGGGACAAGAACCCCATAGCAGGGCAGCAAGCAAACAAATAAAACAAAATATAGATAACATCGGTAGAAGTTCTACCAGAAGACTGATAAACTTCTTGCCACCTTCCTCACGTATCTCAAAGCATCCCCTTCTTGGCTGTTAAAAGAAGAAATCAGAAACATCTTAACATTCTTAAAATAATATTTGGATAAAACATCTTAATATAGTACCATGCAAAGAAGAATAAAAGACTTTCCATACGTGTGTTAAAGAGACTTAGTACTCCTTAACTTGCGTTTTCTGAATCACTCAAATAGCCATGTTAAAGAGACTTAGTATGCCCTAAGTTCCGTTTTCTGAATCACTTGAATAGCCTATGTCCTTATTCCCCAATTCACAATCAATTTCAAGTTATTAACAATCATCTAGAGCCTTTCGCTATTCTGCCACAAATCATTGCCAAAATCCTTGAAGGTGCAGTCTGAAACTCTCAGAATAATATTAAGCAAAATCTCAAGGTAAATTGGGTCAGTAGTTTGTAGGCAAATAATAACAGGACTCCTTTTAATTCTATTCCAGTGGACTGGTGTTTATGCTCTGTTCGTACAAGAAGACAGTATTCCTATGATGGTGCAGAATCAGTACATAGGGTAGGTCTTGAAGGTGTACAGATTGAGGTTCTCAAAACTAATATTAGAGAAAACTCCTAAGGTCAAAAGAGTTTCAATATTAGTGAACTCGCTTAATTTCTGGGAAATTGGTAACACTTGAACTCCTTTAATTTCTCATGAGACTTGTTCTCATGAAGTTGTGTCTCTGCTATGGGATAAGATGGTATTCCTTTAATATTAGTGAAAAATCAAATAAGAAGGGCAACAATTACATTTCCTCACGACAAAAAAGCTTCAGAGGGCATAGAAAAAATAAAATGGTGCTGATCCACAAGAGACAATATCATAACATTTAGATCTCTGACCTTGGCTGTGATATCAATACAAGATATAAGAATGCCAACAGAATCCAAACATAAAGCATATTAATGGAATAAGCATCACTCTTTTTTTAAAATCCTAAAAAAAAATAAATAAATATAGAAACATTTAAACAATCTGTTTGTTGAAGCGTGACTAGACCAGAAAATAACTCGATATTTATCTCATGAGAAAAGGAAAAATTAAAGAAAGCACAAAAAATAACTTTCACTTCCTCAGTGGCCCATTTCAAATAAGGTATAAGAACTTATATACCTTTTCAGGATTCAGTAGTACTTTGATCCCTGGAACACCTTTCTCCAGACCATCTTTCACCTGATTAGCCCTTGTCTTGAATGAATTGCATTGTTTGCTAAACTCAACACAAAATTATTTTAGAAAAAATAATCATCGCAGTTAAGAATAACACTTCATGACACAAAAAATAAAACAGAATCCAGAAGACAATTTATAACAACATGACAATCTCTCAAAGGTAGCTACACAGAAAATCTATGATGATTTGATAAATTTTTAACACCAAACATCATTTTTCTACATTGTTAACAACTATAGCCTATAAACAACAATCCTCTCAAGAGCATTACACAGAAAATGTTGAGTCTCATTGTATTGCAGATTAGAAACCCTGAAATCTCGCTGGCAAAATAGTATATAATCTAAAAGAAGGAAAGGTATCTAAGATTTTAGATTCAATTTTCCTCCCATTTCCTCCACTATAGCAACAAAACAGAAGTATAAGACAATTAACAACTAAGAAATCCTGATACGTAACAGACTCAAAAAACCGAAGATACTTAAATCTACATTTTTCTTTCATTTTCTAGGCAACCAAAAAGAAAATTATCACATGAACATTTATTATGCCTTAATTTTTATAACAAAGGAACAAATAACACAAACAAAACCTTTCTTTCTAATCCACTTTCCCGGCAGGCAACCAGACCTAATAATAACAGTAAAATAAAATAAAACAGAAAGTATTACCAGTGCTCAATGACAACAGTTCTTTCCTTGGACTCGTCTCCATCAAATGCGTCTCCCTCAGCTTCCTCTGTCTCCGGCTCAACGATGTCCTCTTCAACTTTCACTTTCTCGGCCTCAATCTCCTCCTCTGCTTTCACATCTTCCTTCTTCTTATTTCCAGTGGCTTTCGCTTTCTTTTTCTTGTGCTTAGTCGGCAACTCGGCCATGGCAGCCGACTCGGCCAAGTTCGAGTTGACTCGCCGAGTCACACTCCGGGTCACCCTCGTCAACTTCGTTTCCGCAACTGGCTTCACAGCAGCCTCTTCAACTCCCTCCGCTTTTCTCTTCCTCGGCGCCATTGAGCAAAAACAAACCAACAAAGCGAGAGCCACCTGATCCTTCTTTTTTTTTTTCTCCTTCTCCCTTTTATTTTAATGTTTCTAGTTTTCGACAACTCGCACGCACGAAACAAGCGTGCGTCGTGATTTTCTCACTTCTCTGATTTGTAAGTAAGTAACCACTTCATATACCCATACCCAACGTTTTGGCTTAGTAGATATTTTTCTTTTAATTTTCCCGCGCTCTATTTTCTATTGGATGATATTTGAACGGACTGTCCGGATCGATTTATGGTTTATTGTTTAAAGGATGAATGTGATCGTGGCCGTCTATTGGTGGCAAAGCAGGAAAATTGCCACATCAGAACAGATATTTCAGCTTGCACTGGGAGTGGGAGCTGTGACTGTCAAGCTGTAGTCAACCTCACAAGTTACAACTCTACTTTGCAGGATCTGCAGTCAAAAATCAAAAGTCTTAAATGTCTGAATTGGGTAGATAATGGCTAGTACTATTTTGAGGGTGATGTTCAGTTACTAATTTACAACTATGTAAAATTACGTGGCTTTACTAAATTGTTATAATTTTTTTCATAATTTTATATGAATTATAAATTACATATCATGTAACTTAAGAAAACCCCTATTTTGATTGAGTATTTTCCGCAAAATGCAAGACTGTCATCTAGTTTATTAAATATCCAGTTCAATTTTATCATATATTATCCAATTCAGCCCCACGTACCAAATTGGGTAATTTTGAGGGGCCTCCCCTGAGCTTTAATGTATTGACCCTTAAATAGAAAGTATGAGAGTATAATTAGATATCTCCCCTACCGTTTGCATTCCATTCGGTATCTTGTCAATATATGAGGCTAAGTTCGGAAAAAGATATTTAAAATTTGAAAAAAAATCAAAAGCGACCTCATGACCAAGTTAACCGCTGCGGCACTTCATTATCCACCGCTGCTAAGAATGCATTCCACAAATCTTCTCTCTCATCTGCCAACCCCAACCTAATTAGCATGTTAAAGTTAGGGCCCTTTGGTTGATTTGATGCCAATGTTTGATTTATTGAAGAAGCTGCTACATGTTTTTAGTGTGATTTGCACTAGTGATGAGTTCAATAAACCATTGCAAATTAGAAATTAGTTGTTTTTATTTTTCATATGATTTTTACGTGACTTTTTAGCTTTGTAATCGTAAAGACAATTCTAAATTTTTATAATAATATTGAAATAAAAAAAAAGATTGAGTATTTTTAAATAAAATTATTTTTTGGGATCGTATTTGTTATTATAATTTAAGATTTAAATGAGTTTAATCACAAATACAATTTAAAAGGGTTTTAAATGTTACCTTATATATATGATTTCACCTTATATATGTGCATGTAACATGATCAGTGTTCACTAGTTGTGAACATCCAAATACTGCAGCTTTGTCTGTAAACTTGTGTTTAATTTAAATTTCATAAAGTTTAGGTCTGTTTTCTCATTTAAATACTATTAAATCATTCAACTCTCATATTTTGCCCATAATATAAGTCAATTTCAATTGCTTATTAGTTTAAAAAAAATCCCCCACAGCCACAATATATTTTAATCAAATATATTTTGCACAGAAACAACTTTATGGAACTCTTGATCATCCTTAAATGCATTATTTGTTTGTGTGTTAATGCATATTCAAATCTCTTGTTTTGACCATAATATAAGTTCAATATCAATTGCTTATTTGTTTAAAAAAAAAAAATCACCCACAACCACAAGTCCTTTGGGTTTTGGCATTTTAGTGTGCTCTATGTTAATCTCACATATCTAATAAATAACAAGATTCATTTTCAGTATATTCAGTAATTAACAGGAACAATTAGAGAGGAAGAATGTAGAACATGCTTAAAAAAATGAAAACTAAGATGGATCTTACTCAACAAAGAAGCATGAGAGAAAAGGCAATGATTAAAGTTAAGAGATAGACAACAATTTTTTTAAGGCACAGGAAATAGCTGCAAAATATCTTAAAACTCGGAGCACTCCAAAAACTAAAGAAGCTCTTCAACTGGTTCTGAAATCAAATTATTTTTTGCACCCGGTATATTTGTGTCTTTGTAACTTCAATTATAAATCTGTATATTTTCTTCTATAATGTTCTGTTATTTTGTAAATCTTAATGGAACTATAAAAAATAAAAAAAAAATTAAAGAATGGAGTGTCTTGTGATAAAAATATCATTTTTATATTTTGAACTACTTGAAACAGGTATGATTTTCTTAATTGAAGTTTAGAAATTGTTAAATTTTTTCAGCAATATACGTATTTTTTCAATTAATGAGTGTGCAATGTTAAATATTTGTTATCAGTCATTGAGTGGAAATACAAATGGCAAGAGGGGTCTTTGTAGTTATGATCGTACTTCCTCATTAAGTGTAAATAAGTCAAACTTCAGGCGAGATCCCTGAAATTTACATGTACCCCCAGTTGTCAGTTGTGTATAACGCTAATTGACAAGTTGACTCAGTTTGAGTTTTTCAACACAAATAATAAAATAGATCGGGTCTAAATCCACCCAAAAGTTCATTGTGACACAGAGAAAACACAAACATATAATTAAAATTGTAATCCTAATTTTAATACTATCATTATTGTACACAGCTAAACAACCTTATACAACCGCCATATTTTATAACGCCCATTTGTTCTTACACTTAATCTTTTAATTTATATGTATAAGAAAAAAAATTTTGAAGTTTGACAATTATCTTAGGTATAAAAAATCAAAAACTGAAAACGCGTTGGTTTTATATAATAAATATCCAAGTCTTTTGATATCAACTTCGAGTACAAAAATGCCCTAAGATATTGAGGGGAAAAATTGAGGAATCTATGCGGAAGCAGCAAGCAATGAGAAATAAGCTGAAAAGCTTCCCCGCTACACCAAGTCGAGCAACCCCAACAGCAGAAAGCTGCTTGCGTTCAGAAAAACCTATTCAGTGCAACGCCCGAAAATCTCTAATTCGGCCGTCTTACATTGTAAAAAGCATACATACGAGAACTAAAGCAGTTGTACGCCATTCATACTGAGGCCGGCTCAAAAGTGATATCATAAAGGGCCAAAAATGATTAAACTGTGGTGTAATTGGAGAATAGGAACAGCAATTTATCAAGGGCTTCAGGGTAAAACTTTCTTCCAAATAAGTAGCAAGGTCTTTTCATTCCATTCCACATGCAAGGCAGGATTGTCACTTTTTTCTGCAGCAGCAAATGAATATAATGATATGTTAGATATTGTCCCTTGAAACAGAAAATTTTTGCAGACGCAAGGAAAGAAGTTTGTACCTGTTCATCACTCGTAATGTGGAAGGTTTCATCAATGGACTGCAATGAACAAGAAATCATCATGTGCAAAAGTGTTGAACGCTAGTAGGAAAATTAAAGAATAAGATATCTGTTACATACTGCAAGACTCTTAAGGAACTCATAGGAAATATCTTTTGCCCTATACGCTTTTGGATGCCACTTTCCTTCAGACCAATCGGCATGCGTAACAGACCAATTTGCAATTCCAGCCGGATCAATCATCTAAATAAAACAAATAGTTAGTAACAAAGAAATGGCAAGACTTATGTAGTTTTCAGTCCAAATAACTGAACAGAGTTTGATGTACCGACATGAAAAAGGGTTGGCAAGTAGTGCTCATCGGCATAGCAGTTGCGCCCTTCCATGTTTGGCTGAAAAAGTAAACAGACTAAAATCAAGATGCTTGTTTTTGAAACCAAATTTACAGCATAATTCCCACCAACAATCACAACATGAAACTTTTGCAGCAAATAGACGATGTATGCTTAATCCAAAACAAGGTAGGCAGTTAATGCAGATTTCACTAGAAGCAGAAGGCTCCAAGTAATTCCATAGAGATAAGTAATGTAATGTAATTTGTTTCTCGTTTATTCTTTCATGTGAGAATAAGCCAGAGAACTGACAACATACACAAACACAAACAGAAGAAGAATCTCAACATTTCAACAATGTATGCTGCCAATACCAGAATACAAAAAGAAATCATGATTACCTTACAGTAATGCTTAAATTTTGTGTAGTAAAGACTGTCTGCCATAATTATCATAGCATGTTGCCGCTTCAAGGTAAACCACTGAGGCACAAAAACAAACAAGACCAATATATAAATATATATATATATATATATATATATATATATATATACCCAAGCATATATAAATCAGACTATACATGATAAATAGTTCATTCATTCACAACTAGATGATCACAATTATACGCTTCACTGGTTAGACCTCTAATGTCTAAATCTAGGTTGCCATTGCATGGTAAAACATAGGATCCTAGGGATCTACTGCAGATTCATCCCTATATACACATTACACGGCCCCAGAGACTTCTTGTTCCAGTGAAGGCAACATGTCCAACAATAGAACTAAATATTAAGTATTACTAAACTTTCAGTTTTTCACCTTGGTGATCAATCATCTATGAACTAGCCTCTGACTCAAAATATATACGTAAATTAAGTTTATAATGCTAGCATAAGTTCTGTGCCTATAGAATGTATGATATTCCAGGGGTCAATTCCGCCCTACCTCCAAATCTTTCGACATTTTCTGCCCCACACCCAATTGTTTTGACTTCTTTCACCACACACCCAAAACCGTCAGTTTGGCTGTTATCTTTAACGTTTAAAGGGTAAAATGGGAAATTCAGTTATAAAAATTAATAATCACAATATATTTCCATTTTTTCCCCTTTATTCTCTCTTCTGCTTTGCTTCTTCTTCTCTTTTTTCCATTTTGCTGTCTCTTCTGCTTCATTTTTTCTTCATTTCTTCTTCTCCCAGAATGCGTCATCATCCTACAATTTTCAGAAATCCCAAATGTCCCTTAAAAAGTATCAAATTTGAAACCCATTTACTAACTAAATAACTTTCCCCATTTTCTTCTTTTCTCTAATCTCTGTTCGTGGCTTACAATTTTTTTTCCACATTGCTTCATTTTTCAGTGCTATTGGTTCGATTGGGGTGAGGGTTGGGGTTTACGCAGTGGAAGTTTTGGGTTTTGGGTTTAGATTGGGGAATGAGGCTGGTTTGTGATGGTGTAAAAAATAAAGAGGTTTTTGGGAGAATTGGTGTGGCCATCCTATCGCTGCTTTGACCAGACAGTGAAGGTCATGGTAGTGGCTTTGTTGACGGAGTGCGGAGGGAGTTCTCCTTACAACCTGCCTAGTGTTTAAGCACATGACTTTGATGTAAAGTTCCAAGAATTTTTGGGAATTGAAAGCGTGCTTTTGTTCTTAGGGTTGGTAGACGAGATTCAAGTTGTGATATGGTTCATACGACTGACCTCTCAAAAAAAAAAAATGTAATTTTTCAGTACTTTTTTCCTTTCAAAAGATAACATTTCAGTAATTTTTTTATGGAGATAATTTTCAATGATTAAAAATTCCAAAAAATGATTTATGCCAGTAGCTAAATTGAAGGGTGACTCGGTCTTTCAGTAATTTAACAAGTTTAAATTCAAATAAGGGTTAAATTAGTTAATGACCCAATAATTGACGGAAACCGTTAAAATGACAGCCAAACTGACAGTTTTGGGTGCACAGGGAAAGAAGTTGAAACAATTGGGTGCGCGGTGGAAAATGTCGAAAGATTTGAGGGCAGGGCAGCATTAATCCATACTCCAGTCAAAATATAGAATATATATGTACCTATCTAAGAATAAGATTGTGTAAGATAATTCTCAGAAGACACTAAAAAACCGCTACATTTTATTACTTTAGAAGGGATAAGCATATAATGAATTCTCCACCATTCAACGGAAAAATTCAGACCCAGCTTCCCTTGCCATGAAAAGAACAAGGGAAATTGAGGAAAAAGAACTGCATACATTCACGATATAAAGGTCAAAGATGAAAACATGAGGAGTTTACCCCCCTATGAAGCATGATATGTCATTCATATGGAAGAGAGTTTGGAACTAGCAAATGGATGATATTATATAAACAGAATGAATTTGTCCGGCAACCACAACAGACACCTATTAAAATCAAATCAATGATGTACTGCATGTATTCAAAACCATGAGAAATCTCAGTACCAAATATATGAACGCAACCTTTAAAATGAAATAATTTCGTTCCAAGTTTTACATCTATGAGTAAATAAACTTAAAATTATGTACCTGTGAACCTTTCCGAAAATCTTTCTTTTCAACTTCAGGCAACATATGCTCTGAATACCTGCCACTTCCATGTGGGCCAGGATCCTCAAAACTGGAAGGAGGAGGAAGGAAAGAATCAATTAAGAAGTAAAAAGCTATGGAAGTAACTTCTTCACATATTGTATAGATAAGGCTTTCATACTATGTATTTAGCTTATTTAGCTAGCAGGAATAATGTCTGAAGTGCATCAGTTTGTTAAAGAGAAAGAAAAAAGGTACCCTTCACTACGGAACGCTGCTTACCAATCAACATAGCTGACATTTGTGTACATCAGATAGTTATACACATAGTCAAAGTTATGCAGTGGAATACAACTGCAAAAGCAATTGAAAAGAATTAAACAAATGTAACCATGTGACAAGAGGCGCAGATTCACATCCAAGTGGAAGCAAGAATATCTCTAACTCAATCACCTATCAGAGAGCAGGACAAATTGCTGGTTATCAGGGTCTAGAAGTGCATGTGCCAAAAGCCTCTTTTCTGCATCAAGCATAGAAATTCTACCCCAAGCCACCTGAAAGGAATTTGCACTTGGCATCAACTATCAAATCTCATTTTACAAGGAAACATAAACACTAGGCAGTGAGCAGAGATGTTCAGAATTCTTGGCATGTTTAAAATTTATCATACAACAATCAACACTGATCCGTTAGACCCTTTCATGCATTCTCCTTCAGAATTCATAATCAGCCCACGATTAAATTAGACTGTCAGTAGATACCAGACAGTGATATTCAAGCTCTCCAAGGATTGACAATTCCAGTAGGTGAATTCATATGTGCATATATATATGTTGGAAAAGATATTCCCCCATTGTAAGTGTGCACGAACATGCACTACTTCATCATATGTTATTATCATTTCTATTGTCATTACAGATCTATATACATAAGGCTTATTACTAGAAAACTAGAAAGAAATGAACATAACTTTAAACTGAAGAACAGCTATATGTTACTTCACATACCTTCTCACTGCGAATATCTCGGCCAACAAAATAATGGCTCACATGCATAGGTTTTTCACTAGATGCATGTACATAAACAGAAAATCTGTCCTCATGACCCTGTATGAAGAATGTAAGCCATATCATTTTGTGTACAAGATAAACAATGCTAGAGAACAGTGCTTTTATCAAAATTGGGAAGGAAAAGAAATTGACATTATATCCTGTGAGTAAAAAGTCACAAGTACTGACAAGAGATCTAAACTATAACTAAACCTTTTGCAAAAATATCCATGATTTAATCAATTTCCACACGCACTAGCAATATACAAATCAGTCCCACTTAAGGCACAAAATTGACAACATTTCAATCAAATATCCCATTACATCTTCACAAGCATTTTATTATAACAGACTAGGCAGTAGTTGTTTGTAATGTCGAAAAAAGGGAGCACGAGAGGGGAGGGGTCTGTATAATGAAGAAAGTGACTTTTAACGTAATTGAAAAGATTCATATATAAACTAATCATCAGATAATCCTATATCAATTCCTAAATGTTTTAACCCAAGTTCTGTAAGCCTCATATTCTTGTAAATCCATCCAATTCATCAAACTCTCTCCAACATCCAACAAAGAATCCTAAGCTTATCACGAAAGAAATAAGAAGCTAATAACCATCATCACTTCATAAACTCAAAACCTTTACACTCCTCCATGACTTTGAGGGAAATTTGGATAAAAATGAAGACCTAAAATCAGCTATTTATCTATCTTCAAAATCAAACCAATAGCATGAACACAAATTCTAGAGGCATCAAAAAGTAACAATAATCAGAATTACTGATCTGTACTTGCTGATATCAAGAAAAATCTTGCTACCCACACGTCAAGATGGCAGGAGCTGAACATAGAAATTTGAACTCAAGGAAAATAAGATCAAATATTTTCTAATTATCTATATATCCCTGCAAAATCTAGATGTAGACTCAATGACATATCTAGCTGGAACAGAAAGCAACCAACAAAAATCATAAGTTCATATAAAGATATAAGGAATGTCAAAGAAAGACACTAAAAGAAAACAATAAAAATGAACTTAAGCACTTACATGAAAGAACTTTTCCCACAAGTTCTCAAAAGGTAAATTCCCAGGAGTCAAAAACATGAAAGCTATTTTTGGGTTCTTTGAGTGAACAGATGGTTTCTTCAAAATTTCCTTAAATACAACCTGAGCTATATTCTCTTCATCAGTTAGTTCCCTTGTAGGAGTAGCTGGCAGCTGTTCAAACATTGTACAGCCCCTACCAGAGAAGAAATAGCACGAAGCTAAGCTTCCTGATCCTGATGGGTAAACATAGACTCCGGTTAGAAAAATGATAAAAAAAGTAACGAAGGCAATAATCCATATTGGCCTCTTTAAATGTGCTCGCTGCTGTCTATATCCAGCCATCATTTGAAAATCTCATATGCTGCCAAGCTTCCATGCACGAGCTGTCTTCATTATTGCTCAAGCCATGGTTGCAGTATCACCAACATTCCACTCGAGTTTGAGATAGTAAAAACAACTACCAACACATTCAGAGTCTGAAACATTGAAGATGTAAAAACAAACTGATTACCAGAGTCCAGAGTCACAAATACACAAGCTTTACAAATTTACATCATGCATCCAAATTAACACCATTCATTTCGATTATCGCTATCATTAGTCATAAATCTACATAAATATGAACTAAATACATCTCTAGATTATAATCCAAATGAATGACACTAGTTCTATGGATTTCAAAAATCAAAACTCTACAGTCAATCTGAACTAATACTCTAATCAAATAGCATTTCAATACCAATCGATTGACAAATATACAATCATTAGATCATTATATAATATAAAGAATTCGAAGCTAATATATATATTTTTTATTTTAACAAAATGAATTTAAAGCAGAAATTCCGCTGACGTCACATCAAAAAGAAAAATACAAGTAAAAAACAAGCAAGCTCAAAAATGATAATCATAAATCTTATAAGGCCATGTGCAATCTGGAATTCAGTTTCTAAAATATCAATTGACGGCTGAGATTCGATCAAAAGATTTATAGTACCTGCGTAATCGGAAGCAGCTGATCGGGTAAGCATGTGATTGAGAAATCGAGAAGCGAGGAGTTTCTGTAAAATCTAATTAACGAGGAGAGTGAGAAATTAAAGACGCAATAACGATATAATCAGAGGATTAAGATAATATTAACAGCCAATAATGCTCGATGGAAAGTGGGAAATGCTCAATCTCGTAGAGTGAGTGAGAAGCATATTATAACATTGTGGTTCTGGGAATACGTAATTTATTACCGGGTATCGATAAATTAAGTACTCCTTATCTGTATAATTATAATTATACGCGATAATATACGTGTATCAATTATTACACATTTCATAATTTTCATTTTCCTTCTGTCGTACTCTTCAGATCAATCGTCGTTGTCCTCTTCCTCTCTCAGGCCAATATTACATAATTACCCTTGGTTCTCTGACTGACCCAAATTTGCTCCAAGTGTTAAATTAGGAATGGTTCACCGCATTAAAAAAAAAGAGGAAGTTCACCATCAAAGGAATCGAGTGAAAGTGCATAAATGCCCTTGCGTCAAATTGCTTGTACGTTTTTGTATCTGTTAGGAATTGAGGGTTATATATAAATAAAATCGTTTTCTATTAAAGGCAACTTTACTTTAATAAAATAAAGGTAAAAAAAATAATAATAGATTGTTTAATGTTTGAGAAAATAGACATAAAATTCTTTAATATTTAAATATATATATATATATATATATCCTATTTTTATTAGTAAATTCCATTTATTTTAATAGTAAATTGATTTCTAATTTACAATTTCCATTATATCTCTATAATAAATAAATCAATATATTGATCTAAGACATATAATTGATAATGTATATAATAGAACCAGTAGTTTTTTATTCAAAACTTAATATTGAGTTATAATTATTTTTTGTTCAAAATATGCACTTTAAATTATGAGTATACCCTTCCCAATGATAGGATGATAAAAAATAATGAAAAATAGGTAAAATTAAAATTAAATTTACATTAGAAATAGTATATTCATAATTTAGAGTGAATAATTTGGTCAAAAGGTAATTAGATCTTAATTTTAAGTTTTAAATAAAAAGTTATTAATTTCATTATACACATAACATGTCTTGAGTCAATATATTAATTTATTTATTATAAAAATATAATAGTAATTATAAATTAAAAATAAATTCACCTTTAAAACAAACTAAATTTATTAACAAAAAGAGGATTATATGTCTTCTTAGAAAAAAATATTAAAAGGTTTTATGTCATTTTTTCTAAATATTAGGGGGTTCATAGTCTTTTTCAATAAAGATGTACAAAAAAAATAAAAAAAAAATATTAAATTTTAATATATTAGAGACGATATTTTCTATTTATTAGTTTATTGAAAATATATTTTTTTGTGAAATTCTTACTTTATTAAAATAAAAATATCTTACTAGATAATAATAATTATTATATATACATACACGAATTCTTCTTGATAATTCTTTTTTTTTTATACCGAATTATAATCAAACTATTACCAACACTGCATCAAACCATTCCTCTTTATAATTCCTTCAACTTACCAAAATTCCTCTTTATAATTTCTTAAACTTTCCAAAACGGGGCTGCATCAATGCTGCTCGTAGAATGAATGCTCATGGGCGGGGTCCAAGCTTTGTCCGCAGTTTTTTTTTTTTTTCTAAAGCTTTTCCATGACAATTATTACCTATTTACCTATATATATATACACGCATACATATTCGTACAATGAATTGGATAAATATGCATTGTATCTTCATTCACGTGGACGCGAGAAAATAAATGATGCGAATCTACCACTAAAGAATACTAGTGATGAAACTTGGAGATTGAATGGAGGAAAAATGTGAGTAAATGATATTAGAGTAATATGTTTGTTTACTTTCACTGCTTCACTTGCGTGTCATTTATATCAATATAGATTTTACTTGCAAAAAATCAGTACGTTTCATTTTTATTTTTTTTTCAAGCTAGTATGTAACTATTAGATCTGATATGAATTAAATTACTTATAAATCAATTTAGATACCTGTTATTATACATCACTTGTTAAATTATACTAATTTGTAAATCACTCATTACTTAATTATACTCACAATTATTTTAAACATAATCTCTCTTCAAAACTGGTATTTTTTAGTAATATTTAAATAATTTTATTTGACTATCCATCTATTTGGCTTTGTCAACCCTCCCTTTATAAAAAAAAAAATGATGAATTTTAACTTGTTATATTACAAGAGATCTAACTAATTAAGCTATAATGTTCAAAAAAAAAAGAAAAAAGAAACTCATGAACCTAAGAAATAAGAATTAGTTATTGAAATATTTTAACTAAACATTACAAATAAATAAATATTTGATTTTTGTGTTTGGACTCTAAATCAAGTGATGTGTGTTCACATTTATGGAATGAAAACGAGAGTGATGGAATCAGAATCAAAACTATGTTTACTTGTTAGATTAAGTATGAGAATGGAAATGAAAAGCATTGTTCCCATGTGAAATTCAATAATTAATATTCTCTAATTCCAATGGAGGGGAGGGGACTGTGAATCAAAACCCATTCCCCTCTTATGACGAAAATATTTTCAATAATTTTTTTGTTATTTGAAAATAGTCTTTTTATTATTATCATTATTATTGTTGTTATTTTTCTTATTTACTGTTACTGTTATTAATATATTTATTTATTTATTATTATTAAATAATTTCAAGAATAATAAGTAACAAAATATATTTTAATAAATTATAATAACTTATTCTGATTTCAAGATAAAGTAAGCACATTAATAGAAATGAATCTCATTTATTTTCGATTTCGATTTCGATTAATACAACTCAAATAAATAAAGTATTCTAAATCATATTTTTTATTCCGATTATAGTTCATTCGAATTCTAATTCATTATGATTACTAATTAATAAACATATCATGAATGGTGGAATACTCATTTACACACATGATAATTGAGGATGGGTACTATTTGGTTTGACTTGGTTCATGCCAAAAACTAACTAAACTGAAATCAAATTGTTTATAATTTATGAACTAAATATGAATTAAATTATAAAATCGAACTAAATAATTCAATTCAATTTAATTATATTCTATAATTTGGTTTGGTTTGGTTTTCTTTGATTTTATCTTATATATTCATTGTTCAATAAAAAATGAAATAATAGTAATGTACTATTACTACAACAACAATATTGAGTCTATAAATAAACAAATAATAAATAACACAATAAAATTTAATAATAATAAATTAACACAATATAGTTCAACAATCATTTATAAATCCACAAACAATAAATAACATAATAAAATCTAATAATAGTAAATTAACATATTAAAATCCAACAGTAATCTATAAATCCAAATTCAAACTTCTATTATCAACTAACATTCTCTCAATTATCACTTTATCATTTAACTTTTACATTCACAATACTTTCTTAAAAAATACTAATTCACTATTATTTATCTCGCGAAGTCAAAGTGTGTCATTAATTAGGATATTATTAAATAGACTAAAATAAAGTGTATATTATGATATATATAATACGTATATTAACTAATAAATAAAAGAAAAAAATGATAATTTTTAAACTATTTTTTGAATTTTTTAAATTTTTTATAAATTATTTAATTTACCTTCTAAAGGAATTGAATCGAATTGTCAGAATCTTAGTTTGTTTTATCTTGAACCGCATGCGGCTATCCCTATATGATAATGCAAAACAAAAATCGGCCGACGTGGTGGAAAATCAACCAGTAGCAAGATAGCAAGGAGGGGCCAGCTGTGATTTCATCCGACGTGGCATCACCCAATTTCCAACAATTTTTCTTCTTCATTACAAATCTTGCTTCAAAGTTCAAACTCCACGCCTCCACCTCCGCTCCATGGCTGCTGCTGCTGCTTTTTCTCTTACACTCTCATCCCCTGTTTCTAAACCCCACAGATTCTGCACAAGTTATTATTCAAAACCCACTTCACTTCCTTGCAAAAGAAGTCCTCGCAAAGCGCTGAAAATCGTCAGGGCTGTTTCCATCACCAGCCAAGAAATGCGAACCGGTCCCGACGATTTGGTTGCTTCTATCCTCTCCAAGGTTTTATTTACTTTCAGCTAGCTGTATAACGTGGATTGTGTTTTAGGCACAATTTACTTTTTACTTTTTATTTTTAGTGATATGTTTTTCTTGTAATCAGGTGAACCAAACGGATGGAGGAGTTTCACTAACCAAAGAAGAACACAAAGAGGTCGCTGAAGTTGCTCAAGAGCTGCAAAAATGTTGCGTAGAAGCTCCAGTAAAATGCCCTCTAATCTTTGGTGGTACTACAAGATAACACTTTTACCCCTTTGTATTATTAATTGACGTGTCTTCCATCATTACTGTGTTCATTTTGTAATAACACAATGTGAAATTCACTGTTGATACTGCATGTCATATCAATTGAAATGCAAACTATTATCATCTGTGTAGCATCACATTGCTGGAGAAGGTAATATTAATTAAACGATATCTATAACGGAGCTAGAATATGTCTAAACCTGTATGTGGATTATAACTTGTAATGTGGGTTGTTTTGGATTTGCTTATCTCAGTATTTGTATTAGAATGTTTCAAAAGATTTTAAGTTCCGTGATATTTTACTTAATTTTAGAGCTCAATGCAAGGCAAATTAGATTACTTGATCTCTATTTTCCTGGCCATTATTCATTTGTGCTTCATAGAATCAATGTGAAATTCTGAGTTGATATATGCTTTCTACTGTTAGAGGCATTAAATTAGAAGCTGTCTTCTGAAATTTTGTGCCAAAATATGGGATGAGAATACAATCTTCTTTCCCTAGATTTAGTTCCTAATAACCTTGCATCATAGGATGAGCAAACCTTATGTGGCAACGCGGGGGGTCTATGTTTCCTTCTTAATTGCCATCAGTAAATTGCAATAGTTTATAATAGAAAGGGCGCAATCACGCATATTATCATGGCATCCTCCATTCTTGTTCTAGTAGAAGTGTCGAAATGCATCTCTGGTCTTGCTAGGATTGAAAATATTTTTGGTAATAAACTTTTAATGTATTTCAGAGTGGGATGTCGTGTACTGTTCAGTGCCAACTTCACCCGGGGGTGGCTACCGAAGTGCATTAGGCCGACTTTTCTTCAGAACAAAGGAGATGATTCAGACTGTTGAAGCTCCTGACACTGTTAGAAACAAGGTTGTCTTCTCTGTTATGGGTTTCCTTGACGGAGAGGTCTCTTTGAAAGGTAGATTTCTTTCCATTTTCTTTTGCTCCCTTATCGTAGAGAGAGAAACAGGTCTGGTGAATTATAAAACGTATTTGTCGTTGTGTGTACACTTACATGTACAGGAAAGCTTAACGCTCTGGATGAGAAATGGATTCAAGTTGCATTTGAACCACCTGAACTGAAAGTTGGAGGATTGGAGTTCCGATATGGCGGCCAAAGTGAGGTTAAGCTGCAGATTACATACATAGATAAAAAGATCAGGCTGGGGTTAGGATCAAGAGGTTCACTATTTGTTTTCAAGAGACGCACACAAACAGCGTAAACGGACAGAGTTAAATTTTGTGCTTGTGTTTTGTAAATCCTAAATGCTTCTTTGTAATGCAAGGCTATGCCTGTGAATAGAAAACTTAGGCGGAAACTGATGCCTGGGGCCAAACTGAATCTATCATACACTGAAATCACAACTCAGCTGTTGTATGGTAGAAACATGCAATTCCGAATTAATGCTTATTCTGAATCAAGCAGCAGAAAAGCCATTAATCAAGTGCTGTTGTATTTGTGCTTATACATTAACTTCGACAGTAATAGCTGATTCTCAAACAAATAGCGGAAGTGGATGCAGGAGTTTTACTTGAAAACACAATTGAAATGAGAAGTTTAAGCATACAAAATAACACGTGTATAGAAAGGCTAGGGATTTGGAATGGAATACAGACAGAAATGGAATACAAAAGGTCCAGTGATCCATTGAGGGGGGAAAAAAAAGTAGCGTCCAGGTCCAGAGCGGGGGAAGCGCAACTTAACTCTGGGCCAACTTTAGGAAGGTCGTAATGGTCGGTCAAACTTATCTCCGGATCACGGTGTGATTTGGAATCACTTTTAGCAAGCCTTTGGCGTTCAGTTTGCTCCCAACGCTCCAGATACCGTCTCTCAGCTAGCGTCAAATAATCACCCGCCGCCTGTGTTGCCGTTGAACTTGAAGCCAATCTATTTCCACCCCACTCTGTTCACTACTAAAAGATCATGACAATATCACTCTATCTCTATTCACGTGCTGGTGCTTATGCGAAGAATTCACTTCCATCTCGAGGAGCAGGTTCTTTCATCTCTTACAATTACAAAGCATTAGTATTTAATAATCATATTCATAAGTCATAAATTCACCCAACTCGTAATCTTCTTTTCTTTCACCATTTTGAAACGTAAAACGTTATAGAATTTTTTCAGGCAAACGTTGTAAATACATGGGCCAATCAGTGGTAAACCAACGAATCTTGTCTTGTTTATTCATTTCATTCTCTCAGACTTGACTAAGTCCCACTAAATTTAAATTGAATGTTGCTTTGATTTTGAAATTTGAGCAGAGAGCATTGCCCATTCGTGTTATAACAGTTGGCAAAAAGAGGTCTCTGGGTGTACAATTAGTTGTAGATGATTACATTGGAAAGCTTAAATATTACTGCAAAGTTGAGGATGTTCAACTTCGATCCAATCCCAAAAATGCTGGGTATTAATTACTGTTCCTTTCTCTGCTTTTCTCTGCATTGGAATTTTCTTTTTCTTACATATATCATGAGTTTATTACCTGTTTTTGTTCAATCCTTTGTAGTGATGTGAAGGCTCAGATTAAGGATGAAGACATGGCGGTGATGAACATTATCAGCTCTGATGATTGGGTATGGGTATAGCCTCAAACTCCTTCCTCACTGCTTCATTACAATGTCAATTTAGCTTTATGGGAGTTGGTTTTATTTATGTTGGTTAACAAATGTAATTGTAGGTTGTCATGCTGGATGAGAATGGATTGGACATTGGATCTGGGCAGATGGCTGAGTTGATGGGGGATGTGGGGAGCACAGTGAGAACTGCTTCCCAATAACATGCTCTTCAATCTTCCCAATAGATTCACCATTACACCATATAGTATAATAATATATTTGTTCAATTAATTTTAACACCATATGGTATAATAGTGAATCCGCATTTTCGACACACACACACACACATATATATATATATATATATATATATATATATACTATATATATATATATATATATATATATATGTGTGTGTGTGTGTGTGTGTGAGAGTAGTTTCCACATCTAGAAACCTAGATTGTAGTAATAATTCAGAAGAGTGATTGTGGTCATTAGATTCGATGATCACTTTTTATTTTATTTATAATAATTCATTCCTCACATATAAGCCCATCTTGTAGACTTTTATAATTTTTAAAAGTTGAAAAAATATAAGGGTAAAATTATGTACCTTTAGAAAGAGAAAAGTAAATATTTATTTTTTATGGAGGCCACCTATGCAAGCCCTAGTTGCCATTTTTTATTCAATTTGATTTTGAAATTTTCATGTTGTATTAATTTTTAATTTTATACTAGTTAGTTTCCTTCTTACTAAGTTTTGGTCACTGAAAATGGAATTGTTGGTGCATAACTTGGACTCTCCATTGTGCATTTGACTTTTACGAGAAGTGAGTGCATAATTTTATGGCTTTCACCGTAGGTGCTTTATCAGCCACTGCTTCCATTGTGTATTAGGCTTATACTGGAAATCAAAATGCAAATTGGTTCCTATTTGTTAGTAATTTGATCACTTTTGTAGTGATTAAAATTCAGCAGGAAAGAAACCAATTATTATAAAATTAAAAATTAATACAACATGAAAACTTTAAAATTAAATAAAAAAATGGCAATCAGTCTTGAATAGGTGGCCTCCAAAAAAAAACATGTTTACTTTTCTCTATCTAAAGGTACACAACTTTACCATTTCATTTTTTTCAGCTTTTTAAAATTATAAAAGTTTGAAAAGTGGGTTTATATATCGGGAATGAATTATTATAAACAAAGTAAAAAGTGGTCTGCCACAATCTCTCTCCTAATTATTAAATGTGAAAAGTATTCTCTCTCTATAAATATTTTAATTCAGAATTTTAAAGTATAAGAAAATCTACGAAAATTCGTAAATCGTATAGTTTATACACTTTAAGTTTTAAATTTATTAAACCATATGTTTTAATAATTTTATCAGATTTTCTCAGATTTTAAAATCTCGGACTAGATCAGAACTATATATAGATATGAATTGATTTTTTTTTTATCTGAAATGTGAGTGAAGCTTGCTTGTTGACAAGATGCTGTAAATGCTTAATATGATGTGGGTCAACTAGTAGCAAGCTAGATTATTCCTATGAGGTGCATCTTTGTAGGATATGATGATTGTTTTGTTAATCCCCCAGAGCCATAGTTGACAACAGACACCAAATTTTAGAATGGGAACACAAAATGTTTGCTTTTATCTTCTTTATGCTTGAGCTACTGATCTGAATTAGGAGTGATATGTTGAACCAGGTCCATATACAGAAAATTTTTGCTTTCCAACCTGTTACCTTACTTTGTTATTTGAACATGAGGTAAATTGGGTAATGGCTGTTCATCTTTGTCAAGGGAGCTTCAAGGATATCATTTTGCATTGGTGGACCTTATGGCCATGGACCAAAAATGAGAGAACGCGCTAACATATCAATCAAGCTGTCTTCAATGGTCTTAAATCATCAAATTGCATTACTTGTACTTGTGGAACAACTTTATAGGTGAGAGAATGTAATCTGCAATCACCATACTGGATTCCAGTCTCTTATTGTCTATTGCAACAGTAAAAGCCTTGGATTGTCAAGCATGCATGCACAATATTGTAGCTTAAGAGTGCAAGTTAGTATTGGTACATGCAAAAGTTTCAGAGGCTTCATCCTATTGATTTTCAATTCTAATATCTGCTCCTTAGCGAAACTAGGTCAGGTTGGAGTGATTAGAATCTTGAAGATCAATGAGTTAGCTCCTCTGCTCAATTCAGCTGGGTTCAGCTGGGTATGTTGATTGTGTTAAAGTATTTGCTGCTGTGTGTGTTAGAATGCCTCACAGAAGCTTCTCCTTTGGGGTCGTGGTATTTGACTACACTACAATGCTTATTTTCTGTTGGAATATATTATAATGGATACTTTGCTGCTTAAATTTCAGGTCGTGGACAATTCTGAAGGGTCAAAATTACCATCATTAGGTATCCTCACAACATGAGTTCTTACATTATTTCCTCTCTTTCCCAGTCGGCAATCCAGGACTACTTTATTTATTCTTTTGGAGTATGGCATTAGCTTTCTTCTAGCTAAAACGTTCCTTTCAGGATGCCAGTTTGGCTGTCTGCTTGAGTAGTCAAATGGAAGAGCGTTTCTTATTCATGATGGTTAGTTGAAGCAGCCCGAATATTAAAGGTTTGTACCAAATGGACTTGCTCCCAAACGAGCATTTGTCAACTAACCCAATTTGTTTCAATGGAGATCTTGTTCAAGATGGAAATGACACGATATGTTTAGCATCCAGTGATTATTTCTTCTTGTAGTATTGCTTCAGTGTACTATATAATTGTTGACACAAATAACAAATCACTGAATCAGTGTACTATATGTACGTCGTCTCTGTGTGACTCGTTATGATGACATTAGTGTTGAAATTTTCGGTCATAAGAAACCCACGATGAGGGGAAATCACGCGTGCCGATAAACCCTATAATATGATGGTTTCCGTTTATGTTTATCATCGAGTATTGACATGACAAGCAAAAACTCCCACAGTATGTTGTATTCTTCACATTAATAGATAAATTTATACCAATTTTGTTTTACTAAAGAAAAAGTACAAATTATTATTTACCGTTTAAGTTGGTTGATTGTTAAACTTAAAGCACAATACGTGAAATTTATCGTGCTCTACATATAACACAGCTCTTGAGCCTTATCACGTATGAGGTCTAAATTTGAACAGATTTCCGTTGAACCAGCTGATAGGCTGGGAAACCACCACGTCATAAACAAACTTTCAAATCCACGTGTCAACTTCCCAACTGCTTAAAAATTGTCTTGTAGAAAATCCAAGAGCTACGGTGCCCATGGCCATCCCACGTAACTCGCTCACTTCAATCTCAGCACAAATCGAGCCCCGTTTTCGGTTCAGAATCATGAACATTATTTCTTCAAAAAATGGGAACCCAAATCAAAACATGCAACGGAAAATGATCCGTCACTGTCAGGTTATTCCTGGAGCAGACTCCAGTGAAATGAACCACATTGTAGAAGAAACATTTGGAAGATACACATCCAAGGCATTGAAGAGGAACGGTAAAGGAGTTGCCATTGTTTGGTTTAGAAATGATTTGAGAGTTTTGGATAATGAAGCTTTGCTCAAGGCTTGGGATTCTTCTGAAATGGTCTTGCCTGTTTACTGTGTTGATCCTCGCCATTTTCAGACAACTTACCATTTTGGTTTTCCTAAAACTGGAGGTATCACATTATTAATTATATTCTTTGATTTTATTTAGCTGCATATAGATTTCATTAATCATTATGATTTTGTCATGGTTTTCATTAAAATCCATTTTGTTCTGATTATAACTGCTAAGAGATCCCCTTCGAAGCGATATAAAACCATGCGCACCTCCGCACTTGGAAATATGAGTCGTCGTGACTGTGTAGAAGCTATACTAAATATCATTCTAACATATGTTCTTAAAATTCAAGAAAGAGGACTCTTATAAAAGAGGAGCATAACAAACCTATATTTATACTAGTTGTAATTGATCCTAATTCTAATAAATGTATGATTCCTTATAAGAAAAGGAATATGACTTACTGAGAAAATCCTAAGTAAACTAAAAAATTAAAATTAAACTTGTACTCTTAACTCTGCTTGTCCTACATCAATCTCATCCCCTTACAAGTGTTTGTCCTCGAGTTGAATCAAATATATGGCAATAGTGCAGGTCCATGATACTTGCCTTGGAAACATTGAAAGCCTTGGAATTATCATTACTTTTTTGCAGGCTGCAAAAGGCTTCAATCTTCTGCTTGAGCTTGTTGTATTCTCCAATAAGAAATCTCTCCTTCCGTTAACGAACCATCACTTAAAACCCTATAGTAAAGGACTTGAAGCTCCTTGCTTCTCTGTGTCTATCTTGTACCTTAATAGTAGATTCTTCTAACTTCTTATTGACTTTTTAATGAAAATTGTTAACTTTGTTTACCATATGATCAGTAATGATGCTCATTCCAGGTAGTTTAAGCAAAGGAAACAAATTTAAGGTATATAAAGGTAGTCGGATGTAGACAATCTCAAAAAGTGACATCCCACTTGATCAATTGGGCACATTATTATAATCAAACTCTGCTTGAAGTAGAACATAATTTCATTGGCTAGGATTTTCGTGAATCAAGCTTCATAGAATATTGCCTAAGGTGCGGTTTACAACTTTAATTTGTCCATTTGTCTACGGATGACAAGTGCTATTATATTGCAAGGATGTATTTAGTTTCCTCCATAAGATATTTTAGCTTAGAAGTTTACTATCTTGATCAAAGACAATAGTCTTAAGTAATCAATGCTAGCGAACAATCTCTTGCAAGAACAGTTAGGCAATGCTCCGTGCATCAAAAGTCTTCCTGCATGCAATAAAAATGTGCAATTTGAGAAAATCGATTATCTAACACGAAGATAGAATCCATTCCTCGTTGAGTTCAAGGAGGTCGTAATATGAAATCCATAGACAAATTTTCCCAAGGAGCCTCAGGAATGGGAGAGGGGCGTACAAACCGATATTCTGTGCTGGACCTTTAGCCATCTGGCACATGTAACAACGTTTGATGAACTTCTTAACATCTCTTTAAGGTGTGGCCAATAGTATCATGCATCAATTAATGCAATGCTTTTATCTTGGCCCATATGTCCTCCTAATCCTCTGCTATGTAATTCACATATTATATACTCCCTTGGGATCCATTGTATATTTTATATTTGCTTAAAGCTCATGAAATGCAATTCTTCCATTCCTCTTTGAAATCTCTATCGTTCGCATAGAGATCCTTTATCTAAAGCCAATAATTTCACTCCTCATCAAGCTAAGGAAAATTGCTCAGTGGCTTAAAGCATCAACTACTTTGTTCACTTACAGTTACTTATGCTTGTGAGAAAATGCAATCCTTTGAATGTAGGAAATCCATCTAGGATACATTCAATTTGGCTTTGAAGAATTGTTGAGGAACTTGAGATCTTCATGATACTATTCCAAACGGATTTCTACTAAATTAAATATGGTTCCCATAGTTTTAAAGTACGAATAACAGCATATAACTCTTGCTCATAAGTAAACGACTTTTGTCTGGCTTCACTAACGTTCTCAGTAAAGAATGCCAAAGGTTATCCTTCGTGAGATATAACAACTCCAATTCCTATCCTGAAGCATCACAGTCAATTTCAAGTAACTTATTAAAACATAGGAGTACAAGTACTAGTGTAGCATTTAACCTTGCTCTCAATGTTACATAGCTCTAATTTGCCTTGTTTGTTCAAACCAATTGCTTTTGCTTTAGACAATCAATGAGAGAAGCAGCAATGATACTGAAGTCTTTGACAAAACACCTATAAAATGTAGGAATTCCATGAAAACTTCGTACTTCTCCGACACTTGTAAGTGTTGGCCACTCTTGTATGGGCTTCACTTTCTCTTCGTTTACTTTGATGCCTTCAGCACTCATAACATAGCCTAAGAATATTAGGCTGTTAGTCAAAAAGCTGTACTTTTTCATTAGTTGACAAAGAGGTTACACTCCCACAAAACTGTGAAGACTTCTCGCAAATGTTGCGAATGTTTTTCTTTGTTGTAGCTATAAATTAAAATATCATTTAAGTAAACCTTCATGAGTCTTGAAAGGCATGGCTAATTTACCTTTCATCTTAAACCTCATGAAGGTACTTGCTGCGCTAGGTAGTCCAAAAGGCATGATTCTTAAAAACTGTCTTTCATTCATCACCAAGGTGGATACGAATCTAATGATACCCACTCCTCAAATCTATCTTTGAGAACTTTGATTCTCTCAATCTATCTAGCATATCATCTATTTGAGGAATTGATAATCGAATTTCACCATGATTTTATCATCAAATCAATGTTCTCCTATTGGTTTGGGTTTGTAATTTTTATTTATTTATTTATTATTTTTTTAACCGAATGGAAGTGATGGAGTTAATGGATGATGAAGTTTTTGTGTATAGAGAGTGGTTGGCAGCAGTTAGGAAAGCTTTGTATGGTGCAGAGAAAAGCTTTGATACCACTAGACACAGTGCGAAAGCGATACTAGATGTCATTTTATCTTTTTTCATGTATTTGAGATGTACGCTAAAACGACATTCCGTAATGTGTCAATTGTTGATCATAATTTGGTTAGAATGCAGACAATGGCACCTGAGAATTTACCTTATTTTATTTGATCGCTCATTTGAGATGATATTAAGGCTCTATTTGGTATTTGTATTTTGATGTTGTAACTTAAAGACCAAAATCGTTTTGTTGTGAAATGATAGTTGATAATATTTGGTGAATAACTTTTAAAATAATAATTTTGCCGTAATAGTAAACATTATTATGTTTATCATATAAATATGAGGATAAAATCACCTTAATTTCCAATTTACAACTGCAAGTCTTTACCAAATAGTTAGCAGTTTGTAATTCACAGCTGCTAGAAAACAGCACTATGGAAGGGTAACAAATCTGACAGTTAATGCTGTTCTGCAAGCACCCATTAACTTGTTTTTTATTTTTCTAGCACTCAGGGCACAGTTTCTCATAGAGTGTTTGGCTGACCTGAGAAAGAATTTGATGAATCGAGGCCTAAACCTGCTCATTCAACATGGGAAGCCTGAGGAAATTATCCCTTCTCTTGCAAAATCTTTTGGAGCTCATGCAGTTGAGTAATTTCTGCTACAATGTGTCTTGTCAATTGAAGGTTTAATTACTATGATCTTTTAAGCTAGTTAATGATAGAACCCTTGACTAAATTTAGATGACATCCCATTCAATTGAAGGTATATGCCCAAAAGGAGACTTGCAGTGAGGAGCTGAAAGTGGAAAGATTGGTCGGAAAAAATCTGCAGCAAGTTGTGTTATCATCTCAATCTAATGACAAATCCACTAACCACCCTCAGTTACAATTGATTTGGGGTACTACAATGTATCATGTAGATGACATCCCATTCGACCACACTAGTCTTCCTGATGTCTACACTCAGTTTCGCAAGGCAAGTTTTGTGGTTACTGATATCATGTGCATGGCCAAAGAGGAAAATGCATTTTTTGTTGATGAAACCCTAATTTGCAGTCTGTCGAAGCTAAGTGCACAGTCCGAGGCTGCATTAGAATTCCATCAACTTTTGGACCTCCGCCTAGTGTTGGCGATTGGGGTTCCGTTCCTTTGATTGATCAGCTTGGACTTCATTCACCGAAGGCAAGTTTACATGGAACCCAAATTCTAATTCATGATGCTCTCGGAAGAATCAAGAATGTTTTAGTCGATACTTACTTTGCTGTTGATACAGGTTACTAAGGGAATGCAGTTCATAGGGGGTGAAAGTGCAGCACTGGGCAGAGTAAATGAGTATTTCTGGAAGAAGGCAAGAGATAGCCACTCTAGTTTTGCATCTTTAAAATTTTAACAAAATGACAGTTAGCTACTCTTTTGCAAACCAAATTTAAAATTCAGTTATTATATGTCTTTTGTGAAGTTGTGTTGGAAATGTTAAAACAGAGAGAATATATGATATTGAGCAAATATTGATGCATGTGCACCACTGATATCACATAAATTTGCAGGACCTTCTAAAGGTATATAAAGAGACGAGGAATGAGATGTTAGGACTGGACTACTCAACAAAATTCTCTCCATGGCTTGCTTCAGGAAGTGTTTCTCCCCGTTACATATATGAAGAGGTGGAAGAATGTGGTCATTGTATTCTATCACTATTTGTGTGCACTCACATGTTACATAGTGAAAATCAGACTGATTTTGGATAGGAATTTTTATATTTTCTTTAGGTAAAGAGTTATGAAAGGGAAAGAGTGGCAAATGATTCCACATACTGGTATCTTCTTGCATCTTTCTTTAGACATTAAATAATTCTTGATGTTTAAAATTTAACTATCGGAGTTTAAATAAGTGAAGTTAATATTATTGGAATTTATTCAGATTTTAGTTATTAAATCATTGGAAGGAAATCTTGCTTTGTCAAACTTGCCGTACAATTTTAGGCTGGCAGTGGTTTGGACTTCTATTAATTACTAATTTCCTTAACCGAATGTTATTTGTTTTTCTCTTTTCAGGGTTTTGTTTGAATTGATTTGGAGAGATTACTTCAGATTCATCTCACTCAAATATGGAAATTCCATTTTTCATTTAGGTAAAATTAAAACTAGTTTCTGCCTTTCTAGATTTAGTGGATAAACTTCTAGGATGAGCATCTTTATTATCTGATTCAAGAAATGCAAGTGAACCAGTTCGCATGTCAGTATATATTTCAGTATATTGTAAACTTGTATTCAATGTACATTCCTCTGTACATGTTTCGGTTCTGCAATTTCTATTCTAGGTGGCCCCAGAAAATTAGAGTACAAATGGAGTCAAGACCAGAAATTATTTGAATCCTGGAGAGATGGCTGCACAGGGTATGTTGTTTATTGTGGACAACACTATATACTGTTATCTTCTCTTTTATATTTTATAATTCGGTATCTTTTTTAAAATGGTATCTAGCAATTCTATGAATTAAAGTCTCAGCCTTTCTAAAATCAAAGCAATGCTTATTTGATTTGATTCTCACCTCTCAGATAAGCTTTTGGTAAATTTGTAGTTACCCTCTCATAGATGCCAATATGAAGGAACTGTCAACAACTGGGTTCATGTCAAACAGAGGACGGCAGGTAAAATCTTTTTCAAGTCATATTTTGACACTAGTTCTATTTTTCTTTTAAGAGAACATTGTGCTAAAATGTGAAAGCTCAATTGCATTGTTAAGACACATCTCCTGTGCGAATCCTGATCCAGTCGATGCATTTTACCTGTATGTTTCTGCAGATTGTATGTTCCTTTCTTGTACGAGATATGGGCATTGACTGGCGTATGGGAGCTGAATGGTTTGAGACTTGTCTTTTGGATTATGATGCTTGTTCCAATTATGGAAATTGGACCTATGGGGCAGGTGATTGAATTTTCAAAATTTTTCATCGGAACCTTTATAGCAATGAACCGATTTTAATTTCTGAAGTTTCACTACTTTGTAACTCAATTGAAACTGAATGAGGGACTTAACTTTTAATTATCTTTTCTTTTGAAGGAGTTGGCAATGATCCTAGAGAAGATCGTTATTTTAGCATCCCCAAGCAAGTAAGTGCATTTAATTATTTTTCAAAAAGTGAAAATTTATGGTTAATCTACTTTATGGTTTAGAATATGTGGAGATTTTAAGGTTCGTCTACTTTGTTTAAAGATTTTCATTATTGGTCTGGTCACAAGTTTTTCTTTACAGTTTTTAAAATTTTGCATCACATTTATTTCTCTGAAAGGTTGCATCACGCATATCTAGTTACATGTGTATTTTTAAAATAACAAGAACATGTACCCAATAACTAAAAGTTTGATTAGAATTCTAAACAGAAACTTCCTAAAAAATTCAGGCACAAAATTATGACCCAGAAGGAGAGTACGTTGCATATTGGTTACCACAACTAAAAGGACTTCCAAAAGAGAGGAGAAACTTTCCTGGAAGATCGTACATTGAGCAAATTGTGCCTCTCAAACACGGCAACATTAATCACAACAGAAATCAGAATGGTGGCTTCACCAGGACTGGGAGACGAGACAATTTCAGAGGGAAACATGCTCAAGTTAGCAGATAAAATGCATTCATATTATGTAACTTCAAGCACTTTAACAAATACACAGCTTTGAATAGACTTGCCCACAAGCTTTCAAGCAAACAGAGTATTTTGCTTTCTTGGTTTTTTTTTTTTTAATTTTATTTTTTTTACTATTTTAAATTGATTCAGTTTATATATGAAATCATTGTCTCCAAGAATTACAACATGGGCAATAACAGAAATAAGGTACAAAAAATTACAACAGAAATGAAACAGCTAGCACAAACTCAAGAATACAAAAATACAACATGAGGCGAAACTCCTTTCAAGTGCAACCCCTGCCAGCAGAGGGAGGGTACATTCACGCCTTATTAAAATATGATGAAAAGATTCACCAATAAGAATCCCAAATTGCTCTTGTGTATACATGTGCCGCAAATCTGGACAAATAAAAACTATTCATTCGAAATAGGAAATTTCTAGCTTCTATTTATTAAGTTGACATTATGATTTGCACATACTTACATGAATCCAAAGATCACCATTTTGTAGGTGTGAAAATCAAGTTTGCTTCACCCCCAGGCGAGATTTAAGCTACAAAAAGTCGAAATAGAAGACTATTACAACTCAAAAAACCATGAAGAGGGAATTTGTGTTTACATTGGACTAAAGTAAAACTAATAAACACAACATATTCTAATTTTAGACTATTTGTTTTAACTTTTCAAGTAAAGCTTAAAGCTTTTCCAAATAGATTTGCTATCAGTAGAGGTTTTATGCATGGAGCCTTCAACCATTTAAAAAAATCTTAAAAGAAAAAATGGTTATGTGCTTGGCAGTTACACCTTTAGCTGAAACTATAAAATTATCATAATAGACAAGCAATTTAAGATACTTACGCATTTAAAAAAATACTCAACAACCTCTATTGCCAAAAGCCAAAACTTTGAGCTTCTAACTAAAATGAAACACCAGAGCATTTTTTGTATTAAAAAAAGCCCTTTTGGCCAATAGAGAAGTTATACTAGATGGGCAATTCTTCCCCACGACCTTTTCCTTCAATATATTTATTAATTCACTTATATAGAATGGCAAAATAGGTAATAGATTATATTCATGACTATAAATTTTAATATAGAAGATAAGCTAAGTGCTAAAACCAATGTAGGGAATAAATTATATTCATAATTAAATTACATGAAATTCTTTCTTTATAACATATTCTGAGCCATCTGATGAGAACATACCTCCTCTATATACTTTAATTGTCTTAAAACTTGATCCGTTTCCAACTCCTGAAAGAAACGAGAAGATAAACCATATATCATTATTATGATATAATAGTTAGCATATTCATCAAACTGAAAATGTGGCAGTGGAACAAATATCTTAATGAAAGATAACCAATTGGATGCTGCTCAATAGAGCAGTATACCACTTCCACCCTAGCACATAAAAAATGCTGATTAATAATAACAACTCAAATGCTTAACACTAACCAAGTTTTGGATGTTAATGCATTAGAAAAAGAGTACTGATGGACGTACAAATTTGAGATACAAAGTTTACATCCTAATTGATGTGGCACCAACAAAAATTCACCCCTTGGATGAGAAATTAAAAGACTCAATAATTATTTATCACATGACCTTTTGAGATAATGTCACATCATCTACCACGTCAAATGGGATGTAAACTTTGTATCACACTTTATAAGCCTAGCACTACTTCAGAAAAAAAAAAAGTTTGGTGGGGGAAGAAAAGTGGCTGTTCACATAAGCCCCATTTGATTTACATGCCATTTATTATGGTAACGTTGACAGTAGAATCACTTGGCAAACATTTCTCAATAATAATACAATAACAAGCATTAGAGAAAAGAGATTATGTACCTGAGGGACAGCACAGTCAGAATGCAATGGATCCCAAAGAATAGCACAAGAACAATCCCAGCTATCAGTTTGAACTTCAGAAAATGGTGCTCTGTAATATCAATGAGATTACTTTAGCATTCCCTTTCAGGAAGTAAACTAAACATGATGTATTCAGAATTACTCAACCAAATCAAATTACAAAATTGAGAGAGGGAGGAGGAAAAGGGATTAAAATTATAAAGTAATTACAAGTAATAACAGTGACCGCTACTGATAAAGAACATAAACGTTAACAAAAATAAGACAAGTATGCAATTGTCTGTTATATATTGAATGCAGAATTTTGTTATGACAGTGATGATCTTCCATTCAATAACCAAGTAAAACCATCCGAATGGCTAGAACAATGTATCTAAGTTTAAACTCTATCCTACAGGAATACACATAAACCATTATCCCGAAACCAATAACTTTCAAAATCATAATCATGAACCTATATGAACCTAAAAAAGAGTAGAAGCAGACACAAGTATACCCATAAAGTCTTTTACCTCCGCCACTTCCCACATTTGGTTCCTTCAACACATGCTTTTGCATCATTATTATTCAATACTTCTTGACATTGGAGCCAATTACTTATGGAGTCAGGCTTCGAAAACTGGTTTGAAAACTGAACCTGAAAACGCAAAGTGAATATTTATTTACATCTATTTTAAATAAATAACTCAAAAAAAAAAAGTTTGGCTGTGCTGCATATTTTTTATTGTGAGATACATTAGAAACAATCTAAAGATACACAAGTATCAGTAAGAAGTATCTCTCAGTAACTTTTGTAATGCCACCTATTTTCCAGAAAAATCAAAAGATTCCATTCATGACATTTTCAGATTTCCCTCAGAATAAACAAAACAACTGAAAGCAACGGACTATCAAACTTTAAGTCCTCTTTTCTGATAAAGATTATTTTTATTTCGAACTTTGTTCCTGCTATGCTGTTATTAAAGAGATTCCTCACATTTAAACCAACGGTCTCGGCTGGATCCATTTCCAATGGCTCACCGAAGGAATCAAGATTACTGCAACAACAAAGAAAACTAAGTTATTGAAAGACCTGACCATCATGTGATGCCAGTAGAAAAAATGAAACAAAAGGAAAAGCAGAAATATGCATTCTATAGAGAGATCTCATTGGTTCAAAAATTGATCTATCATAAGCAACCTCATTTATTATAAAAATTTCTAGGCCACTAAAATTTGGGTTAAAAAAATATAGCTCTTAACCTTTCAAACCAATCATAAAGTCAGCAAAAGATAAAGAGCTTAATCAATTTTTGAAGTTCAAAGAGTGTCCTTCAATGTTAGATTTCATCAGAGTTACATTATTAGAGAATAAATCTCAATATAGAAGGGTTTGTGTAGTAAGTAAATTTTACAGGTCATTAAAAGCTAAAGTTACGATAATTCACTACCACTTATGATCTCTTTACATAGAATCTCGTTCTTAAAAAGCAATATAATACATTCTTATTCTGTGGGTTATGAAAATTTAGGGTGAAATGTGGTTACACTTAGGGAAATTTAAACTTAAGCAACCTTGTCCCATCCAACTTCTAAAAAGTCCAATTTAAGTAATCATTTTACCATTTGTGCTAAGTGATAAACGATTTTTCCATTCCTGTATCATGTAGCATAACACCAGCTTAACTCAAAATGGACTCTTAGCAGATATTAAATGTGAACATAACAAACTTGTCATTAACACAGCTAAACCTCTACCCAAACTTGCCTCAAGTCCAAGCTATCCACTCTAAACATGATTACATGCATACCCAACATTGAAAAATCAAAAGATAAGAAAAATGCAACAAACTCATGTTCAAAAGCTGTTGTGCTGTATTAAACATCAAAAGTAAAAGACATACCTGGAAATCTGATCAGACCAGTCAGGAACTTCTGCTTGATAAGATTCACCAATTCTAACACGTGAAGTGTATGGCTCAGGATATTTCAACATTAATGCTATTCGACCCATTTCAAATCTAGGCTTTCCACAGATCCAACTACTGTTTGGTGATTTCAGAACAGAATTCTCTTGTGAAACATTAGAATTTAAAATTGAACAGCATTGGCAAAACCAATTGTCAGTTGGTAATATCTTTATCCTGGGATTGCAGCAAGATGCATGAAACGCCTCATCACAATTATCACAAAGTAGCATAGTTAATGTACTATCTGCCTTGCCACACAGCTTGCATAACTGGATAGCACTAATTTCATGTCCGGTTCCTGAAACTTCTGCCGAAGCAATACTTCTCACAGAACATTCTCCTACATCTCCAAGTAAACCATTACTTCTAAGTACAGAAACACAGAACTCCCTTACTGAAGGATCCTCATCTAACACCTCCAACCCTGAAATATCAGAATTGGAAATGTCATTACCTTCAGTGTTACTCTTACAACAGCCAACTCCCATCTTTGGATTCGATGAACGAATATTTTTGGATCTAAGCTCTTTATTAGACCCTACAATCTGAGATTTAAAATCACTGTTAAAACCACTAGAGCATTTAACTGCTAAAACAAGGATAATAATAAAGCTCACGTGAATGAAAAAAATAAAAGGTTAACAAAGACCAAAAGTCTCTTACGCTGGTTGGGACAGGAAGGGCTATAACAACACTATCGTCATACTCAATTCGAGTTTTTGAAGAAGCCTTCTCAATTCTAACTTCGTCCGTTTCTACCTCCACTGGAAACATTATAACTGAATTTTTCTGTATCTTTCTTCTCTTGACCAAATTTAGCCCAGAATTTGCACTTATATTGCTCGCAATAAATAGCTCCGATTCCTCCTTAGGGCGTTCACTACATTCCGGATAACTGTTCCATCTTTTAGTTGGAAGCCACTTGCATAACAACTCTTGCTCCCCATGGCTGGAGGCAAAGGTCATTGCAGCTTCAACGGAAGTTGGAGCTGAACTCTGTATCAACATTTCACCTACACTAATATTTGCACCACAGTGAGTATTAAAATAGTAGACATAACAACTATGCTAAAACTCATTTTCCATGCATGCACCTATATGAATATAAAAAGATCTAGGTATCACACCAGGATAGCAAATTCTCTCAGCCATATACCATCAGTAATGGAATCTTTGACCCTTCGTGGCATGGCTATAATCATTGCATCTCATATTTATTGAATCATGCTTTCAAAATATTTGTAGTATTTGAAAATCCAAACTTAAGTTTTTCTATTTAATTTTATAATAAAAATAAATAAATATATTGTCCCCTCAACATATCAATGAGTGATAAAAATTAAGAACTATGACAACGCTGCTTTCAACAGAAGTCAGAGCAGAACTCAGTATCAACATTTGACCTAAGCTAATATTTGCACCACAGAGTTTAAAAAATAACAATCATAACATACACAAATCAAAACCATCACACCAAAAACTATTTTCCGTGCAGCGTTCATACGAATATCATAAATATCTAGGCCTTTGTGTGGCAATATATATAAAAATATATAGGTCTTTAAGTCGCAATAGGATTGTCTCCCGCCCTCAGCTTTTGCTAAGCAAAATGTCCCAAACTTAAACCATCATTAATGGAAACATAATATGAGATCTTCAGGAACTAGAGAAAGTTCAGATAATGAGAGGATCTTTACTAATATGTAGCACGGCCATAATTATTGCATCTCGTATTAATTGAATCACACAATCATAACCGAATCTAGTATTTGTAATTAATTAAAAGAAATACTATCATGTTCATTAACTTAAGAAAAATATATATCGGACTAAATTTAAAAAGTGATACTAGTTGATTACAAACTTTCTCTATAACATGCAACACTATAAAGTTTAAGTTATATCCACGCACAAATGAAACCTTACTTAAACTAGATCCACATCCACTATGAAAAGATTAATCTAATGCTTTGAAAAAAACTGCACTGCTTCTAAGGTGCTGATAAATAGAATTATATATATATAGCCATACATGTTTAACCAAACGAAGTATATGCAGGTTAAAGACGAAACAACGATTGCGTATAATAAAAAAATATCAAAACTAAAAATTAAATACATCGTGATTAAAGCAAAAACAACAGCAACAATACGAACAAAAAAAAGTAACGTAACGGAATTCCAAAAACACAAGAAAAAAAATCTCAAATTAAATCAAAAATAAAATCTTCGAATCGAGATTTACCTGTATATATGACTATTCGCTATTTATTTTTATTTTTATTTTTTCTTAAAAAGAAATTAGGATAAGCGGTTATGCTTTTTTAAGTTTAATTACTGTAGTTTCGGGATTTTGTATTTGGTTATTTGAAAGCAGGAAGCCAGCGCACACAATGATAAAACCTCTTTCAAACGAATGGACCCACCAGGTTCCGCCGTTTCGGTTTTTCTATTGGCGACACGTAGGTAGATCCATTGAGGATGACGTACACCTGAAAAGTACGCCGACATGACAACTCTGTTTTTAGCTGTTTAACCCCGCGTGAAATTTTCGAGTGGGAAAAGCGCGCTTGCAGCTTGGCTCCGTTTACTAAAATTAAAGCTCTTATTGCTTTTTTGGTTAAAATTTGTAATCTTTGAATTTAATTTTTTAATTTATCTTAAAATTTAGCCATATCACAATGGTTTAAAGTTAAAAATCATAAATATATTTTTGTTTTACGGTGGACACCGGGTAAAATAAATAAAATCTTGAAAATTAAAAGTTTAGGATATGAGAATTTGTCGTTGTATATATTAAATTTTAGTACTTTAGTGAAATTAAATTTTCACCGGTACTAATGATATTATTAGTGTTTAAATAGTGATTGTCAATAATATTTTTTCATGAAAATAATTTATATCTTATTTATTAATATGCAGAACAATATTTATTAACATATCTATTTTAATTTTTTCTATTACTATAATAGTTCAACCTAAAACAAAATATCCTGTTATTTATTAAACATTAAAAAATATAGATAGTGATTGTAACTATCGTTAATTTACCAAATATACATGTTAAAATATTTAGTAAGTGGTTGTGTTATAATCTAAAATAACCAAAAATTGACCAAAATCATTTACAAAGTTGATTTTTACAAAATCTATCATAAACTATATTATTTGGAAAGCAAATTAAATTTCAAACACATCCAAAATATTTATTATTGCAAAATCTATCATAAACACATCCAAACAAAATCTATCATAATCTAAAATATTGAGTAGCGAATTTTGAATCACTTAATTTATCTAACCAGCCCCACTTCTCAATTAACTTTATTTATTTTTAAAATAACCCTTATTCATCTCTTTTATTTTTAATAAGAATTATTCAAGTTGCTGAGGTGTCCTTTCCAATTTCCAAATTCAAATTTTCAATATAAATTTATAAAAGGTGAAAATATCTCTTAGAGGTTTACTATTATCCGTCTAATTCCCAAGAATGGCCAAATGGACAATATTTGAGGCATATAGGGCGCCTTATGGACAGCTGCCCCTACGTAGTTTAATTTTTTCCCAAAAGAAAAAATCATTTTTATTTTTCACCCAAAATTTTATTTGTCCCTAATAAATTTGTCATTTTTTGCCATTAATTTTAGAAAATACGAAAAGAATAGGTATGGAAATGGCCGAAAGGCCACACCATCCGTGAGGTCCACGTGTTCGACCCATTTGGAAAAGGCAAGGTAGCAAGTCAAAAGCCACATATGGCTGTCGTGATGGATCAAGATTTTTGAACCACGGGCCATGCCTAGGCACTGGACGGTGATGTGAATGCATGGGCCGTGCTAGGCCTTGTCTGGAAGATTTAATGCTTGGATCGCCATTTTCAGATTAGTTAATGGTTGCCGCGCAAACCCACTAGCACGGCCGTTCTCTCTCTCTCTCTCTTTTTTTTTTTTTTGCAGTTATCCATCCAAGATCACATTTTTTGAACTTTTTAAGGAAAACACAAATATTATTTTTTTCTTAAAGTTAACACAAATATTACATAATTCCACTTAAAGTTAACAATATTTTTTTCTTGCTCTTTGTTATCTTAACTTTATTAGAATTTCAGTGACATTATAATCCTAAATTATCATTTTACTTGAACAAAGAAAAACGACGCCGTCAAACGTGATTTAAAGAGAAAAAAAGGGGGGCAATTTCTCACAGATAACTGGATTTTTTTAGTTTTTTCAAAAATACAGAAACACTGTTTTTCTTTATATAATTCCATCTGAACTTGATAATATATTTTACTCGTCCAATATCGTCTTAACTTTATTAGAACCTTACACACGACTCAAAAGTAGTTGATTACTCTCAAGTATAAGAGTCTCAAGTCATAATATAATTCAATGAGTCTACAGTCGAATCATAAGAATTAAAAATATGGTAACAAATTATTAAATGGAAAAAATTATAAAAAAGAAGCTAAGAATGAATAATTTAAATAAAAAAATACTAAGGCTATGAAATCTACACTTGCTAATTAAATTATAGTTATAATACTGTCTCAAGTTTGTATTTTGTAACTTTAATTAGTTTGAAGATTATGTGACTCAATTCTTAATTAACTACTCTATGAATAAATATGGGGATAAAGTTCATAATGTGTCACAATTGTATTGGAGTGTTCCCACTACCGTATTAGTATGTCAATATTATATTTAATACATACACAGATCTAAAGGGATTTAGATATATAAATTATAACCATTATATTAATAAATATAGGGATTAAATATATACTCCAATTCTATCATATTGAAGTATTCCCACTATTGTATTGATATGTCAATATTATGTCTAAACACCCACATAGATTTAAGGGAATCTAAATCTACGAATAAAAGTGGAATGAAAATAATAATTAGATAATACAAATTATAAACATGTACATAAGGCAAATCGGTCAATGACTACAATCTGATTCATTTAGTCATGTATTTAGACAAAACAATCATTTTATGTTTAAAAACAAAAAATCATTTAACTACTATTCCGTCAATTCTATTAATTGTGTCAACGTGAAAGTGGATGAGCTCATAATATTGTTGATTTCAAGTAGAATTTTAAAAAGAAAAAAATATTTGTATATTTTTAAAAAACCTAGAAAATCGGATGGTCGGTAGATAATTATATTTTTAAAATTTTTATATTCTGTCTCTTTGTTTATAAAACAAAATGGTACTAAAAATAATAGCCACTCAAACTCAAAGACCAAACTAACACTTATTTGACATTTCATAATTGGAGAAAAGAGCCATAGTTGATCAGCTTCAACACTTTATTACATACATTTTTTTTCTTTTTTCGTATTCATAATGTCTAATTTTTTATGCAGGCTTAATAAATTGAGTTTGACGGGACAATCAGGTTTAAGGATTTAAATACAAAACATGTAAGCATGTGGGATTCAAAATTGGCCTATATATGAAAGTGAATCAAACGGCAAGTTCTTAAGTTCTAAAAAAAAACTTGAAAATAATCATTTTACTGTTGGAGGAGTGTTTGATGTAGAGAAAAATGAGAGAAGCATGAGAGAAATAAATTTAAACAAAAAAAAAAAAAAAGAAGAGAGAATGTGTGGATAGAGAGCGAAGACAAATTTTTATCACCATTCTGTCACATTTGTCTACACTGAACACCACTTCTTGCTATAAGAATACCACGCAAACAGAATACAGGTTTGAAATATAAGTTAGGCTTAGCAATCTACAGATAATGATTTGACTTGATGATATCATAATGACTTTTTTAAAAATAAATACTATTTTCATTTGTAAGTTTTTGAATATATATATATATATATGTGTGTGTGTATTTTTCCACACCCTTGATATCTCTATTATTGGTCTCGATAATCTTTCTCTTTACAAAATTAAAAACACTCTCTTTTCAAAAATAAAAATAATCAATATAAAAAAAGAAATAAAAAGAAAAAAGATTAATGTTTTAAGTGTGTGCAAACCAATTGTACATATTGAAGAAAGAGAAAAGGAATTATATATATGCAAGTAAAATAAAATGAAATGAGATTAATTCTGTCTTTAAATGTAATTAAAATATAAAAAGAGTTTTATGAATTTACTGAAGGGGGGTGCCAATAGGCCAACCGCCAACTCTTCCAATATATATATATATATATTGGCCTTGAATAATATATTGAGTAGTGATATTGAATCCCATGTTTAATCTCACCAGACCCTATTTTTTTTAATTAACTCCATTTATTTCAAAATTCACCCTTACAAATTTCTATTTTCCAAACATATTTTCACTTATGAAGAATCAAGTTTTTAACAGCAAGACATGTTTTATGCTCATCGAAAGTAACTTCATTTTAAGCCATCCTTTTGGTCAATTGCATCACATCTTTATGTTCACAAATCATGAGCTGATTTCCAAATAAATTTGTTTGGATAAAATTTCTGGGATATGTATATAAAACCAATCCAGCTATGGCCATATTATATGCTGGCAACTCCTTAAGCTAATATGTAGTTGCCACCATAAATGGAGATGTTATTAGCCAACCAACCTTACAAATGACTTTGTGACTGTAAAGAATCACACCATAAAAGGCTGAGTTTCCGACTCAATCATCAGCCATCCAAGGACCACTGTCTTGGCCAGACGAATAAATCATTCATAAAAGAAAAAAGTTATTGCTCAAGAGATTAAGTGTAAGACAAGGATTGCAGATGAATAATTAGTTCTCAAATTTCTATCGTTTTATTCTCCAGAATTGCAATATAGATTTGGAAGAATAAATGATAAACAAGGGTAATTCTGAAAATAATTGTAGTTTAGTGAAAAGTGAGGGTTAATGAAAAAAATTGAGGGTGGTCAATTATCAATTATCACGAATGTCGGTCTAAACTCTAAAAAAAATTGAACTGTTATCATCATAATTCAATTCTTTGAATTCAATTCCATTGATTAATAGCTTTAACCGTTATTCATTTCATGACTATAAAAGAACAGTTCTCCTCATTTATTTTTCTCTACTCTTCTATTATATTCTAATCGAATTATTCATTTTTTCATAATTATAAAAAGACAGTCTTCCTCATTTATTTTTCTCTTTTTTTTCCATTATATTCTGATCTAGTTTTTCGTTTGTGCTTACCAAATAATTTATTCCCGTTGTATCTTGTGAAATAAATATCAATATACCTAACAACACTAAAGTAGTATGTGGTAAATCTATTTTAAGGAAACAGTTATTAACAGGCATTAGGTTTATTATTTTCCTAATTATTCTTTTACTTATTTTATTACTGTTCGGAATATATTCATATTACATTTTATTATAAATTTGTTTATGTCGTTATAACTTATTTTGCACATTAGTTAGATCATGTAATTTTTTGTTTGCATTTATTAATTTCTTATATTACTGTACAGTTACTGCATTATTATTTTTTTTCAATTGTTGACTTACTTTAATTATTTTCAATATGTCTTAATTAATTATATTATTTGTTATATATTTTAGAATTCTTAAAAAGAAAAAATGACATCAACCTCATCCCGAGCCTAACTCCTAGGCATATATATACAGGAGCAACAATCCAAGCTGGGGTCGGCTTGCCTCTTGCAAACTTCGGCTTGGGATATCTAATTATCTATGTACAGAGTGGTGTTTTTTAAAGAGCCCTATAATATATGATACAATCTCTTTTTCCTTAAAAGTACTGTTAAAAGGATAAGCTCAATTATATTGTTCATTTATATTTTCTCTCTATTTGGCTTGCACATGTATGTTTTTTTAATCATTGTTGTAAACTCTTTAGATTTATAGTCAATTCATTTTTTTTCCCTCATTCAGAACTCTCATCTTCTTAAGAGTGAGGAAATTTATAAAAATTAAAGAATAATAAAAAAAGAATAGTATTAAATAGAATATAATCGAAAAGGGTTTTAATTTTAAATAGCAGAGGGGCTTTAGAAGCCGGACTGCTAGTCCTATCTATGTTAAGAGAGTCAAAACTTTGCAAGTCCAAAATGGAAGTGGGATGGGTGCCGCCACTCAGACACCAAACCCTGTAACTGTACTTCAGCATACGACCACAGAAACGCTGCGTTTAGAGTAGTGGGCCAAGTTGAAGTTGGGTTCCGCCACTGAAGGCCTAGAAAGTTTTGCGTTACTCGATACAGCACCAACCCCATCTTCGTCTCTTCCAAGCTCAGCTATGCACTCGGCGCGTCTTGTCAATAATCAATAGATTTCGCTCATTCAGGACCCAAAGATTTCTTCTAGAAAATTCCATAGCCTTGGACATCGACGGTCATTTCCCTCGGTGTTTATCATGGGTTATATATGATTTAGAGTTGATGTACGGTTCATATTCGATTCAAACACAAAGAGATACATTATCTAATGGCCGTGAGTTTTATTCTTCTACTCAATCTTCTATTATATCATTTTTAGTCACTCATTTTATTTATTTATTTAATTTTTATTTTAGTTATTTATTGCCTGCGGAGAATCCTCATCACCAGTTCATATTCAAATACTTAGATTTTTTAATCAAACCTTGGACTCCATCAAGCTCAATGTAGGTCGCATTTTTGCCAACTCAAGGTATTTTATTTATTTAGTCTATTTATTTTTTTGAAACAAAATTTAATTATTTTTATACCATTAATATGCTCACATTTGTTAATCTATTTATAGGACATGTAGGGATGATGATAATCTGCCTTGTACTTTGAACGATATTATGAGCTATGTTGGTGATCAATGTCGTTCCAAAACTCAGGATTGGTTCTCAAATAAGGGTTCTGACAATGAAGGAAATCCGCAGGCAGTTTTCAATGCGTTGGATTTAATTTTAAAGGAAAATTTGGATCGTTTGAAAACTATGAGGTAAGCTTTTCAGTACATTCCTAGTTGTAATGTATTTCTGTTTATTGCTGTTTGTATGCTTGGGATTGAAGTTATGTGGCTTTTAATCCATAGTTGCTGTGGAATGAAATCACTAGCTGTTGAAATGCGTAGTCTGATAAAAATATTAGCTGCAAAGGAAAATTTGATACTTTAGCTAATGTGCTTTCAAAATTAAGCAGAAGTATGATAGCTGCATACATCCCCCTGAATCTTTTTGTTTGACAATCTTGTTTTTCTACAAGTTAGAAGTTGAACTATATTTTCTTGTAAAATATTAAAGGTGTCGGCTGTTAGATAAATTTTTCCAATCACTTCTAATTCAAGTATGTGATTACTGATTGATTTGTATGAGTTTGTAGGCTTTATTATTTTTGTAGTTTGTACCAACTTTTATTAATTTCTTAGTGAAATTTTGCAGGGAGATGGGTCCTGTGAGGTGCACCTTGGAAACTGATTACAGAAGAAATGAAGCTGTAATTAGGCACCTGTGTTTGGGAGGGAAGATGGGGGCAGCTCTGTGGTTGCGAAGAAAAATGATTCAAAAAGGTAGTGTTCCAGATGTGTTAACACATAATTATCTTGTTAATGGGCTGTGTAAAATTGGTGACTTGGAGAAGGCAGATCATGTTATTAGGGAAATGTCGGAAATGCATCTCTCCCCCAACTGTGCAACCTACAACGCTTTTATCACGGGGTACTGTCATGTCAATGAGCTAGATAAGGCTCTTCATCTTTTCTCCACTATGGCAAATAGTGGGATTAGGCCAAATAGAGTTACACATAACATACTTGTACATGCATTATGCAAGAAGGGTCTTTTAGGAGATGCTGTGAAGTTTCTTGGAGAGGTATTAGCTGATGATGACGGCAAGGTTACCTCTGATGTAATTACGTCAACTATACTTATGGATAGTTATTTTAAGAATGGAGATAAGTTTCAGGCTCTAGCTCTTTGGAATCATTTGTTCCAAAAGAATGTCCAAACTGATGTTGTGGCGTATAATGTCCTTATCAATGGATTTTGTTTGAGTGGGGACATTAGTTTTGCATTTGCTTACTTCTGTCAATTGCTTAAAAGGTCACTTCTGGATGTTATTACTTACAATACTCTTCTAAACTGTCTTTGCAAACAAGGAAAATTGGATGAGGCTTGTTATGTTTATGGTGTTATGTCAAAAACAGGAGTTGCACCAGATCAGATTTCATACAAGACAATAATTCAAGGCCTCTGTATTCATGGAGACATTGTTAAGGCTAGAGAATTTCTGCTTTCTATGTTAGAGAAGTCGGTAGTGCCTGAGCCTCTTATATGGAACATGATAATTGATGGCTATGGAAAATGTGGAGATCTCAGTAATGCATTCTCTATTAGAGACCTAATGCTGTCTTTTGGTGTTTCATCAAATGTGTTTACCTTTAATGCACTAATTCTTGCAGTAACAAAAGGTGGAAGTATTTTTGATGCGTTTTCTCTAAAAAAGGAGATGCTTTTAGATGGCATTTTTCCTGATGTAGTTACTTATAATTTATTAATAGGTGCTTCTTGTAATTTGGGGCATGTTCATTTGGCACTTCAATTATATGATGAAATGCTACGAAGGGGAATCACGCCGGATATAATAACTTATACGGAATTAATTAAAGGTCATTGTGTTAGAGGTAACATGAAGGAGGCAGAGGAGGTTTTTGCCAACATACAAACATTAGGTTTAGCCATTGATCACATTCCATTTCAGATACTTAAGAAGAGATATCGCAGAATGAAGGAGCCAGACAAGGCATGGGACTTACATCAAAAGTGGTTGTCTAGGAACAAATGAGTTTTTCCATTTCAATAAGGTATAAATATGCATACACATGATGGAATTTGTGGTTGTCAAAAACAAGGCCTCAGGCTTGTGAGTTGTAGTTGTTTTTGAATCTTAACAAATTCTTTAAGATGGTGACAGATTTCTACCTTGTGGGACTTGCAAATGCTCTTCAACAGGTTTGTGCTATTTTCAGTGTTCTATTCAAATTTCTGTGGTGTACTGAAATTTTCTTTTTGCATTGATTAGCACTGAGTGCTAACTCCAGCATTCAAAAGGAAAGCTGAGTGGAGAAGCCATTGCAATTTATATAAATTTTCTACATTTATGTTGTATTTTTTCCCCCTTAATTGTATGATTTGCAGCTTGTAAGTTTAGAGGCTAAAAGAATCATTTTGTTAGGTCTCCTACTAAATTTGGCTTTCTGTATAGATGGTTCCAAGCTCTCCTGTGTGCTGAATTTTATTTTATTTTTTTAATATGTCTGGAAAAAATATCTTATTCCATGTGTACATCTACCTAATCTAATAATGTATGAACCAGAAATTTGAATGGTTGCGATGAGAATATGTTTTCTTCGTGGGATTCATAACCTATTTATGTGACAGTAGAGGATGATGTTGAACACTTGTGTCAAGAATATGTTCTTTTCATTGGATTTATATATAATATACTAGTTCGTTCATAAATCTCATCCAATAGCTATTGATTCATATAACTGCCTTGTAATTTTTCTTAATTCGATGCCCATCTTAAATTGTTGTTAAGATGTGTGTATGTTTAACTTAGTAATAACTTGTCCAAAATCCCTTTTCACCGAACAAAATTAATTTTCCCACCTATCTTTTTATGATTGGCAGATAATATGGTAGTAAATACGACTTTTGACTGTGTTTCATGTTCTGCGACAGTGTTCTCTTAGATTTTTGGATGGAAACTCTGGGGCAATAGGACGTCTCAGATCATACTCCAACATATGAAACTCCATCTGAGGAAAAATGGGATACGTCCCTTTTGAGTTTTTCCATTCAGTTGGAGATCAGTTTGATTGCCACTCCAAGATGATGATTACACTCTTGAGCTTGCTTTTGGGGTGTCTCACTTTGTGCTTCAGGATGATAAGAAAACCTTTATTTCAACAACTGATTTGATTATTGTCAAGGTATATTCAAGCATCTTACTTTTTGAGTTGATTAAATGTGATTTTGCACTCATTTTCCCTCCCAAAAAAAACGATTTGATTTTGCGCTCATTGAAATAAGTTGGTTTACAAGAATCAATACTGCTTGGCATTGGGTCCAAACCGTGAAGAAGTCCCAATGCTACTTCTTTCCAGACCTGCAATTGGTGGAAAGCTTGAGCAGCATACGCACAGCGGTGCCCAAATAGCCCTTTGAGCATAGGCTGCAGAGTGCACCCTTTTGTACCACTCTTATAACAAGAAATACATTTTAGTCTACGAGCAAGAGGTACTGACATGAAAAACTACTTCTGATTCAGTATCTGTTTAGTTTCTGCTGCCATATTGCCTTTGTAGATGCTTGATTTTAGTTTGCACTTGTTCTCATCCACTCTTACTTTTCTATGACAGTGGCAGCCTTAGAGAATAGAGCTAGTTAGAGAAGAAATGGCAGGATGGTTACACGAAGTAGATGGAGACGATTGGGGAATTCCTGCAGCAGCTTCCTAGATTCATCTTTATTGGTGGCTTGAAGATTCAACTTAGTAACAGCCAAGAAATAGTGTGTTATTTTATTCAATTGAATCGAATGATAATCTTCCTTTTCATTTATCCCGGCATTGAGTTTTAAGGCAGAACATCGATTGAAGCAGAGAAAGCCAAGCGTTAACTGAAAAATATATTGGGTTGGGTTTGGTTTGGCATTAGTTCATTTTTTTTTTTAAATTTTGATTCTTTTATTATTTTACCTCTGTTGTGGTAAAACGCATACAGAAAAAATTCTCTGTAGGAAAAAATTAATAAAAGACACAACAAAAGCTATTGAAAGTTCACAACGGGTGGGGATAAAAGCTAAGGAAAAAACCGATAATGGGGTCATGGGGCGTTAATTCCATTTGATGTACATTAATTTTTGTATTTTAATTAGGAGCCAGAACGTTGTGTTCTTATGTGAAGTAAGGAAAGCTAATAAATAAATTTTATTAAATTTAACTGAATGATATGTGTCAATATTTTCTATAAATTTTGGGAATATAAGATTAGGAGAGGATTGAAATTGGTGAATTTGGAAATATAAGGAGAAAAATGATATATTTCAACAAATAATAAAGAGTTTTGACCATTTTCTTCCAAATTGTCTATCATTCAACAATTTCCCACCAGGATGACGAAAAATTATTTTTTGCCGGTGGCGGTGAGGATCTTATGGCGTATTACAAGTCTGTGACAGAAGGTGAGTATGATAATCCTTAAAGATTAGACTAAAAGAGTAGATTAATCAGTGAAATTGGATATGGTTAAATAAAATTAAGTGAAAAATGTAACTTAGAACTTAATGCTAAATGCTCAATGAATTATTTAACTTGAATTCTGAAACGATTCTTACGGTAAATATAATTCCTCCCACACAAATCAAATCATTAATAATTATTATTTGATAACTATTAAATTAATTATTAAAAAAACTTAAAAGTGATTATTTTTGAAAACGTTGGTCTCCAATGAGAGGGCCACCTAATCTGTTAGTTGGCGGTGGCTGTCGCGGTCTCGTGGCACCGCATTTATTTAAAAAGTAAAAGTTAATAGAGTAATTTTGATTTGTATCTCTACAAATCGAGGCAGATCAGCCGCCTCCCGCTCTCCTTAAAATATCTTTAGTTTTACACTCCTTTATTTTACTATATTTGAGATGAGTCAAGATTTATTAAAATTAAATATTTAATAATTTTTATTATTTTCTCTCTATGTAGACCACATCCCAAAAATTTCTCCCTCCTATATTTTTTTCTTTTCCTTTGCACGCTCTCTCTCTCTATTTTATTATATATATATATATATATATAATTATTTTAAAATTTAGATATATTCTCTACACCATTTTTATTTCTAAACATATATCGATAAATTATTTTAACACAAAAAAATTTAAATAAAATAATTATTTTACCCTTTAATAAATTAAAAGATTATTTTATCTTATAAAATTTTTAAAAATTATAATTGAAAGAATACCCACGAATTTAATAAAATAAGTAAATCTCAAAATTCAATATGTTAATTTTTGTAATCATAATTTTAAATGATAATTTTTGTAATTATAATTTTTTTTATTATCCAAAGTTGGTTTAAACTATTATTATTTTATTTATAAATTTAAACAATAAAAATCTTTTAATAATTATAATCGTATGATTGATAATTTTTTATTAGTTTGAGGTACATTTAAGAAAAAAATATTTGAGATGAGCATTACTCTTTTTTAGGTCAAAAAGATTAAAAAAATCAATAATATTTATCAATTAATTAAATGATATTCAGACACTCAATTTTTCAATAATGTTTAATTAATTAATTAAATGATAATTATAAATTTTATTTTTCAAAAATTTTATGGGATAAAATAGTATTTTAATTCAAAATTTTTGTTATATGGTAATTTAAAATCGTCATTGTAGTTAGTTTCACTTGAAAAATTGAAAAAATTACAAAATAATGAAAAAATATTAATTAATATGATAAATTATTACTTGGAGTATCAAATAATAAAAACTTGAATTACCAAATAATTTTAACAATAAGATAACATTTCCATCTTTGTTTCTTAAATAGAATGGCTCAATTAAACTTAATTAATAATAACAAAGACTATGAAAAAAATAACTTTAATTATAAATTATCACTTAAATTGGTTGCCATAAATATATTCAAAGATGGAGTGAAAAGCCCAGAGAATTGTCAAGGAATTTTGAAATACACTCTTATTTTGTATTTAGTTATGAAGGGAAGTGTCTGACATTGTTTACATTAATCCGCTCGATCGAAAAATAAATTTGAGAATACTTAATATGTTTAAATGTGTTACTTTGACTTATGTTTACATATTTATAACTACTAGTTAATTTTTTTTTCTCTCTATATCAGTAACTCCCATCTCATCTACTTAAAAAAATACAAATTAGTTAATTAGCTATATTCATATGTATAATATTTGTGATAAAAATTAAAACAATTAATTTTATATAATTAATTACAATACATAATAAAAAGAACTATTGACAAGTATATCATCTTCACTCACATAAGTATTGAGTCGAAATGTATGAATGATATATATAATGTGACTTTTATTTACTATAATATTAAAATTTGCTGTAAAGATTGATGAGATTGTACATAAAGATGGTACAAACACGTGGAATAAGACATATTCAGATTCTATGCAAGTTTCCGTTGGACCAGTCATAAGAGGTCGTGTGAAGAAATTCAAAGAAGCACTTAATGGGCTGATTCAAGCAACTTGAGATCAACTATTGAATGCATCTCACAAGATATTCAGACCAATAAGTGCGTGATTCAAGCTCTTGAATAATTTTATGAGCAATCAAATTCATGAAATCAGCTTATTAAAGATGAAAGATATGCTACTATCTTTTTAGATAGTATTTTTATTTTTAAAAGAGGCAACAAATCAACTATTTTGATTTTATTTTGTCATTTAGAATTCTTTCTTTTTTTTTTATTAGATTAAATTCTGATTTATTTAGGATTCTTTTCTTATTTTAATTGGATTAAGATTTGTTTCCATTCTGATTTATTTATGATTCTTTTCTTATTTCAATTAGATTATGATTTGTTTCTAATTAGGATTTCTTGTAATCTATATATATATTCGCATTCAATAAGAGAGAAAGAAGAAGTTTTTCATGCAATTTATTTGAGAGTATAATTCTCTTTAGTTCTTAAACGAACTCTTTGAACTTATCGAATTTTTCATGCTGTTCAATCCTTGACTTATCAATCAAATCATCCATAGTTAATTGTGGCATCCTCACATACCAAGATTCTTGCTTTATTAAGCAACGGGTCGCGGTTCCATTTAATTACTAAAATTAGAAATGACCTTGGAGCCTAATTTGATTAGGGTCTCGTCAGTTCTTGGCGGGGTTCGCATAAAAGATGCAATTCAACTATATCTTAGTTAACTGAATTTCAACATAATATTATCCAACATATTTATGTATCTAAAATTTAGCCAATACTTGAATTAGCCTATTAAAATGAAACTACATAATGTGATTGGAGTCAAACTAAATGGGTTTGGGTTTGAAAAAATTGATTTATTCAATGAATGGTTTTATTCGATTCGACTTATTAATTTAACAAATCGAATCCCGGTTTCAGATTACTGATTTATTTATTCGTTTACAAATTCATTTCAAATATAAGTCTATTCATTTATTATTCAATTAATTAAATTACCTATTAACCATTAAAGTTTTTTTTTTGCATAAATTTAAAAATTTGGACGATAATTTCATAATTATAATATATAATCACAAGATTAAAATAAAAATTTATGGATAAACAAATTGTACATGAATCCGAATTCGATTTGATTCATTTAATTTTGTACAGTAAATGATTAAATGAATCAAATTGAAATCATATGATTACAATTTGTTTATTAAATAAATTGAATTCAAATCCATCGAATTTTGACCAAATCCGTTTACAATTATTGATTTTGACGATAATAAACATATGTTAACGGTAAATTGGCAAATAAATATTTGCATTATCACTAGCTTTTGAAGGATAAAAACCGTTTGTGCTAAATCAAGTCATAGGCACTCAGTGGCCAAAGGCTCTAAGTAAACAACAATTAAACACCAAACTTCATACATGTAACATGTAATGTAAACATGAAACATGAAATTTATAAGTGAAAAATAGCATGAGACATGTAACGATTAAGTTAAACATGCAATGTTAGACATTGAATATCAGTACGATGTAAACATGCGATGGATTAGCGATACATATGTTAGACAATGTTGTGTATGCAACATGAAATGCATGGGAAAATATTCTTTTTTGACACTTTCTCAAACATAAAACATCAAACTTTAAACATGCAATATGTGATGCAAACATGTAGCATGTGATGTAAACAAAAAACACGAAATTTGCATGTGAAGAATAATATGAGACATGTAACAATTAAGTTAAACATACAATATTATACATTAAATATGAGTACGATGTAAACATGCAATGGACTAGTGATATATGTTATAGATAATGTTATATATGCAATATGAAATAGGTGGGAAAATATTCTTTTTTGGCACTTTTTTAAACATAAAACACCAAACTTTAAACATGTAACATGTGGTGAAAGTATGAAATATAAAATTTATATGTAAAAAAATAACATGAGACATGCTACAATTAAAGTTAAGCATACAGCGTTAGATATTAAACATGAATACGACGTAAACATGAAACAGAGAGCATCATATATGTGGCAAAAGATGTTGTACATGCAACATGAATGTCAAACATGAAACGGAGAGAAAAATATTCTTTTTTGTCCCTTTTTCAAACATGAAACACCAAATTAAAACTATACAATACGTGAGGTAAACATAAAATATGAAATTTATATATAAAAAGAAAACATAAGACATGCAACATTAGAAATTAAACATGACTATGATATAAACATACAACAGAGTACATGATATATGTGATAGATGATACATGCAACATGAATGTGAAATATAAAAAGAGCAAGAAAATATTCTTTTTGCGCACTTTTTAAAAAATGAAACATCAAATTTCAAATATACAATATGTGATGTAAACATTAAATATGAAATTTACATATAAAAAAATAACATGAGACCTGCAATAATTAAAGTTAACAATGCAATATTAGACATTAAATATGAGTACAAAGTAAACATGTAGCAGAATACGTGATATATGTGACAGACAATGTTCTACATACAACATGAATGTTAAATATAAAACAGGTGGGAAAATATTCTCTTTTGGCACTTTTTAAAAAATGAAACATCAAATTTCAAATATACAACATGTGATGTAAACATAAAACATAAAATTTACATGTAAAAAAAGTAACATGAGACGTGCAAATATTAAGTTAAACATGCAACGTTAGACATCAAATATGAATACAAAATAAACATATAACAGAGTACTTGATATATGTGACAAACTATGTTGTACATGTAACATGAAAGTCAATTGTGAAAGTGGTAGGATAATGTTCTTTTTTGGCACTTTTACAAACGTGAAGCACCAAACTTTAATATAACATGTGCTGTAAACATCAAACATGAATTTTATATATAAAAAAATAACATAAGACATGCAATAGAGTATGTGATATATGTAATAGACCATGCTGTAAATGAAACATAAATCTTAAACATGAAACAAGCAGGAAAAAGAAAATTTTAGGGTATAAAGTGGAGAGAAATAACAATATTCATGAAAATTTTAATATTAAACGTGGGACATCACATATAAAATAAGAAATAAATTTTTGTCCTTTATTATATAAATTTTTTATTTTTCTCTTGATTTTAGAAAGATTATATTTTTCTTTTTTTTACTAGTATTATTATTGTTTCTAATTTTTTCAATTAAGATATTATTTAATTTTAATATTTAAAATTTAAAATTAAATTAAATAGCGCTACCGGCCATTTAACCAGTTACTCTAGGTCTAAGTTTTTTTGTTGCCATTTTAATCGGGCTCTCTTTTTGAGAACCGAACACCATGCGCAGGCCGCTACAATGCCCAATATTTTACAAAAGAAAAACTTGACAAAATGTTATTACAGGTGTTGCATGACGCTAATTAATTAGTTAGACATTGAGTTATATGATAAATACTGCATAATGGCGGGCCTTATTAAGTAAAAGATTTTATTGATCTTTCAATTGGAGCTTCACAAATCACAATGTTTGGTTGCTTTCCAAATAATTTGGGTGACAAATTAGCTACTAATCACTTGATTTCTCAATTCTACAGAGATGGCGTGACCCTCGTAGTTTTATTAAATAATATAATTTTGTGCAAAGTTTTTTAATTTATAAATTTCTGCCATATGGTATTTCTAGTTACATTTTTGTAAAAAGATTGTCACGTAGTTATATCAATATTAAATCCTAATTCTTAGATGAAAATTTATATATACAATTAAAGCTTAATTGTATAGTATCATAATATGCAAGTGACACAAGATCCTAAAAAAAATTAGCACACCTTATAATTCAAGTTCTTCAAGAGGAAAAAGATACGATAGAATACTTATAATTAGGTGACAAAATGATTTTGTTCTTGACATGAGTCTAACCCTACCTGAAAAGTCCCTTACTATAATTTAAGGTTGATTATTATTACTCATATCTTTTCCAAGCAACGTGGGATGTCACAACTATTTAATAAAAATTAAAAATGATTTGGCTATATTTATTGTTTTAGTATGCAATTGGTTGGATCTATTGAAGAGAAAAAAATTAGGTTTTTTTAATTTTTTAATTAAAACTTTTTTAGGACCGATCTCATACAACATATAAGAATTAAGTAATCTAGAAATTTATACTTTGATGTTTTGCGAAGATGAACAATTGAGAGTTGTAGATCCATCTCCAAACCATCTTCCAGGCTATGACTCAAGATTGATTAACACTGGATGTGTGAGCGTCTGTTTCACTACTCCTCAATTGCAACTGACTTCTCTTATATGTATTCTATATTTTTTTCAAAATTCTTGTGATTCTCTTCTCTTTTTTCTCCTCTTTAATCTTAAGAGAATAATGTCTCTTTTATAATATCTTATGAAAAACCCTAGTATGTTAGGATTAGTATTCCTATTAAAAATATAATTCCTCTTTTAATTTAAATATTTAAATTAAATACTATCTCTCCACTTATATAAAAGTGGAGAGAATGTGTAACTAACCAGGGACTACCTTGTAAAATATCACAAGCCATATTTTACACTTAAATATAACATATTAGGCCTTAACAAATATTATAATTATGATTTACATCTAATATGCCAGTTTTTCTTGCTTTTGGGTCCAGTTATGGTGTTGTCAATTAAATGAGCTAACCCGGGGATCATTTGGGAACATACAATAGTGACTACAATAATTAAATTTGTAATTAAACAAATATAATTATTTAATTCTAATTATACTCCACTATAAGATTGGAACTGACCTCCATAATTGTATGCTCGAATATAATTCGCCCAAGCCACATTGATTTCTTTACTGCACAATCCTTTGTACCACATCGTTAATTTAAATTGATATCTGAACTTTCCAATCAATTTAATTACATCTTGTTCCTTGATGCTTACTAGTTTTCTCTAATGATCATTTTAACATATTTATTTATGTTGACACACTCTGGCAAGAGAATTCTATGATTAAGTACTGAAAACTCATCAAGAAATGTGTCGTACAAATTCTATATTGTTAATCTATAATTTCAATACTTGTAATTGCTCCCACCAAGATACCGGGTAATCTTGACTACATGTGTATGTCGTGCCCATTGGTAACTCAAATGAAATAACAACTGCAATCATGAAATTATAACTAACTCAAGATTAAGATTACAGTAAATCAATGCCTATGAGATTTAATAAGTCTGATAGTTATTACTAGGTTAATTAAATCTCATATGTGATCTAGTTCAATGTAGTCATACTACATCAATAAATTCATACATGATTAAGACAAATCACTTAATGAATTTATTACAGTATATACCTAAATAAAGTACCTAACTTTATTTATCAACTGCGAACTTAATTTATTTAATCATAAGATAACTTGTATTTATATCTTATGCGAATCCACATAATGATCGCATAAATACATATAATATGATTAAATGGATTTTATTCAAAATATTAATGCAATTTAAGATATCTAAATAAATACATCAAATATTTTATTAATCAAAAAATTAATATGCTTTGAAGAGTATATAATGCCAACATCTATATTCTATATACATATATGTTATGATATAACACTTAAATATTAATATTTTCGATTCCATTGCTTTACAGCTCAAGCTTTTATTTAGGGTTGTAACTTTCAGACTGTCATGTTCAATGGTGTTTATTGTGTAATTAGTTTACTTAATAATTCTGATATGATCCTTTCCTTTATATCATTTTCCCTTTTTAATACTAATCTGGTGACAATAAAGCTCAACTGGCCACTAGAATGCATCCTTAGATTCGATGGCTCTTTTTCAGTTTCTTAGCTTATAATTCATGAACGCACGCCAAAGAGATTTTTGCGTAACTCAATTAATTAATTTATATTCAAAAGAGAAATATGTCTACCCTTTATTGGTCGCTGGATTCTTGGCGAATGAGATTGTATTTCTCGATTTGTACGTGTTGACATTAGCCGTTAGGTGTTGTAAAATACTTGGCCATAAATTTCAAATATTCGTGTTACTGTGTTGTGTATTAATGGGTCAGCTTATGTGTTTCTTGATCATTAATCTAATCAACGTGAGGGGCAATAAACGCCAATTAACCATACTTAACCATCAAAGTACAATAAACTTTGGGTGACAATGTCTGCTTCGGCTTGGCTGGTTTTAAATTTTCAAAACTTAATCCCCATTAATTCAGGGTCCCATGAGCACTGATGGTAGAGTACCAATATTAAAATGTAGACTATAACAAATGCCTGTGGTCATAGAGGGATCGAGAGAGACTATCAGACAAGAAAGCACGAAAATCACCAAAAATACATGAAGCTGGGGGCCTGGGAGACAAGATAACCTAAAAGCCTACCTCATAAATAGCATGAAAGATAAATTTTAACAAATTTCCTCATTTATATAAAGAATAATGAATTATAAATATATTAAAATTTTATGTGAAATGATGTGATATATTATATGTCATTCATTGAATGGTTAATAATTTGTTGATAATTTTAAAGTGAATAAATTGTATTATTCTACCATCCAATTAATAAACGTCATATTAATTTAAGAAAAAATTTTAAAATATGCAGCATTACTCAAAAATAAAATGTAAACTATCCAGAATTCGTGCAAATGAATTGGAAAAATAACCAAGAATAGATTAGCCAAAAGATGAGAGCTTGAAGGCTCAAAACTCTCACCCGTAAAAATGTGAAACATGCGAAATGCTTATAGATTGGTCAGGAAACAAGATTACATGAAACTCGCAAAGAATAGATGAATTGAGAGACAAATGCTTGAAGTACATGAGCCAAGAAATTGAAAATAATTGAAATCATGCTCTACTAATAGCTAAGAATTCAACAATAATACTAACTAAACAAAGTTTTATCGGGGGCCTCACATAAAATGTTTATTGCGATAGGAGCTCAAAGACGGTCCACAAGATAGAAGAACTCAGAAATTGGCAAGAATAGATGATCTAGAAGATATGTGATCCGAAACATATATAAGCAAAGAAATCACATAATTGAAATAGAATTTTCATATGGAGAAACTGAACTTGAGACACGGACTTTAATCCACGTTAGAATATTTTTTTTTTACTAAAAAACTTAAGCTAATAATTGAAGGCTCAAAATATTACAGTAATACTCGAGTCATAAATTTTTTTGTACACAATAGTTTCTATTAGAAAAATGATCCTCTCCCTACTAATGAATCCCACATCCACCTCACTTTTAGACAAATGTTAGGGATAGCTTTTGTTTGATTGAAGTGCCTATTTCTTCTTTAGTAGATTACACATCGTTCTTCATAACTCTAAGGGTGATCGTTGGTCGCCGAAAAGGCCAATCACTTTGATATTAGTTCAAACTCTAGAGGTAACCATTAAAATATTCCAACTTTTATTTTCGCTTAGGGGGGTTAAGATGGGGTTCATTGCTGAGTGGCATATCATTGATCTTTTGTGTTTTCACTCAACTAATAAAATTATGCTACATATACTTATTATTATTATCTAGAAAATATAGTTTAAAAGTTACTCCATACTGTAAATTATTTGTTAAACATTTATAATACATGTTTATTTTTTTATTTGGACAACCCTTCCTAAAGCAAGGAAAATAGATATAAAAAGAAATTAAAAGAGAGTACAAGTTATGGAATAAACTGAATCAGGCCCCAAACAATCTAACCAAAAGAAAAATACAATCAAAACAATGACTTGCATAATAAAATTGATAGAACTCAAGCTATGAGTATATCTATGAAAAAAAAAAAAGACAAAATCTCTGCCGGGCCATCATCCAACTATACAAAATCATCAACTTTAGAACCCATGTTAGCCATCACATCCGCCACTCCATTATCTTCTCGAAAGATATGAGTAAAACGAACAATCATAAAGTCTAGTAGAAAGAGACAATTAGTCCAACGTGCATAAAGTTGCCAAGGAGGAGGGATCCGAAAGTTTCAAAGATGAAGAACCGTAATCATGGAATCACAATCAATAATAACATGACTCCATTGATAGGTATGAGCTTGTTTAATAGCTAAAATCACAGTCATTAGATCTGCAAAAAATGTTGATCGAATGCCAAGAGGACAAACAAAGCCACCCAAAAAATCACCTTTATTATTACGAAATAAACCCTCACAGGAAGTCATTCCGGGATTACCTTTGGACGTGCCATCGATGATAACCTCGACCCAACCAGCAGAAGGAGGAACCGAAGTGATGGAAATGATACGAGAAGTCTTGCAATGCATAACACGGATGCCCAGACTGAATAACTTATCCTTATCATCATTGGAATGGGAAACCTGGGACAAAGGCTAGCAATATTCTTAATACAATTGACAATAATCCTTAAAGCAGGAATTTGAAGACCTTTAAATCTAGATAAATAACAAGCCAGATTTCTCCAAGAATAAAGAAAAAGGTCCAATACACGTTTAAAGCTAAAGTGATTTTATTAATGTTCAATGAAATATCTTTATTACCTTTATTGTTTTGTAAAAATTATTAATTCCATATTTATCAAACATTATCAATTGAGACCAAGCCTTAGTTCTATTGAAAAGTCAAAAGGGAAAACAAAGTAGACTTTGCCAAATTAGAAAGTACTTGTGTGTTTGGATTTTGAAAAGTGAGTTTTTTTTTTATTTAAATATTATATTCTAATAATTGTTAATAATACAATTATTTTTTCTTACTCCATAGATATACATATAATTACCGAATCTTGTTAAATCTTATAAACTTTTATTTTTTTTTGTAATTATCCAGTGCGCTTAATTCTGCATTCTGCGCACAACAAATTTTATTGATTAGTGGACAATCTTACCAAGAACTATATATCTTGGTTCAAGTCTCATTTAATATGCATGTGTGTTTAATTAGTAAATTTTTTTCAAAAAAAATTATCACTTTTTTATGTCACAACACAACCGTAAAAATTGGTGCAGCACTCTTCAACCAAGTTCCATTTTCAACCGTAGTGTTTAGAACTTAAAATTATCTCTACTCTCTTCTACTAGCTATCTCTGCCTCTCTGTGTATATACATGTAGATTTTCCATTCCTAACTCCAACAAACGCTTTGTTTCCGAGAGTATACTTTATAAACCTAGCCAGCTGCAAATGGCAATGCTTGACTCGTTTGTCAGAGAAATTAATCAGGTATGTACTTATTTATGTTCTCTCAAACTTTCATCTTGTTGCGCGCACACACACGCTAAAACATCCACCTAAGATATTATGTTTAATGATGATATTTGTCCAATTAACATTTTCATATGTATATGTTTGATTCCACGGATCGATCATCAGATGCTGTTTGAAGGCAGTTCATGCATAAAGAAAGTGATATTCAACTGACCTCGGAAGTTTAACAGCTTCACATATGAAATGGTAAATATTTGTTCGTGCTTGTAAGAATCGTACGAAAAAAAACCATTACATCAAGAAAAACCTTTACAAGAGAGGACTCACCCTCCTCCATTTGCTTGCTACATATAAGAAGCCCCTGGTGTGTGTGTGTGTGTATAGAGAGAGAGAGAGAGTGATAAATTTAGCTTTTTCTTAACTAATTTTACTTTACTGATAAATTAAGTCAAATTTAACCTACCGATCGCATTATTAACTTTAATGAAGGTTGCACTTATTGATGGAGTTGTGATGGGAGGTGGTGCTGGACAGTCCATGCGGGCACCATGCACGATCGTACCTGAGAAAACTGTATGCATGAATCTTGATCCTTTCTTCATTTTCTCAGTTATTTTATATAGCACCTGCTAATTAATTACACACACACATCTTATAATTATTCACCTCCATCGACAAGCTTTTGCAATGCCAGAAGCAGCAATAGGACTTTTTCCTGATATGGGTGTATCTCATTTCCTCTCAAGACTCCCGGGATATTTCGGTAACTCTATTAATTTATTCGAATCTGACTCCCGTGTTTGATCTGAACTAGCTACATTATTTTCTATTAATTCCTATAATCTTTCCAGGGGAATATTTAGGGCTCACTGGGACTCAGTTAGGTGGAGCAGATGTGAGCTAGCAACTCATTTTATTATGTCAAAGGTGCCAAGTTTTAGGATAAGGGAAGTTTTAATACTGACATTGTTTGTCGAAATTAGTATTTATAAATCTCTTCATATCTTAAAACCCATCAAACCCTCTCCTTGTTAATTTTTTTTTACTAATTTCAAACTTGTGGGCTTCTTACTATTTTACCTTATTTATTACTAAATGGAAGGTTTTACTATATCTAAGTTAATGTAGTAAAAAGAAAAGAAAATTAAAAATTAGTTTTGACGAGGCATGAAATATGATCATTGAAGAAATGATTAATTTCCTGAAATAATAAGGTGGTTTTGATCATTTTCCCTAATTAAATTATTCAATTAAATGTTTGAGCATCGCTTTAGACTACTAACAAATTATTCAAATCAATCCGGTCTGTAGGAGCTTCAAATGTTGGAAAATGCATTAGAGGAGTTGACTTCTTCTGATACCAGTGCAATTTCTCAGCTTATCAGCAAATTGGTACACCAAGCAAATGTGAAACAAGTTTCTAAAGCTTATTATAATAGGTATGATCGAGTACTTAGTTGTTTGACCAGTAACATGATTGTTTAATTTGTTAGCTCTCAACAATTAAATAATGAAACAGATTGAAGATTTTTAACAAGTGCTTCTCTAGAGAACAGTTGAAGACATGCTATTGGCGCTTGTAAGCATTAAATGTGAGAAATATTACAATTTTTCCTTTTAGAGAGAATAAGACTTTGTTCCCAATATCTAAATATTTTCTCTCACTTTTTCTACTTAGGTATTCAATATTCTTGAATCCCTCGTTATGTTCCTGACGATAAAACTTTAACCAAAGAAAACAACTAAGCTCCATTACTATTATATCCCTACTATGAAAAAGTAGGTAGTATTTTGTATGTTAATACTTAATAGTCATACTTACCTTTCGACAATTGAGTTTGATCTTTAAAAGTATAACATCAACGATGAAATGAGGTATAAAAAAAAATAGAGACTAAGTGATAAAAATTAAAAATATTAGGCAGTTAAGGGCGTTCTCCTTTTTACTTATGAATACTTGCCAAGAAAAAGTTCATTGAGGCCATGATTTGATGTTTCTTCCCACTAATCTCAGGAGGAGGAGGCGGCAAAAAGTGGGGAGCGAAAATGCATAGTTACTGCCATAAACTCAATGAAATCAGCTTGCCCTGCAAACCTCAAAATATTTCTAAGAATACTTTCCGGGTCGAGGTGAGAGCCATGAACAATGTCTTGTTCATGAATATACCATAACTAGCCACATTGTCCGAGGAACAGTGAGCAATGATTTGTATGAGGTAATTGAAATTGAAATGCTGAAGAAAGGGCTTTTAGTGTTTTTGGGGGCCAATACAAGTATTCTTAGTTAGAAGAACGACTACAACACATAGTGGTCATGGTGTTATTATACTTTCTTGCAGGGTGTGAGAGCAATGATTTTGGAAAAAAACAAAAAACCCAAGGTACATGGACTACTACATATTTTTCTTATTCACAAAATTCCTGCAATCAACTAATTACTAAGATCTATAGATAAGTTACCTTCCAATGTGTGATTCTTCTATACAGCAAATAATAGTAAGATAAATAGATATATCATAATATATGCTTAATTTTAACTTCTGTTTGAAATTGTTGTTGCTTGTCTCAAACAAACAGTGGCAGCCTTCAACGCTGGAGCTAGTTACAAAAGAAAAATTTTAGATAAGTATTTCGCTGCAACCCCTGGAACTTCCTCCTAGATCCAACTTACTTAACACTTTGCTCAAGTCGAAGCTTTGAGAGCCCTGCTGTTGAAAATGTGAAGTTAATAATAAATTGTCAATAAGTTAGTTATACTGGAGATATTCTTTAGAGGCGCATCGCGAATTAACCAAGGTAAATGTAATTGAATAATGCCGGAGATGCAAACTCTTTATGAATACAAATCGAAGTTGCAACGCTTTATCCTATGTATCCGTGAATTTCTACTAGAATGCATGTGAAAAGAATTAATAAACCAAAGAAAATTTCAATGGATAAATGTTGCTTAACACAGGTTAATACAGTGACAAATCATATTGCTTAAAGAAAGCATCACTTCCATTCAAGACATCGCTGCATCTTCATGAACCAGCATTCAATACATCTGCCTGGTCTGGAAAAATTCATCCAGTCAATTTTCCAAATACAACTCTATGATTTAAGAATTAACAACTAAAGTGGAATTTTTCGAACAAAATACCCAATGCAACCATATTGCATGTTCGCAGGTTAAAAATAGAAACCAGAATCAGCAGAAGAATTTCCATCCGACGCTGAATACAAAAACTGAGATCAATTAATGTAAGGTATAACTCTAATCAGTTGTTTTCATGATAACAACAAAAAATTCATCGGAAATCAAATACTTCAAAAAGCAAACATTCAAAATAAGACTGATTTTGACAACAGAAATTTGAGTAACCAACAACAAATCCATTGCCTTACCAAGTCAGTCACCTGAATAAGCAAACTTGAGCAGAAAGAAAATTTATACCCAAGTAAATCATGAGGTTGGCACTATGCGTCTGAAAACTGCCTGAAAAGTCTGTCCCCCATTTCGAGCAACCTTTTGTCCTTCCTCGGTTGCAGAGCTCAATAACTTTACGACTGGATCAGCTTCAAGCTCTTCTTTTGTAAGGGCTTCAAACAGGGGGTGATTCTCTAAACAAGACCTCATCCAGTCTCCTAGCTCTTCGACATCAGTAATTGTGTATATAATCCCTCCAACCCCAAGAACATAAGCATACTCATCTAACAAGTGCGGACTAATAACTCTACGCCGATGATTCTTCTCCTTGAAATGAGGATCAGGAAACAGGAAAAACATCTTTGTAAGTTGTCCTTTCTCAAAGTAATTAGGAATGTACTTCATGGAATTAGTTCGAACAACTGAGATATTCTGATATTGACCAGGATTCGACACCCTCAGTGCTAAAATCCGTTCCTTGACATACTCTGTAACTTTATCTCTAAGTTCCATCCCAATCATTAACACCTCAGGGAAAAGTGTTGAAAGACTAATTAAAAGTCCTCCAAAACCACAACCAATGTCTGCAAACTGAATCTTTTTTGAACAATTAACTTGATCAGCTGAGGGGAAAAAATGAGGGTAATGAAGGGAATAGTCAACATGGGAAGGGGAGACTGGAACAGGGAAGTGCGAATCACTTAGTGGGTTGCTGTGTGCTCGTGCTCGATAGAATCGTTTTCGAGGGAGGCCAGTTGATTTGCTAATAGTGGGGTTTGTCTCCTTCTTCAACATGTCTTTCTTCTACAAGCAACAAAACACATGGACGCTTACATTGAGTTAGCTAGCTCTAATTGCTGCAATTATCAATTCATTTCTTCATCAAGTGACGGGCACAGGACATTATTAAATTAACAAAGGGTGCGGTGCATCAAAATAAAAATGCTTCCAAAATCAACTGGGGAATCCAAAATCACACTACATATGTGGCAGCACATAACTGCATGAACAACAACAACATTAAATCACAAACAACAGTTGTAAAACGAAAAAAAACATTAAAAAAACAAAATAAAGCAACCAAGCAAAAGAACAGTTGTTGGACGTCGGTACCTGTATGAACTACCTAAAGGCGATGCAGCAGAGAGGCGAAAGCAGCAACAGGCGCAGCAATAGGGTTCTGTTTCGCCTTTTATTTATTTTATTATTACATTTGGTGTCTGTTGGGAATTTAATTAAACAAAATGGGCCTTGAGCTCAGACCACACGACTGGGCTGTTGGCCCATTAAGAATGAAAAATAAATTGTTGCTGCCACACTACATATCTTGTTTATATCTCCTTCGCATAAGCTTACATGCAATACATATATTAATTAACTATGTCTACGTATTACCCTAGTTAGAATATATATTGGATCTTCTAACCTAATCTAACTTATCTGATGGCTTAATTTACAGAAATGGTTAACTATAATGTCTTCAATATGGACGAGAGAATAAATGCACCAAACAATCTCGTACGCTAACTAAAAACGAACAAACTTACGTATACAGTAAGCACAGCAGTAATTCTATACATATAGGGAGTGAATCATACATACATATATATATATATATATATATATATATATATATTCAGAGTTGCATTTATCTTGACATATATGCAACTACTCTGTTGAATATTTTGCACCTCCTTTTGGAAACAAAAATCATACCAGCTCTCTTCTCTCTTGATCGATTTCTTGTATCCTTGAACCAGCAATTCAAGTAAATTAATTATATATTTGTATATAAAATTTCATTAATCTCCTATTGTGTAATCCCCCATTATTTGTTTGGTTATTGGTAATGCATGCCGGGAAAGATGTACGTCATTATGATATCAATAAACTATTTGTGATCTTTTATCATATTTTGAAGTGTTTGACAAGTAGCATACCATGCTTGAATGATCGTTCTACAACCATCTTTTCGATCTGGAGTGTTTTATTGAAAATGCTTTTCAACTACTTCACAATGAGAATCAACAAGTCGTTCATTAATTATTTTTCAAAAATAACCCAGAAGGAGAAATGAGAAGCATTTTTCTTAGGATTATGATGATCAAATGATACGATGAACAATAATTTTACTCCACGAAGGATTTGCAATTGTACACGCTAACTTAATTAATAATATGATTATAACAAGATGATTTGAATTGGTGTATCGTAACTTTCCATGATGAATATATGTTTCAACGGCAATGAAATAAGCTCATAAAGTAAAATCAACCATGTTCAAACCCTAATTCAATTTTCATACAAGTACATGATATCTTTAATATTAGAGGCAAAAGGGGAAAATTCTTTTTTTCCCAGAAGTTCAAGAATCCTATATGTTATTATTATTATTTGTCTTTGATAAACTCAAAGGAAACTAATTGGCGACACAAGAGACGGCCATTAGCTAAATTTGGATTAATTTCTTGGTAATATTGCTATATTTTTTCAGCTGAAAGTTTGTGTATTCATGTAACATATGCTCTAACATAAACATTTATTACTATTTCATAGCTGACAGTATCATCATCTCTTCAAATTTTCGTAATCATACATATTTGTACAAAGCTTGATTAACTAACTGCATCAATATCAGTGATTGGATCTTCCATGTCCAGCTTGTTGAATAAACTTATCAAGTTCAGATTTTTTCCCTCTTTCAATCATCGAACATATATACCAATCAATCAAGTATATATCATCATCATGTTTCTGATAAATCTTAAATTAATTACTAAATTGTCTGCAACGATTACTTGGCCATCGGAGAACAGGTAGGCGTGATCAAGACCTTTTTGAAATATCATAGTTTGAAGTGTTTGATAAGTTAACAAAAGATTGTGATAGATGGTTATGTATTATATTTGTTTAAATTCTCAGAGCTTATTGTGTTAACAAAAGATTGTGATGGATGGTTATGTATTTTATTTGTTTAAATTCTCAGAATTATTGCTCAATAATGCAAAGCTATACCTCTTAAAATCTTTCCAAAATCTAACGAACGGCATAGAGATCATCAAGTGGAAAATGTATTTTAAAATTTCAGTGCAATTCTCGACAGATGTACTTCAACAACAAGAAAGAGATGACTGATATATGCAGTTAGGGATAATTAGTTATTAAACAAATTATAGAAATTATTGAAGTAAAGCCTAAAGAAATAAGAGAATTGATATTATCAACACGCAGGATCAATATATGAAAGATCTAAGTCGAAGGTGCATATATGAGACTAGATTCAATATGAAAATTATTAGATACAGATGTTTTTATTTCTTTTCTCAATCGAGATTAGTCTTAAGAGTTCATGATTTCTTTTATCATTACTCTCTGGTCTCTAGCTACTAGCCTCTTTGAAATTTTAATCTGTCTAAATCTTAATTACAAAAATGCGGATGTCTGCAACTGATCATAATTTCTAACTATATATAATCTTTCTTTATATTTGATTTGGGACAAAAGTGATAGCTAGCTAGCACACTTCTTGTACCACATGTTTTGTCAAAGTGTTTGATTAATTCCATGAAAAAAAGGATGTAAACTAAAATGGAGAAATGGGAAAGTAAGTGCAACAATGGGAAAAGGATGTGCATGTACTAGCTTACAGACTTGCACTGGTAAAATTTGAAACAAAAAGAAGCAGATCAAACAATCTATATTGTCGAGTAAAGATTTTATCTGTTCTCTGAGAAGAAAAGTCAATAGATACTCGAAAATAAATGAAACAAATAATGTTTCCTGCTATATTATCATTGATTATTCAAGCTTTAAAATAGCTATTTTTTATACAGAATAACGAAAGATCAAAAGGAAAGGAATCATGTCATGATGATTTTAATTGGAAATGGCCATAAGGGAATTTAGTTAATCATTGCTTGAGTTGGCAGATTTGGATTTTCAAGATTCTTCCCAATTTTAAACTTGATTCTTGCGGTTTGCCAATTTTGTTATCCACATGTAAAATAGATATTCAAATTGATCTCTAACTAGGAAAGAAACATTTGCTGAAATCTTGGCAATGATTTTAGGCTTTTAATAGTATTGAGAAAGCACACAAAATAAATTCAACGTATGAATATTCTTTTTAGAATATATATATAAGTAATAATACAGTTATAAATTTTTGTATAAATTTAATTTGTACAAATTGATGTGGCTTGATTAAATTAGTTAGATTAAAGATTCTTTGGTCCACATGATTTATTTTTATTACTTTATATTTTCATTCAATTAATAAGTTAATGTCAAATTAATTTATATAAAATAAATTTATACAATAGTCTGTGGCTATATCAAGACCGTGTGTGTGTGTGTGGAGAGAGATAACTATAATAATGAAACCCAAATCGTGAACAAATTAAGATCCGAAACAAGAGAACAAAGGCCTAAGAAATCCGGGAAAATGGTCTGAAAGAAGGCAAAATGCTTTCCCTGGAATCAATCATTATTAAATGGAGCCCTAAACCATTTTCCTGGTATAGCAACTTACAATTTCAAAGGCTCCCATAGAATTTGGGGCTGTTGACGTGCCAGATACCCATTGCAGTCCGGAGCTTAATTCAAAGCAGAAAAGGGTCCACCATCACGTGGCAAATTGGCTAGTAGTGGAGATGTTTGGTACTTCGGTTTCAAATAGATATCAGCGGTATTTACGTGCTGCAGTGGACATTGCTACGTGACTTTGTCTTACTTGCATGACCAAATCCTCATTATCAGCACAGTTACATTTATATTTAATTTTTCTGCTGTTAGGAGTTACAATATATGCTCCAAAGATCTTATATAATTACGTGATTGATGTTTTTAATTTATTCCCTCGGTCTCTGGGAACTTCTTTACTATATACTATTATTATTCTAATTTCCTTATATTCTGGTTCTTCTTGGTTTGTTTCTTAATTAGAATAATTCATTGTGTCCCTAGCTTTAACTCTCTCTTTAAAATCTATCTTGAATAGTATCTTCTCCTTTGATTCTCAGATGTTACATACAAATTATATAGAGAAATTATTTAGTGAGTGTTCCAATTTTTTGAAATATAGATAGAGTTAAAAGATCAGAAACTACAAATTAGCTCTAATGTATTATTTATTTGTTTATTTTGCTATTTTAGTACACAAAAAAAAAAAAAAGTAGATTCTTTTCTTGTTATGACTCAACACCAATAACACTTAATATATATAGGACTGGAAGCCCTCTTTTTATATAAACAATGTTTATCATATCCGAGATTAAAATTTGAAATTAAAATTTAGAATGGGTTTATAACATCATAAATCAATTTACAACATTATAAAAATTGATTTACAACGTTGTAAATCCATCCGGAACTTTTAATTTTGAATTGGAAAATTTTTTCTTTATATATATATATATATCTACAGTGCTTACATATCATTCATAAGGGATTAAGGGATATGAAAAAGCGCTTCTAAATCAAGCTCAATTTGAGGCTGGCTAGCACAAAGCTAGATAGGAAAAAAAAAAAATTGGTAAATAATATTTGTACTGAAAATGCAATTAATTATTTATTTCCTGGAGACATGGCGAGGGTCATATGGCCATTTTACCAACATGTAATTTTAAACTAAACGACAAGTGGGCGATCACGTAAATATCCCAAATAGAGGATTTCTTGAATGACTTTCTTTCCATGTAATTTAAAACCATTGCAATTTGGACGTGACCATGAACCTTGTAAGTGAAGATCCATAGTAGGTGAGAGCTTCATAGTCACACCCTCAATTCTTTTCTTCAAAAAAGAAGTTTTTAAATTCTCACATTTCTTGTTCATGTTAAGTAAGAAAAGCTCTCTATCATCTTCGTTATCTAGAATCCCATAAGAAATAACCATTATTGAATCAAAAATGATTTGAAAACTCTCCATGCAAGTAAGCTACTTAGATCCTAGAAGTTTACAATCATCAGGTTTTCCTCTTACTTAGGAACAGCAATTCATCTTTCTAGGGTTTTCTCGGAAGCTCCCTATTATTTTCGCTCTGATGAGGTTGAATTATTCGCTTCATGTCATTTTATTTTAGCTCAGGGTCAACATAATCACAAGGGAAAGATACAAATTGAGAAGGAGATAATAGAAAATGGAAGGAGATAAGAAGGAGGAAACGTTGCCACCGGGATTTCGATTTCATCCTTCGGATGAAGAGCTCATCACTTACTATCTTGTAAACAAGATTTCGGACGCTAATTTCACAGGAAGAGCAATTGCTGACGTTGATCTCAACAAATGTGAGCCGTGGGATCTCCCAGGTAGTTGTAACACACTACAACTTTGTTACCATAAACATCCTATGAATGTCAATATTTATATATGTCGTTAATATATAAGACTGACATCAACCTATAGTCCCAACATTTTGAGCTTTTATACATACCGTAGGAATTGATAACAATTTCTAAGCTGTCTAGCCATGTTCTTACATACAAGTGTGCCTATTGTAGACATATTCTCATATATGTCTTGATTCAAGTAGACTCTAGGGTTTTCAAATTTCAAAATTCTTCCCCTTCATTGAATCTCAAGACGCGTGGTTAAAATTTTTCCAAATCAAAGTACATGATTTTATGATATATTGCAATCAGAAATCTATTAGGAGCAGTCTTGATACCCCACTAGAGGAACAGCAAGAATATCTAAATAAAATTACAAATCAACGATTATTTTCTTCTAATTTTCTGCTTCATATTCTACCAACCAGGGAAGGCAAAAATGGGAGAAAAAGAATGGTATTTCTTTAGTCTTCGGGATCGGAAGTACCCGACTGGTGTGAGAACAAATCGAGCAACAAACACAGGGTATTGGAAGACCACAGGAAAAGATAAAGAGATCTTCAACAGTGTCACATCTGAGTTGGTTGGGATGAAAAAAACATTGGTGTTCTATAGAGGGAGAGCTCCCAGAGGAGAGAAAACCAACTGGGTTATGCATGAATATCGCATCCACTCTAAATCTGCTTTTAGAACCGCCAAGGTATTTTTCTCCAAATCTTCCATACATGTATATATTTTTTCAATTAAGCGCCGCCTCAGTGAACATTAGACACCATTTCCACACCGGTGTTAGTGGGCTTCGAGTCCCGGATCCAACTGGCACCCATGCCATGCACACATCTTATTCTTATCATCAAAATTAATGATTTTTTTTTTTTCCCGTGAGTGCACGACAGTGATTAAGAATTACTAAACACCTTTATCGGCGGGTTAATTAATTCTCTGAATTTGTTTGGAAAAACATTGAAATCATTTTTCTGTCTTTTCTGCTAACTGGCTAGGCTTTTGTCATTACAACAAGATATATATATATATATATATGTTTCTTAGTTTATTACCCTTTAGCAGTTTAGCGAAGTTGCAAGAAAGCACCAAAATAATCAATAGAGTTAGAAAAACTTAGATTAGAAGCCAAAGAAACTCTCAACGTAACACAAACTACATACTGAAGCATAAATCAACACAGCTAAATACTAGGTAACATTGGGATTCTTAGCTAAGGCCGATATCCTATTCTCCATGATAAAAAAAAAAATGGTCTCTCCTTTTTTTTTTATTGTCTTTTGTCTTTGATGGGGAATAAGAAGAATTCATATCTGAACATTATAGTTGCTTCTCATCTACACCACTCCAAATCAAATGGATGTAAGATAAGATAACAATTGTGTTCTATAAATTAAATCGGCGTGCATACATGCATGCAGCTTGATCGATATCGCTTACAACTTAGGGCTGTTTTTGCTTAATTTTAATTAAGAAAGCATGTTCTCATTTAATTTTAACAATAGGTGCTCAAAAGTGTTCGATAAGCACACTCATGTTTTCTTGACAGTTAACTTTTAGCAAACATGCATTCTCTCAATCATTTAGCAAACAAAATGGATGTAAGTGATTCAATATAACTGTTATAAATTAGTTAAAAGGCCCAGCACCCCAATCTCAATCATTCGCCTATAGCCTCCATTTGTCTTAATTAAAAAAAGCCTTGACACCACAAAGTGTTTTGTTTAGCAGCACAACTAATTATTTCCCACAATTGTTCAATAGAAGTCAGTTCTAAAAAAATTACTTTTATTCGACAGCTATAGTGACGGGTCTCCAGTGTCTTTTTTCTCTCTTTTTTTATATTTTTTCTACTTAGAAGTTATATAACTGGAGGTTTTCAAAAGTTTAAATTTGGATGGAATCCCTTTTTTTTTTTGGGCGAATATTTGACAGGATGAATGGGTAGTTTGCCGTGTGTTCCAAAAGAGTGCGGGTGCAAAAAAATTCCCCACAAACCAATCTCGAGCAGTGAATCCGGTTTACAACTTGGATATAGGAGCAAGTGTTATACCGCCGCAAATGATTCAAGCAGAGAATTTCCAATTCCCAATCGGAAGGGGAAATGCAGATCAACTTGCAGAACTTACAAGAATGTTCCGAGGCGGCGCATCGTCGAGTGTAAATAATAATTTTCCAATCCAATCTGAAATGAACTATCCTCTGGCAGGAGGATTCACTATTTCAGGACTAAATTTAAATCTTGGAGGTGCTACAACACAACCTGTCTTACGACCAATGCCGCCGCCGCCTCATCCCCAGGCAATGAATCAACAAGAAGTTACTTGTTCAATGATGACTAGTACTTCCTATTCTGCAGATCAGAGTCTGACTAGCTATGCTGCCGAAATTAATCAAGCTGGTGGCAGCAGATACATGAGCTTGGAACACTGCATGGATTTAGACAGCTACTGGCCTCCTTACTAATAATTCAATTCATGATGAGTAAAGTAAACTAGCAGACAATTAATTAAGAATCGTTGGTGTAGACTAGCTATAAGTTTGTTAATTTCAACACTTGGATAAATTTTATTGTGTATCATGTTGGGGGTGTAAGTGGGTGCATTTACCCGGCTATTGGAGCAAATCTTTTTTATTAGGAATAGTAAACACCACCCCTTCCTCTAGGAGTATCTTTTTTTAATTAGTCTTCAGTGTTATATATTGTGTCTATCAATTGTGAAATACGAACTGAAAGATTTCTAGGGTTATAGTAACTATAACAATGAACTTCATCTAATCATCTTGTTCCTCCTCACTCCATAACCTCTTAACCAACAAAAGTCCTCGCACATCCAACTATTGAGATCCTATAGACTATGGAATAGCTTTCAAGTTTGGGATTGAAATTAGAGAGTTGGAGCTTAAAAATTACAGTATTAAAGTATTTGATAAAATCTAATTACTATAACTTAAAAGTTACGTTGATATAATATATTTTTAATAATTTTGTAAAAAATATTATTTAAAAATTATATTTACTATATACTATTAATTTTTATTTTATAATTATAGTTTTTTTTTCACATCAACTATAACTTTTAAACTAAAATCCCTCAATCCTAAACAAGTCTATATTTGAAAAAATAATAATCTATATAAATAATGTGCTCATAAACATCTTTTCTTTGCAGCCAATTTTTAAGCATGGGTTTCTTTTTCTTAACAATATTAAAGTAAGTGCTTTTTAAGAAAGTATTCAATTCATAAGTTCTGTTCTATACAATTGATATTCGTACTACATTGAGATTGTTCTACTTTAATTAAAGTTCTTAGTTTAAGGTTTGGAAATACAATTATAATTAAATATTTGTTAAGAGAACTTTGCTACCTTAATGGTTCTACCCAGCTCGAATTGAATTAATTAAGGCTCAATATAATTAAAAAAAAAAAGAGTCTAATATGAGATCTTCATGACTATAGCTGCCTACCAAGAATGTTTACCTGGGAGCGGCTACATTACAAAAACTATAACATATAGCCCCTCACAACGACAGTGATACAAAGTGAGCTCACCTGAGGCTAACTCTATTTTTGTTATTTTGTTATTTTGTTAGGAGACTGTACGTTACAATGTATGTAACTGTTTACCCAAAAAAGAAAATCCGCAAGTGATCACCTAACTGAAGTTAATGGACTGTGAGTGCGTCAATTACGAGGAGTGGTACGAATCTAAAATCTTACAAATGAATTTGACAACTTCTAAGGATCAGCTTTACGCTTTTAACCGTAGGTTCCTTGCAGGGAAATGCAGCAACTCCTCCGTTATTAATCATCAAATTCTGGTAACCAATTGACAACCCATACTTTCATATTTTCAATAATATTAAGTGTTGGGAGTCGCATTCTCTTCGTAAGAAGAGTTTTCATTTCAGCGAGGATTTATATAAATACAGAGAGCTTTGATCTGTTCTGATTATAATATCAGTCTATCTTTAATTATAATAATATTGTATCAGTAATATATCAAAAAAAAATTCATCAAATACTAAACAGCGGTCTGCACAAATAAACTTTCAGAATTTTTAACAATATTGTCTGAACGCGTCACAAATATTTAGTCGCACACATACCCTTAGTACACAAATTATGCGTAAAACAAACAAGTTACCGATAACAAAAAGCATGGTGATGTACCTAATTATATCAGCCTTTCATGCTTCCATACATACACAACAGAACAGAAACCTTGACACAACCATTTGTCCACTGCTGTTTGCATGGACAAATTGGTTGGAAGCAGATTAATAGCAAGTTTAAAAAAATAAATCATCAAATTGCCTTTACCAATAATGGAAACAAGCAAATATGTATGATACACCACTAAATGGAAAATCCTTACCCTAAACAACAATAGTTCAATTATCAAGAAAATCCATGATGGGCAAAAAATCCAATAAGCTGAATTCGTTGAGACCAAGTAGCTTCAACCGTGAATTGGGAAGTTCAAATCAAATAAGATTACACCCTCTTACAACATAAATAGCACACCCTGCCCAGTGCCCATCATACACTAAATTCTAGATCTCTCAAGATAACTAATTGTGTAGTAGTGTGAAAGGTTCTAAACATCTCTTTTCCACAACTATTAAACCAAAAAAAAAAAAAAAAAGAGAGGATGCTGGAGCTTCAAAAATATTAGAGCTCTTTCACATGGATGGAACTTTATAGCCCAAAAGAACCCAAGTCTAATGCGTCAACTCCCTTCTGCAGAAATTCAAAACAGAACATTTACAAACATAGCATGTGGGCATCAAATAATATATATTACAAAGCATGAAAGAAATATGACAGATATACCTTGAGGGCAAATGGGGACAAAAGAACAAAAGACAATTATTTAACTAGATGTTTTATAGAAGCCACAGAACATCTAGTCAAGGATATTGAAGTGAAAATGATGGGCTGCACTCAAGTATTCAAATTCTACAAAGGAAAGATTGTCATGCCTACTTAGCCTCGGTCCTACAACGGGTTCTTGAGAAACCAAAAAAAAAAAAAGGTTCAATTACTAACATAACTTAGATACCTCAGACTCAGAAGCAAACAAATCAACAGCAATGTCGTAGCACTCTATTTGTCTGGATGCCCCCGTTTAGCCTTTCGACGAGAATGATGGTGCGAATGCCGAGCTGGCTTCTTTTCTTTTTTGCTGCAGATATTAGACAGTATATAAAAGTGAAAAGTTTGGCAAAATCTAGCCTTGAAACAGAAAACACACAACTTGTGAACGCAAATGTATAAAACTTCACTTCAAAAACGAATATGTAAATCAGATGCCAACCAGAAAATGGCTGAACCAATTCTGAACAAAATGATGACAGGTAGTGCCAATAAAGCAGATGCCTGAAACAATTGAATTACCAAGAGCTTAGATTGTCTACACAAGTAACCAAAGGTAATGGGTAAATTTTTGGATTAAATAATAGCCAGGGTTGAGAAAACAAAAATTTGACACATACGGCAAACCACTCTAACTCTTTAGTTGCAAGAGGACTTGTCAGCTCATGCTTTTTCAGCATTTCTTGCACTGAGGCTTGGACCTTTCAAAAACAAAGAAAAATTGTGCAATGATTAAAACACAGCAAGATTGATACAAATAATGACGATGGATCCACCTAAAATTTTCTAAAATATTGTCATAATTAAAAAGATAACTGGGGAGGAAAACAAAACATATCTATCAAAACAATTTCATAAGTTTTGCTATGTACCATCCTGGTAAACCTAATTACCTACAAGAAGGATGATAAAAATATGCTATGTCCACCCCAAAGTCGCGTGGAGAAAGATGGGGCAAATTTGAAGGAGTCTCAAGACTAATAGAAAATCCCATAACACGTGCAACTATGGTAACAGAGGTTGATACCTGATGATGGTATGTGGTTGCAGATTTCAAAAATTTCCCATACGCATGAACAACCTTCTTGGTGTAAGGTTTCAGCGCCACTCGTACATTGTCAACATGAGGTTTTGCCGCAGTTGCAACCTGATCAATGTATGGCTTGCTAAACTTCTTAGCTTCCTGTGATCAATTTAACCATGCTTTAGGATGCATGTTAACATTCCAGATGAAGAGGAATGAGAAATATAACTAATATACCTGAAAGTAAGGATCGACAACCTCTTGCACTCTAATAATGTGTGGAGTTACTGCAGTCTTTGTTGACTCACAGGCCTCAATTGTTTTTGTCTTTAAGGATTGTACATGTGGTTCAACATTCGTGGTGAAAACTACCCACTGCTCCTTCACGGCTGGGATCCATTTCTTCAAATGATGGATGGTATCCACACAATCAGATACATAAGATCAACCATTTCTTACACAAAAGGACAACATTCAACATACAATTACTTATTATTAAAACAGTAAATCATCACGTACCATTAATCCACTAATGTCTTTTACAAGAATTTGCCCATATGTCAGTATGGCGGAATAACAAAATAAGGTAGCAAAGTAAATACAGATATACAAGGTTTTGTTTCACAAACGAGATGGCCAATATAAAAAAGAGAATGAGAGGAGGAGAATAAAGTTAACTCAATTCTATATATTTCAAAATCTCTGGAATAGAAAAATAAGAAAAAGAGCTTACAGTTTTAATTGTCTCCACGTGGGGTTGAGCCCACTTTCCAGCTTGTGCCTTCTTTTCCAGAGCCTGGAACAAATTTAAATATCCATTCAGTAATGACAGCATATCATGACTAATTCTAATACAAAATCAATAATTAAACTTGTAACAACACGTTGACCAAAAAAATAGTTTTCGTCACATAACATGCAAGGAATATAACCATATGTCAACAAAAAGACAATACCTTCTGAATCACAACATCCATGGCAGGTTTTCCATGCTCATTCCAATGACTCTCAATGAAGGACTGCAAGAAGTTGAAAGGCAATAATTAAAGGAAACTCTGATGGTAGAACATACCATGCATGCATAATATTTACCTGGCATTGAAGTAAATGTACAGCGAGCCAAGGAGGGAACCATGCACCATGAACCTGATAAGAAATTTAAGACATGCATTAGCACCAAATTTTATATATTTAGTCTTGATAGCAGTTTATCTGAGAAAAGAATAGTTGTCATTGCATGAAGTGCATCGCTACTGCACCTAGAAACATGAAGTGCGTGATCCAATGTAACAACTAGCCTGGATATTTGTCATTTTTAATAGTGGTAATGCCACGATAATGTTTCAAAAATCAGACTCAAGTGTGTGTGGACATAAGCACGTTTAGACAGTTTAGGCATCTATTGAAACTTCAGTGAAGAAACAATTAAGCCAATATTTATTATTAAATTCAAGCATACTCATTGAAGATGATGAAAACACACAAGTTTAAGCTCCTGCCAGAAATAATATGTAGTGGTGTCTCAGTGAAGAAATAAATTAAGCCAATATTTACTATTAAATTCAAACAAACACATTGAAGGTGATGAAAACAAAAAAGCTTAAGCTCCTACTAGAAATAATATGTAGTATTATCTCATTTAAGTCTTAAAACTTCAGGCAGTAAATTACTGTCCATCAGACACTTGAAGTATCCGTAGTTAAAGATTCAACAGAAAGTAGTAATTCCCCAGGGTTATCAACATATTCCATCACTCCTAATGAAAACAGAAATGTGACCGAGAATAAAAATGGATTCACCCGCCAAAAAAAAAAAGGGTCCTAAATTAAGGTAGAAGTCACTATTCCTCAGATCAACTTCCTAATATTAAAATTTCTATCTAAATCACTTTCTCTTCTAACTCCTTGAAACCTTAGCTAAATGTGAAGATAGCCGGTATAAAGACAACCTGTAATTTCTGAACCAGCTTAGACAGAACAACCACATTAGATAGAGATTATGAGATAAAACTAAGAGAGTTACCTCCGTCAATTCTTTGGATTTTGATGTAGCCTCAAACTTTGCCCTAATCATTTCTTCCTGCCAAGGAAATGGTCAAATTAAAAGTTAAAAGAAGAAGCTTTAACATCCTCTAGGATTGGGCTTAAAATTCAATCAAGTTAGAATGATACCTCAGCAACTTTCAGAGCACGTTCGGTTTTACGAATTTTGCTCTTCTGTTCATCATTAATCTTCTGAAGCTGTAAAAGCAAGAGATCTTCTAATGTCAGCATATGAAAGGCATAGGATATAATTCAGCAACATGCAAGTTCCACATGGTTCAAAATTCGTTTCAATATACATAACTATTGGAGGTTAAAAGACATCCCAACAAAACAAATACAGTTTCCAAAATTGTGGAAATGATACATACAGTTGACAATGAACAATTGAGCATGGACAAATGATGGGATGATGACCCAAATAAAGAAACAATGCTATGTAAAACATGTTGTCTACCATCAATAAGCACATGCGAGAAAGGGAATTACTCCAAACAACAATGAGGGTAAGCTTGATACAACAATAAAATTGAGCCATAAAGCAATTCTACCAAACAAAAGCCTTACATTCTCTAGTTTGGCACTCAAATCGCTTATTTTCTTCTCAGCTTCAATCGCCCTGGCTTCCAGGGCCTCTTTCTCCCTCTGTTGTTTCTGTGATTCCTTCTTGAGATTCTCAATCTGCAAAGACAAGCAATACTTAGAAAGAAACAGTGGTTTCCAAAACAAGCATTTCAATTGTAGGTACCTCACCTGCTTTTCAAGTTCACCAGCACGAGCATGAGCTTTGTCCACCTGCTCTGCAGCATTTGATGTCTCTTTTTTCTAAGAATCAAGAAAAAGAAAGCTTGCTTAGTAACAAATGCTCGTGGTGAATGATTGCCTCTTTTAACAGCATAAGTATGCAACCACTCTCCTACTAATACATTGTAAATATCATCTATTTTCCCTTTTGTACAAACCTGAAGGGCAGACAATTCTTTCTGCAAGGATGCAATCCTATCTGACTTATCCCGAATGGCCTTCTCCTTCTGTGCTACCACCTCGTCCTTACTTTTCAGCTCTTGGGTTTTCTCATCAATATGGGATTCTTCAGAACAAAAAAGTAAGCAACATCAAGACAAATACTCAGCTCACACACATCAACGGAAGTTTAAAGACTCCTAACGAAAAGAGAGACAAAGGGTATGAAATGAACTCAAAACAACCAAACAATGCTCAATTATACTAATTTTCCCAATTGGTTTTCCTCCAGCGAAACACTGATATAACTATGGAATTGAATAGAAGCAACACAAACATTCAGCTCTAATTTTCAGATTTAGCCGGTAATGCAATTTTAAGCTAACGTATAATGGCTAACAAATGAATAACGAAATCAGCCAGTCTAATTAGTGCCACATAATGCTCAATTTTGATTTTCAATAAAATTCAATTAACGGTAGTTATGCTATCTGAGACTGAGACCGAAGTAGAGAGTCAAGTCGAGCGTCAATAATCCCAAAATCTAACTAAAACCTACAAAAATTTTATTTTCGATATCTTTATCTCCTCTTTTTCACGCATGATTAGGAATCAAATGAATAAAGTAAAAAATAAAAGAAACAGAAAAATGCAAACCAAGAGAATGGATCTTAGACTTGAGTTGGTCTAATTCAATCTTGTGAGGGGAGGAATCGACGGCGTCAGATGGGGTGAGAGGCGGCGGCGGCACATCTTCTCCTTGGATCGAGACATCAGCAGCTACAGTTAAAATTAGGGCCAAAAACAGCGAGACAATCGCGAGCTTTGAGGCCGCCATCAATCAAATTTTGATGATGATGATGATGATAATTATTATTACTATTAGCAACCAACAAAACTCACCAAGCAAAATATACTTGATGATATTCTAGAAAGCTAGACAGATATTCTTCTTCTACTTTTGATTTTTGTTCTTGTTGCTGCTGATGCTTTCCTTTGAATGAATTCGTAATGACGACGTGGCGGTAGTTGCTATTTTAGGTTGCAACCGGCAGCTGCCTGTGTTTTAGGTTGATGGATCCTGATGGTTTCAACACGTGTCGGTTAATAGCTACGTGCTTCACAGAACAAGGCTGTTTAGGTGGCAGATACTGACCGCACCTTGTTTTTGGTGTTTGTCAAAACTAAAACGCATATAAAGTATTTTTTTTCCCCATAGAGAACAAGAGAAGCTTTTTCGTTCGATCAAATCATCAGCGGACCTTCTAAAGTAACCAACCAACCGTTTAATAAGAAAACTACTCGCTAAGCCCATTGATGGATTAAAATTATATGGTTGCCATATCTACTTTAGCAGATAAGAACTGATCAATTATGGGCGGCCCAAATGTCTGGATTATCACATCATAGAGTAATGATATTTTTGCAATGAGAGGGGTCAAATAAAAACTCGTAATTTCTTAACAACCTTATACAACATATGGGTCAATTATCTCAAATGCAATTAATCTCAATTTAACCCAAAAAAAAAAAAAATGAGAGATTTTCAAACGTAATATAGAAGTACTTTTCAAATAACTTGAATAAGGGTTACTTGAAAAAAGTGATCGTTAAGGATCATTTTGAAAATAAATAGAACTAATTAAAAAGTTGAAAGTTGAAGTTGATGAGATAAAGTAACAATGTCAAATATTACAACTCGAACAAAAAATAGTAAACCCCCTGGTGTTGCTAAAGTTAACCCACCAGTTCTTTGATTATTTAGGAGTATTTGATTAGGAAATGGATTGTGTATTATTAATGGCGAAATGATTCCACGTCACTAAGGATTTAAAACTAGGTGATGCTAGAGTTATTATACAAACTTATTTTGGCTTAAATACATTGATTATATGAAAATACAAAATAATAAAAATAAATCATGTGAACCAAGGGCTATTTCATTCGGTGGAGCTCTATCTTTATTTTTTAAAATTTTAATTTCCTAAATATTTAAAATTACATAAAGAAGATTTCGTTTTTATTGAGTACAAAATTTTAAGCTATATTTGATAGATTTCTAATCTCTTTTATTATCGTAATGATTTATAGACTCATGTAATTTCAATTGCAAGTAGATTTATTGTAATATAAAATTATCATAGATACAAACTTATTATTGCGTAGAACAATAATATCGAGCTAATTAAAATGGTATAACTAGAAATGGTAGCTGGACGTAATTGTATTATCCTTGCATACATCATGAGAAAATAGAACCCCCATCATCAATACGTGTTGCTAGGTGTGTCTAAGGGAGTTGGCAGTTTGCACACTAGCAGCTGGAAACTAATGAGCTTAAAATAAAATCTGATGAAGATATTAATTCAGTTACTTCGATGACCATTGATTCGTGTCCAAAAGGTATGGATTATCCATTCTTAAACATTGGATATATGACATTGTACATATCTTGAACAGTAATCTTGCCGACGTAAGATAATTTTCTATTCAACTGATAGGATTCAAAGTTCCTGATTTTTCTAACACTTTGTTGAGCATGAGCACACAAAGCTATCTTTGTAGCACTGGGTATGAACAGGGGCAAAGTTCCTGATTTTTCTACTTTTAATAATTTTCATAAAAAAGAGAACATGTTGATTACATCAAAATTCGAAAGCAACAAAATTTACAGTTTATCAAGGACAAGGATACTATTGCTGACATAATAACTTTTATACGAAATGCTGACATGAATAGAAAGGGAATGATTCGAATAACATCTACTAACATCACCTAAAACATTGTTAAAACACTCTTACGAGAGGGTTTTATAAAAAACGCGAGGAAACTGATGGATCTACTAAGATCGCCGAAAATATTGTTAAAATACTTTTGCGAGAGGGTTTTATCGAAAACGCAAGAAAACTGATGGAAAATAAAAAAGAATTTTTAGTTTTAACCTTACGACATCGAAGGAATAAGAAAGGGCCGTGGCAATTTTAGGCCCAAATCACCCTCAATCACGGGATGAATTAGGCCTAACTCACCCCAAAAGAATTCTAAAAAAATGAGGGCTGTCAAGATTTTATCAACCGGCCATTGTCCTTACACTTAAGTGATGTGGGATGGCTGCCTCTCACACTTATATAACATATGACATTGAAATTAATTTAATAATATTGATGTGCTCATAATTTATGTATTATGTTAATCCTTCTTTAGCTTAATTTTATGTTAAATTATATTTAATTATAATAATATTTATCTTAATTTTTATATTTTATTATTGTAAAAATATTGGAAATATTCAAGTGAAAAGAAGGTTAAAGAGGAAACAAATTGGAGCTTAATGGAAATAATTACCGACTGTGAATGAAAAGAGGAAAGAATAACGTTTAAATGAGAAATTATTAGGTTTATTACTAAATAATTTATAGACTTAGTGGCTAACTAATTGTACAAGTCACGTGCATGCATGAACTAAAAAGAGGCGGCTTGGCTTTTATGTTAGTTCTTTCAATATAAGGATCGAAGGTGTGAAAATTAAAAGTATTGTAAAGAAAACATAGCCGAACATCAAGAGCACTAGTGGAAACCAAAAAGTAATAAGAAAGGAGAGCATAAGCCGAGAGGAGAAGAAAAGAGAAGCCGCAGCCACAAATCTAAGAGCAACAATTTAGAGAAGTCGTATCGCAAAGAATAAACCAGTGTGCTTGATCTTTCAAAACCTTGCTTAAATAAGTGATTTTTAGAGAAATCCCATTAATTATTCATATCCAAAAAAATAATATTAAATCATAGCTCATTTTTTCCTTTACATTCATATAGACATTGTGCTCAGGCAACAATAATGCTCAGGCAATAAATCTACTTCAATTCTCTTACATGTGATTCGATGTTTGTCAATTTAACGTGTTTTATTCATAAAAGATTGAAACTTTTCCAAAGTTTTGATATAAAAAAAAATAAAGGGGAATAATATCAAAATTCTAAGAGTAGGTGGTAAATTCAAAAGACTTTAGGAAACATGTCATTTTCTCAATTTATTTATTTCTACACTAGAGAAATACCTTCAACAAACTTTATTGATGATAAAAATTGAGATACTATGGCTTATATATTTTTTTCTATGTCAACACTCATACTTTTATTTATTTATATTCTTAAAAGCACAATGTATAAAATGATCTTAAATATGTTTTGAAAAATTAGGTTAGTTATTACTATTTAATTACTTTATTTTTTTTTACGAAATAATAAGTGTAAGAAGTATTGATGAATAATACTTTACTACTATATTTCTGTTAGGACTATTATTAAAATAATGACATCAACAATTCAGTGAAATTAGTGAGTGAGAGATTATATGTATTAGGGTTCTGGAAAGTAAGTCAAAATATTATAATAATTTTAATCTTCATATCACTAGTAAAATATTTTCATTCTGTCTTCGCCCGTGACATAAGCTAAAAAGCAAATTACATAATTTCTGGTGTCCCAATGTACTTGTTTTCATTTTATGTTCAATTTCATTTTAGCTGTGGTCTTACTTCACTCATAAATTTCTTAACAAGACACAAATAATAACCTGTAATTATATATAAAAGTCCATAAATTAGTAGTAAGACATATTATACTATGAGTTACTTCTAAGATGCTTTGAATTTCTACCATTTCCCTATTGTGAATTTTTAACACATCCACTTTTGCAGTGTTCCTATAGATGTTAGGCACTTCATCACACAAATAATTTCAAATTCTTCTAATGCCCTCATATTCAACAAAATAAAATGCAAATCATACAATATAGTGGCATAAGATAATAATTCACCAAACACACGAGTTTCAAGCTTTGAAATACATGTTGATAGTCCATTACTCTGAGCTGACATCATTAGCATGGGATCACCTATTTTGAATTTTGCACAGGTATCATAATTTTTTATCCAATTACCTGGACTTGAATTAAACCTAGCTATGTACTCAATGCTGTATTTTTCACAAATCTTTCTAGGCTTACTGTCTAGAAATTTATCCTTTGAAACTTTATGAAACAATGTCCATACTTTTTAAAGTTAGTTTCCTTTATCGTAGTCCCATTTTTTTCGCCCCCTTTCATTTTGATTATGTTATTTACATAACTGTCTCCAAGTACTAGAATATTTAATTATGTAGACTGAATCACTTTTCTTTGTGTCGATTTTCTCCTATTAAAAAAAAATAGAAAACCCTAATTCAAAGTTAATTAGCAAGATGAATTAATAATTTAACGTAAATAATAGAATATCATATGCATAATCCCAAAATATTGGAGAGTGAATAAATGTAACCAGATCAAGCAGTGGATAGTGAACATTGATGTGAAAAAGAAGTGGATATTGGAGAGCAACCAAGCATTGGTAAAAAGAAAAAAAATGATGAAAGGGGTGACCTGGGAAAATGAGAACGTAAGGAGAAAGAGGGAAGAAATTCACACTTTGAAATATTAAGAATGACTTATAAATCTTCTTCTTCTTCCTCTTTTTTCATTAAAAAATTATTGCTACTTCTATATTGCACGCATGTATTTATTTATTTACATGTCTCACAACTCATTTCATTGATAAGGCACAATATTTATAGAGAAGTGTTAAATTTTTGTGAAATGCCAACTCTACACACTAGAGTTGCTTTGGTTGGAAAAGTATTGTTATTATTGTGTGAATGAGATATTGAGAAAAAAAAAATCATTAACCATAGACAATGCTTTAGGTAATGATGTTTGTGTTGTAATGTTAAAAAGTCAATCTAAATTAAGGAATACTTTGATGTGTGATAGAGATTTCTTTCATAATCGATGTTGTGTTCATATAATTAATTTGATTGTTAAAAAATGAGTAAAAGAAATTGAGCAAGAAATAGAAAAAGTTTGTAAGAATGTAAACTATCCCAAATGATCACAAATGAGAAAAGAAAATTCTTGGAGTGTTAAGTAAGTATTTCTATATGATAAAAAATGGTTAAAATAAGAGATTCATACGATATGGAATTCAACTTTTCTTATGCTTGATGGTGATAAGTTTTACAAAAATATTTTTTGTTATTTACAATTGAGTAATTCCAATTTTAAGAGTTGTCTTCTAAAGAAGAGTGGGGGAAAATAAAGAAAATTAGCAAATTCTTTTTTATGTTTTGTAAGATTACATATATTTTTTCAGGATCCAAGTACCACACTTCAAATTTATATTTTCCTAAAGTGTTTGCAGCCAAGATTACTTTAAATTAATTATTTCTTTGTGAGGATGTGTACATCAAAATTATGGTAAAGAAAATAATCGAAACGATTGAAAATATTGGTCTAATTTTTATATTATTTTAGCAATAAAGGTCATCTTGGATCATCATACAAGATGACATTCATTAAGTTTGCTTATAATCAAAATTTAGAAGAGTTAAATTATGTTTGAATTGTTTTTAGTATTTGGTGAGTACAATTTATTTACACCATCTTTACACAATTTATTTACACAATTAGTGCCCACAATTCAAATAATCAAAATTAAATAAGTTGAAAGGCCCGGCCCCATAAGCGATAAGCCATACAAGTACTCCTCACCTCGAAGGAAGCGGCTGCCGCGCACATAATTATTAATTCGGAAAAATTACAGATTTTCCTTAAATATAGGTAAAAAATACTTACACTAAAATTTAAATAAACTGTGATATTTACCTCTTTTTAATTTAAAAAGATCACACTTAACCCTTTGATACTAACAAATGTTACTAATCCGTTGAAGATAAAAGGGCAATATAATAAAAATACAATTAAATTAAAATATTAGATTTTGGGCATTAGTGAAAAAACTGGAAGAACGAAGAACACAACTCATGTTCCAGAAATCTACGAATATTTTTCTCTTTTATATTTTTAAGTTTAGAGTTTTGTGAAAGGAATAAAAAAAAAAAATGAAAGAAGGAAAAGATATTTATTGTCTGGAATAATTTTGTTATAGTGAAGAAAAATAAGAGAGAAGGACTATAGTTCGATTATTGCACACCAAATTTTATGGAATAGGAAGAAAATAAAAATGAGAGTGAAATTCTTTTTCTTTTGAACACTGCGATGTATCTTTTCTTATTTCGAAATCTTTCGGGTCAACTGTATGGTGCATGCACTACATTAAGGATAAGGCCATATACAATATAACATGAACCATCATCAAACAAGTGCTTGAATCTTCATCTCAGCATTCTTCTTTCAGCTCCCGATCCCATGGCTTCTCTTGCAAAACCCGTCTCTTATAACCAATCTGTTCCTACCAAACTCACTCGTCATGTCAATTACTTTTTGTAATTTCACCGAATCTTCCATTTTCAAGAACTGTGTCGTTCAGAGAAATGAGAATTGAAGTTTGTCGCCAAATTAAAGCTTTGGTTGGTTTATTTTCTGTATTCATCATATTGACTTGTTTAGTTTAATCTCTAATTAGTCTGCAAAATAACTTAAATTTGATTAGGGGTAATATGAAATTTTTACTACAAAGGGGGTTAAGTGTGACGTTTCTAAATTAGAGGGGTAAGTGTCACTCTTACAACCTATTTTTATTTAAGTGTAAGTATTTCTTACGTATATTCTAGTGAAATCTGTAACTTTGTCTTATTAATTAATACAACTATCTTGAACGAGTAAAGTATATATGTGTATATAATTATTTTCAGATGCGGGTGTCTTTATTTTTTTTCTAATGCGGATGAGTTATTAATTAATATGGTTTAATAAAGTTAATATTCAATACAATATAAAACCGAGCAGTTTAATAATATTAAAAATTAACTCTGTTAATCTGAACAACGTATTTACATAAAAAAAAAATTAAGGTACTCATACTAGAGAAGGAGTGCAGCACCATTTTTTTTATGCGGATAGAGTCTGTGTTCAATATATTATAAAATTAAATAATTTAATAATATATCTTTATTAATTATATTAAATAGTATGTTCACGTTAAATAATCGTATGATAGCGAAGATACCCTCACTTAAGAATTATCATATATATACACTTACAATGATTGCTATACGCCTATTATGGACGTGCACCCCTTCTGTCGATAAACCTTTTCTTTTTCCTGTATATAAATAAAAGACAAATCCTAGCACTGCGTGCCAAAAGAAAATTCGACGACGTTCGTGCCAAAGAATTCGAAAAGCATATTAATTAGTGTCGGGAATTCCAGCCAAAGGTCATTACTGAAAAAGTTTGAAACATATGCATGCATCCCCTTATCAGCCACGAACTTTTCTAGTTCGGAATGCCACGATCCATCAAATTTTTTGTATTAACAGACATATTTTTGTTGGTCCACTTTCCTTTCGTGGATCGGAATAAAAATTTCTTAAAGTCGAGAGCCAATATTTGACTGGAATATGGAATAGAATATCGAGAAGTAATATGTCATGACCCAATTTTATTAAATTTAAATCTGGTGGATGCCTACCTTGTAGTTGAGTTGGTAAGAAATCTGTTGTGTTTAAACAAGAGACTGGAGTTCAAATTTAATTTACATAAATGGGAAGACGATTGAGTTTTTTTTTTTAAAAGAACTCATTTCTTGATGTTGAAACGATAATAAAATGCCACATTTTTTGGATTTTTTAAATCTATATGATCATTTCAGTGTAATATGATACATCTGTTAAAAGCTATACCGGATTTTTTATGTTAAAAATTTATATTTACTTGCAGCGTTGTAAATATACCATAAAGTGAGAAGCATTACGAATCTAAATCTGATACTCCCTTTCTTTTTACTCGTCCTCTCGAAAAGGTGGATGTGTAAGAATGCCTTCTAAGCTTAATAATGTAGAATATTTTGTATAAAGACACTTTAACAAATGATTTTTTTTTTCTTTACCATACAAATTCTTTATTCACATATACGGAATGTGGGGAAGCTATTCTGTGATTGATGATATTTCTGCTTCCAGATTTAATTAAGTGATTCAGTTGTGTAACATTCACTCCCTCATGATTTCAGAATGTTATTCACTACACGTGCTCTTGGTTTACACTTTTGACTTACCGTTTATTTATTGGTATATGCTTTCCAGCTTTTAGGCAGCTGGCCTCTTTTGGTGCATGATAGATTTATATTATATGTACATATATCCTTAAATCAAATCATGTATAAAATCTGAATTATTTAAATTAATGGACATGGGAGATGACGATAGCATTTTTTTTTTCCTATATTGTGTCGCGGCAGTCCCAATTGGGAAATTTTGGGAAATGATTGTGGAGAGGAAATCATAGATTTGCTTCAACCGATTATTAATTACATTATTAAAAAAAAAGATTTATTAGCACACTTAATACATATTTGTAGCTCTAAAAAAGAAGTCTACTAATTAATATAAGATCTACTAGAAAAAGCCTTAAATTAGGGTGTTTTAACCTGACCATACTTTAGAGGCGTCCATTGTAATCCATTACAATTATGAAGAGATGAATTAATTATTAATCTATCCCTCTTTTGGAAATTGTTTTGCAAAACAAATCATATACGTCTGATTAGAAGTTGTAAGCAATTACTAACAATATGCTTTAATTTGGTTTATGTGTTAAAAAGGAAGATTTCCTTTGTATTTTTCTATTATAACTTTAATGGTGCGTTTACTTTCTGAATTGACGAATCATAATCATTGATGGCGCGTACTTTGCAAAATAGAGGCAGGAATTGAAATTGGAATCGTGAGATCCATCTGAATTTGGGAATGAGGAACGAGAGATTAATTTCCAATGGGTTTGTATTTATATTAATTAATTATTAATCACAATAATTAATATATTATTATAGTTAATTAATTAATGTACTATTATAATAATTATTAATATAATATTTTAATTAAAGATAATATATCAATTCTTATTATTAATTAATATGTTAATATATTATTAATAATTAATTAATAGAAATTTACAACTAATTAATATATTATTAACAATTATTATTAATAATAATAATTTTTGAATAAATAATTACTATAATTAAAATATAAAATAATTATTATGACAGTAATTCATTAAGTACTTTTCTGTAATTTGTTACAATCTAACTCATTTTGATTTCAATTCATATAATTCAAGTAAATAATTTATTCTATTTATGATTGTTCATTCTCATTCTTATCAATTCTAATTTTATTTTAGCAAATACAGCATAAATTTAGATGAATTTAAAAAAAAAAAGAGAATATCATATTAGCTCCTTTCTAGATGTTGGTTTTACGCCCTTGCCCCCTTCGCGGAAGAGCAAATAATCATCTTCCAAGCTATAGCCGAGGTGGCAAGGATAGCAGGAGTTGAGGAAGCCGCAACAGCAGAAGGCGCCCGGCAAGAGACCCCTCCTTGTCCAATGAAGGGAATAAAATTAGGTTTTTCAATTTTTCAATTAAAACCTTTTAGGACCGATCTCATACAACATATAAGAATTAAGTAATCTAGAAATTCATACCTTGATGTTTTGAGAAGATGAACAATTGAGAGTTGTAGATCCGCCTCCAAACGATCTTCCAGGCTATAACTCAAGTTTAATCAACACTGGACGTGTGGGCGTCTGTTTCACCACTTCCCAATTGCAACTGGCTCCTCTTAGATGCCTTCTTTATTTTTCTTAAAATTCCTGGAGTTCTCCTCTTAGCTCTCAATTTAAGAGTATAAGGCCCCTTTTATAATATCTTATGAAAAACCCTAGTATGTTAGGATTAGGATTTCTATTTAAAATAGAATACCTCTTTTAACTATCTCTCCACTTACCTAAAAATGGAAGGAATGTGTAACAAACTAGGAGATCACCTTGTAAAACATTACAAACCCCTATTTACACTTTAATATAACATACTAGGCCTTAACAAATATTATAATTATAATTTTCATCTAATATGCTAGTTTTTCTTGCTTTTGGGTCCAGTGATGGTGTTGTCAATTAAATAAGCTAACTCGGGGATCATTTGGGAACATACAATAGTGGTTACAATAATTAAATTTGTAATTAAACAAATATAATTATTTAATTCCAATTCTACTCCACTATAAGATTGTAACTGACCTCCATAATTGTATGCTCGAATATAATTCGCCCAAGCCACATTGATTTCTTTACTGCACAATCCTTTGTATCACATCGTTAATTTAAATTGATATCTCAACTTTCCAATCAATTTAATTACATCTTTTTTCTTGATACTTACTGGTTTTCTCTAATGATCATTTTCAACATACTTATTTATGTTGAGACACTCTGGCAAGAGAATTCTATGATCAAGTACTGAAAACCCATCAAGAGATGTATCGTACAAATTATATATTGTTAATCTATAATTTCAATACTTGTAATTGCTCCCACCAAGATACCGGGTAATCTAGACTACATGTGTATGTCATGCCCATTGGTAACTCAAATGAAATAACAATTACAATCATGAAATCATAACTAACTCAATATTAAGATTGCAGTAAATCAATGCCTATGAGATTTAATAAGTCTGACAGTTATTATTAGGTTAATTAAATCTCATATGTGATCTAGTTCAATGTAGACAAACTACATCAATAAATTCATACATGATTAAGACAAATCACTCAATGAATTTATTACAGTCTATACCTAAATAAAGTACCAAACTTTATTTATCAACTGCGAACTTAATTTATTTAATCATAAGATAACTTGTATTTATGTATTCTGCGAATCCACATGGTGATCGCATAAATACATATAATATGATTAAATGGACTTTGCTCAAAATATTAATGCAATTCAAAATATCTGAATAAATATTTAAAATATTTTATTAATAAGAAAATCAATATGCTTTAAAGAGCACATAATCCCAACAATCTCCCACTAGCTCTCAAAGCATATCTGGCAAATTGCACATGCTTGTAGGACTCTAAGTGTAGGTTATAACCTTTCTACACTATATCCATATGAGATAATACTTCCTCTTAATGTATTTTTGTTTCTTGTGGTTTCTTGGTTCTTTTGATTGAGCCACTGCACCATTATTATCAAAATATAATTTAAGTGGTGCACTTGCAGCAGATACCACCTCAAGATCTCGAAGGAACTTGCGGAACCATACCGCTTCTTTGCGACCTCACGATGTAGCCACATATTAAGCTTCGTTGTGGAGTCTGCGATACAAGATTGTTTCACACTCCTCCAATCGATAGCTCTACTTCCTAATGTAAACACATAACCGAAGTAGACTTTCTAGAATCATTATCCGGCATAAAGTCGAATCGACGATAACCTCATCGGAGTAAGTTCATCACCGGATACATAAGCATATAATCCTTAGTTCTTTTCAGATACTTCATTATGTGCTTGACAATAGTCCAATGTTTAGGTTCAGGATTAGATTGATATCTGCTAACCATTATAATCGCAAAACATGTGTCTGGTCTAGTGCAAAGCATGGCATACATGAGACTTTCCACAGCTTCTGCGTAAGGAACTCGTCTCATGTTCTTTATCTCCTCAGAAATTTTAGGTAATGAACCTTAGAGGATATAATTTCATGTCTGAATGGTAACAAACCAATCTTGGAATTTACTATGCTAAATCTAGCCAATATCTTATCGATATAGACCACTTGAGATAAAGCTATCGTTTTATTCTTCCAGTCTCGTAGTAACTTGATACCAAGAATATAACTAGCTTCTCTCAGATCTTTCATATCAAATTGTTTTGCTAGCCAACTCTTTATAGTAGTCAATACTCCTACATCGTTTCCGATTCCATAAAGAATTAGGAAGGCTACAGATTTTCCCTGAATTCTCTTGTACACACATGGTTCATTAATATTCTGAATGAATCCAAACGATTTTATCGTTTGATCAAATCTGATGTTCCATGACTGGGATGCTTACTTCAATCCATAGATGGATCTTTGCAACTTGCATACCAAGTGTTCTTGGCCTTTTTGTATGAATCCATCTGGTTGCTGCATAAAGATGTCTTCTTCAAGATGCCCATTAAGAAAGGCAGTCTTGACATCCATTTGCCAAATTTCATAATTTAGCACTGCAGCAATAGAGAGAAGAATTCTGATAGATTTAAGCATAGCAACCAGAGAAAATGTTTCTTCATAATCGATTTCCTCTTTTTGAGTGAACCTTTTGGCTACTAATCTTGCTTAAAATGTTTATATCCTTCTGTTTACTCCTCTTTTCCTCTTATAGATCTACTTGCATCCAATGGATTTTACCCTATTTGGTGTCTCTACAAGTTTCCAGATTTTAATGGAATACATATATTCCATTTATTGATTCATAGCCCTTTTCCAATGTTCAACATCACTATCTATTAGAGCTTCATTGTCTTTAGTGGGATTTTATACATGTTCATATGAGATAGTCGTATAGGTTTCTCTCAATAATATGCATCTTGTTTGGTAATCTAGCTACCCTCCCACTACGATGAGGTTCTAAAAGTGATAATTTGTTCAGGGATAATTCTTTTGTTAATCATTCTTGCTTTTTTCTATAAATAGAAAACTAAGCATCAATATGATCTCCTTACTTATGATTTCTGTAGTTTTACCTTATTCATAGGTTACAAGTCATTTATATAGTCTTTCTCAAGGAAAGTATAGTGTATGTTTACAAATGCATTCCTATCTTGAGGTCTATTAATTAGACTTTCCTTTATTCCTTTAGAATACCTAAAACATGCATACTTTTGAACATGAATCCATCTTTTCTACCTATAATTTTGGTATAAATACTAGTAAATCTCCAACTATAGATGCGTCACAATTTAAATTTGTGACATATCCATAATTCTATGGAGTAATAGGCATTTATATAGATAAAACTAAGTTCAATAGTCTATGCAGTTTTTAAATACTGGTATCTAGAATAAAAAAGGTAAATGATAAATCGCTAAGTATACATCTTATTTTATCCAAAAGAATTTTGTTTGTCCATATAATGACATTATTATGTCATTTTACAACCAAATGGACTTTGAATTCTCTAGAGAGATATTCTTTACTTTGATTAGATCGAAGTTCTTTTATGTTCTTGTCTGATTGCTTCTTTGTCTTATCCATGTTACTCTTTTGAATTTCAAAAGTCACGGAATCATGACACATTTAGACAAACATAAATGCTCTGAATATTTATCAATTAGATTGATAAAATACTCATAACCTCTACTTACATGTAAACTAATTAGTCCGCATACATTTGTATGCATTAATTCCATGCATACAATATTACACTTTCTTTTAGCTCAAAATGAGCTAACTTGTTATATTACTCTTCTAAATAAGATTTGTAGAGTATCAATGATCAATCTTCAAATAGGTTAGGAATGACCTATTATTAATCATTCTCATGAAATCTTATTATAGTTTATATGACTTAAGCATAAATATTAGAGGTGCCATTGGTTTTGGAAAAACATTTCTTTTTCTGGGATAAATAATATACTTTTTATCATTATATCTTGCTTTGAACAGATCAATAGACTTATATGATATTAATTGTCTTTGTAAAGTACAAAAATGAGTTATTAACAGAGGATCAAAAAATAACAGTGTGCTTCTGTTTATTAAAAACAAGCCACCGAAATTAAATTTCTCTAATATTTAGAATACAAAGACAAATATCAAAACTTAAAGTCTCATAAAATTGATCTATTCCTCTCAGCTGATATAAACTAGTATCTTTTTCTACTACTGCTTAAAGCCTTCTTCATTTAATCTCTTGGTTTCCTGAAAACCAAATAAATGAATTTACAAATAAAATTTAGTTATCTCAGAATTCACTATAGAAACTGAACTAATTAGGAAGCTTAAAGATTTCCTATACCTGATTTTAATAATCTTAGGACAATCTTTCTTCCAATGACCTTTCTGTCCACACTTGAAGCACTTGTCTTTCGACTTGTCATCTTTTCTGGTAGACAGGTTCCTTATGTCAATTCTCTTTTGCTTACCCTTGTCTTTCAACTTAGGCCTTAAAGAGAATTCTTGTTTAGAAAGTTCTTTGCTATGATAATATTCTTCTATAGCATGTAGTTCGTACATAAATTGAATTAAGGTCATATCTCTATTGCTTAAGATATAGCTGACCTTAAACTCTCTAAATGTATCAGGTAAAGATTCAATCACCATGTTGATCTTTGTTTTATCATCGATTTCAACACCATGAATCTCAACTTCATTCAAATAGTCCATCATTTTGAGGACATGATCACGAACTCTTGTACCCTCTTACATCTTGGTGTCAGTGACACGTTTTAACGCTGCTTCTCTGGCAGAATCAGTATTCTACCCAAACATCTGATGGAGACTAGCCAATATTTCAGTGGCTGTTTCCATGCTCCGTAGTTTGTTCTACAGTTCCATAGAAATCGAAGCCAATATATAGCGCTTAGCCATTTTGTTAGCCTTGCACCATTTCTTATAAGACTTCTTTTGATTTCTATAATCGTATAACGTTGGTACTGGAGGGTATTGCTGGGTCAGAACATATTTGTAGTCTTTAGTAGTGAGAATATTAAATAGATTGCGTTTCCAATCTAAGTAATTGTCACCAGTGAGTTCATTTTTAACCAGGATGATTAACAGTGGGTTGATGGAAGACATTTCTGAAAAATAAAACATACATGCATAAATATATTGATATAATATTCACAATAAAATTCTAAAATGCAAAAAACCATAAATGCATTTTATTTTATTGTAACGATAATCTGGTACCACTTTAGCAAGCTATCCGTTGGGGAAGTCATGCCGCCACTTACCAAACCCAATTAACCATTAGATTATTTACTTTCATGTCGTAACATAATAAATAACTATCGTTTATCTTTTAAGGCCAAAATTTTGTTAACAGAGCTTCGTTGGGAAGGTTAATAACAAATTTTGTTGAGTGTATAACCATTGTTTCAATCTACGTATTTCTCATATCATGTAGCCACCGTTGGGGTGATCAACAGATTGAAAAATATTTCGATTTTATCTTTAAAGAAGTTCATCAAATAAAATGTCTAATATATATACCCTCCGTAGGGAGCATCACCGTATCATGAAGTCGAGGTATATATATAATTTTATTATTGAACTAACAATGGAGCCCGTGGGAAAATTATCTTGAATTTTTTCTCTCCCACTCAATATTTTAAAGTTTGGTTTTTCCTTTTAAATCATACATATATTGTTAATTGCATGCTTCTTATAAATTATCTAAGTGATATCTTATATTATTAAACATTTTGCAAATCTCAAACAATATGCATGAATTCATGTTATATGAATGACATATATTATTATGTATAGAGTGACACTACCTATTCTATATGACATGTTATCATGGTATGTTCATATCCAAAAACACAACGTATAGAAAATTTAAATAATCTCAATTCATGGTTTTCCTAATAAAATATTAACCCTAAGCTTAATCTCCATTGGGCTTCATGTCAATATCTTATCCTTTTGGATTATCTTTGTTAATGGCCTTGGCTAATATGGGCTTTAAATTTATTATTGGTCCAAATTTTAATTTTAAAGAAAATAAAAATTTTAATTTTAAAGAAAATAAAATAAAATTTAAGTAAAAATTTTAGACAAAAAATAAATTTAATTTGTTAAACTATATCCATGCATTTTAATCCATTAAGCCCAAATTTTATTGGACTTAAAACTAGGATTTACCAAGCTCAAAAACCGTTTCTGAACTTAAATGTATAATAGTTAAGCTAATTTTTACCCAAGCGAAATTATGCAGAACTAAAGGGATTCAAGCGATATTTGCCACTCAAAAACCATAATCTGCATTTTTCTTTCCGCCGCTGTCAGGCCGGAGATACTCTACCGCCAGTCGAATTACTCCATCCCGCTGCGCTCTGCTGCCTTCCGCTTCCGACCACCGCTGCTGTCGCGTGAGCTGCAGCCGCTCAAGCTCGTTGCCGCTACTCCTCTACCCGCCGAGGCTCGCTGCTGCGCGAGGGCTCGCCGCTTGCGCGAGCCACGCGTGCCATCACCGCTGCATTGCGCCGCGACGTCTCGCAGCATGAGCAGCGGCAGACCGGCTCGCAAAGACGCGTGCGGGCTGCTGCGCGAGCATCCAGCTCGGCTCGCAGCTGCGGCATGGGCTGCTGTGGCGAGCAGCGTGCGTCCTCGTCGCTGCACGTGACGCTGACTCATTCTTGCTCGGTTTTTCGTTGTGGTTCTTGCTCGAAATTTTTTTTTAATTTTACAGATTTCAATCTAATGCTTTACAAAATAATTTTTGAAACATAAAATTAAATCAAACATGGTGATAATAGACCACCCCTTTTGTTACAAATCCAAAAAAATAAAAAAATACAAACAAATCTCTAACCATGAATTGAGACAATCCAAGCATGCTTTATTCATATATTAACAAATAATATATATCTAAATAAATCGTGCCACTCTAATACATAATTAACAAGATAGGCTTCTTACATAATTCTTATATATTATTACGAGATGACTCTGATACCAATTGAAGGGAATAAAACTAGGTTTTTCAATTTTTCAATTAAAACCTTTTAGGACCGATCTCATACAACATATAAGAATTAAGTAATCTAGAAATTCATACCTTGATGTTTTGAGAAGATGAACAATTGAGAGTTGTAGATCCGCCTCCAAACGATCTTCCAGGCTATAACTCAAGTTTAATCAACACTGGACGTGTGGGCGTCTGTTTCACCACTTCCCAATTGCAACTGGCTCCTCTTAGATGCCTTCTTTATTTTTCTTAAAATTCCTGGAGTTCTCCTCTTAGCTCTCAATTTAAGAGTATAAGGCCCCTTTTATAATATCTTATGAAAAACCCTAGTATGTTAGGATTAGGATTTCTATTTAAAATAGAATACCTCTTTTAACTATCTCTCCACTTACCTAAAAATGGAAGGAATGTGTAACAAACTAGGAGATCACCTTGTAAAACATTACAAACCCCTATTTACACTTTAATATAACATACTAGGCCTTAACAAATATTATAATTATAATTTTCATCTAATATGCCAGTTTTTCTTGCTTTTGGGTCCAGTGATGGTGTTGTCAATTAAATGAGCTAACCCGGGGATCATTTGGGAACATACAATAGTGGTTACAATAATTAAATTTGTAATTAAACAAATATAATTATTTAATTCCAATTCTACTCCACTATAAGATTGTAACTGACCTCCATAATTGTATGCTCGAATATAATTCGCCCAAGCCACATTGATTTCTTTACTGCACAATCCTTTGTATCACATCGTTAATTTAAATTGATATCTCAACTTTCCAATCAATTTAATTACATCTTTTTTCTTGATACTTACTGGTTTTCTCTAATGATCATTTTCAACATACTTATTTATGTTGAGACACTCTGGCCAGAGAATTCTATGATCAAGTACTGAAAACCCATCAAGAGATGTATCGTACAAATTATATATTGTTAATCTATAATTTCAATACTTGTAATTGCTCCCACCAAGATACCGGGTAATCTAGACTACATGTGTATGTCATGCCCATTGGTAACTCAAATGAAATAACAATTACAATCATGAAATCATAACTAACTCAATATTAAGATTGCAGTAAATCAATGCCTATGAGATTTAATAAGTCTGACAGTTATTATTAGGTTAATTAAATCTCATATGTGATCTAGTTCAATGTAGACAAACTACATCAATAAATTCATACATGATTAAGACAAATCACTCAATGAATTTATTACAGTCTATACCTAAATAAAGTACCAAACTTTATTTATCAACTGCGAACTTAATTTATTTAATCATAAGATAACTTGTATTTATGTATTCTGCGAATCCACATGGTGATCGCATAAATACATATAATATGATTAAATGGACTTTACTCAAAATATTAATGCAATTTAAAATATCTAAATAAATATTTAAAATATTTTATTAATAAGAAAATCAATATACTTTAAAGAGCATATAATCCTAACATCCAAATTATTTTATAAAATCTAACTTTTTATATAATGTTAATACAAACATAGACTCACCTATGTTGCAACTGTTCCAACTTACAAAACTTTTTGTTTCCATTTTAAAATGCCGTTGGATGTACGGTATGGTATCTAACGGTTAAAATTAGGAAGTCGGTAAATGAGGTGACCGGCTAGTGCAAAAGGATCCGTGTATATATTTTAACTTTTTAGTGATTTGATATCATTATTTTTGTGAGTTGTCAAACAAATTTGTTTTGATTATATTATGTTCAAGACATACACATGTGAAATAGTATACATCCATATTTATTTTATTATTATTATTTTTAATTATATCAATATATTGTCCTTTTAATTTTTAGACTAAAATCTTCTTTTAATTTTTTTTCTTTAACTCTCTTTATTTTTTTAATAATTAATCAAATGTATATATTTATTAAAAAATTAACTTAATTATCACATATTTAATTAATTATTAAAATAAAAAAGAATTAAAAAAATTAAAAAAAAATCTTTATCCTTAATTTTTATTATTCTTTGCTTAATCAACGGTGAAGCATAAGCGCTTAACTTATATAGATGGTTAATGGCTGATTGAGAGCTTATACATATACCAAAGTACAATTTATACCAAGCAACAATCCTGTTAGCTAGTTGTTGAAAAGAGAATTAGAGTAATTAAGAATTCACATAAGACTGCTATATAATCATAAAAAAAAGAAAAATTATAACAATCAATTAAAATAATGTTAAAAATCCAATTCCTTTCATTCTCCCTCTGATAGCTCATAGATAAAGCAATTTGACTTTACTCTTCAGCTACCGTATATTTTTCCAGCATCATGTCTCATGGCTGTCCCGAGTATCATTAATTTTAATATATTTTTATGATCTGACGATTTACGGTAAAACATTACTTCATAATTATATAATTAAAATTATAAAATATATTTTATTATTTATTATTTTGTTTATATAATTATATTTTGCACTCTATTTTAAAACTGTTCTAATATAATAATGACCTATGTCTATTTGTGCATTATTTTTAAATTTTATAATATGTTTAGGATTAAGATGTTGTAGTTTTTAAATTATAATAAATAAAAAATTATAATTATAATATCAAAATTAATAATATTTAATAAATATAATTTTTTAATAATAATTTTATCAGACAACTAAAAAATTATTAAATATATAATAAATTTTTTATTATATAAATAAAAAATCATATTAACATAAATTTTAAATTATAATAATTAATATTTATTAAATATTTTAATATTATAATTTTTAAATCACAATTATTTAACCTCAATTCTAAAAATACTCTTAATCTAAATCATCTGCCGATGGATACTTGGATTATTAGTAATCATGTAATTAACGAGGTTTATTTCATCTTCCTTATCATTTCATAAAGCACATTATTTGCTGCCCACAAAAATAGAAAAAAAACGAAAGGTGAAAAGCACATGTGATGATGATAACGTACGTAAATATCTGCATGATTAATGCATTTTAACCTTTTTCAGGCTCATTTTTGTCGCATACATCTGCTTGTCAATAATTGTCCTCATAACAAATTATTAAATCAGATTGATTGCCCGGACTGTTCATCACAATTAACTCATGATGTAACTTTTTTATTTTTTTGCCTGAATTCATAACGCAATATCAAGCTGCAGTAGCTGTATGCATGTGCCTCTTTATTATCACGGGAGCCATCTTAGCCAAGCTCTTATTAATGCCAAATAAAGCCTTACATGAGAAGAAGAGAGGCCAATGTAGCCAAGGGCAACTTGCCGGGAAATTGAAAATGTACAAACAGTTCCGGCAAGTCATCCTTGGCTGCGTCGTCCAACTCTCTGCCTCTTCAGGCAAGACTCTTTTGACTAATAACAATAAGGTGATCGTTGGTTTCATCGGTAGTGTGTGCTGATTAATTTTTGCCATTTCTGCCTTACATGAGAAGAAGAGACCCCGATGTAGCCCAGGAAAAACTTGCCGGAAAATAAGGACACATTAATTGCCTTGCTAATTCCGGCCGCCGGCAAGTCATCCTTGGCTGCACCACACTCTCTACCTCTTCATGCAAGACTTCACAGCTAGGCAGCGGTTACTGCACGCATTTCTTTTGTGTGATGTGTTGATGTGTATGTTTGTGCATTATAGTTCGGATATATATAGGTAGAGGTGAGTTGAAAAGTTATGACTTGAATGGTAACATAAATTTTCAGAGCCAGCTGATATTCAAGGTAATTTTGAGAGGCATCATCAAAAGTTCCAAAAGAAGCAAGGATGACCTTGTTTGCCAACCAAAGGGCGCACTAAACCTTGTCATGAAAATATCTGTCATCTGATATCCTTTCAAAGCCCTACTCAATTGGGTAAGCAGAGTGGGGCCAGACCAAGATTTTGGGTCCACTTTCTTTTCAAAAAGTCTATGGAATAGAATCTTGCATAGATATGTTATTCTAGGAGCATGCGTCCTGAGCAAACATTTGAATAAATTGAATTTGTCCAAGTAAGGTCTGAAAAGATGTCCAGAGTCGCTTTTTTTCTTTTTTTCAAAAAAACTAAAACCTCAACAAGACAAGGCAGTGTTCGGCTTACCCGTGTATGGCACAAGATACGACACATTACGATATGTTTAGTCAGAGCCGGCGAGATGGCACGACCTCCACGTGAATTAGGTCGGATCTAAATTTTACGTACGTGGGGTCATAAAATACGGCGACATTATAGTTTGATCAAAGCACTGCACGACACAACTTGTAATATCTTTTATTATTTTATGTTATTTAAATCAAAAGTCTCGGTGGACACTTAAATCCAATACCTCGAGGAGAAGATGGTGGAAACCAAACTTCCAAACCATACTCAATTTCAACATGCATGAATCACATTCTATTAAATTGAATATATAATATATAATGTTATGTTTTATTTCACCAATATAAAATATACTGTCAATTTAAACTGGATTTTTTTTGAAGTACAACATGTATTATATATTGTTAAATGTTTGAATTCAACTGTATTATAATTTTATGCTCTCAGGACTTGTCTAAATGATTTTCTAGCAACTTTCTTTAGTTCCATGCATCTAAGTTCAAATCATGGGTAAAAGCATTGATATTTGAACTAAACCTAACAAAGTATTGATAAAAATATACTCAAAATGACATCATTTTGAGTGAGTTTATTTATTTATTTTTAAATGAACCCAAAATGACGTTGTTTTGGGTGTGTTTTTATCAGCCTTTTGTCAAGCTTTGGTATCTTAATAATTTTTTTAATATTAGCATAAAAAAAATTGGTGTCAATTAAAATTATCAAAATGTCATATATAATACCATCATTGCAGGATGATTATACTTTCTGATATATAGCGCTCCATAGACTTTCTCATATTATACTTTTTAACTTATTTTGTATTTGAGGTCATGGGATATGATTTAATTTAGAAGTGGTGTACATGGCTTGAGAAGTTTTATCAGATTGGTACATATACTCAATGATGTAAAATATTATCCTCAATTTTAAGACTTTATTGGGTTTTTAGCTGTCAGCTTAAATTTTAAGTCCAATAATTTTTCTAACATAGTATTAAGCTAAAATTCCAAATCTAGCACCAAAAAATTAGCCTCAATATTAAGACTCAATAATATTATTATGTTTTTTACTCGTTATCTTAAATTTTAAGTCCCATAATTTCTCCAACATGGAATTAAGCTGAAATTTCAAATCTAGCACCCCCTCAAAGAAACTTTAATTTTGACTTGTTTAGACTCACTTTACAAACTCTTTAAGGAACTCTTATATACATCTCTCGGCTAGGTTACCAACTCTTTCAGATGTAACAATTTCTTAAAAACTAGCTAATGCTTAAGCTTTTATAGCACAAGTCTATTGAGCCGAACTAAAAAAAAAAAATCATGGATGAAGACAATGTCAACAGACACAGATAAGCAAGATAGCAAACAGGCAGAAAGTATGCGATATATGGCGCATCGATTTGAGATTGGATATTGGGCAAAGCTAACGAGTATCTAACTGGCATGGGTGACGAACGCATACATAAGGTACATGGATTTGACAATATATTGAAATTGAAGGCATCCTCCATGATCATGAAAGGATACTGCCTCTTTGTTGCTCTTTCTCATAACAACCTTTATTGCTTTATTATTATGTCTAATCCTCCATGTTTTATGCTTCAAATAAAGTTGCTCTTTACGGACCGCCGCTTTCTTCCCACTTGGCACCACTAGACCGAGTGTTTTCTAATGATTGTTGCATTAATCGTTCAAATGCGTCACTTTTTTTTCTTTTTTTTTTTTTTTGGGGTTGAACAGAAAAAACCAAAACTAAAGAGTGATGAGTGTTGTGCTTGAATTTAATTATCTCTTGAGTAGTTAGTGTACAAAAACCGACTGTCCGCTGGCTAAGGAAAAAAGTTCTTGTCATATATATATTTACATGCTCTAATTCAAGATTTTTAACTTTAATAAAGTTTAAAAAAAATTATTAAAATATAATTTAATAGTGCGTGTGTGTATGCCATGGCGGACCTACCATTGGCCTAGGTAGGGGCTTCAACCATGTCTTCACTTGTGATTCTTGATTCATCACTCTTTCTTCTTCTTCTGTCAAGTTAAATGGCTTGGTTAAATTTTATTTGATTATAATATATTTGGTCCATTTAAAATTTTAAAATGCATTCTAAACTTACAAAATTTTCTTTTAAATATGTTGTATGTTTGGCTCCTTTTTTGTTTTGTTACTTTATTATATGTATTCTAGATTTAGAAGTGGTGTCCAAGTCATAATTTAATTAATTGACATAATTATCTATTCGTAGTCTTAAATATTTAAAAATATTAAGCTAAAATCATTGAATTTAGCATTCTTTCAAAAATAAATTAGTATGTTCTCTTCTTATGTTCAGATAAAAAACAAAAAAATTATTAAAATTTTCTCAAATAAATTAAACATGTTCAGTTGAGTTAAAGTTATTAGATCAACTAGATTTCTTTATTATTTGTGATAACTTTTTAATGTTTGTCTCACACAATTATATTAAATTAAGTCATTGCTTGAAAATAAAATAGAGTAATATATCATTCAAACTATCCTCGCGGATAGTTCTGTTCGATGGGATTATGCTTTGTCCTTGCGTTGAATTCGATCTTTGGTGTCCTCTTATTCGGTTGTGGTTCGGCATGTGTATCGTGAGGCTACGTCTGCAGCTGACTTTTTGGCCAATTGGGCTTGCACTTCTTGTTCCAGCCATCGATTCTTATCGGTCCGTGATCTACCCACAGGTTTATCTAAGATTATTCATATGGATGCCCATGCGGTTCCACATATCAGACGCTAGTTTTATTATATTACCGTTTGTATGTTTTCATTTATCGAAGAGGTTTTTGGTTCATGTCCCCCTCCTTATGTATGTGTTTCCTATTGCATAATTTATATTACAGGTAGGGGTCCTGCCTAACCCCCCACCATTTTGGTAGTTTAAAAAAAAAAAATATCATTCAAACTTCAAATTGTTGATCAAGTTGATAATAAAATTATTATAGTATGTAATTTTTTAAAAACTAAATATAAGTTGAAGACAGTCAGAAGTGTGTTGAAAATAATTAATTAAATGAAATTTAATAATTTGAGACTTGTCATTATGCTTAATTTTTTAAAAATATATTGTATTAAGTTTGTTGTAAATAAAATTTTTGAGTCCACCACTATATGTGTATGTATATATATATGTGTGCATGTATGACAAAAGAATAGTATAATCGGTCATTTGACATACATCAACAATAATACACACAGCACAATATTAAATTGGCACATTGGATTAAAATACAATTCTTAACTCAATTTCGAAAATGATAGGGTTAGTCCTATTTTATTAAAGTGAGCATCAAATTAAAGAGGACAATAAAAAAAAAAATTAATGCAGCCTTTTTTTTCCGTCATTTTAATGCATTGAAGTTTTTTTTATTTGAGCATAGTCCGCATTTTATTAGAATAAGGGAGTGCTCTTCATAAAAGTTATTGTCAATCAAAACCAATATGATGTGCATGTATCAAAGATACACATATGAAAAAAAAAAAAAATCAAGACCATTATGATATGTACAAATCATAAGAATCATGATTAAACTAATAAAAATCATGACTTATGTCTGTTTATGCAAATATTAAAAATAAATCCCAAATTAAAAAGTTTGAATAATTCTTTTCAATATCATTTAATTCTCTTATATTTAACTGGGCTTAGGAACCTATTTGAGATAAATAAGAGCGAAAATACAAATTTGCTTCCGTTTATCCTTGGGAAATTTACAAAAATAGTCAAAAAAATTTTACAAATATTCAAAATAATCAATTACATTTTTTCTATCATCCTTAGCTATTTACCTTTTTTTTGCCCATAATGTCCATATCTCTCTCAAAACCAAACTTGGCAATTGGCTCCCTCCGGTAATCCGAACTACCTCTATTTTACATTTTTCGGTAACAATCAACGGCGGTTGGTCGGGTTTTTGACAGTGAACTCAACTCCGGCGGGTTTCTATCATCCTCCATTTTGTAATTTCCGGTAATTTTCATTTCGTAAATTTTAATTTCTTTCTATTTTAATAAATTTGATTGGTGAAAAATCAGTGTATTGATGCATATAGATAAGGTTAGGATTGATTGCCCATAAATTTGGAGATTATTAAGTGAAATTTAGGTTTAAAGAATGGTACGCGAGGTACTCGATAAAATGCCCCTAAGGGTAGATTAAATAGTTGATGGTGTGTTGCAAGATTAAAGTGTTGATGGTGTGATTGTAAGGTAGAGTATAAGTGCAATAGGAGTAGAAATCACACGCGCAAAAAGTAAAAATCACCTGCGCGCGACAGGTAGCCATCGCGAGCGTGACAGGCAGCGACGAAACAACAATTAAGATTATTCAGGAAAGAAATATTTGGTCATTTCGTAAAGATGGATAGCTACGTGTTTAGTGGTGCAATCATGCACAACACGCTACTTAGGCAAGTAGCGTGTTGTGATGAAAATGATAAAAATCAGTTGTGGTTTGAATTTAGTGGTCAGTTAACACGGTTATCAATCGTTGAATGGTGTTTAGTTACGGGACTTTACTATGGTATATACGATTTATTAAAGAAATATCGAGACGAAAAAGTTTATTCTTAACTATTCAAGCCACTTCAAAATATATTTCTTTGATGGCTACAAGATGTTGGATTTTACAACCTCCGACCATAATTACAGAGCGTGGAGCCCTGAAAATTTATACTAGTTAAGAGTGTACCACAACAACGGCCAGAAACTGACGATTGTGGGGTGTTTATGTTAATGTTTACGATATATTTAATGTTCAAAGTACGATTTAATTTTGACAGTAGTCATGGACAATACTTTAGGAAGAAGATTGCCGTTGACATATTTAATAGGGATATTAGGTTGTAAAATATATATTTAAACAGTTGTAACTATAGTGCGATTAATCTTATGTCAGGTTTGACAATTCTCCAACACTTATTATGAATAATCATTTTAACAAAGACAGTTTAACATGTCGAATACATAATAAACATAAGAGTTTAAAATACATCATATATATTTCCTTGAATACATAAGACGCTACAACGATAATAGGCCGCTAATTACAATTCGTCGCAATGGGATTCTTACTCTGTTATGCCCGCGTTCCTTGTACCGAGAACACATCACAGTTCTCCATGAGTTATTTTGAGTAAATACGAGCTTAGAGACGAACCCAGAAAGCGTGCGACATGCTCCTATCCCACAATTTTACAGAATCTATCACCGTGCGACAGTAAACACAGCAGCAATGATACATGTAATCGCGCGTCGTATCTTGTTGCATTATTGATTTAACTACTTTTTCAGGTACATTGTCTTGGATAGCGGTGATAGTGGGACTGCACGAAATTGAAATAGAAGTGATATTGAGAAATATATTTTTCTTTTGAACGCACAACTAATAATCTTAATATCTGCCCCGATAAATCAAGGAGAAACATAATCTAAAAGAAGGAGAAACTCATAAATAAGTGAGAAGATTCAAACTCTCTACTTCAGCATTCAGGTGAATAAGAGATAATAATTATTAGACAAAAGAGTAGAAATAGAGAGAAATGACTTAAAAATTTCCTGAAAAAGAGAAAGAAAATTAAAAAACAACATACACGCAAATACATAAACTCTTGGTAATCAATATAAGTTAGCAAGTCATTGAGAAAAAAAAAATGGGCAAACTGGAGGAACTTTTTATCCGGAAACACCTTCTCCCATCTAAACTTTGTGACCACATTGTGCGTGAAGATAAGAAATGGTGTCCGAGCATACTCTTCCAGGACATATGTGAAGGCCTCCTCCCGAATGGAACATGTGAGAAGGGAACCGGACCACTTCCTTCAAACCTAGATGGGGTCAAATTTTTCTGGGTCCGGAAAGTATTCTTCACTTTAATGTGAGGCATGTACGGCCCATTATAACTGTCAAATATAAAAGATTTCTCAGTCGCATTAACACTACATTTCACCAAATTTAAGGAATTTGTTACGTTACGTAATATGCTAAGTTATCATATAAATCGAATGTAATTTGGCTGTTAAAATTCTCTTGGATTATTACGTACCACTCTTGGCTGTAATTTGAAAGAGCTTGAAAACTATAACCACTCTTGGCTGTAATTTGAAAGAGCTTGAAAACTATAACCCATTATTTGATCTAAGCGACGAAAAATTTGGTGCATACATAATTAATATTAGAGTAACGAAATGTTTCCAGCATCTAACTAAAACGATAATAACCGTTATACATAAACTACCTTCCAGGCTTTCATCCTTCGGAAATTTTATATTCACCATAGCTGTAGCTTTTAAACACCTCGCCGGAAGGTTGCATTTGGTACGTGGTTCCAATCTTAACATTTCACATATGACATTAATTACATGAGTACTGCATCTTTTCGTGTTCTCCAAATTCTACAACTCTCCTGTTCCTTTGGAATTCGCTATCTCCATCATTAAATAATAATAAAGAAACACGAATTGAGAATGAATGTATATATAAAAGGGAGAAATAAATTTTAACAAAACTTTAATTCTTCGTAAATTTTTTCTTATTATTACTTGAATTTCCTATAAACTTTTAATACCTAGCTAATTCCATCCCAAACGAGAAATGAAAGTACATTTTAATAAAAAAAAAAAAATTATGTAACTTTGCGGACAGGTTGTTATACGTGAGGCAGTTCTGCGAGATGTTTGATAATGTGGAAACCATGGGATTCTGGGACTGTCTAGACGACGATGTCGGGTGTTCAGCCATAAACTCACCATTCGTATTTTTCTGCAACACCAGCAGGGACAGTATGTCTTCAGATATTGAGTTCCTGTTCTGATCCTGATGAACTCCAAGCTCTTGAGAGAGTTCCTTTTAGTGCTCTAATACTCCGATGTCATTTTGTCCCAGGAATGTTTATGGGGAACAAAAAGAACTCTGTCATTATGCGGTCAACTGATTTCTCAAGTGGCGGATTGGTAGTTTCAGCATCAATTGGGTGGCAAGATATATATCGTTATAATTAATTTCTTTGCATGATGATGAGCCCGTACCTCTTCTTTGCCTTCCCAATACTTGTGTAAGTGAGCTTTTGTTGCTGCATCAATACTCGCTAATTTACTCTTGACTGCCATTGGCTTACTAACCAACTTAGCGAGCTGCCATCAAGGCCTCCGGTAATGTTATTTTTTGTGCTTTCAGAATGATTTCCACCAAGACAGTCGCCATTCAAAGTTTTACTTAGCTCTGTTCATTTGACAAGAGTTGAGGAAATGTGTAAAGACTAAAGAGTCTTCACAATTCAAGAAAGCTAGACCATTACGGAAGGAAACGAGGGAAATGACTTAGGGTATGTTTGGGATTGAGGTGTTGTAGCTTTTAAGCTACAGCTGCTGTAGAAAAAAAGCTGTAATTATAAAATAAAAGTTAATATTATATAATAAATATAATTTTTAAATAATAATTTTAACAAAATTATTAAAAACATAATAAATTTTACATCATATAAGTGAAAAATCATATTAACATAGCTAATATAGCTTAAAAGCTACAGCAGCTAGTGTTTACCAAACACTTTAGTGCTGCAGCTTAAAAGCTACAGCTGCCCAACCTCAATCCCAAACATACCTTTAACAAGGGACAACAGTGACAAATAGATGCAACAATTATGCCCATGAAAAAGTCCTCTTTTAACTGTTTTTCTTTGCTGTTAATTTTACAATGAAATACCCATACTGCAGCAGTTTAATTTTAAATTATTATTATTATTTGTTATCTAATTTAATATTTAATTTCATCTATATATATTTTTACATATATTTATGTGTGTAAAATCACAATAATCATAATAAATTTTAATTAATTATAGATATAAATTAATAATTAAACAACAAAAAATAATATATGCAAATAATTTTGTAATTCCCACCAAGTTTAATTAAAATTTTGAAATCCCTCGATGGATTTCTCTCCAAATTAATTTAAATATTTGATCAGCATATGATAGATATTAGTCATGTTTGAAAAATATTATGATAGACAATTATCATATGGGAGTGACAGATTCATGACGAATAATATATCATAAAGTTCCTGACATATAAAAGCCATCATACAAAATTTTTTGACATAGGTTTCAATGACGGTCAAGCAACCAACATCTAATAGAGTGCACAAGATCAAGAACAGTTATTGTTTAGTTTTTTGTTTTTTGTTTTTAGTAGTGAGAGTCTGTAAAATAGAAAATAAAAAATTAAAGCATAACATAAAAAACAACATGGATATCTAATTATGTGTGAAAAGAAAATGCTAAGAGGACCAATGTAGTTCGGAATACTTTCAAATGGGCAGAAATGTTAATCATTTTTCCTTGGTGCTTGGCAGTTACATAGGACATTTGGACTGTATACGCAACACATAAGAATCCTCAATACTCTAAGCCCATGTTTGGTCCGAACAAAATGATAGCTTGATGGTAAGAAAAGATCGGAGAAAAGAGAAATGAAAATGAAAGATGATGATATAAAATGAATAAAAAAAATGATTATTCTCATTTTTATTATTTGATTGAACATAAAATTTATTTTTTTTCTTCTTTCTTCCTTTCTTTACCTCTTTGTCATCTCTTTATATTTCTTTAAACCAAACATATCATAAAGAAGGCAACCAAAAAAAATATATATTTTATTATAATAAATTTATAACACATAAGAATTATTGTCTAAAGAGGAATAACAACACTGACTATCCAATTTTATATTTTATTTTTTTAAGATTTACTGGCAGATACCCGTATATCTGTTGATATAGTTAAATACGATCGATGATTGCATATTTTCAAAATTTTAGATCGAGTGTGCTGCCAGATTCATTTGAAACTGTAAAACTTTGTCTGAATTTTTCACATGATCCTCTCTTCTACTCATTCTATAATGTTAAAGAAAATGTGCATGGTAGGTTACTAATTTAAGAGGTTTTTTTTAACTAAAATTTTTTATTAGAGCCATAATTTTTAAACTAAATCAAAGAGCAATCTTGATATTACGTGTAGTATTACATAAACAAGTAAGAAAGAATTCTTGCCTAAGCGAAGAAGTAAGAGCAGTCCTAAAGATAGATAATGGGCTGAGCGGCACGTGGCATGGCAAATGCAAGACATGCACGTGGGGTAGGTTGGGTCAGGTTTTAAGTTTTAAGCACGTGCGTCTTAAAAGTATGACATGATTAAAGATGGGCCAAAGCATGATATGTGAAAAAATATGTTATGAGCACGCTCCATTGATGGGCTAGCACAGGGCCCGTGAACCATCGATAACACATGGCCAAAGTATATTTTTAATTTTTTTTAATAAAAAGTAAACATAAAATATTATGATTATATAAATAACTTGAAATTAAATTTTTAATATATTTTATTAACATAGATTTTTTAAAATTAATTTAGTCTTAGTTTCAAAATTTATAATTTATTAAATAAATAAATAATTTCATAATTTTAATAAGTGAAATTATCTATTCAATTGACCATGGTACATAGGGTTTACATGGACATGTGTCAAATTGTTTAGCTCGCCAACGTTTGAGAAATAATTAACTTTGCTCGATTGACGTATTTTCGTATCATAGTTGTGATTAATAAAAGATATTTTGTGATTAATAATCAATATATTGTATCTTCGTAGTTGTGATTTGTCGTAATCAATATTTCGTAGTTGTGAGCTGTAACTTATTATAATTAATATCTCATAGTTATGATTTCTTATTATCGTTACTCTATAATTGTAATTTTTATTTTTATTAATTATTAATTCATTACTATGATCTAATTTTAATTAGGCTTATGTATTATTGTATTATAATTGATTGTTGAAATTATTTAATATAATTATGTAACTGTATTAATATTTTAATAAAATATTAATTATTCTCTTAATGCAATTATTGTTATTATTATTATTTATTAATTTGTAATTGTAAAAGTTGATGGGTTTGAATCAATGACACATAAGTTTGAAAAAATACCTCAGGCATATAGGCGTGAAATAAAGTACTTCAAGTACGTAGACCTTTTCAAGTATATCCTAAAAACAAGAGTGATAGATTTTTTTTTTTTTTTTTGACAAACACATGAGCTTGGACCATAAGCCATTCCGAGTTTAAAAGAAAAAAAATTAGGCATGGCCTTATGGGCTTCATTTTACCAGCACGGCCCGTGCCCATCCTTAAGCTGCTCAGTGCTCACTGATTAAATTAAAGTCAATTATTTTCTACCATTTTATTATTATTCGAAAAAAAGAGAAAAAAGAATATCCAAATAACAAAAGGAAAAATTAAGAGAGTTACTCTCTCCTCAATGCAACATAGTTTTCAATGCGCGCATGTAACAAAGAAGAAGGATGAAAAACAAATATGATAGCAGGCGGCTGGCTTCAAGCCACACCTTTCAAACAACTTAACGGCTGAGATTGCTTTCCTCGATCCAATCCAACGGACAAATCCCCTTGCGCCGGTTCTACGCTATTTTTTTTTTAGTAAAGTAAGCCCTAAGGAGAGTAATAGAGTTCATTTAGTAATGATAAACGAAATCTTATAAATATTTCATACAATATGAACGCATAATAGAATTAATAAAATCGGTTTTTGGTATTCCTTAAGACTTATCAAACAGAAGTTTCTTAACTTTTAATAAGGAAAATCACCACAATGTTAAATAAAAAAAATTAAAATTAAAATTTTTATAATATTTTTTTTTGTGAATACTAAATAATTAAATTACATAAATGTTATTATAGTTAAATAAATGAACCATTCAGTATGAAACTATTAAAAATAAAAAATATTTTTTTAAATAAAATAAACAGTCATTAAATTATAATCTAATCACAATAAATGTAAATCTTTAAAATAAATAAATTGAATAACATAAAATTCTATGTAAAAGAAAATTTAAATCCCAATTAACATATCAAAGCATTCCAAAACAATGATGTGAAGCTGGTTTGGGACCGCAAGGAGCAAATCCATCAGATGATCCCGCGCTGCTTCTTCAATCTTCTTCACCATAATTCTAACCTGGTCTTCGATTCTATTTGAATAAGAGACGAGTTAGTGACATGACACGCGTCCTCTGAACGGATGACGTGTTGTCTGCGATTGTTTCTTTTATTTAATTAAAATTAAAATTCAAGAGAAAAAGAAAAAGTGAGCGATCGGGCAGGTGCGGTGACCGACGCTTCTATAAAGTAAACGAATCAAGTAGGTACAGAGAAGAGAATTCAATTGAGAGAGCTGAGCTTTGAATGATTAAAACCAATATGCGATAATTCCAATGTTCAACCGTCGTCCTGCTCTGCAACAACTTTAATTGTTAGTGCTTTGCTCCTCCCTCCTTTTCCCTCTCTTGTATCTCTCTCGCCTCGTTTCGTTGGTACGTGTTCTCCGTTTATCTCGTGGCTAGTATTCTCCATTAATTAATATTAACAATAATAATAATAATAATAAATAAAATAAAAGCTTAAACAGTATTATCATTGTTGAATTATTTTATAAATTTAAGTCGTTAATAATGTCTATTTAAAATGTTGAATGCTGTGTTTAATAATATATTCATTTCAGTAGTTTTGCTTAATTCAGCAAGCCTGCATGCATTATTTAATTAATTAATTGTTAACTGCGTCTTTCCATTTCTTCCTCCTCTTTTAATCATTTAGTTTTCGAGCGGATGGATTATATTCTGCTAAGAAGTTGTCGAGCTGTGATTATGTAGATTTTTTTTTTTTACCTTAAATTTATTCAATTAATTCCAGCTGGATTGGCTTCTGTGATGTAATCAATCAATTGATTTGCTATCTCCTGAGATTTGTTGTGATATAAAATAAAGAGAGGGACAGATGTGTAGTGTATACAAATAAACATACTTGAATGAATTTATTTAATTGACTTTAAGAAGACAATTGTGTTTGTGTTTTTTTTTTCTTTTAATTTTTTTAAACAAAATGAACTTATTGTCTTTGTGATGTGAAAATCCAGCTCCTTGAGAGCTGGTATAAAGTGAATAATATGTAAAACGGATTATTTAATTTGCTTTTGCAGTGCTAGATACTCATTTCGCCATGTGTTTGCTTTTTCTTTCAGCAGAGGTTGGTATACCTAGTTATTCTTGCTTCAATATCTATACCTAGCCACTTACGATGGGATGGGGAAACATTTATCGAAGACGCATGAGTGTATTCTCAATGGCTATATTAATTTACCTGGACTATAAGGTACTAAGTTTCTTGATTATTGCTTATTGCTTATTGTCTTGACTTCAAATGAATGGCAATCTCATTTTCATTGCTGTTTTTGCTACAGGCTGTACAGCAAAGAGAGAAATGGATGAACAAGTCTAAGGTATCTGCTCTATGGCAGAGGGCTCATGAGCGCAATGCTAAGCGTGTTCTCAATTTGGTAATAAAGTTGGAAGGTTTGTGGGTAAAACTTGGACAGTACTTATCCACACGAGCTGATGTACTTCCTGGAGCATACATATCTCTTCTGAAGCAGTTGCAGGACTCTCTTCCTCCTCGTCCTTTACAGGAGGTAATAGTTTGTCTGGCTATTAACTTTGGAGGTCAACCAATACTGCACTTGTGTGAGAGAGAGAGAGCTTTCAGTTCATCTTAGTGAACTCTTAGTAAAGTCAGTTTGGTTTATTGGATTCTAATAGCTGGTTGAGGAGAAAATGAGCTTATTCATCAAATGTGAAAGTGGATGCACGATAATCTCTTTGTGCTTCTCTCTCTCTCTCTCTCTCTCTCCCCCCCCCCCTTCCCTCCCCATGTTTCTCCTGCAGTTTTGGGGTGTCTAATTACTTTTGTCTTGCTAAGCGGTAAGTTCTGTTGTACAGGTTTGTCAGACCATAGAGAGGGAATTGGGGGAATCCATGGGTGATTTGTTCATGGATTTTGTTGAAACTCCTTTGGCGACAGCATCTGTAAGATCCTCAAACTTTAGTTGGTAGTGTTACCCTAGTGTGAGTTCTTTGATTCAATTTTTCTGACAAGGCACAATAAAAATCAGTACGCTATTGGAAATTATTATTCAATTTCATGTTATACTGTGCAGATTGCACAAGTACATCGTGCAACTCTGGTTGATGGGCGGGAGGTCGTTGTTAAAGTTCAACATCAGGGCATCAAGAAAATCATATTGGAGGTTTTGCATGTTTTTGGATGCTTGATGCAAAGTAAGACCTGTAGTTTTTACATGATTATTGATAATGCTATCTTTTTGCAGGACTTGAAGAATGCAAAGTCAATTGTTGACTGGATAGCATGGGCAGAACCACAGTATGACTTTAATCCCATGATAGATGAGTGGTGCAAAGAAGCTCCAAAAGAACTTGACTTCGATAATGAAGCTGGTATGATCAGCTCTTACATGCTTTTTCTGGAGATTTTCTTTCACATTTTTGTAATGGAAACGAAAAGCTGTTTTTATTTTTATTTTACATTTATTTTACTGTGATTATTTTGAATTGTCGTTTGAGGATGGTTTGGATAGGCAATTGGGTTCACTAGTGAAATTTGAAATGACAGGATTGAAATTCCTGAGAAAATTTTATTATGCAGATGTGTGCTTTAATTTCCAATAATCGTGGATGAGCAGTATTGATAGTCATAAGGGTTGGCACAGGTGTCAGTATAATATGTGGTAGCAATGGCAGACTTGATCAGGTGGTATAATGGCTGTGTCTGAAGCAGTTATAGCATTTGGGTTCTGCTGTTTATTGCGGTCATTTAATGGATGAAGTTGAAACTAAATTACACAGTTGTGGTATTGTGCTGCTAATTTCTGCGTGCTATTGCCTAATTGGAAACAGTTGTGCCTGTTCATGTGGTGAGGAAATAATACCATGGGCTGTGGTGACAACTGCAATAATATCAAATTTAGCAGCACTGGTACTTCTGAATTGGTGTGGTCATAGTGGCAGTAACCCTGATGAAGGCATTGATGTTGGATCTATGAAAGTTTTGGACATAAAGGTGGTGACAATTGTGTGGTCAGCCATTCTTGTCCATGATTGTCCGTGGAAATGAAATTTGACATTCTGAAATTGAGTTAGTTTTCATTTTGGAATTGGGTTTCTTAAGTGAACATGCGAAGACCCTTTGCTCGTCAACCATATCAAAGAAATGCATTCCTAAATCCTTTCATCTGAAAGAATCCTCTTATTTTTTACATCTCTTTTGTTATTTATTTAAACTTTTCAGCAATCAGCATGCTTTATTTTTTTTAATGATACTTGTCTTTGTTGTTTGTAGAAAATACCAGAATTGTGTCTGCAAATCTTGGCTGCAAAAATAATCGTGAAGACAACTACAGGAAGCCTGTCTATGACGTGGATGTTCTGATTCCAGAAGTTATTCAGGCAAGATATTGTACTGGCAAGGCTGCATTCTGAAGTTCAGGGACTCATAGTAATGATATTCTATTTCAAAATTTTCAATATAAGTCCTCTCCGGAATCTAATTTATTATATAAATTCTCACTTTATTAAGGTTTAGCAAAGTCCTGTAATTGGGAAAGATGGAATGCTTATCTTATTTGTTTTACCTGATTCTTTTTACTATTTCGCATTGATTTAGCTGCTACTGCATAATTATTCTTTCTTAGAGTGGAGATATTGCCATTCTAATTTCACATATTTTAATCTGCATTTTGTATATTTTATTGACAGTCAAGTGAATCTGTCCTTATTTTGGAGTTTATGGATGGGATACGTTTGAATGACCACGAATCTCTGGAAGCTTTTGGTGTTAACAAGCAGAAGGTTGTAGAAGAGATTACACGTGCGTATGCTCACCAAATATATGTTGATGGATTTTTTAATGGTGACCCTCATCCTGGTACCTGCCTTCTCTTTATTGTTTCTCATCTCTTTCTTTTCTTTTTACCATTGTTGTTTCGCAAATTGTTTGGCAATTGAAGTCATTATAACTGTTTCACCAAGAGGTTGTTTCTCCTAATCACACCATATGGTACTTGCTTAATAATCACTTTCCTCTACTTAGTCAAATGCATTATTGGGTATTTTATTGCAGGAAACTTTCTAGTTAGCAAGGATCCTCCTCATCGTCCCATTTTGTTGGACTTTGGTCTCACAAAGAAACTGTCAAGCTCTATGAAACAAGCACTAGCAAAAATGTTCTTGGCATCTGCCGAGGTTTGGAATAAATTTTCATGATGTCCTTGTTTTTTCTTTTCTTTTTTGGTTAAGAAAAGAGTTCATAGAGTCTATAAATCAAATGTTGTAGATTATTAGAATAATTATTGGATGACTCAAATGTATCGGTAGTGTGAGTGTCTGAGAGTTAGATGCTCTAATATTCAACAGTCATCTCAGTTCCTGCATGGCAAAAATGTTATAGTGTTTCTCTCATTGCCTTCAGTATTTCGGTTAAAGGAATCTGGGTGAACTGTCATTGCTTTATGTGCTTTAGCTTGTTATAGGTGTTGATCATTTTAGTCACAATTTCAAATTGACATTAATGTTTTGTTAGCAAAGGGTAACGAAATGTCTAAAACGAAGGAAGATATCTGGATTTGAATAATCTCACTTTCCTTTTGCATAACAATTAAATGAAATTTCTTTAGAGTTGTAAATCTCATTCCAATTGCCAATTTACCATTTCCTTCAGTTTTTAAGATTGGTTAAAAGCATTTATTTTTCCCAATAGTAAGTAATACTTTTCTGTGTTATAGGGAGACCATGTAGCTCTTTTGTCGGCATTAGCAGAAATGGGACTTAGACTGCGGTTAGACATACCTGAGCAGGCTATGGAGGTGTCAACTGTATTCTTCCGCAATTCAACACCAGCAAATGAAGCTTTTGTAAGTTTGCACAGTTTCTCAGGCTGTCTTTTTGTCTCAAGTATGTCCTGCATCTTCCTGATTTCCTTCTCTCCAGGAAACTGTGAAAAATTTGTCTGAGCAAAGAGCAAAAAACTTGAAGGTCATTCAGGAAAAGATGAAGCTCAGCCAAAAGGAAGTTAAACGCTTCAATCCAGTAGGGCCATATCTTCTCTTTTTGTCATATGTTTCTCTGATATGCTTATCGACTACTTTTTCCATGTGTAGCATAGTTATAAACTTCGCTTTCAGGTTGATGCATTTCCTGGTGATATTGTTATATTTTCACGGGTCCTTAATCTTCTTAGAGGTATGTGATAAGACCTCCATTCTTTTCTTGTTGGTTTAAATGACAGTCCCTTTTCTTATCATATCCAACCTTGATTCAGGGCTTTCATCCACGATGAACGTTCATATAGTATATCTGGATATTATGAGACCATTTGCTGAATGTGCTTTACAAGTGTGAGTCCTTACTAACCTTACTGTGTCCTGGTTAATGGTTCCTGTTTCTGGTTCATCTCTGGCTAAAATGTGATTTCATTTCTTAGAGGCATTAATAAAGAACCATCAGTAAGTGCAGAGTGGATCTACAATAAACCTGTCCATTCTGATGTAGAGGCAAAGCTGAGAGATTTCTTGGTTGAGCTGGGGAATGATGGCAAAATACTCGGAGTTCAGGTCTCTACCTCTTTTAATTTTTTTATGTCTACACAGTATCAACTGAAGTGTAACTAGAATGGTGGGGAGGGATTGGATGGAGTGCATGATGTTGTAAATATACATATAAGTTAGGATTAAGAGCCCTCATGTTTTGAACTAGTTTTGAACTGATTTTAGACCTAATACCCTTATTAAGAGCCCTCATGTTCTGGACTAGTTTTGAACTGATTTTAGATCTGATACCCTTATTAATAGCCCTCATGTTTTGAACTAGTTTTGAACTGATTTTAGACCTAATACCCTTCGAATAGTTGAGATTGTATCTGACATGTTTATTAATTTGCATGTGAAATGTAGTCTCAGTCATTGAAAATGCATTATTGGAATGATTCACAAAGAGTGTCACAATTTTTGCAAAAAATGGAATGTTATTAGTGAATTTTGGAACTTTGAAATTTCTAGCACCGAATAAAAGGGATTAAATTTGTAAAACCACTATTAAAATTCTCTACTTTTTAGTGCCTTTGACATGAAAGGCTGACCTGCAGCTTATTTTCTTCTTCATTTTGACGAAATTTTTATAATGTTGTCTTAAGGTTTGTGCATACAAAGATGGCGAGGTCATCATCGACACCTCTGCTGGCGTCCTTGGCAGATATGATCCTCGTCCAGTTCAGCCAGATAGTCTTTTTCCTGTTTTTTCTGTAACAAAGGGTATCACAGCAGGAATGTTACATTGGCTTGTTGACAATGGGTATGTTATTGGTTTGGTAGAGCTTTAGGTTTGTAAATCTTAAACCTTAGTTGGAGGTTTTTGTTCTATTTGATGTTTGGCCAATTCTACTGCAAACTTCCCCTTTTGAGTCCTGTTTTGCACTTTTTAATATTTTCTACTTGTCATAAAAGGTCTTATGATTTGTATTTTTTCATGCAGTACAATTTAAGGGTAAATTTACAATAATACATACAATAATTCTGGCTAAATATGTAATGAAATTCATTCGTTGTTAAATTAAGAAAGAAAAAATCACTAAAGATTTGTGCATTTACACAAATTTTGGGGTTTGGTCTTGCAGAAAACTCAAGCTTGAGGAGACTGTTGCGAACATTTGGCCTGAGTTCAGATCTAATGGGAAAGATCACATAAAGGTAATAAATCTTATCCCACCATCCCACACCTGCTAAACTCTTTTCATTATCATCTGAAAATGAGCTATATGCCTTCGTTAATTCTTTTGTATATGATTTGGTTTTCCTTGTCAGGTTCATCATGTGCTTAATCATACAAGTGGTTTGCATAATGTGTCGGTTGACCTTAGTTCAGAAAATCCTTTGCTAATTTGTGACTGGGATGAATGCTTGAATCGGATTGCCTTGTCAGCACCTGAAACTGAACCTGGTCGAGAGCAGTTGTATCACTATCTGTCTTTCGGTTGGCTGTGCGGCGGAATAATTGAGGTATTATATATTTGGGCCATTATTTCTCACCTGTATTGCAGGGTGGAGCTAGGTTATGGCTCCCCCAATTTTTGGAAGAGAAAAATCAGGTATATATACATATAGTGGCTGTAGCATGCATCTTCTTAAAATGTTGTCGGAGACAAGCTGGTCTCTCAAGTTCCATTTTTTGCCTGTACCTGATGTCTTGCTGAGTGGTGACAGATTTAATAGATGTGTGATCTTTACTTATATGCTGATTGGTATTAGATATGGTCAGTTTGATCTGTTTATTGATGTTTTAAGAATGATAAGAAAACCTGCTGTACGCTACTGTATTTTGTCAAGATATTCTAATAATGTGTTTGGATAAAACAGCATGCATCTGGGAAGAAATTTCAGGATATTCTTGAAGAATCAATAATTCAACCCCTCACTATTGATGGTGAGCTATATATCGGAATTCCACCAGGTACTTGTCAAACTTCTTGCTTCATCAAATACAAATACAATTACAAATATCAAGTTAACATGCTACTTGCACTCTTCTTTATTCAATATCTTATTTATTAGTTTTTCTTCATGGTGGAGGTTTTTACATTTTAATAGTGGACCAGGTGTCCGCCCAAAATGAGTCAAAGCTATACAAAATAGTATCAATCCTCAAAAGTCTGATCTAACCCAAAAGAGACTGCCTAATCCTATACAAATTATCGATCATTTAATTCCATTCACTCTCTCTCTCTGTGTTGGAAAAAAATTAAATAAAATACAAAGTATCCAGTCAATTCAATGGTAGAGAGGGTTTATGAATTGGCAAACATTAAATGCTACTTTTTGACTTTAGATTTTAAGCATTGAATTGCATGTAATCAAGGATGGGAAATTTGTATCCCAAATTAACTTAGAAGATCCACGCTATTAGTTAATGTAAATTGAAATAGCTTTCATCAATGGCTTCCCCAGGTGTGGAATCTCGTCTTGCAAGCCTTACGGTAGATATGGATGATCTCAACAAGGTCTCAGGGATTACTGATCGCTCTGACCTGCCGTCCTCATTCCAGCCTGGCAATATTTCCCAACTAGCTGCCGTCACGCCAGCTTTATTTAACATGCTCAACATTCGCCGTGCCATCATACCTGCTGCTAACGGACATTGTTCAGCCCGTGCTCTTGCTCGCTACTATGCAGCACTAGCTGATGGTGGTGTAGTCCCACCTCCGCATTCTCATTTGTCCAAGCCACCACTTGGCAGCCACCCCCACATCCCCAAATTTCCTTCTCATGTGACCTCGAAAAAGCTGAAAGGAACTAAGAACAAGGAGTTGCTTACTGCTTTGAAGAACAAAACAAATAACTCCGAGCAAGGCAATAAATATCCTAAAGATATTGAGAGTGGTAGTCACATTAGAGCTGCTAGCGGTGACACTTATGCCAGGCTCATAAATATTGAGACCAGTAGCGGTAACACTAGCACAACTGATAGCATTTCAAACAGTGATGAGCCGCAGAGCAATAATGTCAGAAAGATATTTAATAATCCCAGAGTACATGATGCATTCCTGGGAGTGGGTGATTATGGGAATTTGGCCTTGCCAAATGGGAAATTTGGACTTGGGTTTAAGAGGTATAACACAAGGGATGGATCGTATATTGGTTTTGGCCACTCGGGCATGGGTGGATCAACAGGTTTTTGCGACATGAAGAACAGGTTCGCTATAGCGGTGACCCTGAACAAAATGTCATTTGGTGTAACCACGGGAAGAATCATTCATTTTGTTTGTTCAGAGCTGAATCTCCCAGTACCAGAGGACTACTTGAGATTTGCAGAAGGGGGGAATGATACACCGCAAGATCTAGGTCGGCCATTAATCAATTGATATATATATATATATATGTGTACACACTCTTTTTACATCTATCTGCACAATTATATGGAAACCTTCAGATTCAATAAATGATATTGCTGCTCAAATTTGGATCCAAAATATGAAGTAAACATCTGATAGAGATTATGTTCATAAATAGCATACATTTACACTTAGGAAGGAGACTGATCGCTCATGCCATCTTGGTTCATAGTTAGGACCGGAAGTTGATAAAGAAGCTTCGGTCATGTACTACATTGGTTGATACAGAGGGTTATTTTTGAAAAACCAGAGTCTATTATTGCCTGGATCTGACAAATTTAAGATGAATTTAGGTTTTTATCGATTTATTGAAATCCCACAAACTCAGAAATGCGGTATTTCTCTTTGCATTGTTTACTAAGCATGCAAAGGATCAACGTGATGTGGGTAGCGCGATGCAGGATGGAGGGCAGAAAGCAATATTTAAATTATTAAAATAGCAAATAATTTACTAGGTACATCAACTACACTGTGTTAAAAAAAAAAAAAAAAACTACTAATTAAAGCGGCTTCAGCCTTCTCATGTGCCTTCTTGTCCTTACCATCCCCATTATTATTATATAAAGATCTCAAATCAGCATTCAACGGCGATATTTAAAAATTTTGAAGCATCCAGTTTACCATTAAAAAAAAAATGTTAAAAAATTGAAATATTGATGAAGTAGCATCTGCATCTGCATGTATTGATGCTTCGCGGAAGCTGCCTGCTGCGGTCGTCACCCTCTTGATGAGTTGGTTTCTCTGTCATCTTTAAATAAATACCAAAAAGTTCTTGTTCATTGCCCATTGGTTGACTTTAAAAACAAAACTTGAGCGCACCACCAGAGTGGGCTTACCGCGTGAACCTCTCAGTGCATCCTGGGATTATTAAATTAAATTGTTACTTATTTAAGGATTTATATTCAAGTTATTATGTTTAATAATCACCAGTGTAATGGGTATTGGGTTTAAAATTAAAGCACATTTCAAACATAATTAAGAAATTGATTCCCAAATTATACAATATTTAAGAATTCATCACAATCCCAAACATGCCCTCCGTATAGCGCAACGAAAGAAGAAAAATTAAGATAAAATATATATATTTACTTTCTTATGTTACGGTGACAAGTAGATGCAAGTAAGATCCTTGTGGGTTGTACGACACGATAAAGCAGTTGGATCTGCCCAGAGTTGTCTAATGCACTGAACTAAAAATTATTTAAGATTATACACAATGCACTAACACTCGCACTATCCCAGCTATAACTAATATATATTCCATACAATTTGGACGGCTAGCATTGATGTCTACAAATTAATCCGATTTAAGCTGTAATGATATATTTAAATTTGTAATTATTTGAATGATGGCATTTCTAGTGATTATTATCAAATCCGAGGGTGCAATTCAATGGCTTTCATTATATAAGTGACATTTCGTGCGCACTAATGAATAAACGAATAACTTGCATACTGTTTCTGCAACAAAGTAATCTTTTTCATTATCTAACAATATGCTACTGGGCATTTCTGGGGCTTGCTCTCGTTTGATTGGAGACTTGGTGCAGGCCATTGGAGTTTCGAGATCAGGGTCAAGCTCAAGTTACAATATTGTCACAAATTGCACTCGCGAGTGTGAGCAACAAACTGAAACTGCAGGTCCAGTTGATGACTTGATGATGCGTGCATTAAGAGCAGTCTTCGGCATGGAAAAGAATGGGAAAATTAAGAAGGAAAGAGCAAAGAAAGTTGTGGAGAAACTCGGTTTAATATACAACGAAGACGACAAGTCAGGCTTTGATCTGCCTGGCACAGGCTTAGAAGATGAAGTGCTTGTTGAAGAAGCTCTTGGTCTTGGACTTGGAGAGCTTGATCAAGAAGGGTGTAAGCGAGATGACTTGTTACGCGAGGCTTTCAAGATTTTTGATGAAGATGGCAATGGATATATTGATGCAAGTGAGCTGAAGAGAGTGCTTGAATGCTTGGGGTTGGACGAAGGATGGGATATGGGTGACGTTGAAAAAATGTTGAAGGTAGTTGATTTGAATCTTGATGGGAAGGTTGATTTTTGTGAGTTTGAATTGATGATGGGCTGAAATGATATTTGTCCAAGCTATAATTGTACATTCTTAAATAATTTGTTCCACTCATTTTGCCATAATAATGAAAAATTCAATTTGCATTATGGATCTAGGACATCATCATTATATATAAATGTTAAAAACTAGCTGGTATATAATAAGACATGAAACTGCTTAAATAATAAAAGTCTCAATACAAATTAGCAAGGCCTCAAATAAAATTCTACGAGACAACAATCTAGACTGCAGAGATATACATATATGTATATGAAATGAAACAAAGGAAAAGAAAAGGTTCTAATAATCAATTAAGGCCAAATGTCTGATGATACACAGCTTACAGCATCGTTTACGACAGTGTTATTGGCATTGTGGATGTCGGGATTTGTAAGTCCAACTCCAAGGGAAGAACTCTGCCCAGAAATTGAGGAGATTGCAGAAAATGAGGCACCATTTCCATGAACTGTGAGTGTTGGCGAGACGTTTGCAAGCTGATGACGACTGATGTTATTATTATTATTATTATGACTAGTAATAATAGAATTGATCGGTTGCGGTAATGGACTCAAATGACTCTGAAGAAGTTGGTTCAGTCCACAGGTTAAGGATCCTACAGACACTACGTCTTCAGCCAACCTCACCTACAAATACAATTTACAATTTACAATCACACGTTAACCATTTTTCGGATAAAATCAAAATTAAAGCACGAAACTTAATTGATTTAGAGGGAACCATATATAATATATACCTTGGCTCTCAGAGCTTCCACATCCGATTTTAGAACTCTATGATTAGTATTAGCCGCTTTGAACTGTTGTGCAGCATCTGTAAATTGCTTGAATAGAGTAGCATTTTCTCCTTTCAGTCGCTCAACCTGACAGTTAACCATTCGCCCACCCCAATCAAACAATTAAGCACTTTTCAATTACCAAATATATATTAAGCCCTGCCCTGCCCTGCCCTGCCCTCGTGATGGTGATTAAATTAATTAATGTGAACATGAACAACATTATAAATTAACCTGTAATTCAAGCTCTGCCATATGTGCTTGCTTTCTTCTCCTCGATCGTCTCGCAGACTCCCGGTTTGAGACCATCCTGGAATCAACCACAATATAATTAACAATATCAGCATATATAAACTATCCTTCTCTAGATAGTCTGGAGGAATCTGTGCAGCGGTCGCTCACTATAGCATAGCACTATAATCTATATATATATAATCTATTGAGGGAGAGAGGGGAAAGAGGATGTGATGAATTAATTAAAACAGAAAATATTAGATACCTTCTAATACGTTTTAAATCAATGGGGTGGTCAGTGCTTTGCTCACAAGGACCAGCTTCAATTTCCTGGTCTTCGTCATCAGAGTGGTCAGCAGAGGAACCGCTTGAAACTAGTCTTGCTTTACAATCTTTGGTGCTTGTTATATCCCCAGACGTTGGAGTTGCAGCTGACCAATTTCCTGTCATCCAAATTCCAAACCATATTCATTAATGATCATAAATCAAAACGTCACGATCAGCTAATTGATCAAATACCACCCTACGTACCCTCTATAATAATAATAATTTAAATTAGTATTAATAATGATAGATGGGTGTGTATATATATATATATAAAAGTAGTCCTACCAGTACCACTGCCACAAATGGATGATTGGGAATCAATGGGGGTGGTAGTAGCAATTGTGAAACGCTTACTGGAATTGGGATGTTGATATTGAGACCATTCTTTTTGAAGGTTTTCTGTTGTCGCACTCACTCCCCCTGCGCCTGCATTTGACGATACTATTCCTTCCAGCATCATATCCTCATCATCCTGCTTTCATTAATTTCCATGCAAAATAATATTCTCATTAAGTTACACTAATTAATCCATATATATGAACAAAAAGATACAATTTCAGAACAACTTTTAAGTCCCAACAGCCGAACACTAATAGACATAGTAGCGATTCTAAGCAAATTTTTTAAATTTTACTATTAAAAATAAATAAAAATGCCACGTATCCTCGGTAATTTTTAATACCAAAATAAGGACATAATTGTAAAATGACATTTACAAATGGGCTTTGCCTATATATCCCGGGCATCAGTTAACAATATATATAGAGAGAAAGAGAAGGGAGAATCCGGTACTATTTTTCCTTTTTAAAGTACAGAGATGAGTAAAAAGTTCAAAATAAATATTTTAGGTCTGTCAAATTACATGGGTAAGTTTTGAAATACCATTATTCTTAAAAAGAAAGATAGAAGAGGACTTTGTAACACACACACACGCACACGTATGTATGTATATATATATATATATATATATCTCTCTTATGTTCTAGCACTTTCTCTCTCTCACCAAATACTAGGAGAAATCTGTTTGTGAGGGTGCACAACCTCAGAATGCATGCGGTAATAATGTGTTCGACCAATTAAAACCTGTCAATTGGTGCGTATGTATACCTACAAATAAAATGTTTTGTGGCCCAAAATATGTGAAATAAAAAATAAACTGTGGGTCTCACCAAGAGACCTAGTGGACTTGCCAAATAACACGTCCTTGATTGATCAGGCACACTCCTTGGACGTGTTGAGGTGGTGCACTGCCCACATAAGCGTTTTTCAAAACTATTTAAATAATAAGTAGATCGTCCAACAGATGATACAACTTTAAAAATTATTGGATCCTCGAATTCTCTATTTCATTTTTTAATTTGTTAAAGTATGAATTTATTTTGAGGAGGTGTAATTAAGAATTTTAACTTGGCAACATAATTTGTGTAATCTCTAATTTGGGTATGTTGAATGGTAAAATTTTATTAACTACATCCACAGACAGGGATGGGGATACGTTTTTTTATTTTTATTTATTTCATAAAAGACAAGCAAAATAGTAACATATGAGTGAGTGAATCATTCTTTAAATTTACTAGTCGGAAAGTCAAGAAAACCCCACATAGTCATAGATTGTTATTGTCAGTTACTGATTGGCCAAACCCAAAAGCCGACAAATCCGAATGACGTGGCCTTTCTCTTACCCTGCTAGGCTTATCTTACTACAGTACATAAACAACAAAATAAGCTTGTGGTGCTACTGCTATATATACAAATGAACCCATATTCTACATTAATGTTCATGAAACATGATTTGCATATATAAATAGCTCTTAGATTTTCCATCAATACACACACAAACACACACACATAATGAAAATCAATTGAATTGATAATAATTAATATGATTAAAAAGGAAAAAAAAAAAAAAAAAGAAGAAGTTACCCGATGATTTTTGAAAGCGAAAGAAAGATGGTGGTCATGATCGTCCTGAAAGAAATGGTGATGCAGATGCTGATGCTGATGAATATTATTAATATTGTTATTGATGTTATTATTAATGTTATGATCATCAGGATTTGGATTTGGATTTGGAGTTGGAGTTGGAGTTGGTTCATTTTCAATGGAAAAGAACTCTTCAAAAGCCACCTCTGAAGGGCTTCGTTTCATAATTTCTCCAGGTCCTGAGCCTGACCTCTCTGCAACTCCTGCCGCTGCATGATGCTTCATCATCGTTATTCATCAACTATTGAGTGCGATACAAGAAGAAGAAACAAGGAGAAAAGAAAGAGAAAGTGAGAAAAGGGGGGGATTGTTTGTGATTCAGCTGGGTTATATAGTCAAGTTAGCATTGCGTCCAAGATTAAAAAATTAAAATAAATAAATAAATAAATAAAAATAAAAAGTACTTTCAAAGTGGGGGCACTTGACGTTAAAGTTTGATGTTTTTAAATTACAATTATGGCCTTGCTTGTCTGTTGTATTTACTTAGACTACCACCATCTTCATTGTTAAGTAATCAGACCATCTCACTACCTAGCCATAAACAATTATTACAACGCATAGGGTCGTCAATCATTGTAGAGTTGCTGAACGGTAGAATATTACTTAATAATCATATGATTATGATAATAATTTATTTATTTGTATTATTTATTATTTTAATTACATAATTATTAAAACATAGTATTCTACCATAATTAATGTCTTATTATAAATGTACGTCTCAAAAATAAGATAAATATTTATTAAATTTTTTATTTTTTTCTTCTCTCGAACTCAAAATCTGAATCAAAAGAAGATAGTCTCATACAACTTAAATAATATAACTTATAATAAAACATACATAACCTTAGCATAGTAAAATCTCATTTCTAATTTCTTTGTTTTCCATTCCACTCCTTGCATTTTAAGTAAACATTTAGATAAATTTAGCATAGTGTGTATGTGTGTGTAAAACATATAGTGATTACATAATTAAATACTCAATATGTGTCGCCTTAATTAATCTTGAATTTAACAACATCTTATTATTTATTATATGGAACTGGAAATTGAGATTATAATATATATATACACACACACACATATTCTTGAACTCTAACAAAAGATATGCTAAGATTCTATGGAATATTTGACAGAGTTGGCTTGGGAGTGGAATCTCATTCTCTGAGTGCTCAAGAGAAATGTGAATAATTATTTTCGCAAAGGAGAAGGAAATGTGTTGCAATGGAACAATGCACAATCCGCAGCGTGGGCCAACTGAATTTTGCCACTTTCTCCCAGTCAGGTGATTTGTTCCAGACCAACTGCCAAATATTTCACTAGAGTACAAGCAGATAAAAGTATCTGCATTCTACAATTCAATTATTGATCAATTGATTCCCCCTCAATCTCCACGGAACCATATCAATCTTTTTACTTGTTTTTGTGCTTGTAATGTAACTTAGAGACACTTGTTTGTGAACACCAAATAAAGTTGACAATGATGCAGAAATTTGACCAAATAATACTTTTTTTAGGTGCCCAAAAGCTCCTTTATTTATGTGTTACTCCTTTTTCCTTTCTTGCGTGTGTTACTTGTGCCAAACTGCCAATGGTATTGAAACGCATTCAAATACCAAGGCTGCATAATGTCACGGGATAGGTGTTATCATGCGTCCCGTAACAATAAGCAGTCAAAACAAGCAAAATAGCTTTTTTTTTTTTTTTTAAAAAAGTTGAATGGAATAATCATAGGAGAGGATGAACTCTTGCACTATTCGTTGAAAATCCCCAAATTTATCAAAAAAAAAAAAAAGGTTATATTTTATCTCACAATTTATGATATATTAAAATACATACTTGTGGTGTGGGTAACAATTGAAACTTTGTAAAATTAGAGGTTTCAATAAAACGTGGGGCCCTACAAAACAAGGCTATGCTGTAGATGGATATACTCCACACAATAATTCATAAAAGGGGCCCAGCATATCCAAGGGGTGTTTCGGTAAAAAGAAAGCAGAGGAAAGGAATAATAAAGAGACAAGTGGAACGGTTAAATGGAAAGGCCATATGGGCAGCCACCGACCCTAAAAGAAAAAATGGTGGCTGAAGGCAGAGACAGATGCTTTTGTATGTCACGTTAAAAAGGAGGTTCAATTCAATTCCACTTACTCTCTTCCCATTTTTTTTAAAAAGCAGTGAGATTGAGAGTGCGAGCTTCTCTTTTTCTGACCTTGCTTTATAACAATTACTCATATATAAAACCTAACTTTTGACAGTGATTTACCAAGTCCGCCAACCCAATTCCCATGCTGATGCCACAATCCATAAATCTCCAAAATTTCTTATTACAAGTTGCTGAGTTTTGGGGCACTTTTGCAAACGACTACTGCCTTTAAGATGTAAATCAACTTCATGATTTCATACAAAAGCAAAAAAGAAGAAAAAAGATACAAATTAAAGCTCTCCAGCATAGCTAATAACTTTTTTGATCCCAAAAAACAAAAGATTTTGTGGTTTCTTATACGTTTTTGTTTTATGATTGACAGTGAACTTTGGCAACTAAAGGCCGAATCTTTTGTCGCTGCTGCTAAGGTCCAGGCAATCAAATTAATGTCCAAAATCAATTGTGACAAGTTTTCCTCATCATGACTTATCGGTAATTCAACTAGCTGGATCGGCAATTACCCTTGAGTAAGGCTCAATCAACCTCACGCAAGGCAATCTCAAATATTAATCTTGCACAGCGACATGTATTTTAGACTAAAACATCATGAGCAATCTCAAACATTAATCCCAAATCTTTTAAGCATTTTTATAGACAACAAAAAATTATAAGTAATAGAATTGCATACCTTATTTGAAATAATAATCAAAACTCATATATTTAACTTTTAGATAATTGAAAAAATGAGTCAATATTATTCTTTGAACTCCAAATCTAGCCAAAATAACAACGTCAATTAACAAATATCGACTATCATTAGACTAAGATAAATATAAAATACGAAGAATATAATTTCATGAATAGTAGTTATTGTTAGTGTTTATTGTTATTGTTCACCCAATATTATTAGCGACATAGTTTACCTAACAACCATAAATTTATAAAGATATGTGAAAAACACTCTCCTAAAAACTAATTTATGCTTTAATGATATTGTTATGATGTTGCACTCCATGTACAACAATTTTAAACAATAAGAGAAAAGATGATGAAGAAAATATGAGATAGAAGTAGAGGTAGTAGTGATACTTTTTAGGGTTGGTAGAAATCCCTAAATCCCGATCGGCTTTCGGGATCCTAACCTGTTCGGGATTTAGGTTTCCGACCATTCAAGATTCCGATTTCGGACTTGTTCGGGGCTTGGGATCTTGGCTCGTTTGGAATAGGATTTGGGATAAAATTTTATTCATATTTAATATTCCAATCATGATTAAGGATGTTTGAAAATCTCGATTGAGATGCAGAATGACCTGAAATCTCTAGAAATGTATAGCAAGTTGATTTAATGAATTACATAAAATTAAGGGTAGAACAAGTAATTTATTAGTTATATATATATAATTAATTAATTGTTTAATTTCTTTATTCAATTTGAATTAATCATTGATGTGTTTCATAATTTAATTCAATTTAAATCGTTCAAATTACATCCCTTATTCAAACACTAATTTGTAATTAACTCAATAATAATAATAATAATTGTTCTCACTTTCCTTAAACGTGGGATATTAATATTTTGAAATGCCAACAAACTTTGTCAGCAAATACAGCTACGCCTGCGGTCTTGAAGAACATTAGCATTGAAAGTTTCCAAGAAACAGCTATAAGCAGTTCTGTAAACCTTCTCTTCTTCAGCGTACGGAATCCCACTCTACAAATCCGTGGTTGATGTAGCTTACTTTCTAACAAGTCTATGCCGACAAGAAGTAGTTTGTCATCCAATCTCCTCACCTCTTTGACCAAGACAGTAAGAAGGGTGGGTCCATTGCACCGGGGAATCAATAATTCCCCAGTTGCAGAGGTCCTGAGATTAAAGATGGATTCAGACGGGGCCTGAGCAATTGAGTCCGTAGTTGCAGGAAGACATGGTTACGTTACGTACGTTACAGCTGGGAAAGGAAAGATTAAAGAAATTCCAGCACCTGCAAGATATGATTTTAATGTTTTGAATTGAAAGCTAGACAAAGCGACTGGCTTTCTTGCATGCTGTTTGTTACGGGCCGCATGATTCCAGCCCAAAATGGCCCAAGAGAATGAGCCAAAATGTGCTAGCTTGGCCCGATTCTAGAACATTCTAGCAAACTCTAGCACTTTTGTACATAGCCTAGATTTGTGACACATGTACGATCTAGATGTAGACACATGTACATAGAATTCTCTAGAACTAGCCAAGCTTTGCTATAAATAGAGGTGAGCTCTAAGCATTGTAATCATCCAAGCAAATCATCAAACACTTGTAAGCTCTCTTGTAAAGCTTCTTTCGAGTAATACAATTTTCGCATTTGGCTACATTACTCGCTAGCTCCTCCTTCTCTTTAGCACTTCGGGAATCGCTTGGCTTAGCTATTGAGAAGCGCAAAGGCTTACTTAGCAACATCCCGACAAGATTGTCTAAGTGCCGCACGGGTTTGCTGCGCAAAACACCCATCCCGTGACATGTTGCTGTTCTGAAATCTCAATCCCTATCTCAAGGAGGATGAGATGAGATTGAGAACAACTAGAGTAGTCATATAATTAATCAAGCAGGTAACAATAATAATGAGAAAATTCCACCCATTCTAATTTCTAGATAAGCATCAGCTAAATATTAATGACCTATATATATTTTGTTAACGAAAAGTTGCAACAGAAGAGACCAGTGATAATCGAATTCTAATTGGCCACGCATGCAATACTACTCACCAGACCTCAAAACACTCCTTTATACTAGAGTAGAGGACTCTCTAGCTTTATGTTATTATTATTATTATCATTATATATAGACAATATTAAAACATAAGCATAAATATTAATATTTGAAAAAGAAGACAATGAGTAGCTGCTGCATGTATGTTCAAATTAATGTTGATGCTTGAGAAGAGAAGAGAAGAACAAATAAAAAGCAACATTAAACATGCATACCTTGCGTTGGCTTGAAGAAAACGAAACTCGAAAGCCAGAAGATTAAAGTGTTGGTGTTGCTATTCGTTCGTCTTCTTTTGCACTTTTGCGCCACTTATATTGTTATTAATGACTAATGATCCTGTCCTAGCCAAGCCCAAGGTCAAGCCCATTTGTATTTGGCTGGATATGGATCCGTCGATTCTCAATTGAATGAATTCTTTTATCCCCATCTTCATATATTATTAATCACTTGATTTTTATTTATATTTTCAAATATCTCTTATTCCTTATATATATGGAGACACACACACACACACATTACGCATTGCAACTTACAAGTCTACCTAATAGCTGCCTTAGAAGTAAGTAGTTTATTAAGAACTCTCTATCGATTTAGAATAATCTAGAAATTTATTCTCATAAGAGAGAGGCCCACACCCTTGTTACACACTTCCTCAAATTCAACCACTTTGATTTGGTCTCTATTTTGCAAGCAATGTTTTGTGCTCACAAAATCAAAGTTCTTGATTGCCTTACACATACTGTTTTGGCCATCTTAAAATTTTGCCCCTTTTGAACTCCATTGGAGCTCCCAAAGTACACACACACTTTTATATGCGCCGATCACTAACAGTAAACTTATTAAAAATGTAATCCTTGGGAAAAATTGATACATGATACACCCATGTAAAAGTATATCATTAATTATGATAAATGATAATAATCTTATTACAAAGATTTGCAAAATTAAGTCTATATGAAGATATAGATATAGATACATAGGCATAGCTGCTAGATCAATCACATCACATCACATCACTTCAATCTTTAATTTTAACACACTAAAATCTATCTAACTTTGAATTATTATACAGATTCAAAGTGCAGCCCACTTGCACATCCTGTGACATGATCAAGCTGCTTTCCTTTATTTCCCGAGCCCTTCCCATCGTTATCATTCCCCAGCACAAAGTCAAGATTGTAAAGCACCGGCACCATTGTCACCGAACACAGGAACACCAACACGGGGCCAAATATCCAAAGCAAAAGAGGCAATGCTGCATAAAACAGCCTGTTCCCAACAGTGTTCAATAGAGACCCCTTTTCAAATAAGTCGGTCACATACTCAGGAGTCACAATTGACAAAGGATCCGGTGGGGCGTTGATGAGTAAGTTCACTTGGTTTATGAACCTAATGGCCAACGAGTGGCAAAAGAATGAGAATAAGAAGATGGTGAGCAGCGACACATATTTAAGTGCCACCATGAATTCACCATGACCCCCGTAAACGGAGTCATTAAGCGGCTTCTTCACACTGTATGTGCTGCTTATCACCGCTGCTAGACCCGTGCATACCAGAATCGATGTGGTTGCCATTAAGGTTGATCCCATTATCATGTTTCTAAGTGATTGAACGGCCAATATGTTTTTCTTCTCATTGTCCTGCGCAGTGTAATTAATTATTTAACAAACGAAAATTGTAGTAATTTAATCAGCTTTATTTATATTAACAGACTAATCTCAACTCAATTTATATTAACAGACTTATATATATAATATTTCAAGATGCTATGCTAGCTACCTCATTATTGCTTAAGTTATAATATATATATCTAGAATTAATTAGTGGTTTGGACAATGTAGTGGCCTGATGGATTAACTACACCATAATACGTTATGTAATTAATATTGGTGCCAGCAAAACATGCATAAATTAATTAATGAAAGCGAAATGAGATGCCATCACCTTCATCATCCATACTTACTAAGTGCTAGACAAAATGATTCTAGATAAAAGATTAATTAAGATCATCATCACAATTATATATTCACAAATTGGAATCAGATAATTTTATTTTTGGCATCAATATATTTTGTAGTTGCATCTTGCAAAGAATTTTTTATATTCTCTTTAATATGCGAATAATCTCTTAAATTTATTTGAAATAAAATTGCATATATTATAGAGTTAAACTAGCTAGTATCGTCAACCAATGTCTCTAAATATGCACATGGTACTGTTTTACTGACTTAAAATGGCTATATGGAAGGGTTAAAAAAAAGTCTCAAATTAATATTCTGAAACTTGCCATATGTTCATATATTTGATATTAGCTAGAAATTTAATGTTAATGTCTTGCAGGAATGTATGATCCGAAAACAGAACATATGATTAGAGGATAACTCGCAAGCCAACAATTAACCAAAAAAAAAAAAGAAAAAGAAAGCAAGATATTGAATCATGCGTGCATGGACATGTACATTGGAGCATGATGATGAAATTAATAATCCACATAATAAATTAATTATAAATAAGAATATAAATGTATATACCTTCATCATGGCAGCGACCCAGAAGCGTCTCCCCCTAGCATTAGTGCCAACAATGGTTGTGAGAGGTTCAGTTCGGATTTTATGCCATAACCAAATATGATAAGCCATGGTTATCGAAAACCCTAATGGAACAAGTATTACATCCAAGTAGCATTTCCTCCATTCCATGATCTCTCTCTCTTTCTCTCTTGTATGTTGATATAAATATATAAATATATATATATATATAGAGAGAGAGAGAGAGAGAGCTTCTGCTTAATTTGTGTGTGCTTTTCTTGTGAATCAATATTTGCTCCTCCTTCAACAAAACTCCTTTTATCAGCACAATTTCTGCACTGTTTAGGAATGTATGCGGACTAGTTTGAATGTGTGATTCAGTGCACGGATGACAAAGCCAATTTATAAGAAAAGCAAATTAAAGACCTTCCTTTTCCTTACACAAGATAACAAACAACAACATATTTACGTGGGGAATATGCCCCACTCTCCACTTCCTCGATCTACTTTCATTTTTTTTTTTTGGCACTTTTAATCATCTTTTAATTAGCAGTGTATAAGCATAATTTTGTTGCATGCCATAATGGCGCCAAGCATGTCACATTTTTGGTACTATAAATAGTATATACTAGACAGGAATAAGATTCTCTTCTAAATTTTTTCTAAATTTTTTACCTTAAAAGATACACCCAAGTGATTTGTTGTAGAAATTATATGGTCAAAACTGCAAATTAATTAAAAAATCTCATTGGTTATTTATACAATTATGAAATTAATCTTGAGGATCTGCTCTGTCTAGCTGTTACTTAGTGAGTTTAAATTATTCCAATTGCCTCTTGTCTAATTAATAATGCATGCATGTATATTGATATAATAATTTTACGTTTGTATTTTATATATGAGATTTCACATAGCTATCATTATCTAACAATAAAATGTTTTTTTTTTGTTTTTAATTATTTTACACCTAGGCAATGACAACTAGATGCAGTCTCGCATTTCATATATTAAATAAAATCTATGTACTGAAAATATTAGTTTGTTGAATATCAGTTGCCATGGAAGATAAGAAAATGAATCGCAGTGGAAAGTGATATGAACAGAGTGAGCATCTGACAAGGCGCAAATCATAAAGAAACGATGAGAGACCAAAGAAAGAACAAACAAGGGCGATATATATATAGAGATCATCATCAACTTTCCTTTTCCGATGACAATTGCAGGCACTGCGTGTTTGTGTGTGTGGGTGTGTTTGCCCGCACTAACACATTCATATGGATAGCGTGATACCGTAACGTGGAAGAATAGCCGGTTTGCGTTAAAAAGAGTTGCATACGTTACCCTCAAAATAATGGGCAAAGTCCATTAATCTTTAGACTTTAGGTCAGAATACATGGTGACAAACACGTGTATATATTATATATATTTGGAACTATTCTAACTTCAAATTTATTTATTGTAAGATTACTCGATGCATTTGAAAATGCCCGAAAATTTTTTAAATTATCAATGACCAATCTAATATTTATTAAAGTACACCACTATTTTATATTTGTGATATCGACGTTAGCATGTCAAAATGACTAAATTATTCTTGTGACATGATCGCAATTTAATGGCCGCTAATGAAAAAATTAAAAATTATAACATATTTATAAACTTTCGATGAATCATAGATAACTAAAAAAAAGTTAATTATTCTAGTATTTTGAACTTTCATCAAATATTACGTAGAAAATAGATAATATCTCAAAATTATATATAAAATTTGTCTGCAGTTGTGAGCAACCAGCATGTTGGAAATCATATTCAGTCTCCACCAAATTAAGGAATTTATCAGATAGAGTCAAATCATCATCTTTTTCATTGACACAGGACATGCACTATGGTCTATGCTGGAAAATATAATATGCAGGGTTCTTTTGTAATGTCTAAGCCTCTTTCTTTGTCAATTAATTGATGCCTTGTGTTGTGCATACATATGTTATATATCTGTGATTGATATGAGACGTCCTCATATAAAAGCATTAGTCCTTATGAGTTATGATCGGGTGCGGAGGCTCGCGAGCATTTTGTAATTAGACTGCGGACTTAAGCCATATATTGATAAAAATCATAAACACTAATGTGTTATAAAAACGTACACTTAGTTGAAATGTGATTTTATTATTATTATTATTGTTTTGTATAACGTGTAGACACTCGGAATAATTTTATAAAATACATATTTAAGTTCGATACCTAGCTAAAATAAATAAATAATAACAACAAAACGTCAAAAAATCATTAACAATACTAATGTGCTGTGGAGATTGGAGACATAAAAAATTTAATTGAACTATGGCATTTCAGTTAAATTTATATTTTGAAATATCCAAACGTTGCAGACCTGATAATTTCTGATAACAGCATCAATGCTTAAACAGAAACGGCGTTTCGACTTTCGGGAGATTCTTTTAGTGCTTGATTAATGGCATAATCCACAGACCTCCAGCTAGCTGGCTAGTATGGACAATTTCGTCTTTGCAAGCCCCAAGCAGCAGGCACATTCACTTGATAAATTTTGGTTGTAAATTGCAATATCAAACTACCTTCAATTTTTCGCATCCTTTCTTTTCTACTTTGTTGTTTCTCTTTTGACTAAAGATATTAAAAGAAGCAAAGGTAGGACAAATGAAAAAAGGAAATTAAAGATAGAGAAAGAGTGTGATGTTGATCATCAAGTTGATCCGATTGGTAAGCATTTGATTAATTTAAATCAGTCAAAAGGTAAAATCCCATTTTAATTTTCCATGGCCATTATAATTTTCCATGGCAAATTAAGTAGTAGCTACTGGGTAGGTGCATATATGAATTTAAAGGCACCTTACTTATAAAAAAAATCTTGAACCTTGCACTTTTAATATGTTACAAGCTATCGATCCAAGGGATTACTTATCTAATCAATTTATTAATTACAAGCTAACTGAAGTGGTGCTTCATAAATAAATGATAAAGAGGTGGCCACCAATAGGAGTTTAGAGTCTGTTGGTTGTGAGATCCACATATGACCACCTACATAAGTTGAGTATCTCTACTCTCTAGTGCTCACCTAACAAACGAATATTATTAGCGCCTATAGTATTATTATATTCATCTGCAATTTTAATTTTCTGCTTATCACTTGGAAGCATCAATTGGCCGGCCAGCTTAGACCATTAACATTAGTGCTCAAAACATAAATTTATGCTTGTTTAATTTGCCTAGAATATGCTGCTTCTATAATTAACATGGAACCAAAACTTTAATGCTGATTGCTGAACTATATTTTGTGTACGCATGCATGGTACTTTCACATTCTTATCCGTATTCTGCAAATCGAGAGGCACTTCAAATTCGCATACTTGATAAACTAGAACTCTTGTAATGGCTGTAACTAAATAATTTCCACTTCGCTAAAGGGAACAGCTCAAAAATTGTCTCTTTGTTTTTTCTTTTTTCATTTTTTATAGCTTTTGTGTTTGTGTTGTCGTAATTGTTAGTTTTTCATTTTTACTACTAATTTGTCCTAAGATAAAAGATAAAAAAAATAATATATTAGAGTCTATATATATATTTTTTTAACTTATCTCTAACTATATTAAAATCAAGATTTCTGATTGAAATATATTTAATATATATATATATATACACTAGTGTCCATTGAAGCTCGTCCGTACCGGCCCTAACATATTTTTTGAAATATGTCTATGCAGTGTATATTTATCAGGACATGACTTGAGTTACGATTGTGCTTAACTTATTCTAAAATACTAACTAAAAAATTGAAGGTTGCTTTAGATTTGTATATTTTTAATTCATGAACGTTCTTATTCGATGTAGGACGGGATAAATTTCTCCTCAACAATTGACAGTGCAAATTATCCAAAGTCATTGAGTAAAATGATTATTGGGTAATTCTTTTTTTTTTTTTTTTTTTGAGAACCTGACCTGAGAGTTCTCATTATTATTATTATTAATTTACTGTTATGCGGTGAAGAGCAAAGCTCAAATATGAGAAATTGGCCGAGTACGACAAGCCGGTTATGGAAGGAAGAACCAGATTGTCTTCTACATGCCAACGACATGTTGGTTTAAAAACCCCGTAACCGATCGCTAACAAGTGGGGCAACTTTGTGGATCTCGCTAAGCTTAGATCAGGAGCTCACGCTCATTGTGTTGCTTTACACATTCTCTTTGTCATGGTAAACTCAGAAATAAAAATTAGTGGAAGTTTTGTTGGATCTTCATAGTGGGTCGATGTAGGCACAATTGTGACGGAACCACTATAAAATTTGTGGTGTTCATTATTGTTTGTTTGCTCATTCTGTATTCGATTAACTGTTTTGTGCTGATCATGATCTTCAAGATTATTATTTATTTAATTTTTTTTTCCTTTTTTTGGGTTTCAATTTGGGGATCAATTGCTTAGCTAGACGGGGACTTGGGGGATTCTGGATCGGTGCCAAATACTGATTCAAGTTGAACAGTTTTGACGACAAAAATATCTAAATGAAACTCCATTAAATCTTTAAAAAAGGTTCATTGACATCCCCCCTATCAATCAATTCAGGCCAAGAATCCTCCAGAGTTTAACATTTTGCAGTGGTCTGTAAAGTCAAAATGCTTTGATTGTTTATGAAAAACTAAGACAAAACTAATCCTCCATCCAAATTAAGTTCAACTGTCTTGTATTATTCTCTATGGCCTAGATATGGATTCGTCTTGGAGTAGCTAGAACTAATGCTAGATAGAGATAGATGGAAACAACGAACGTACAGTAACTAAAGTTTTGAAGATGAAAATTGTGTCAGTGAAAATGGGAAGAAACTGGTATAAATAAAATTTGAGGAACAGAAGTCTTATAAATAAATAGAAAAGAACATTTCTTTCAGGATGGGATATTGGGTGGATGGTTGATTATTTTGATTTTGTACGTACACAAGTTAAAAGGTAATATATTTTTACAAGTCCACTACTTTCCCTGGTGAAGGAAATACTAGTAGTAGTTTAGGCTTGGATATGGAATAATGGAAAGAAAGGCAAGCTCAAAATGAGCTTGTAGATTCATAACTATGCCCAAGAAGTCCTTTAAGCAAAACGATATAAAATATCTCTAATCTGATATTTATGTTTTATACCATTTTATTAAATTTTAGTTGCCTGCAGCTGCAGCTCCAAATCTCCAAGCAATAAGCATACAGTACATAAAAAGCAACGAATCTCTCAAACCGGAAGTCTGGTCTCCGCACGAAATTCATTCCAAATTTGAGTTTTCAATACCCATGATTGACACAGTTTGAGTTCTCCATCTCATCTCATTCGTCTTACTTCAATTTTCTAACTTCTTATTTCCATCTTATTATTTTTATAATATATAAAATTAAGAATATTAGTGTTTTACCACATTATATTTTTTGATATATATATTTGCTTTACTATCAATTATCAAAGCTTTTTTGAGTTAATTTTTATTATTTTACCACTAGCACCAAATTGTAAAAGGTAATAGAATGTTAACTGAGATTATGATTTGAGTATATTTTACCCATAAACTGTATAAGTGTAATTTAACCTTGTAAATTATAAAAATATAAAATTAATTATATATAAAAATAATTTTAATTAATCTTTTATATATCTAAAATAATTAATTGATAAAATTGTAAAAATTTTACCTTGTGAAATTCTTAAAATAATAAATATATTAAAATTTATAAAATACTCTTATGACATCAGCAATTTATTTATGAAATTAATGGTTTTGTAGTTAAATAATAAAAACTGAAACACTAAGATTAGAAAAAGGTAATTGTCAAAAATTTTGGTGGTAAAATGATACGTTAGAAAATATTATTTGGTAAAATGATAATATTTCTATAGAAAATATATACCCATATTCTCAAGGTTTCTACGTTTAAACCTTTTTACCTTTTCATAAATATATATTTAGACTTCGTTTCATTGGTCAAAACATAAAAATTCATAAAGCAAATACTAACAAAAGGATCGGAATGTCTTTGTAAGTGCATACTAAGTCTGATTTGCAAAAGACTTTCAAGAGCTAAAGAGTAAAAAGCTCCACCAACTAGGAGGAATATGTATATTCTCTAGTGTGATCTTCATTGTTTAAATATATCTAGATTATTGAAGGTTTTTTTTAATCTTCAATTACAGCTTTTAGAAGGATGTAATGATTTGTTTTTCAAACATGATTAATTTGATGTGTTTTCAGTCTTTATTATGGAGGAACGCACGTTTCCCGACAAAATTACCCAAAAATGAAACATGCACCGCCAATGAATGAATCTTAATGTTCATACCAAATAGAAGAAGTTGGTAAAAATCAGAAAAAAGATTATCAAATCAATCATAATTCATATATAGTAGAAATTACGTTGGTCAGAATTAGATATAAGGAATAATAATTGAAAACTTTAAGGTTTCCAACTAGCAATCTAATAAATATAATTGTAGGAGAGGGAGACAGCTAATTATGAATTTATAAATATAACTTTGCATCTCTTTGCCTGCTTTAATTCAATCATTCAACCATAATCCACATCGACCATTCCATGGTAGTACCCGAAATCGGTTGTTTAGGCGTTTCAGATTGTACCAAAATTGTTTCTAAGTAATTTCATTTGTTAAAGACTCTTATGACATATAATTATTCCTAATCTACAAGTAACTACAATTTGGTGCAATAATTAATGCAAGTAGTTGACTCTTCAATTTTATTTATTATTTGTTATATACACACAAATTAATTGGATTAATTAGTGTTCACTTAATTAACAATTTTTACTTAGCCCCGTGGGTATCATATATAGTCTACAGTGGAGATAACTTTTTTCTTTTTTATTTTTTGGTGCTGTCTAATAAGAAAATACATATTTGTAAAAAAAAAAAAATTATATCAATCATTAACTAGAGTGGGTGTCCATACTTTTATAAAATCTAACTCTTTGTACCAACTACTAAAATTATTAAAAAAAAAAATTAAGACCTTAATTTTATAACAAAAATTAGTCTTTTAGCAATTTATATATATAGAGAGAAATGACTGTTTGCATTTTTAAAATGATAAAGATACATGTATAAACTATTATATAAATTATGAACTGACATCACATGTTATATCATTATCACTTGTACTATTCTTTTATTTTCTTAAAAATTTATGGAACATATGGTAAAAATATATATCATAAGATCTTGTTAAGCTAATAATATAACTTATTACATACATATTCACATAAATATATAAAAAAATTTATATATGTGTCATTACTCTTTATAAAATGCGTGATGTGGATGTTTGCATATTGATCATAGAGTTTATATTAAATAAACCCCTTAGAAAATTCATTGGGGTACTCATAATTCATAAAGAATTTTTTGATTGAACTATTTGAAAAAAAAAAAAAAAAAAAAGGAAGAGTTTTGGGGGAGGAGGAATATAATTTAACCCATAAAGAGGAGGAATCACCTAACCTAACCTCGGAATTAAAATATGAGGGTTAATGAGAAGAGACATCCGTGTTCAAAATTAAATTTAATTGAAGCCTTGTTCTTTCGTTTCCAATTATTGATCCGTGTTAAGGTAGCCGCAATTAAAGGAAAAAAGGAGAGGAAGCAAGTGCGGATCACGTTGTGCAAGTTATATAATAATTTGGGGCACAAAATCGGAGTCAAATCTGCAATCATACTGTTGAATGGGAAATAAAAGTGATTCCAAAAATGCTATCCATTCCACGCAGCTCCCTCTTCATTCAACACGCAAGAAATTGATGTCACACGAACTTTCATTATTATTTTAGCCAAAATCACCACCACCATCATCATCATAATTATTAATGCAACATGAACATGGGCACAAATATTTCAATCACATATTTGCCCTCTGTAGTCTTATTCTTTGTCTCAAGAAGATAAGTAAAATGAGAGACTCAAATAAATAATTTTTTTAAAAAATGTAAGAATGTAATAAAAATTGAGGTTCAACTTAGTTTGACACTCATCAATTATGGTCTTTATATATATAACACGCAAGAAAAAGCTAATGAACCTAGTTTAGAGTGATCGTCGGTCAAGATTGGTTGGGTTTGGTTAGAAAATCGTCTTGGTTAAGTTAATGTGTTTTAGAAAATTAACAAAAATAAAATAAAAAAGATACAAAGAATCTTATTTTATTTTTTCAATTTCCAACTTTTTCATTTTGGCATTTTTTCTATGCAAAATTGGGATGCTGATACATTGCAACAGTAGGTACCACAGCATTTGTACCTTTTTTTGTGTTCTGGTAAATTACACTGGACCCCTTGCTTTCCTCTTGATTTTCAATTTATTTACAACTGTAATTTTATTTTTCCTCTTTCATTCTTCACCTCTACTCCACGGTAGGCTCAATTTTCTCTATTTTTAAATTATTAATCAACAAATTGAAATCAACAAGAGCCAACTTGACATCATTCATTGCAGAAAATGAAAAACCCTAACCTTAATCTTAAACCCAATTTATGAAATGTCATATCACCTAAAATTAAAACATATAATTTAAAAAATATATATGAATTGACAATAGTATAAGTAAATTTGTCAAATAAAATGGCTGATAAGTACTTAAAACATGATATTTTTGGTGAAGATACATACATCGTAGTTTATAAAACCGTTGATACTAAGGTAAAATCCTAGTTCTCTTTTAAAAGTAGTTGAATTTTTTATTAACTGACCTTGTTAATTTGTAAACAAAAATATTAAATTATTTGCTAAATTATTATTTTTAATGAATAATTGGCATTAGAGTTAGCAATAGTACCAATTAGGATTGCCCAACACCGATTCCTGCTAATTGCTTAATCGGAGCATAAAATTATGATAAATCTTATACTTATTATTTGATTGGGACAAAAGAAAAAAGTATGAAATCCCTATCAGTAAAAAATATATATATATATATATATGATCCCAATTGTCCTGAATTTCTGATTGAAATGTAAATTAGCTTTAATGTTGTAAACTGTATCAAATATTTAATTTACAAATCAAGCTTACAATAACATTGAAAAGTTACAAATTCGAACACCAACAAAAACAAAAACTTCCAAAAATTTCAAGGACAAACCAAACCAAACATCCAAAAGTATAAGCATAAATTGACGAAAACAAAACCATTCAACTCCACGTTTTAACTTCAATGGACATGAAACCTTCACTTTCTCAAGGCATCATTAACTTTGTGTATCACTTGAAAAAAATAAAAAATATATATTATTTTTTAATTGGCGCCCCGTTTGGTGCCACTACTGGTGCGGGCATGTGGTGGGGGAATGGTTAGTGTGTGAAAGGCTGCTTTTGGGTTTCAATTTGAGAATTAAGTCACAAATTTCTGAATGGCTCATAAGAAATACGCTGTCATTGCTTTAATTCTTGTTTTAATTAAAATAAGTTAATGAATTAAAAAATATATAAAAATAAGCTGTTAATGATTAGGCTGTAGGAGTATTGAAGCAAGCACCAGATTTGGGCATCAGCCAAATTTCGATTTTTTTGGCTGTTTAATTAAATTAGAAAATTAAAACAATTTGATACAACCAGGATTTCGTCGCAATCCCAAGTTTTAACAAGAATAAAATTTAGTCTCATATCCCTATATATTTTTATTTAATTTTTAAATCATATATCAAATCACGTACAATGTGGCATGTGATTTGGGATACACAATATATTGCCTAGGAATAGTAAAGCTCCTAGTATTTAGATTATTTGGGCGTATAGGCTAGTTGAATTAATGAATATTAAAATAATTTAATTAGAATCAAAGTATCTTAATTAATTATGATTTATCCTTTTGCTAATGTTAATATGTTAAACATAGTCTTACTATTTCGAATATTAAGTGTTGACATACCAATATGCCATCACAGAAAGAAGTAGTAATTAGGAAATTTTATACAATTTAGGTTGAAACACAAATTAGCAATCTAGAATTGCGTTTTTGTATTATTTTACGTTGAAATTCCATTACAGCCTTCAGGTACTGAACCAAATAAATGGCCTATGCTGGTGAAAGAGTAATTGTTTAATACTTTTCTAATTGAACTAACAATATCTATTATTTGATTCTATGATTTTTTTTTTTTTTCAATTACTTCCGATTCCAGTTCATGGTACATGAGATGGATGAGTTGAAGAAATTGGGCAGGGATTTTTAAATTAATTTTCATTTTTTTTTTAAATTTTTCATTATAATTGGTTCAAAAAATTAAATTTACTTATTTTTCTTTGTTTTGTAATTTCAATAATGAGAATGTTAATGAAATTTCTCCTAATTTTTAATTTTCTAATTATTTATAAGTCTGAAACTATTTCGATTTATGTGTTAAAAGTTTTAACTCGTTTACTTTTTTGAATTTTCAAAAAGCATAAGAACTGTAATGTTGGTTACCAAATAAACATCTCTTACCATTGAGATTGCTTTTCCATTGAAAATGACGGTGAAGAGCTGAAGTAACAAAAAAACAAAGCTATGCTACCTTACAACTGTTGTAAGCTAGTTGGATCCGAAAACTTGACGCATAAATTTGCACAAACTCTTAAAGCCAACAAGCCAGAGCAAGGCACCGTTTATGTAGGACCCGTAAAGCCTACAGTAATTTGAGTGGGGATGAGTGAAATTGGCAAATTTTCAAGTCAAGTCAAATTGTGCATTTGTTTTTACTGCGATAAAAAATAAAAATATATATATATATATATAAACAAATTCACATGGGCTGGGCTGGCTTCTCCTGAAAATCCAAGTAGCTAATGCCACGGCCATGTCCATCAAATTCGAAGCAGTTATTAAATAAACCAAAATTTTAAAACAATAAAACTACGGTTTCAGTGACAGTACGATTGAATTGTACGAGGTGGGGCTTTTGACTGGCCTGGCCTGGCGCCTGGCCATGCGGCTTTGGAAATCACCAGACGCAGCTCCCCTCCCTGGCCTCTGCCTGCCAATTTCAAATCAGGTTTTTTTGGTTTTAAATTATTTTTCTCTCTCATAGGTTATTATTTATCTCAAGATCTGAACTCGCAGTCTCGCACCATCAATTAAAACAAAATCAAAAAAATAAAAATAAAAATACTTTTTTGATAATGTCAAGCTTTATCTGATATTATAAATTAAGTCAACTTCATTTTTAAGTTAAAATACTTAGTATTTATAAAATATTATTATTATTTTTTAATTACAACTTTCTAACTATAATACCATAAAGTAAATAATATATAAAAGTAATGAATTAGAATCTCAGTACATTACCTTACTTGTCATTATAAAATAATTATATAATTTTATTCCTGGAACTTACTCATCCCAGAATGAATAAAAAAAAAAAAAATCGTCGATGGTTTTTGTTTTGGTTCATATAATGTAATATAATATTGAGCTTAATTTACGGTATATTATTATAATGATAATAATCTTATTAGGGTCTAGAAACCCTAAAAGGGTCCTCCAATTCAACCTCTATATATATTATTGGTACAAACACCCTTACAATATTGACATTAGCAACTAGCAACTAGCAAGCAATTCAGAAAAAGAGACTTTACTATTGATACACACAAAAGCTTTGGAATTCAAAAACAGGCAATGGAGTCCAAGAAGTCTAACAAGATCAGAGAAATTGTTAGGCTCCAACAGATCCTAAGGAAGTGGAGAAAGCTTGCAAACTCACCAAAGACAAGTACCAGCAACAACAATGCTAGTAAGAGCATCAACTTTCTGAAACGGACGTTATCCTTGTCGGATGACTCTGTCCACAATGCATCAACTAGTACTGTGCCCAAGGGTTATCTAGCTGTTTGCGTCGGGGAGGAGCTAAAGCGATTCATCATCCCAACACACTATTTGAGTCATCAAGCATTCCACATTTTACTAAGAGAAGCAGAGGAGGAATTCGGGTTTCAGCAAACAGGAGTTTTGAGGATACCTTGTGAAGTAGATGTTTTCGAGAGTATCCTGAAGATGGTGGAGGAGAAGAAAGATATTTTCTTCATGCAGGACTGCAGGTTCAATATCGATGATACAAAGGGGTATTGCTCGTCAGAATACCCGCAAACTCCATCTCATCATCCTCAAAGCCCAATGTGCAGATAGTTTTCAACTTTTAGTCTTATAACTTGCATTTATCTTGTTTCACAGGGGGGAAAAAAAACACACTTACATTTATCTCCTCTGTTTTCATTTGCCTTTCTTGTTTCACCTTTTGTTGAGATGGCAATGTATAAGAGAGAGAGGGATTTAAATAAGACGATGTAGAAGTGTAAGAGAAGCATTTGAATCAATGGAAAAGATACAGAGAAGTTCAATTGTCTGAACCATTTTTACAGTGCATTTCATTTTCTCCAACATATCTAAATCCATTCGTATCACAAAAAAAAAAAAAAAAAATCTAAATCCATTTAGCTGCATCCATTCTCAAGCACCAAGAGCTTCAAACATTCAATGTTTGTTGACAAAAATCACTTGTCACATTTCGCTCATATGTCTAAAATTATAATTAGTAATTTAGCAGAGAAAATTTATCATACCAGAACCGAAAATGTTGCAAAAGGCCAAGATAATTGCACAGAAAATGGGATGATCATGTCTAGGAGCTGGAACATGGCTCAAGTAAATCTGATAGGATCTTATTTTTGGTAGTTAGGTAATTCGGCGGTAGAAGGACAATATTGTACAAATCAAAGCGGCCATTGCATTGTAATGCCAGTATCTTACAATCAATTCTAGGAGACTAGATAAAAACGATTGAAAAGCTTCCAATTAATGCTAAGATCTGGCACCAAAGGCACGGTATTCCGATGTGCTTGCCCATCAGGCCTAGAATGATATGAGTAACACCATAAAAGTCATAAACAATAAATAAAAGAAAAGGAAAGAGAATTTTAACACTTAAGTATTTCCTATACCAACTAAGCTAACTAATGGTGATGCATAAACTATAAACCAAACTGAACTATAATTCAAGCAAGCTTCTCAAAATGATTTTATATGTGTTTCTATTAGATTCTTTTCTCAATACATACATACATACATACACATAATTCCTCATATATATAAAAGAACAGCAAAATCCTTCAGATCTATAAGGAATAATTCTAAAGACACCAACAAATATGAAGACAATATAAAAAATTGGTATAATATAACTTTTTTTATCTTTTCCAAGTTTCTCATGTCTTTAAGACCTGCTAAATTCACATGCACACTACCACCTTAGCTAAAACCATGGATGAAAAGTTATTGAGAAACTGAAACCCTAATTGCTTGCATTTAATAAGATCTCAGTGTACAAGCCACATAATAAACAATGTGATAAAACAAAAGGTATCATAAAAAATAGTATATTTGGATTGCACAATGCACATGATATGCAGCAGTAAATTGTATATACAAGAGAGAAAAGTAGATAAAGAAAAGCCTTGTTTATTTAAGTTTATTTCCATTTCACTAAATTGTTTGGAACATAGTCCCAACACACTCTATTTCCAGTGTTTCAATTTCTTTAATACTGCCCTTATTGGAATACGCTCTCACCATAAAAGGAGAAAAAAAACATATCAAGCAATGTAGATCACTAGATCCTGTGAAAAGTTAGTAGTTTTGGGGAAAAAGTAAAAGCACTCTGTTAAGGTCCCTTTTGTCCCAGTAAATTTTTAAAATGGCGCTGGAGGAACAATTGTTTTTCAACCAGTTTTCTGAAAGTAAAATTTCCTTTTGAAATTTGAGAACCACTCATTTCATCCCTTGACTTTTTTTTACCCTTTTTTTTAAATTCCCTTATTGAAGAAGAGTAACAGGAAGTGGGTGTCATCTTGTGTTGGAAAACCAAGAGTTACGGGTTTCAAAATCTGCTGACACATGCATGCCTTGACTTAACATTAGAGTAGGGCTGGAAAACCTAAACATGTTGCAAAGTTTCAGATGAGGAGTCTAGGAAAAATGGGGACTTAATTACTGGCACTAATGACAATAAACAAACGTCTGAAATATTTTTTAAAAAATAAGTTCACTTAACATTTATAATGAATATAAATGAAATGTACTACAGCATAAGACAGCCAGATTCAGTAAGTAGTACGACACAGACAAATAACTACGGAAACGTCCGTAAATGTGCAAGGTTTCATGAGATAGATTTGCATCACAAGCAAACATGTGCTGGACTTTGTCAAAGCTGGAAGGACAGAGAAAATAATGTATTAGCAATTTACAACAAGCAAGTACAGTATCCTATGTGTTTAATTACACAAACAAATGTTCGAAAGGTGTCATAATGTATTAAAAATATCATATTGTAGCCATTTGCACTCAGATCAAGTAAGATTAAAGATTAGAATAGGAGAAATTCAGACCTTATCAATCAAAGCACATGCATTCATTGATTTCTATTTACAGGAATCACATGTTAGCAATGACTCATCAACCTTCATTAAATTACCAAAAAGTAAGAGATGATTACTCGTATTATTTTTGCTTAATGATGCAGCAAAGTCAATAAGGCTAGACCCAATAAACAGAAACACTACATGTCAAAACTATTCAGTTTTAGTAAATTATGCACATTAAAAAGTTTGTCAATGGTAGCAGTACACCTAGATTTAGAACTAAATGGCATATTGGTTTCTTTTAGGGACTTATCAGCACCGTATAATGCAACAGTCAAACATATTGAAAATGTGTGCCACGAAGACCTAGTGTTACTATGGTAGATTTATGTTTATGCATCCTATCCACCGAGAATTAAGACGTATTAAGTATTAAATAGCTGGATACATCATTAGGAAACTTTAATATAACTGTCTTAGCTTTTAGAGGAATTAAATAATGAATATTTTGAAGAATCATTTGGAAGCTAATACAAAATTTTGATGTATTTTGTACAACTGTTTGCATATCACAGTGCATGAAGTTGTTTCACCAAGTATGAGTTGTTCTAGGTCGATATCATAGTGGTATTGATTACAAAGTCCTGGGTGGAACTTTCAAGCTTTACATGCAATTATTTTGTGAGAGAAAATGCAAGAAAATTTTCAAAGGTTAGCTGACTCAGAAAACACTAGAGGTGATTTAAGTAACGTCTTTCTCATTCTCTATATTACAACAATCAAGGCTTCAAGATGGAACATATGAATGGATATTAGTAAAGGTAAAGTATCAGGCCTTAATTTACCATGTGTAGATGTATTTTCATCAGTTACATTATCCAGATATATAAACAAATGATAAGAAAGAAAGCCAATCAGAAAAGTTTCTAAATTCACAATGACAATGTCTAAGAAAGGTACATGCATAAATTCCTTGTCTTGAAGGCACCACTGAAACTCAGAAATCAAGGAAGAAAAGAGTCAAGGGCCAATTGCGCTCAGCCCATTTGTTGACGAAACCATATAATTAACTTTAAGTCCATATTCTTACAAAACATGAAATCCATTGAACTATTATATTCAGTTACACCCTTTACATCAATAAAGATATAAAATTATGTCCATGGTCAACCACTCAAGCACTACTTACTTGTAGCACATACAAAGATGGCTCTCATAAAATCTTCTCAACAGTGAAAATGAAACAGAAAGAATAGAAGAAAACCTGCATTTCAGCTCCTGAAACCAATCAATATTAACTCCAACAATGCATTAGCTGAAAAAATATCTGCTGTCTTATCCAACCATAGAAGCAATAAGCAGGTCAGGGGTATAATTCCTCACCATCATTGTAATTTGGGAAGGTAACACATTTGAAAACTTTGCACTTTGAGCACAAGACATAACCAACCTGCAGCAATATATTAGGTGCACAGTAAGTATATTTGATTTGATTTATTCTCAAAAGATGGCTCTCTAGCAACAGCTCTCTAGCAACAAGTACCGTAAGAAATTCATAAATCCATTAGTAGACATAAACAGATAAGGCTAGAACCATCAACTATTAGAGTATATTATATTGTTCATGCAATAACTTTTTTTTTTTTTTCTTTTTCTATTGTTCAAACCAACATATTTCCATCAGACTAGTAGTAGTAATGTTACTCCACTGGTATCACCATTATGGGATTATACCAGTTTGAACAATTTGTCTGAGTAATAATCCTATAACAAAATTACGCCGTATGCACAAAGCATTGTGAAAATGTAATTAAATTGATCAAATCCGCGAGGCAATTGGTATAATTACTGATGAGGGTTAGAAAAGGGTACTAATTACTAAATGGGAGTGCTTACAGCTCTACAAGATGGACATCGACGATAAATGCGGTTGTTTTGAGCTTTGACATTGGTCTTTTGTCCATTACAAAAATCACAGACCAACCATCCTTTACCGTTGCAAGATTCACAAATAATCCCTACTTCAACCTTCAATAAGAACAGGAAGAGATTTAAGAATAACACTGATAATAAATAAATAGAAGAAAGCTTTAGAAACATAAAATTAAGCAAAAACAAGAAGAAATGGCAATTTCCAAGAAGGAAAATAAAATAAGCATTTGGAAATATAGTTAAAGCACCTCTTGTCTTAGTGAGGCACAAAGAGCAGGCTTCAACTTTAACGAATCACTGGGCCTTGATCTTGACGACGACGACGATGATGGCATTATCGAAAATAACTTCACCTTGGCCAAAGAAGCTATTACTGGTACTGGTGGTGTCGCCATAATAAGTTAACAACAGCACAAAAATGCCCTTAGCGCTCGGCGCTCGCTTTTCATTTTCCACTAATCTGGATGGACAAATAGAGACAATCAATGAGGAAAACCCAAAAATACGCCCCCATTTCGCGCCAATATTACTAAACTACCACTATAAAAACTAAACTGAGAAGCTTAAATTGGAGCAAAATGACATGTTGCCAGCATATTCATATAAAGGATTAATTCTTTTGATTGGATGTACTGCCTATAAAAACTACTTAATACGACGTCACGTCGAAGAAAAGATGATGAATTTGGTAATTTCTCTTTCGATTCTGTTAGTCTTATTACTGGTAGCTCTTGAGTCAGTAGGGTTCTCTCACCGGACACTGACAACCGAGGCCGACCCCTGCGCCGCCATAAATCAGCGGGACCCGCGGACACTTCGGTGGGACCAGATTACGGTGCTTATGAACGGGTACTCAGAGGACCGGATCCCTCTTCTCCAATCAATCGCCACCACGTACTCCGCGTCCCCACTGGTGTCCTCTGTGTTGGTCCTCTGGGGAAACCCCTCCACTCCAACCCCAACCCTCTCCGAATTGGCCCACAACCTCTCACTCTCCTCCTTCGGCTCCGCATCAATCTCCCTTATCCGCCAACGATCCAGCAGCCTCAACGCCAGATTCCTCCCCAGATCATCGATCGGGACCCACGCCGTCTTAATCTGCGACGATGACGTGGAGATGGATCAGAAATCCTTCGAATTCGCCTTCAGGATTTGGCAATCGAATGCCGACCGTTTGATTGGGGTATTTGCCAGATCACACGACGTTGATCTGGTAAACAAAGAGTGGATTTATACGGTGCATCCGGATAAGTACTCGATTGTTTTAACTAAGCTGATGGTTTTGAAAAGTAGCTATTTGTTTGAATACAGTTGCGGAGGTGGGGCAGCGATGGTTGAGATGCGAAGGATCGTTGATGAGATGCGTAATTGCGAGGACATACTGATGAATTTTGTAGTGTCTGACGGCATAAATGCCGGGCCCCTTATGGTGGGGGCGGAGAGGGTGAGAGATTGGGGAGATGCGAGAAATGATAGAGATGATGGTGGGGCCCGGGGATTGAGGAGCAGGATAAGTGCGGTGGGGTTGAGTAGTAGGAAAATGGAGCATAGGAAGAGGAGGGGGAAATGCATAAGGGAGTTTCATCGAGTGCTGGGGAGAATGCCGTTGAGATATAGTTACGGAAAGGTCGTTAATTCGGTTGGGGAACAAGGTTTGTGTGAAAATGGAGGGAAATTGGTGTTCTGTGATCAAGTGTAAGTATTTTTTTTTTTTTTGTTTCCTGTTTATTAGTCTTCTAATAAGCAGAGTGCAAGTAACAAAATTGTCGTGAGGAAGTTTTGTTGTTGAATTAAAGGTGTGATATTATTATAGGACTTGCATAGTACGTATATAGCAATTTCTGAGTTCGACGACCTTATGTGACATTATTTTGATCAGTTCATCATACTCAAGACTTCTTGCTCCAAAATTGATTCGGACGTTTAGTTTTATTCCCGAGGATTTTTTAGTTCGACCATTATTAATTGGTTAATTTGGTACAGCCATGAATATGGTACAGCACGATGTGATTCAAAAACTTCTCCCAATTAAGGGTGTCTTGTATATTTTTCATGTTGGGACTCATTCTATTCGGTTCGCCACCGTAGACCTATCTACGATTACGATACATACTAATTTGATAATATATATTTCGATCGCCCTTCTATAAAATGTACACTGGTTCTTACATGGCCATTAGAATAACTAAAATGTCAAAAGGGAAATAAGAATAATAATGCCATAATCTAAAATGGGACGACGGCAATTACAGATTTCACGACAAGCCACAAAGAGAAGTTAGGCTAGGGGACGGCAGAGAAAATGCAAATTATATATATATATAATTATTACAAAAATATCCATAATATAAATTACTATCAATTACACTTTATTACGAACACATATAATATTATTATTCTAAACATTCGTTTAAGACATAAATATATTAAATCTTAAATTTTTTTTTCTAAATATCTTTAACAAATATATTGTAGAGAAAACTCAATAAGCGGATATTTTAACTCTAACTATATATGTATTTTTTTTTAACTTTTTTTGTTTACGGCACAAAAAAAAATTAGTGATCAACTATCTTTCTTATTATTCTCTTTCCCGATTGTTTTTTTTTTCTTTTTTTAACAAGCAAATTTAATTTTTTGGTTGAATTGATGGGTTTACCATGCACTTGCACTGTTGTACATTCTCGCTTTGATTTTGTGGAGTTGAATTCTCTTCGTTTGTTTAAGTAATGAAATTTAGTTTTGAATTATAAGATTATAGCTAGCATATGTCTTGCTTGTAGGGTCTTTAATTCAATTACTAAAATTCAATTTTAAAGTATAGTGTTATGGGCAGCTTGTGTCTCATTTGTAGTGTCCTAATTATAGTATTAAAATTCAGTTTTACAATTTATTTTGATAAACATGCCTAGTATGCAATTTGTTTTTATTTGTTAGCTGCTATGAAAAATAACACACTTGATCAATTGTAGGCATCATGTTGAAGTTGTTAATGGTATAAAGGGAATATTAGTTAATTGTTTTATTTATTTGAGTGTATATAGTATTTTGATGAATGTGCAGAATAAATAAAAATGATTAATTTAAAAAAAATTAAGTGAATACTTTTTTGGAATTTTAAAAAGAGTACAAAATATAATTTATTTTTAAAAAATTAATAAATAAATACACATGATAATAGAGTGCGAAAAAATTAGTAGAGTCTATATAATCTCATCATTTTTTTTATACAAGTTCCGCCCCAAAAAAAAAGAATAAGAATGGGCCAAAAAAAAAACCAATGAAGCCCAAGCTCAGGTCTGTATGAATTACATTAATTTTTGAGGGAGAAATGTGAGCAAACAGATAAAACGTTTCTTATTAACGAAATGCAAAAAGAACCTGCAGGAAACTCATTCGGAGAGGTGGGAAGGAGAGAGAGAGAGAGAAGCTGATAATTCATCATAAAGCGCAAGAGTGTTGATCAATTTCTCACTTCTTCGTCAAAATTCAGGAGACTGGTGTCAAAGTTTGAAAAGGGTGTGAAAGTTTGAAAAGGACACCGCCCTTCTAGATGGGCGGTGCCCCATTCTCTCCATTCAACACGGCACGAGGTACCGTGTTGAAAAAAATATATATATATTATATATATATATAATAAAATAATAAAAAAATAATAATACATAGTAATTAAAATGCAGTTATAAATTGATCGCCCATTCCCTCATTTCAATCATTCCAGAAAATTCATTTCCTCTTGTATTAGAGAGAATTTTAAGAGTTATTGGGTGTAATTGGGGTATTGGGAAGTGAGAATAATTTTTTCCTAGTTATAGAGAGAGTATAATTATTCTCCTATATTATTAGAGAGAAGTTATTATTTTTCCAGTATAATAAAATTATTTCCTTCTGTCTTTACCCGTGAATGTAGGCTATAAGCCGAACCACGTAATTTCTGGTGTTCAGTTTATGCTTGCTCTTTATTTTTCTTCCAATCTCATTTAGTCGTGTTTCGTTTCACTCATAAATCTCCTTACAGTGGTATCGGAGCGAGGTTGCATTTTTTGAATCGGGTTATCGTTCACGTATCATCATCGCTCACGTATATGGTCACTGTTCACGTGAAACCGTGAGAGCCGATCCTAATTAAGTTAGTTCGTGGTGAAAGCAATGACGGCAAAATACGATATTGAAAAGTTCAATGGGAACAATTTCTCGTTGTGGAAAATGAAGATTAAAGCTATTCTGAGGAAAAATAATTGCTTGGCAGCAATTGGAGAAAGACCCATAGAGGTAATTGATGATGCTAAGTGGAACGAGATAGATGGTAATGCAATTGCTGATCTACACTTAGCACTTGCAGATGAGGTGTTATCCAGTGTAGCAGAGAAAAAGACAGCGAAGGAAATATGGGATACTCTCACAAAGTTGTACGAGGCTAAGTCGCTGCACAACAAGATCTTTTTAAAGAGGAGACTCTATACTCTTCGCATGGCGAAATCTACATCAGTAACCGACCATATCAACACCTTGAAGACTCTATTTTCGCAACTCACAACGTTGGGTCATAAAATAGAGGAAAATGAACGCGCGAGCTTCTACTTCAAAGTCTACCAGATTCGTATGATCAACTCATCATCAATCTGACGAACAACAATCCGACGGACAGTCTAGTTTTCGATGATGTTGCAGCCTTCATCTTAAACGAGGAAAGTAGGCGCAAGACCAAGGAAGATAGACATGCAAGTTCGCAGCAAGCAGAAGCGCTATTGGTGACGAGAGGGAGATCAATAGAACGTGGCCCCAGTGGGAGTTACAATCATGATAGATCAAAATCCAGAAGTAAGAAGAATGTGAAATGCTACAATTGTGGCAAGAAAGGGCATGTGAAGAAAGAGTGTTGGAGCAATCAGAAGAGTAGAGAGAATAAAGCACCTGAGTCATCAAATGCTCAGGGTTGTGTGGCTAGTACTTCGGATGATGGCGAAATTCTCTATAGCGAGGCAACAGCTGTTACAGAAGGCAGAAAGCGGTTAGCTAACGTCTGCCTTATAGACTCAGGAGCAACATGGTATATGACCTCTCGGAGAGAATGGTTCCACACATATGAACCAATCTCGGGAGGATCTCGTGTACATGGGCGATGACCATGCCTTGAGATCGCTGGTATTAGTACTCGTCAAAATAAAAATGTATGATGGTACAGATCAGCACAATTCGAGAGGTACGATATGTCAAAGGCTTGAAGAAAAATCTATTGTCTTTAGGACAAATAGATAGTCTTGGGTGCAAAGTCGATATTGAAAATAGGATGATAAAAATTGTCGAGGAGCGCTTGTGTTAACGAGGCGCGAAAAGATCGATGCAAATCTATTCATGCTTCAAGGAGAAACACTACGGAAGTCGATGCGTGTGTCGCGTCAAATGGAGAAGAGTCAACGATGATGTGGCATCTCAGACTTGGCCACATGTCAGAACAAGGTTTGAAGATTCTCTCTCAGCGACAGCTGCTTCCGGGACTCAAATCGGTAAGTCTACCTTTTTGTGAGCATTGTGTTATAAGTAAGCAGCATAGATTGAAATTTAGCAGATCTCATGCTAGAAGTAAATGCATTCTCGACTTAGTTCATTCTGATGTTTGGGAATCACCGGATTTATCCCAAGGAGGTGCAAAGTACTTCGTTACTTTTATTGATGATTACTCCGTGAGATGTCAGGTGTATCCAATCAAGAAAAGTCGATGTGTTTCCGATGATTCAAGGAATTCAAAGCGCGGGTTGAACTTGAATCTAGGAAAAGATCAAGTACTTAAGAACGGATAATGGTGGAGAGTATACAGATGGTGCATTTCTTGCATCATCGTAAAGACATTGGTATTCGGAGGCGCTTATACAGCAGATACACTCCTCAACAAAATAGAGTGGCGGAGCGGATGAACAGAACTCTTACAGAGATGATAAGAGCTATGTTGAAGACTCACTGGTCTACCTAACTCTTTTGAGTCAAGCAGCCAAAACTTCCTCGTTATGTGATAAATCGGTCTCCATCAATGACCATTGAGTTGAAGACACCGATGGAGATGTGGACAGGTAAGCCAGCTGATTACTCTCATTTACATGCATTTGGAAGTCTTGTATATGTAATGTATAATGCCCAAGAAAGAACAAAGCTAGATCCAAAATCTAGGAGGTGTATCTTTTAGGGTATGCTAATGGTGTCAAGGGGTATCGTCTGTGGGATCCCACTGCCCACAAAATTGTCATCAGCAGAGATGTTGTCTTTGTAGAGGATCAACTGCAAAAAAAAAATGGGGATGATAAGTATCGTGAAAGAAAAGTCAGAGACTACACCGGTATATATGGAAAATAGTCAGGAAGATTTAAAGTCTTCTGAAGCAGCACCAGAGCACGAGGAACAAGAACCAGTCGAGTCTGAGACTCCAGAAGTTCGTCGGTCAACTCAAGAGATACGACCACCAACTTGGCACTCAGAGTATGTTACAGAGATCAATGTTGCATATTGTCTTTTAACAAAGGATGGAGAGCCATCAACTTTCCATGAAGCTTTAAACAGCTCAGATGTTACTTTGTGGACTAGCAAGAATGCAGGAAGAAATTGAAGCTCTACACAAAAACAAGACATGGGAACTTGTGCCACTGCCACATGGAAGAAAAGCCATTGGAAACAAATTCTACAAGATCAAACGTGATGGCAATAATCAAGTGGAGCGGTATCGTGCAAGATTGGTGGTAAAAGGATATGCTCAGAAAGAAGGTATTGACTTCAATGAGATCTTTTCTCCAATAGTTAGACTCACGACAGTCAGAGTAGTCTTGGTAATGTGTGCTACATTCGACTTACATCTAGAATAATTAGATGTGAAAACTGCATTTCTTCATGGAGAACTTGAAGAAGAAATTTATATGCTCCAACCAAAAGGTTTTGCTGAAACAGGCAAGGAGAACTTGGTTTGCAGATTAAACAAATCTCTATACGGTCTCAAACAGGCGCCGAGGTGTTGGTATAAGAGATTTGATTCCTTCATCATGAGCCTTGGATACAACAGACTCAGCTCGGACCATTGTGCTTATTACAAGAGATTCGAGGATAATAATTTTATCATTTCTTGTCAGTATGTGGATCGACATGTTGGTCGCAGGCCCCAACAAAGATCAAGTCCAAGAATTAAAGGCACAGTTGGCTAGGGAGTTTGAAATGAAGGACTTGGGACCAGAAAACAAGATTCTAGGGATGCAAATTCACCGAGACAGAAATAACAGGAAGATTTGGCTTTCACAGAAGAATTACTTGAAGAAAATCTTGCGACGCTTCAACATGCAAGATTGTAAGCCAATTTCTACCCCACTTCCTGTTAATTTCAAGTTATCCTCAAGTATGTGTCCTAGCAATGAAGCAGAGAGGAAGGAGATGTCTCGAGTACCATATGCATCAGTAGTGGGAAGTTTGATGTTCGCTATGATCTGCACAAGACCAGACATTGCACAAGCAGTGGGAGCAGTTAGTCGATACATGGCGAATCCTGGTGGAGAACATTGGCAAACAGTGAAGAGGATTCTAAGATACATCAGAGGAACCTCAGATGTTGCATTATGTTATGAAGGATCAGAATTTACTGTCAGAGGCTACGTGGATGCAGATTTCGCAGGTGACCTTGATAAAAGAAAATCCATTACTGGCTATGTGTTTACACTTGCAGGAGGAGCTGTAAGCTGGATTTCAAAACTGCAGACTATTGTGGCTTTATCTACGACAGAGGCAGAATACATGGCAGCTACACAAGCATGCAAGGAAGCTATTTGGATACAAAGGTCGCTTAAAGAGCTCTGGCACAAACAAGAGAAAATTCCGTGTTTTGTGATAGTCGAGTGCTTTGCATATTGCAAAGAATCCAACCTTTCATTTCGTAGACAAAACATATAGAGTACAATGATCACTGCTCGAGAAGTAGTGGAAGATGGAAGTGTAGATTTACGTAAAATCCATACCAAGGAGAACCTAGCAGATGTTATGACTAAGCCAATCATTACTGACAAGTTTATATGGAGTAGATCCTCGTGTGGCTTAGCAGAAACGTAAGCAACATGTCAATGGCAAAGCAGAAAGGATGGTGTGGAGATTGATTGGTTCTCGATCAAATCTCCAAGTGGGAGAATGTCAAAGTTTGAAAAGGGCACCGCCCTTCTAGATGGGCGGTGCCCCATTCTTTCCATTCAACACGGCACGCGGTGCCATGTTGAGAAAAAAAAATATATATATATAAAATAAAATAATAATGCATAGTAACTAAAATGCAGCTATAAATTGAGCGTCCATTCCCTCATTTCAATCATCCCAGAAAATTCATTTCCTCTTGTATTAGAGAGAATTTTGAGAGTTATTGGGTGTAATTGGGGTATTGGGAAGTGAGAATAGTTTTCTCCTAGTTATAGAGAGAGTATAATTATTCTCCTCTATTATTAGAGAGAAGTTATTATTTTTCAAGTATAATAAAATTATTTCATTCTGTCTTTGCCCGTGAATGTAGGCTATAAGCCGAACCACGTAATTTCTAGTGTTCAGATTTGTGCTTGCTCTTTATTTTTCAATCTCATTTAGCTGTGTTTCTGTTTCACCCATAAATCTCCTTACAACTGGTACGAATTCCTCTGCACTATTAATTAATTAATTAATTAATTAATTAGCGTTTGCGTTACTATTAGCTTAGCTGTTGTCATAAATTGAATCTCTTTGATTTTAAGTTCTTGTCTTGCTTGTGAAAACTGATTTTTTTTTAATTAGTATAATAATATTTTCCTCCAAAAAAGGATTATGATTACTGAACACTGCTACAAGTAACGAAGGAGGAACCTAGAAGCTTGTAGGTGCTTCAACAACAACAGCAACAACAACTCTTCTTATTCTTAAGCAAAATTAATAAAGTGGCAGTGCCTGTGCCAGAGGAGAGGGCTCTTGTGCTTTATAATCCTGCCAACATGCCTTTCTTAAGATATCCCACTTCATCTGATTTCGCCGCCCTTCTCAATTCTCACCTCATTCCTGGATTAAAAGGTAACCAACCCATATTAACAACTACAACATTTTTTAATCTTTTTCTTTTGTTCTTTGAGAAGTTGCTTCTTGTCTTGTTAATTCCGTTGTAATGTTATCTTAACATGCAATTCTGAGACAGATTAAGTTTGTATGCCTAAAAATCTGTCGAAACTCTAAACTATAACCAATTTTTGTTTATAAGCAGTGCAGCCTATGAGTTTGGTATTTCTACATGTATGACTTCCCCTCATCCTCGTACTTCACTTTCAAATACTGATTTCCTATTTTGTCTTTGTTGATGAACCTATCCTTGAGAGTTTCGGAATGCTTAGCCCAATTTTTAATTTTACAATTGTGGAGTATGTTTTTGGATGAGTGTAATGGTGGGGTGAACTCTTTGATAAACTGCATTATTTATTTCTAGTTGAATATTGATGTTGACATATAACATATTCATTTACAGGCAACGGTAAAATTGGCTTGTGCTTTATCGCTCAGGTCATGGGTTTAGGATCCGATGCTTGAACAAATGAAGTATGTCATTCTATGCTCCAAACCATGGCCTTTGATAGTTGACCTAGTCTCCTTGTTTAATGTGGAAGACCTGCAATTGTACTTGCTTAAGAAATGTAGATCTTTCGTCTAATATAGATTATAAGACACAACTGTCCTTCATGACCAAAAGAGGGAGAAAAGGAGATCATACAAGTGGGTGTGTCATATGTGATGTTGTAACCGACTAAGCGTTACGTTGGTCTTTGAGGTATGGTGGCAGGTAACCGTTTAATGTTTGCCTGCTAGTTTTATTGATGTGTGCAGCTTAACCATTTTTCAGATTTAACTGATTCCTGTTGTGCGATAGCTTTAGTCTTTCAGGTGTACGGACTACAGTTACACTATTGTCTCACCTTCTGAAATATTTGGTTGATGATAATTGGCAGATGTTATATACTGGCCTGGGAATTCAAAAAGAGCAAAATCAGCCCCTTCCCTGGGTCAAACGGCAGTTGCCAACAGTATCCGGAACTACAAGTCGGTCACAAGTACCAATGGAAGCAGAAAGGATGAAGCTGAAATGATGGATACAGGTGATGCCACTAGTACCAGAAAATGCTTATGAAATGGCTTTAGGAGGCCAAGGATTACAATTCAGGCAGCAACACCACAACCCTATACCAACACTGTTCCTTCAAGACCAGTATCCTCAGATCCCCTTGTAACACGAGTCTTTCAATGCTTGAAGTTCAATCTATTATCTAACCACATTTTTGGACACGCACATCATGAAGTCTTTCAATGCTTGATGTTCAATCTATTATCTAACCAGATTTTTGGATACGTACATCATGAAACACGGAGGCTTTCAAATGTTATCTAAGTTGAGGGGAATGTAATAGTGATTGAAAGCCTCAAGTTGTGGTGAATATCTTTGGATTTGTGATGGTTTGTTTGAGCATATTGTTGTGTTATTTAACTCTGAAAAACAGAGGTGTTGTGCGACAATGTAGTATTTGAAAGGAAAGTTCAATTAACAATCCCAGCCCTTAATCATCCCGGTGAGGATTCCATTATCCATTTAGCTTTTAACAAAAGATTCGGATTCATGCATATTCATATTAAGGAAACATTGAGAAAGTATGGTTGAATGTGATCGAAACCACTCGAAGTAAGGCAAAGGCCACTGTAGTAAATAGGAATAGAAGACCCTGCAGATAATTGCATTAAAAATTTACTAGATATATGAATCAATCGCCAACTGAATATCGAGACATAACCAATCTGAGGGGATGAAATAATGATTAGGAAAAGGTAAAAGGAATGTGCTAATGCCTACTAGACCAGCTTCAAGGACGAATCTCAGCAAGTCTGAAGAGCAAAAGCAAATCAATTTACGAGCAGATTAACACCTTTCTTTGCCATGGCCATCGCAAAGAGGCTGCCTGAATTACTACTCGATTGATTACTATTCTAATATTTCAATTAAACAACAAAAACAAAGAACACAGGAAGATGTATGTATGTTTTGCATCGTATGTACCATTCAGATACCAAAGAAATCCGCCAAATACAGGGAGCAAATCATAGCGGATTTTGGTGAAACGGTGGGTGGGCTTGATATAGGTAGCTGCATTCATCTCTATGGCACTATGTTTTTAGCCAAAGAGCCAAACTCCAGCACCCGTTTCGTCAACTTAACAGAAACCAAACAGACATATGATGATAAACTTGAAATCTTCTGACCGCCCACCAAGATCAAGACTATGATATGAGGCTGCCCGATCAAACCCTAGTTCTGCAACTACTGAGATACGAATGCTAAACAACAATTAACATATATATATATATATATATATATATATGTGTGTGTGCGTTAGAGCACACCCTAAACCTTATGATGTACAAGCTTACTGGACCGAACTTCGATTAATGGCCCGGCCCATACATACTTCAAACATGAGGTCCCTTTGGCGTAGTTTTTCCAAACAGAATTTTTTTTCTCTTTTCTTTTCGTAACAAATGCATTCATCATCATTACACAAGATGAATGCAAAAATCTATGAGAAATTTATACAAATAATCTTCTTCGTTTAGTATTTTCAAGAATAATCTTTCTATGTTTCCATCATGATTAGTCAATCCAATTTTCGACAAGATATCCTTGCTTCGTCAATTCTCGAGATCCTCGACCGAGACGACGATCAGAGACACGACACCGGAGGTAACCTTTCTGTAATGTTTTTTTAAAAGAAATTCGAGCAGCCATCGGCGCGGTGCTGCCGGCACCACGCGATGGCTGCCATGGCAGCAGCCATCGCATCAGAATGGTGTGATGGCCAGCCATCGCACCAAAGCTGGTGCGACGCTACCAGTTTCAGATTCTGGAATTTAGTGCGACGGATGACCGTCGCACAGGTTTAGTGCGACGGTACCAGTTTCAGATTCTGTAATTTGGTGCGACATGCATACCGTCGCACAAAACTTGTGCGACGGTCTGCATGTCGCACTAAATTATGGGGTTGTAATTTCTGGAATTTGGTGCGACGGTGTACCTGTCGCATAATTTTTGTGCGACAGGGTGCCTGTCGCACCTGTAATATTTTCTGAAATTTTATGAAAGAATTTTTTTTAATTTGTAAATTATATAATTGTAATTTAATAATGTTATATTTGTAACAGAAATATAGCAGATTCTGCGTATGTACCAGGCATGATGCAGATACCTTACGCTGCTCATTTTCCTGGGCGTATTACAAGTATGTGTAAGTTAGATACAGTCGTAAAAGCTATTGAGGGTAAGTTAACAAAACGACAGTTGCAATTATTCAAAAAGGATATATTTGGCCATTTCTTAGAGTGTCGAAGCTTTCCATTCAGTGGTGTGATTATGCATAATTTGTTGCTAAGACAAGTGGCCTGTAATGAGACAGATCAGTTGTGGTTTGAAATTGGTGAGCATTTGATACGCTTATCAATTGGAGAGTGGTGTTTAGTTATGGGACTTTGTTGGGGTGAAGACGAGTGTACCAAAAATGATAAAAAGAATCATAGGTCGCTTAATACGTATTTTGATGGTATGTTTCGTAATTTAAATCTCGGCGAGTTCGACGAAAGGTTTAGTAACTTAGACTTCGACGCTATGGACGACATTGATGCAGTAAAAATTGCACTCTTTTATTTTGCAGACAGAGTTCTAAATGGAAGAAAAGTTCATAGTCAGATAAACTTTTCATTGCTTAACGAGGTGGATGACATTGATCACTTTCGAAACCGTCCATGGGGTCGTTTGTCATGGGAAACGATATACGACAGTCTTGACAATGCATTGTATGGTAAAATGGAGAAATTTAAGAAGACTCGCTTGGAAAAGCCAAATCATAATATTGAAAAGTACAATGTTTACGGCTTTACATCTGGAGTTCAGGTACGTTAAAATCGTACTACATTAAAATTATATTCTTCGATAATTATTTGTTAATAGTAAATATTTAATACTTTTTAATATTGTCATTTTACTTATTGTAGGCATGGATGTTCGAAGTTATTGGAGGGCTGCCATCACGATGGGTCGTGAAAACAAAAAAAAGATTCCACGCATTGTACAATGGAAGCCCATCGCTTCCTCCAAAATCAACTTCATCTGTTGTGAATTCATTGTTTAATGATAACTCTCGTCTTATAAGTAATATTACTTTGTGCGATTGTATATTATTGTTTTCATATCGATAAATAATACTATAATTCTACTAACCTAAAATTTGGGTTGAATTATTGTAGGAAAATGTACTACAAACCATCGAGCAGAACTCTACAGAGAAAGCACAAAAATATTAGTAAGCTGTAAAGGATTATGTTCCATATATCCCAAGTTGGGTTTGTAATGTGAGTATCTTATAAGTAATGTTACTTTGTAAATGATTATTTATGTATTTATAAGTAATGTTACTTTGTGCAGCATCAACCATCAATCAACGCACCTCCCATTATGGCTGAAGCAGAGGAGAATCAAAACATCGCAAGTGCTCGCTAGCCCAACACTTGGAGCCGCAAGGTCTTGTGGAGGAGGAGCTTCAGTGAGAAGACCATCATGAGCAAACACACGAATCCAATGACACATATGATTCGGAGGTTATAAATCATTTATTTTACTATATATATATATGTCATTAAGAGGTTATATATATTTATTTAAACTTATAATTTTTAAATTCATAACAATCAAGGACAAAGTTTAATAACGATTATATCATTCGACGGATGGACAAGATTGATCGTTCTATATGTGAATTGAAGTCAGCCTTTGAGGCGGAGCGTAAAGAACACAAAGAATTTAGAAAGCGGTGATGGGATTTATTAGTTCAGATATCTTGAGCAGCTCACACGGCTCTTCTCCGACTACACATTCAGTATCGCGGTGAGCAAATTTAATATGTCATTTGTGCGTTCTTTTAGCTTTTAATCCGTTATTTATTAAATTTATTTATCCGACAAACGGATAGGTACCGGATGATTGTGGAGTGTATCTTGGCGTAGATAATCGGATGATTTCCGATCCTATGTCATTATATACTTTTTATGGGGATGTCGATTGGACGAAGCGGGCAAATTCTTAAGGAGGCGCCTACGGATATTAGTAAGTTTGGCCGTCCATATAGAAGATCTTATGTCTTTAATAGTCCATATTTGATTCCGTCATTCAAGCGAGGGAGGAACATCAATCCCGTGCCTACACTCCAATTAGTGGATCGCCGGATCGATGAGCGAACGAGTGTAGATATAAATCCACTTCGAGGATTACAAGATCCATGTGTATACAATGAGTTCGACGAGTGGTTTGCTTGGTAACATTACAATGGATCGTTCGGTCCCATACTGCATCTCGTTTTTTCAAATACTTTTAGGTCATACTTCACTTGGGATGGCTAGGTGACGAGGTAATTTTTTTTTTACATCAAACCATTGGTTGTGTTTGTGTAGTAGGATCTGTTTTCTAAATTGACCGATGGTTTGCTATTCTTATTTCTTATGTACAGCATATTCATGAGTATTATCGCTTGATCGCTGAGAAGCAGCAGCGAGTATCCAAATGCATTGTCTCGGTGGGTCACGACATGCAGACACATATTTTTGAGTACAGTGGTTTACTAAATATATATTCGTTGTTTTTAAAATTATATGTTGTGTATTTACGAATTCTAGTGTATATGATATTGCGGTGTTCCTTAAGCAATTATGGAATAACGAAATTGTTCGATCGAAACATTACAATATAGTGATAATTTTAATAGCTATATTCGTGGGCGGGAGTTCATAATGTCAAAGCAGTTGACAGATGTGGATATGGTATGTCAATATAAAATTTTTATTTTTTTACTGTATTAATTTGGGTGTAAGAAATACTGAATTCAGAACAATATTTTTATGTGTAGGTTTTCATTCCAGTTAACATTGGCGGCGATCATTGGGTACTAGCCAGAGTAGACTTTCGTAACAACAAAGTATGGATTTATGACTCATTGCTTACATTCCGCGACGATAAAACGTACAAGGATCAATTTAGGGCATTCGAAGTCATATTCCCTCGATGGCTAGACTATGTTGGATTCTACAGTTTTCGACATGACCTACAACGTGCTGAATACTGAAAAGTCGTTGTAGTTAAAGGTGTCCCACAACAAGAGCCTGGTAGTGGTGATTGTGGTGTTTTTTTATTGATGTTTACTATGCATTTAATGTTTGGACTTAAACTCGATTTCAACGACGATTATTCCTCGCAATCGCTAACCTGCTCCTAGCCACTCACCGTTCTTGCAAACTACAAACACCGCTCAATAATCGAAGATCGGAGCTTCTTTACCTAATCACGTGTAAGGTAATATAATTGTATTAAACATTTATATAAGTGTTATGAATTTATGTGCTGTATCGTTTGCGAGCTAGGGTTTATATTTTGGGATTGTCTGACAGTTGATGAGAGAGACAGAGTGCCTGTCTCACCAATCCAGGTGAGACGGGCACTAGCCAGGTGAGACAGAAAAAATATAGAAAAGTTATTCGTGAAAAATATAAAATGAGGCTGGTTATTTGTGTAAATTTCTCAAAATCTATTCCAAACAATAGCAATCCTAATGATGCTCTAAAAATCTCTCTGGTTTCTTTTCATCTGCTCGTTTTATTATCTTATTATTTAGGATTGTTATTGTGCGTATTAACTCTTTCAAATAAGTTTCCATCGTAATATTTATTTATTTATTCCATCCTATATATCATTTAGAATTCAAACTATATATCCTATCCACTTAATTGCAGCATTACTCTCGTTATCAATACAATCGAAATTGCTTATTGTATCATAGCATCGAAATTAGTCATTACACCTCACTTTAGAGAATTTGAGTTCCATGGCGTTTTAAAGTCAACTATGAAATATGTTTGATTCGGGGTGGATGTCTGATAAGGAAAGCCTATCAATGAAATTGATTAGATAAGTTTTTTTTTTGACGTGCCTATCGAATCTAATCTAGAATATTAAAGTTTATCCAAAAAGATTATGAGAGAGAAAAAATTGAGTAATACTTCTTCTCCCATTTAATTAGCGTGTTTATTGAAAAACAAAAATTTGAAAATCAAAGTAACCCACATTACCAGCGAATCTAAAAATAAAATTCAATATACCAAGAATACTTAAAGGCTAGATTAATTCAACCTTAAGATTGAATAACAAATAACATACAAATACTCAATCGTTATTGCAGGGGGCTATTTAACGCTTTACAAAAATGATGCAAAAACAAAGTCCGAATATTATGTTTATAGCTAGGTACGATGCATATTATTATTATTAAGTCATACTTTATTCTGTTATTTTATCGATTATCTAGTGTGCGTGACGCATGTTATGGTGCCCAATGTACATCCACGTAACTATAGTTATTTTCAATCTGTGCCACAGTGGAGCTATGGACCCGCAACACAACTCGACCGACCGGCGCGCACCTGATGGAATTGGACCATAGCCATAAGTAATCAATCAATGAGAAGCAAAAAAAGAGGGGAACAACGACCTTTTCCAAATTTGATGTAAGAAACATACAAGTTGGAAGCGGAAGTTGATCATCTTTATCCGTTTGCGTCTGCTACGTAACTACTTACTTATATCTCTCTCAGTCTCCGCCTTTTCATGAAAAGTTTGATTTTAATAACACAGAAAGAGAAAGAGCAAATAGAGTTTGTTTCTTGAGAGTGCGAGAATGAGGATCAACGAGACTGAAGGAGTATCAGCCTCGAGTAAACATCTGGTATTTGCGTACTATGTCACCGGTCACGGCTTTGGTCACGCCACTCGCGTTGTTGAGGTTACCTTCTTTTCTTGCTACATTTTCATTTTCCAATTCCAATGTGATCCTCATTTCATTTATTTTCTTTTCTGTTCTTTTCGTTTATAATTTATAATTGAGATTTGAATTGATTGCTGATTGATTTGACGACATTTCATACGATATTTAGGTTGTGAGGAATCTGATTTCTGCGGGGCATGACGTCCACGTGGTCACCGGTGCTCCCGACTTTGTCTTCACTTCTGAAGTCCAGTCCCCTCGCCTCTTCATTCGCAAGGTCACCACTCACTTTACCACCTCTTTTTTTTTTTTTTTTTTTAAATAAAATCAATTAATTAATTAATTAATGTTTGCAACACACAGTCACATACACAACATGATGTAGGAATTATTGTTATTAGTCTGAATTTATTTGCTGTACTGACAATGCTTGCACTAATGATTAGTTTCATCATATGCTTTTTTTTTAATATGTACGGATCATCAGGTACTTTTAGACTGTGGAGCAGTTCAGGCTGATGCCTTAACTGTAGACCGCCTTGCCTCATTGGAGAAGGTATATGACTTTCAATTATCTGATCCCCCACCGTTTTATTTATCTATCTGCAAAGCTTCTTCTTCTTCTTCTTCTTATTATTACTATTTTATGTTTTTCTTTTGGCCAGTATTCAGAGACAGCTGTGGCTCCTCGGAAATCTATTTTGAAAGCCGAAGTTGAGTGGCTGAATTCCATCAAAGCTGACTTAGTGGTACTTCACTTTAATCCTTCTTTCATATTTTCATCCATTCATTATATTATATTGATTTTGAAATCTGAAGATCCACATTTGACCAGTTTTACTCAAAAGAGTGAACATCTTTTTGTTATGGACAGGTTTCTGATGTTGTTCCAGTTGCATGTCGTGCTGCGGCTGATGCTGGAATTCGCTCTGTTTGTGTCACCAACTTTAGGTAACTTTTATTACTGCCATCTCTCTTGTCTGTTATTCTTATTAGCTTTTTTAATATCTTCTCCTTTCTTAAATAGTTTCTTCTGTCCCCTGCGTTCTAAGGCACTTCTATTCATCTTTTATCTTTTGAATAATTTGTAGCTGGGACTTTATTTATGCGGAGTATGTGATGGCTGCTGGGCATCATCACCGTTCAATTGTTTGGCAGGTGAACTGCATCTTCTCTTCCCTGTGCCTCTTATCTCCTTGGAGTCACGTTCTCCAATTTGGTGTTCCGTTTCCTAATTGGATCTGATTTTATTAATTGCCGAAGCTGGGGATGTGGTTTACAAAGACCATATTTTGATTAATCTGCTTTCAGTAATGATGTGTTTTAGGTATATTGATTAAGTTGAGATTTTTTTAAAGCCTTTAAAGAAATTAAGTTTTCCCCAAAGACTATGAGAATCAATTAAGTTTTATCCCTTATTTTCTAATATCACTTACGTGTGAACTTTGGACTGCTGGTATGTAACCGATTGATAATGATTTTAATCTTCGTGGTTTCATTGTCAGGTAGAAGCAATAAATTTATATCAAGCTTGAGTTTTTAACATTGGACCCTGTCTGTCTGCGCATATGGGGCTTATTGTTCTCTATTGGGATATTTTATCGTAACTTATTTGCATGCTTGATATTTCATACAGATAGCAGAGGATTATTGTCACTGTGAGTTCCTCATCCGTCTACCAGGATATTGCCCAAGTATGTCAGTTGTTACAAATCCCCAATTAATTGAGCATATTTGTGTTTTTTGACAATTTTTATATGATGCTGGCACTTTTGTAATGATTGGTCAAAAATTGTCTTGACAGTGCCGGCTTTCCGTGATGTCATTGATGTACCACTTGTTGTGAGGAGGTTGCACAAATCCCGCAAGGAGGTTTGGTTCACAACTAGTTTTATACATTTAATCACTTCACACCCTATGTTTTAAACAATATGGTTTATTTCTTAATTTAGGTGAGGAAGGAACTTGGAATTGAAGATGATGTGAAGCTACTTATCCTCAATTTTGGCGGACAGGTATGGTTGCTGAAGAACAAAAAATTTCTTGTTAAAATATTTGATTGAGTGGTATCTGCACTGGAGCTTTCTAGTGATGGGTTGTTTCTATTCTTTGTCTGTGGCAAGTGATAATTTCTTGGAGGCAGAAAGATTTATTTGTTTGTAAATGATAGCTACAAGTTACTACACATTTTCACTCTGAATTGATTAGGTATCTGATTTTCTACAGTGGTTCGATAATTTTTTTCTGTCTGGTAGAACTGATGTTTTGATATAGATTTTGACTTTCCCTGTGATTGTTCTTTTATAATTTCTGTTTTCTGATGATTTTATCAAATTCTATTGTTTACCTCTTGTCGCAATTTCTGATATGCAGCCTGCAGGCTGGAAGTTGAAGGAGGAGTACTTACCCTCGGGTTGGAAGTGCCTGGTACTTTTTGTAGCATATTTTCTGCTTAATATGTGCTAAATGTGCTTATTTATTGAGCTTGCATATTTTTCCTCAATTCAGGTTTGCGGTGCTTCGGACAGCCAGCTTCCTCCCAATTTTATGAAGCTACCGAAAGATGCTTATACGCCTGATTTCATGGCAGCTTCTGACTGTATGCTTGGTCAGTATGAAAATTTCATTGGCAGATGAACTAGATATCACATCTATATTGATTGATCGTATCTCCATATCTCAGGAAAAATTGGTTATGGAACTGTCAGTGAAGCCCTAGCATACAAGTTGCCATTTGTCTTTGTACGCAGAGATTATTTCAATGAAGAACCCTTTCTCAGAAACATGCTTGAGGTTCGTCTATTACTTCCTTTCCAACTCTGTTTGATCTTTTACTTTCATGATCATTAGACTATTTTTGTTCGATTTAAGGTCTTTGGGCCCCTTTTTGTCTAAAGATTTGAGCTGAGCATTACTTTTGTGCAGTTTTTATTCCTTTTTGGGTCACTCGGGCGGTTTGTCCTTTTCTTTGTGGGCTTCTTGTCACCACTTTGTAATTCATGTTTAATTTTAGTAGTTCTCTTGTTTCTTAGCAACACTTACAGCTCTCTTCACGCCCAGCCCACACCCCTCAGCCCCCCACCCCCCAAACACAAAATCACATCTGACTTGAAATCTATTTTTTATGATTTCAAATACAGTTTTATCAAGGAGGTGTTGAGATGATCAGGAGGGATTTATTAACTGGTCATTGGAAGCCTTATCTTGAACGTGCAATTAGTTTGAAACCATGCTACGAGGGAGGCATCAATGGTGGAGAGGTAGATTTTCTTTCCTCAAGTTTGATGACCTGTTGACCATCTTTTATTTTGATAGTTAAGATATTGTGATGCAATTTTGTTGTCGTTTGCCAATAGAATTAGTTCTCAGCCAAATCTCTTTACGGTGGGCTCTGTTTGGAGAGAGTAAATTGGCTGTTAAGTTCTAGAGTTGAGCATAATTAAGAATTGATTGAGGAATATGGCAGATAAGCTTCTGTCAGAAGTGGGCTTTTCACTCTCTCTCTAAGTTATATTTTCCATATTGACAATAAGAGTACACAGAAGGACAAAATGAAGTTTTTTTTTTTGAAAATTATCTATAAAGTTTTTGACTCTAGAGTGGAATCATTGCTAAAACCTGTACGTATTGAATTAGGAATCTTAAAAGTTTTATATCATTGGCTCGTAACATGTAGTCCATAAATTGAATATACTGAAAATTCTAAATTTGTAATGGTGCATATAAAGAAGTTACATTAACCTATGTGCTATGAACAATAATATATTGACAAGATTTGTATATTATGGTTTAAGTATGATATAGTAAGACTATAGGAAGAGTCATTACTTGATGATATCTAAATATTAGTTCAGAATATTAAGAAAGTCCTTAAAGTAGAGGATCCCAAATCTGAATACCTGTATGATTCTACTTTTAGGCGGTTGAGATTTATTCTTAAGTAAGCGCTAAGGCTGAATGTTTTGGAAGCAGATTAAAAAATCAATACATTTTAATATTCATTGGCTAGTTTATGTGGTTTAAATCATGTTTATGTCGATGTTGTCATGGTTTTTCATGTTGATTTTTGGGAATTTGTTTCTCAAAACGTGTCATGTTTGTACAATCTGCTCTCCAGTTTCTATTTGTTTGATATTCTATGATTGCTCACTGACACAATGATATGCATATAGGTAGCAGCTCACATCTTGCAGGAAACAGCTATTGGAAAAAATTATGCATCTGATAAGGTAATAAGATTTGGTGCAGTTTGTATTGTGCTTTCTGGTCATATTTACTTTTAACAAATCTTCTTTATTGTTTTCTTTCTTTGATGCTATTATCAAGTTTAAAGTTTGTAACTCACTGTTATAGTTACTCTGTCAGTAGGAATTTAGTTTCTGATGTAGTTTGAAATATAAATTCGTCATTTTAATTATTCAACTGAATTAAATCCAAGCTAATCGGACATCAGACTTGAGATTATAAACCTAATTTGTCCCTCAAATTATGCATAAAATTGGCATCAAAAGAACCAAAGCCAATTGAGTTGGGATTTAATATGCGAAGTTAAATAATCTTCTTCCATCTAGAAGATAGATGTGAAGAAATGTCAAGATGAATCTGCCACCATGATGAATAAATTCCAAATCTCACAAGAATAAGGTTGATAAATTTATTTTTGAATGGCTTATGTTCATAAAGAGTGTTTCTCTCTGTTGAGATGGAGAGATAATGCTTATGAGATTTCCTGTGTGTTAGACACAAAGAAGAAAGTCATTATCTAAAGTGTCAAAAAGCAGGGTGACTTCATGGTCCAATCAAAAGAAGAGTAAGTCCTGATAAAAGTGTTTTCTCACTGCTGAACTCCCATTTTGGGAAACTGTTATGACTTATTGGTTATTATAAGAAGGTTGCGCTGATTGATGCATTGATTTTAGACCTTTGTTCTGACGTAATTTTGGATGGAAACAACACCTGATATGAATTCAATTTAAGCTGTTTGAAGTGGAACGAGTTTGGCAGCAGATCACAGTTTTGGTATCCTGTCTCTTTAATGAATGGGTAGTCTACTTTGAAGTTCTCCTCCCTGTTGCACTCCCGAGTATTTGCAATAGAAATCTCACAATGTAAGACTAGGTCAATGCAACAGAAACCTCTTTTTGTAATAGGGGAAAGACCAGGTGTTGTGTGGGGAAGGGGCATTGCCTATTGCACAGGTTACGTGTGACAATATTGCAGTGACATTCATAATCTGCCCTCTTCATTTAGTAGCTTATACCTTTATAAGATACTGATTACTATAAACTGAGAACTTGTTATTCAAAGTCATGTTTACCAGTTTGTTTGGCCTTTGATTGGTTATTAGCTCGTTATTATTTTCTCTATGTCTACATAGTTAAGTGGGGCAAGAAGATTACGTGATGCCATAATTTTTGGGTATGAACTACAAAGAGTCCCTGGAAGAGATGTCTCCATTCCGGAGTGGTATCAAACTGCAGAAGATGAACTTGGTCTATCTGCTAGCAGATCACCACCCTGTACACCTGAGGGTGACTCTACAGTGAAATTGTAAGTTTTATACTTTTTACTGTATGTTTTAGTAATTCCTATTTGTACGGTAGTTGCAAACTTCAATTTTGATGTCCTTAAATTTCTTTTTCTAGAAGCACTGAAGACTTCGAGATTCTTCATGGAGATTGTCAAGGTCTTCCAGATACAATGAGTTTTCTAAAGAGCTTGGTGGACCTTGATATCATCAAAGATTCCGATAGGACTCCTGAGAAGCGCCAGATGCGAGAACGCAAGGCTGCGGCTGGACTTTTTAACTGGGAGGTTGAGCTTCCTATAACTAAATCTTTTTCTTTTCCTTATCTTTCTACTCCCAAGATTTATTAATATTCTTATTAATTGCAAGTGAATAGGTTTTCTAAAACCTTTCTTATATGGGTTCTTGATTTGGTGTTTGTTTTGATCATTTTAGTTGGCCTTTGAATGATGCATTTGATGTGAATCTTCTGTTGGCATTGACATTTTGAAATTCCAAGTCTTATGCAGGAAGAAATCTTCGTGGCTAGAGCACCTGGAAGGTTGGACGTAATGGGAGGGATTGCTGATTATTCAGGAAGTCTTGTTTTACAGGTTCAAATTTTCTTTTGTTGGTACTTATATTTCCTTCTATTATTTTATTTTTTTCCAGTTTTTTCTGGGCCAAATCTTTAACTTTATGCTTTAACCATAATTTTTTTCCTCCCTTAGATGCCCATAAGAGAAGCTTGTCATGTAGCTGTGCAGAAGATTTCTCCGAGTAAACAGAGACTCTGGAAACATGCCCTGGCTCGGCATAATGATAAAGGAAAAGGGCCTATGCCGGTTCTGCAAATCGTATGTCTTAGTATTTTAATACTTGTTTCTGTATTTAATGTTGTTTCGAGGTAATGCTGATGTACTTCTTCAATTTGATTTAATGGAGGTTTGAACACCAAAGAAAAATGTAGAAACTTTTGTATAATAATGTGCTTTCATGAATATAAATTTTATCTTTCCATATTGGTTCATCAGGTATCGTATGGATCAGAGTTGAGCAATCGTGGTCCAACTTTTGATATGGATTTATCTGATTTTATGGATGAAGGGAAACCTTTGTCATATGAGAAGGCGAAAAAATACTTTGATACAAATCCATCCCAAAAGTGAGTGCCTTGTGTTGGATTAATTAGTTTTTGTTCCTTATTGTGCATGCTGCTTAAGCAATTCCTCTTTTAGGTGGGCAGCATATGTTGCTGGGACAATTCTGGTTTTAATGACAGAACTAGGTGTGCACTTTGAGGATAGTATAAGCATGCTGGTAAAATTGACTTTCTTCTTTCTTTTGAATATGTTTGTGTTGTTGTTACCTATTGCCTGGAATGTTCTTAATCACTGCCTGCCACTGATACTTGCATCATCTTATTCTTCTATTTTTGTTTCTTTTTCCCCTGCACAAGTTGCTGCTAGTGTCCGTTACTGAACGTATAAGTTCCAATCATACAGGTTTCTTCTGCAGTACCAGAAGGAAAAGGTGTTTCTTCTTCTGCTTCAGTGGAGGTTGCTAGTATGTCTGCCATAGCTGCTGCTCATGGTAATTTTTCCTAGTTGTCCATGAGAAAATTTTGTCAATTTTATGTCGTTTTCTTTGCTCATATTTTATTTTTATTTACATAAATTAGAAGTGCTCATTTCTTTGGGTGAACGCATTCATATCTTTATAGATAGTACAAAATTTCAGATTCTTGAGAAAGATCTTTTTTATTTGGTTGTGTTAAAGCAAAGAGCCGAACTCCCAAACATATTTGAAATATTATCAAATTGTAACCTGTCATAAAGAGGCATATGTCATGCTGGCATTCAAGTCTTTGAAAGTGGCTAATTTAGAAAATTTACTGTTTTGTTCTAATTTAAAGCAACTATAGGGTTATGATTCTAGTTACAATTTACTGGTTTGTCCTAATTTTAAGCAACTTTAGGGTTATGATTCTAGTTACATCTTGGTAGATTGACGAGACTCTTAGGCAGAATTGTCATGGTAGGCCTCAAACACTCATTATTGTCAGGTCTTTATTCAACTGTATTTTTGATAAATGTAAATTTAGGTGCAGTTTGGAGAATAACTCTTTCTCCATCATTATTCATGAGTTAATTATAATCTGCAGTTAAGATATACCTTATAATGTTTAATTGCAGTATATTGAGAAATGTTTTCCATTGATTGAAAGAGCTCTGTTGATCCATATTTTGATTCAAAATATCAAATACATTTTTCAGGATTAAACATCCATCCTAGAGATCTTGCTTTGCTGTGCCAAAAGGTTCGATCTTAGACACATCCTTCCTACAGATATTATTTTTCGGCATCCTAGGAGGCCTTTCTTTTTTTTTTAATTTATTTAAAAAAATGACCACACACCCATCCATGCACAAATGCAAATTAAGCTCCAAGGTTGGTGTGCTGGGATTTGATCTCTAGACCTCTTGCTTCACTGCAAGAGGTCTAACTCTAGCAGATGACTATCCTGTTTGGGACAAAATCTACTTTGTATTGTTTTTCCTTATCATTTTAAGTTGTTTATTAGGTGGAGAATCACATAGTTGGAGCTCCTTGTGGTGTGATGGACCAGATGGCTTCTGCATGTGGGGAAGCCAACAAACTTCTTGCAATGGTGTGCCAGGTATGTGTCATTAGTACAGGAGACAAAAACTACACTGAATCTTTTTCAAGGATCAAGAATTATAAGTCAAAATCTTTGCTTCTTGATTATGCCAGCCAGCAGAGTTACTTGGGGTAGTAGAAATTCCAAGCCACATCCGTTTTTGGGGGATTGATTCAGGAATAAGACACAGGTATCAAAACCCCTTCCAATAACCAGCTGTTTAAAGCGTAAGAATAATATCATTTTGCTTGTGATTTTCATTAGCCTATGTGTATTGGAGAAGGAGCACTAACTACCTGTGTCGTAACTTTTGGGCCTTTCTTTCCTCTTTCTAAATAAATGTCTAAGCTGTGTTATTTGGTATTCCTTTCGGCAGCGTTGGAGGTGCAGACTATGGATCTGTCAGAGCAGGTGCATTTATGGGTCGAAAGATGATACAGTCTACAGCATCTGGTATGCTTCCTCAGTCATTGCCAAGTTCTAACGGGATAAACAATATCGAATCAGAGGTTGATGGTGTTGAACTACTTGAAGCTGAAGCATCACTAGATTACTTGTGCAACTTATCTCCTCACAGGTACAGTGCTTTAATGGATTTGCCAGCAGAGTTCTTGGAAATAATAGTGACTCAGGATAAAATCAATTCTGAGATATGTTATTATTTGTGAAGTTAATGACTGATTACATGTATATTTCTTGTTACAGATTTGAAGCTCTTTATGCCAAGAATATTCCTGAGTCCATCGTTGGTGAGGAATTTTCTAAGAATTATGGTGATCACAATGATCCAGTCACAGTAATTGATCCAAAGCGTACATATTTTGTTAGAGCACCAGCGTGTCATCCTATATATGAGAATTTCCGGGTCAAGGTTTGTCTGAGAATTTTGATAGCCTATTTGATTGTTTTGAGATCTTGTGTTCTTATATTCTATTATGTAAATGATGAGTCACAGTTGTGAGTTCTCTTGACCAATTCTGCCTAAGATATTTCCTTCTTTCATTTTTACACACAGGCATTTAAAGCATTGCTAACAGCCGCAGCTTCAGATGATCAACTTACTTCTCTGGGAGAACTACTGTATCAGGTGTATATATTACAAGTTTTTAGTATGATTACTTTGTTCCTTTTCTGCACAAATGCTTATGTCAAGAGGGGTGTTCCAATTAGAATATTGATGGAAGTGGTTTTGGGTATTACTTCAGAATGAATTTGTGATTCATCACAAAGGATTAGAGTTCACAAAACACAATCAAAGCAAGACTTTTTGGTAGCAGAGTTTGAACATTCGTTGTTTTCTCTTGTATCTAACAAAAGCCATTTTCTATCCAAGGAACATGCTCAGTGATGCTAGTGTGTCTTAATTGTTTCTTTTGTATCACATTTCAGTGTCATTACAGCTATAGTGCTTGTGGTCTTGGTTCCGACGGGACAGATAGGCTAGTACAGTTGGTACAGGAAATGCAACATAGTAAAGTGTCTAAATCTGAAGATGGGGCATTATTCGGAGCTAAAATTACAGGCGGGGGTTCTGGTGGAACGATTTGTGTAATTGGTCGGAACTCTCTAAGGAGCAGTGAACAAATTCTTGAGGTAACTTTGGTGGTAATTTTAAAAAGAATTTATTTGCATGTTGGTTATTCTTGTTATAGCTTTTTATAGAGCAAGTGATTTTTCTTTTAACAAGCTATAACTGGCTGTAAAAATTTTCAGATTCAGCAAAGGTACAAAAATGCAACAGGCTATCTGCCGCTTATTATTGAGGGCTCATCACCAGGTGCTGGAAAATTTGGGCATCTGAGAATTCGTCGCCGCTCCGTCTCTTTAACGTCAAATCAATAATTATTTTGCAGTCTCGCTAGCTGAAGTGATCAAGAAAGTACATTTTTCGAGAGGGCTCTATTTATTTCGTATTTGTTATTGTCTGGCGTTAAAAATTATCATTCAAAAATAAGTTGCCCCTTATTTATTCTTACAGTTTCATTTTATTTGTGATTATGTGAATGAGCGAAGGCATTATTTTTCTGAATAAAAGAAAAAAGTGCAAATGTTTCTACTTTTTGACCCAAAACTCGCGGGTAGGATTATAAATGCATTTAAGGTCTTCATTCATTCGGCACCAAAAAATGCTGTTCTTTTAGTGCAACTGACGACCGAGTAAAATTGAATTGAACTTTTGGTCTCACCAAGACAACAAATCAAAGCAACTACGAATTTATTAACAATTGATGCTAAACTCTTGTACAAACTTCATTCCTACAAGATGATGTTTTGGTGTTAACACATAAATATTAGCCACTAGGTAATATGTCACAATTTTATATCACACATTAATTCGTGCTGGTATCTGTTATAAAATGTGACTCATAATTTATATGGCATGAGTATGTCCATGCACCACAGGTATTCAGTGGGGCAGACGGGCTACTTTATGTCAAAATTGTAAAAGTACTGGTAGATTTTTATTCTTTGTGTTTACATTTCAACAATTATTATTACCCACCACTGTTATCTCAATGTTATTAAATCTGCGAATTTTTTTTTTTCTTCCCCATATACTTTGGCATATTTAACGGGAAAAAATTAAAGGGAATTTCAAATGACCTACTGGATGGATGACAATATTTTTGATGGAAGATAGTCCAGGACACACATACATACATATAGAAACTAACAGATTAAGCATCAAGACATCTCTGAATTGTCAGCATTCTGTTGATAAAAGGACTCGTATGCAGCTACCCTTGGCTTTGCTTCAGGCAGCTCCAGTTCTTCAACAAATCCGGTGGTCATATTGACAAAATCTTTCATGTGCAGGCGTCTCCATTCCTGTTGTACATGCAAATGAAAAGCCAAACATAAGAAAATGCTAACAGATATACAGGGAGGTTGACAGATAACATTCACAATGCAGAATATTCAATTTCCTAGAGTTTATATTACGTGTATTGATCCGACGTGCAAAATTACTACTTTGGTATATAAGACAGCAACTCTCAGCCCTGGTTACTAGTGCCGTTGGCAAGTGATGCCCTGGTTCGTTATTTTGAATATTGGCATGTTCACCACCACCTAAGAAAATTTCTTAAGATACTCTTAACAACTGTTGAAAGAGAGAAAAAAGGAGATAGATCTCAGATCACCAAAATATAAACCTAGAGACTTGGAAAATGAGAAGATCATTTTTTCTCCTTGTGATCTCTAAAGCTGCCATCTCTAATGGACCTGGTTTGCGCAAAGAAGCACTCATCAACATTTTGCACAACAGAACCTCAAGGAGGTTTCAAGGCTCGAAAAGTAGGAAGGAATAATAACAATAATATAAAACCTGCCACCATCTGAAGAGGGAAAAAATCCACAGGGAAGAAATCACTGACTATGTGTCTCACATTTCAATACATCAGTTTAGTAGATCGAATGGGAGGGAATTAAAAGACAACTCATGTCTAGAACCAGGAGTACTTCAGAAAAATTAAATGAAAGTGGAATAGACTCAGCTCAGAGCTATATATATAACAGAAATTATGGTAATTATAGCTCTCTCTGCATACAGTTAGAACTGAAAGAACTTCATAACCCCTTCTCGGCTTCTCCCTCTCCAATCCTCCCCACAAACAAACCCAGTTCACTTCATTATACAGAATGGATAGCAGCATTTCATTATTGAAGAGACATAGGAAGAAGAAGAAGAAGAAGCAGAAGAAGAAGAATTTACCTCAAAATCCCAATCTCCATACAGGTTGGGATCATTTTTATTGGTCCAGATATAAGCCTGAACTTGTAACTTGTCAGCAGTATCCTGCATGAAACACAACAAAAATAAACTGCAAGCATGACCATCCATCCTTGCAGTAGAAAAGCACGATTCTTGAGAAATTGTAGAATTGAGGAGAGAGGGAGATTCAAATTCATTTTGAGTTACCATGAGAGAGACATCAACAGTGGACCTTTGGTACTCAAAATCTTCAAATTCATCTAAAATAAGCAATTCAGGATCAGTGATTCCAAACAGCACCTGCAGAGTCGACAAAAAAAGGCTCAATAATATTTATTACCGCAACCAAGTTAGCTAACTCTTCTCAGTAACAAACAATTCATTGAGACTGGAGTAAGTAGAGATTTTTATTAAATGATTAATAAGTCAGCCCCATAGCCATAAATAATTAACAAACAAAACACAGAAGGCAAAAGGAAGGAGAGAACTCTGCTCTGACCCTGCCGGTAACATTTTTGTTCTCAACGGGTAGGATGGCTGGATAGACGCGGCCTTTGATGCTAAACCTGTGACTGCAAGCAATTAAATTACGTATGTATGAATATTGAATAGAATGAAATCGGAAAATCCCATCAACAATCACCCACTCAACAGAAACATTTTAATTAACTTCTTTCTCTGTTTTTAATTTGACAAAAAAATTTAAAGATGTAAGGAAGTTTAGAAGAACAGACTAGCCCGGGAGGATGGCGGAAGAAAATTGAGGGATGCGCTTTAGGAGGACGCGGACGACGTCGTCTGCTAACAGACTACCATACACGAACACGTTGTGATTGTGATTGTCATTAACAAGGTTCACCGCCGAAGCAGTAGCCGAAGCCGAACCCATTTCCCTTCAGTCACTCTTTCGATACGATGCTCTCACTCTCACGATTACCTCAGTTTGTATTCATTTCTTTATAGCCGAATTGGAAGGGAAAGACTTTTTTTTTTTTTTTTTTTTTAACCAATCTCCTCCTACACTCTCGGAACCTTTCATTTGGCGTACGCAAGTACCTAACTTTCGTTGACTTGTCCTCGTTGCCATTCGTTCGTCTGTTTTTTTATCCTTTTTTCCAAGTTTTAATTATCATGATATAGCTTCCCTCCCGCACACAATGAATAAGATATGATTTTTTAATTAAAAAAAAAAAAAAAAAATTAATTTCCCAACGACCTAGATAGATTTTATTATTCTTCTCTCCTAATATAACTGACATGACAGCAGATAACCACCACAACTACAACTACTGGTGTTCCAAGGTTTCAAAGTACTAAGCTCTGCATAAATGGCATCATCAAATAAAATATCATCCTCCAAGCACCATTATATTTGTAGCTCTTCCAAGAATAAAATTTCAAAAAAAATACAAGAGAACATCCTGCTGCTGATACATCAGTACTTTTCCAAGATAAAGATGAATATATCCCCGTATGGGGAAAGTAGTAGTACATGGCCATATCCTCTTCATCACATGTTCATTGGCTCAGGACTAGCTACATTCATCATGTCCAGCAACGAATTTTGTGGCTCCAACTCCTCATGCCACAGTGGAAGTGTGTCGCCAGGGTAGAAATTTCTGCTCACTCCTTCGGAATTGATCTGCAACAGTAAAGAACCAATGCACAAAATGTTTCAGCCTCACTATTTTTCAGTTGCTGATCACGCATGCGCAAGCAGGAATTGCTAATTCATTGTCAAATGAAATCTTACTGTGACGGTTCGAACAACCCCTCCACTAGCACCATCACGTGCAATGGCAAGGGAAACTGCTTTAACGACCAATTGCTGCAAGAAATACCAAAATGATTACCAAGCTTGTTCCATATCTTCACACACAATAACAGTCTTTCAATGCTCAAGACTATGGACAATTATACGAATACTCTTACCAGTGACACTCTTTGACAATGACTGAACCCAATGTTTGCAAATTAATAATATTAAATAAACTTAGAATGAAGTTTCTCAAGCTTAACTTTGATTGTAGCATTAACTTTATAACATTCTCTAAACAAAGTTGTTGACAGATTACAGATGTATCTAGGGAACCAAGGAGTAGTCCATGATGGTTCACAAACAATATTTTATTAGGCAACTTCTTATCTTTGTTTTTGCAAACATCAAGATCACCAACATACCTCAGCTTCTTCCTTGGTCATTCCCTCTTTCCACGCTTGATCAAAAAACCCATACAGGTAACTTGAGCCAGATCCTGCAAGGTGCACTCTGAGTTTAACTTAACACACACACTGCTCTTACAAAAGCAATATTCAGAGATCATTGTATTAAACAACCATGTTGCAACATACTATAAAAGATGAAAGTTATACCAAAGTAATGCTTTACAAAACCATATGGATTTCTACAGAGACTGGAAAGAACTAGTAAACTAAAACACAATGTTGCACAAGTTAGTCGAAATGCAAATTCAAGATCAGCTTTACAGAATCAAGAGTTAAAATATGAAGGTCTGGGTACAATCATACAACTAAATTAAACAAATAGAAATCGACACGACAACACTGCAATGTATATATCCTAAGAAAATTAAGGTCTGGAACATGTCATTATCAAAACAAGAAATGGATAGAAAATCAACGTCTGGACCACGTCATTATCAAAACAATAATTAGATACCCATGTCTACAGTGATCCCACAAAGAAGTAAATGATTTCTTCAATCAAACAACCCAAGCAACAGCATACCTCCAATTGCAAAAGGCTGCTCAATTATTGTTCCTCCAAGAGGAACTCCATATATTTTGCCACCTTCATACTTGTCCCAACCGCCAACAATCATGCCAGTTTGCAAAAAGTTCTGTCAAGTCCAGATAACTCTCAGTAAATCAACCATAAAGAGAATATGATTTACCGATACGCATTCAAAGGAGAAAAATATCTAATGGACAAGCCAAGTTTCTTTTTCTTCAACTTAGCAGTTTTCAAAGAACAAGGAAGCAGATTAAGCAAGCCAGAACAGTAAAATCAAACCTTGTTATTGTACGATAGCAGCCTGACAAGATTGGCAGCAACTTTAACAGTTGCAGGCTGCCCTAGCTGTATCCTGTAAGTGAAATCACTTGATAAATAAGAAAGCTCAAATACATAAAGAACTTGGAACTGTGTAACTGAAGCTCTATGATGAGCTAAAAAAGTCATAGTGCTTATCAACAACTATCAAATAAAGCAGAACTCTTCAATCTTCACCATATACACAAATGTAACGCAACTGCTAGAAAACAACAAGAGCTGGAAACAATTCATAACTAAATGCCAAAGACAAAACAATATTAACAACAGTTGTAAAGAAATCCGTAATCATCTAGGGATCAGTATCAATCCCTATTCAGCTATCATTATCTGTGAGGTTCCAAATACAAATTATCAGAAGACACAATAGTATGTCTATTGCGACATTCTTGCCTATTCAGTTATCTTTACCTATGAGATTCCAATAACACGATATCACAAGACACAAATAGTACATCAATTATGACATTCTTACAAAGAGACGGACAACTTACTTCATCATAATGTTTACTATAGCTTATAATAATAATAACAAAGAAAAAAAGGGAAAAGGAAAAGAAATAGACTAACGTGTGTTGATGAAGGAAGTAGCGAACATAGTCAGAGACAGTCTGAGAATCTGCAGCCTGAAAAAGCAAATGCAAGCAATCAATGTTCATACTCTCACAATCAATCAAGCATAATTTATCATGATAAAAAGAACCGTATTGGTAAAGCCAATGTGGAACGAATTGAGTTACCGATCCTGAGCGGCAAAGGTAGACATTATCAGTGAGCTGCGTAATCTTGTCTGAAGCTCGGTTAGCAACATACACCCCTACCATACCATCACAACACCCACCAAAATTTGTCAAATTTTTTTTAATCAAATCATTAAAACGAAATCTCTCTCTCTCTCTCTCTCTCTCTCTATATATATATATATATATAACTCTTTATTTAATTATTATTATTATTATTATTATTATTATAGAAACAATAACCTAGTAAAAAAAGAGAACAATCAGCAGGTTACTGAATCGAGAAACTCAAAAAATAGGAATCCATATAAAGATTATTATGAAATTGAATCGAAGACAAATACCGGTACTAGTACGAGAATCGGCGCCGAGGACAACGCCACCGTTGTAAGTGACTCCGATGATAGTAGTACCCATCGAGTGTGGCGCGTTAAAATCTTCCATCTTCAGATCCATCTTTCTTCTAAAACACTCGCTTACCACAATTTCTAAAAGCCCTCAAAAATTTTAATTTTGATTTTAATTGTTTCTTCTTCTTAATGCTTCTCTCCGTTTACGATAGATTTTGATATAAATCAACCCTCAGTAGTCACTCCTGGCTTCTCCCCCAAGTCGAGTTTTTCTATTTTTTATTTTTTTTTTCTTGTGGGCTCTGTTTGTTTTAAGGAATAAGGAAGCCTCTTTATGGGCCTACTTCATGTTGGCCCAACATATTGACCCATTTCATTATCGATGTCAATTAAGGAGAAAAGGGGGACAGTAATGATGCTTTTTAAGTTCTAAAATAATAATTTGGTATTCGCACTATAGTCTAAATCAATTTTCTTCTAATATTACATGCCATTCTACTAACACTACATTATAAGTCACCAACCTTTGATCAGCACAAGGCCATGAAAAGATTCTTACTGTAGTTCAAATAATTAAGCAGAAGAAATTTATATTATTTACATTATCTTTATGGTGGGAGTGAGTGAATTTGAGTTCTCACCCGCTCAAAATTCCAATCTAATAAATGTTTTTTCAAGTGTGGGAAAGTCTCTACCTTTGTTTGGTGTTTTAATAGTCTAGAATCTGATAGGCTCCTAATTATCATATCTATATATTGTAATACTTTCCACAAATTTTGGAAAATCCAAACTATGCTATAAAAATTCGGGATTAGTGCTACTGAAGTTAAAATAATTGATTACAATATGCTAAAACCACAAATTAGTTTGTGCAAATTTATATGACATAGTAATATTTGGTTAGATGAAAACAATCATAGTCATGGGTCGCGTGATTTATTTTTCAGTACTTTGCATTCTTGTTCAACTAATCCAATTATGTCAATTAATTTGTTCAGGAGTTTTAAGGCTCCCCCGTTGGTATACAAAATTGTAAGTCGAAATTTCAGGCCTGTAAATTTATGTTCGTTAAGGAGAAAATGAAAAGCAAACAGTTCGAATTGGCAGTTTAGTGGGACACGAACCGGAAAGATTAGAATTAGGTCGAGGCATTTAAATATGTTCATCAACCATCAAAGCTCCGTGCATGTCGGGAAGTAAGTATATTAACTGTTGCTGCCATCGCCTCAAACCCAATTTCAAGTACTTGAAAAATGAACATAAATCTACTACACTACAAAACAATCCAAATTCTGTAATGCGAATAATATAACGATGAAGGATTCTTCATTTGGCCGGAAATTGAAATTAGCCTCAACTTGGTTACACAACATCTATTTTGTATGGTTAGCCGTCAACTCTCAATTCCAAACCACCCAGTTCTCAATCCTAAAAAGTGGGGAAAAAGAAAAAAAAAAATTTAGGAAAAAAACATAGAAGATGACCATTGTGTTAGCTAAGCTTTGCTTGATATCCTTGATTATTCCCCTAGGCCTACGGTGTCTGTCAGCCTTGTGTTCTTATAAATCCATGGCAACCGCCTCAGGACGTAGATGCAGTTGAAGGCCTGGAATATGATGAGATTTTGTGAGTGGGCTGTGGGATGATGACCTGACCAACTTCCTCTCCTTGAGAACTCCCTTTTCAGCAATTCCAAGCTCTTTCCTCACTTCATTTGCCAGCTCTATTATGTAGTTGTCCTCATGACCTGTTAAACAAAATCCCAGATTGATTTCTGTGTAATAAGGATCTAACTTTTAAGGTGCATATATATATGGACTGGTTCATTCCCATCACTCCATGTTTTGTGTAAGAAACAAAGGCTCACCAATATCAAACATGGCCTTCTCCAACTTGAAAAGGTAGTCTCTATTGTTCCCACAGGGTCCAACAGCCGTTGCAATTTGCCTGAAAATGTAAATCACAACAAGTGAATAAACTGTTTATGCCAACCAAAAAATACATTCCATGATTTAGTGTTTGCCCTCTACTTTACCTAGCCATTTCCTCCAGTGGAGCAGGCCCCAGATAATACTTGTTTGATACTTTGTCTGGAGTAGACGTGAAACTGCACATGTAATTACAGTTCTCCTCAGCAAATCATGACCAATGTTTTCCCTATGAAAATTGCAGACATTGATGCATAGAAAGCAAGGTAACTTACACTATAATCCCAGTTAGAGCCGGCTGTGAACGCTCCCCTTCCTGGATTAAAGAAAGATCGTGCAAAAGAAATAAGAACAAAATGCACACACAAAAGAAGCAAAGTTTAAAACCAAAAAAAAAAAATGTGGTGAAAAACTTCTCACCTTGTAAAAGTCTACAGGGGTCTTAGAGTCATATTCGCATTCTCTTTGTTCCAAATACTACAAACAAAACAAAGGAGGAAAACATCACTCTATTGTCTCATAATATGCAAACCAGATTTGACAAACAAAGCAAGGGCTTCCTATTCCTGTAAAAAGCAGGGGAATAGAGACCCAAATCCCTAGTAAAGCATCTACTAGCTAACTTTAAACTGAAAAAATCTAGCTAGCCCACAGCAATAGTAATTCCCTTCCATCAATGTAATTTCTATAGACAACAAGTATCAACAAAGGCAGTGCTCATCCATACCTCCATCGCGAGTCTTTCCTTTTCAGGACCTCCTCGGACACAATAAGCGACACCCCACTGATGGAAATTGCAAGTAAATTACATGAGTCAGAAAAGAAGCGTGGATAATTTCTGATTAAAAATGAAAACTTGGGATATGAGTATGTAATAAATGCATAGAAGAAAGAACAAAGTCCGGGCTCTACTTACACAAATGGTTCCTTGAGATTTTTCCAGCGTGCAAGTTCTAGCCGGGTGTTGAGGTGTACCTCTGTGATCAATGCATGCTATTGCAGAGAAATCAAAATAACATGGATAAGCAAGTTGAAGAAATCAAAAAAGGAATAATTTGAATACAAAAATTGAACTGACCAAGATCAAACACGCGCCTGTAATCCTTGATGAAGCCTAAAATTTTCTCATCATATTCAAATCCTGGGTTCCACACCAATGATCCATACCCAAAAACCCAGAACACCATTTTCCTGAGAAACATCAACAATGCATATCAAACATGAGGCATCACAAAATTAATCCATGGCGCATTCGCCTCGCCATGGATCCAATACTAGACATAAACATAAACAAATAGACAAGTAATATTATTGCACCCAAAACAGAGAAAGGAGCTTACAAGAAAATCACGAGAGAAAGGAAGAAACTTGAAGCAAAAAGAGAGAAACGAAACAAGCTAAAACGCTTAAGGTCAGGGATTATGTATCCTCTCTTTATATTTCTCTTCGCTTCCTCTCTCTCTCCCCGTCCCTCGTGTGTGTGCAATTAATACACGCCAAGAGAAGGAGGGAGGGAGGTGGCGAGTTATATAAGCACGCGTTTTATAAAACCTGAACCCAACCCGCACTTGCCCGGCTGGCACGGGCATTTCATTTATCTGTCACATCATGTATTGTATGCACATGCTTATGCCAATTGCAATGGATAATGTCTATAACTGCTTTATTCCATAGGTTGAGGAGTGGTTATGCATTCGATTTGATTCGGTTCTAAAATAAATTAAAATTTATGATTCGGTACGAATTGATTTGGAAATTTTCATTTAGATTGGTTTTGATATTAATTTATTTATTTTTTATTTTAAAAAATAGAATCAAAATTTAAAAAATTAAACTAAATTAACTTTTTTATATTCGATCCGATTAATATTTAAATATTTTTTAGTTTAAAAATTATTTTTAATTTCTTAATTCATTTTTAAATTTGAAATTTTAAATCAAAAACTAAATTGGAATATTTAGTTTAAGTCCAACTAAAATATTTTATTTTTAAAAAATATATAATCAAACTAAAAAATTAAATTAAATTGAAAATTTTTAAGATTCGACCCATTCTACTCACTGCTAATTAGTGCTAGGATTTATGGGTTATGAAATTGAAAGTACGCATGTTTATATATCACAAATATGATATACGGTAGCATTAGCGTTTGCCTTATTTATACCTTCAACAATATTAACACTTGTTAAAAAATTATACCATATGCCTAGTTATGCTGCTGCTTAGTTTACTTATGCATTCTATCTATACCATACATGACATGCATGTGTCTAGCATATGCATGATGGTAAAGCAATAAATTTGGATACATTGAACCTGGATAGATTGCTAGCTAGTTATGGTTTTCAGCGTTGCTCAATTGCAGTGTTTGTCGTTTACAGCTCCGTGTAAGGGACTAGTGTCATAGTCAAAGGAATCGGTAAAACGATCCATGTTCAATGAACCTAGACATCAGTTCGCGCTTCAACTCAATTGCTTTGCCTTTGTCCACGCACTAGTTACTCTTTTTTTTTCATTTTTTGCCCTTTCCATTAATCTTGCCGTATTAGTAGCTATTTATGAAATTCATCAACTAAAGCTTTTAATCAGTTTAGGGAATATCGTGAACATTGCCTAAAATTAGGATCAATTCTTTAAAGAGTAACGATTGTTTATACAAAAAATTTGTATTCCAATAATGGGTTTAGTAATAATTGATTTATAATGTTATTAATATGATAATTTAAAAATGTCAATAAATGAATGACACTTTAAATAAAAAACAAGAATGATATATTATAAAGTTAAGATGTAAATGAGACTTAGGGCCTGTTTTGAATTATTTTTTAGAGGTTTAAAAATAATTTTAAAAATTAAAAGTAAATATTAGTATTCGGTAAACAAATTTTTAGACATTATTTTTGGTAAAGTCATTATATTCTTCAGTATATTTTGAAAAATAGCGAAATAGTAGTTTCTCAAAATTTAATTTTGAGAAACAATTTTATACATAATAGAATTTCATACATATTTTCATATATATTATAAAAATCTATAATTATTCTTGTTAATTAGAAAATAAAATCATTAACTTTAAAAAGATTATTATAATTAACAGTAATATTGAAATAACAAAATAAAAATAAAATTAATAATATAAAATATTTATTTTAGTTATTAATTATTTTATACATACACAAGAAAAATATATATTTTATATACGTGTTCATAAATGTTTAACTAAATTTGATCTAAAATTATGTCCAATTTAGTCATCTGTATTTTTATAGTAATTTAACAGTTGGATTTACCAAACACATACGATTACTTTTAAAACTCACAGCACTTTTAAAAATAAATGTTATCAAACATTTAATTAATTATTTTCGTAATCAATTATTTCTAAAGCACAATTGCGGGTTTTTTAAAAAAAATAAACTAAATACAATATTTAGAAATAATAATGAATAATAATAAGTTATTATGAAAATCAAAAGAATTCCTCACCAATTTTTATTATTGAAATGTTGAATTAAATGTATATTTTGATTGAGACTAAGAGAGAAGGAGCTTAAAAAATATAAAAAGAGTTTGATTTATTTAGTTTTATAAATAGAGTTCAATTTACTTAGTTTTACTATTAATTTTAATTTAAAATAGAGTCTGGTAAGTCAAGTAATTAAAATATTTTTATTTCATATATTTAAGTTTATTTTACAATTAATAGTCGTGTGACATATAACTATTTTATTAAATTTTGATTTATAAGTTACAACAAGTATATATAATTTTTATAAGGGTATAATTGTCAAAATGCTGGTTTTCATATTTTTTTCATTTACAAAAATCAGATGTTAAACATATAAAAATAAAGATATTATTCAAACACATGCATTTAAATGAATTTAAATATATTCAAATTTTAGATAAATAAATTCTATTTAAATAATGGTTAGTTTAAATAGTTGATGAACTATCGAAGAGAATCAACAAATAATCAAGCGACATAGTACTTACAGACATTTTATATTTGAAATGTATATTTTTTTCTTACTAAAATACAAAAAATAATGATAATAAAACTAAGAATTTATTTTTATAAATTAAACCATTCATAAAAATTTTGAGTTGTCTAAGATTTCTAGTAATTAACTAACCACTTGAGTTCAGTCTATTAGAAGATAGGGTGTTAAAAATATTGATTTGGAAGTTTTCCACCCTATATGACACTACTTTTTAAAAAATAAAAATAAAAAAGTGGTTCTATTTTACTCCTCAATTTTTCATATAAGTCTCCATTTTTTAATTAACATTATTTATTTCAAAATCACCCTTACTGAAAAAATAATAATAATTACAAATAAATATCTTCCGTCTCTCTCAAGATCATCTTCTCATCTCTCAAATCTCTTTTATTTTTTTTCATTAATCATTTTAAGTCAAAATACTAACTCCTAATCAAATCATAAATTAAAATTAAAAAAAAAATCTTAAATTATCACACAAACTCAAAACCATTATCAGTATGACAATAAAACCCATCACTTATTCGTAAATTTTAACAAAACCCAACATTAGAGCTCATCATATATTGATAGAGATAATGGCTTTATGGTATAGAAGATAAGAGGAGGTGGTGGTAACCTTAAATGAAATTGAGAAAGATGGAAGGGAGGAGAGAATAAAATAAAAATAAAAAATAATAATTTTTTAAAAATCTTATTGAGGATAATTAGATATTCAAGTGGGATTTTCTCAAACTTTGCCTATGTAAAACGCTTTTCTTCCATTTCTCCAAGCACTCTTCGCATGACAATGTCTATTGTGTCGGCTTCACCTTTCATGAATAGAGATAAAAAAAAGTTGCGCTCTTCGCATGACAACGTCTATTATATCGGCTTGACCTTTCTTAAATGGGGATAAAATAAAGCGTCCATAACGAAGATATCTGCTCTTGATTCAACACACTTACACTTTGGGCTTGAGCTCGAAACTGGGCCGCAATGGCATTTTTTTTTTTAAATTTTCAAACTCTTTGAAATGGTGGGCTGTGTAATAGATTGAAAAGCCTGAAGCGAAGATATCGAGGTGGGTTGCGCAGTAGACTGTGAAATCAAAACAAGACGCAGAGTGTTCACTGAAGCACAGAGAGGTTGAGAGTTACGTACTTCTTGAGAGATGTCAGTTTCAAACGATGCTCGTGCAACTGGTGAGTTGAGTCAACTCTTTGGCCCACGGTTTCGAAAACCATGATGATATCTACGAATTCAATTGATTGCCTCTCTTTCCTTTCCATTCCATTCCAATATGACTGTATGTTATCAGATTGATTTATATCTTTATTATTATTTTTTTAATTATGAATTGATGATGATGCAGGTGCAGCAAATTGAATGAGAGTTTGCTACTGAAGGCACAAACAATGGAAGGCAGCAGTTCGGAGACGCGACGCACACGTTCACAGGTGGGTCCAGATTGGAGTTCAAAGGAAGCGCTGATTCTTGTGAACGAGATTGCTGCTGTGGAGGCAGATTGTTTGAAAGCTTTATCAAGCTATCAAAAATGGAAAATAATTTCTGAAACTTGTACGGCTTTGGATGTGCCCCGTACTGCGAATCAATGCCGGAGGAAATGGGATTCACTGCTTGATGAGTACAAAAAGATTATTGTGCGATCAAGGACTTTTCCTAATTCCCAAACTCAAATTCAATGCTTTCCACACAATTTTGACCGTGAGCTCTTTAAAGCCATTAATGATTTCGTTATGTCTAAGGATAACCAATCTGATGATACCGACCCAGATTCAGATACCGATCCTGAAGCTGACTTGTCTGAAGCAATTTCACAAGCACAACTAGGTAACTTTTAGCTCCTCTCTCGTCTTGGACTTGGAGGAGTTCTCCTCCACCTCTATAACAAAATCATACATACATACTCTTTTAGTTTTGTTTATTTATTTGGCATAATATCAATCATCATTTGTTAAATAATAATTATATCATGCACTCTAAGCCCGAGTGAGTACACCCTTTATTAATTTACTCGTGTAATCTCATTCTACTATTTAGGCTCTTTTGTTTCTATAAACAGCTTTCACAAATAATCAGTTGCGCCGCCAAATTTCATGCTCGGTTTAAACAAATGGAGCCTTAATTGCTACATAATACTCTTTTCTGATGATGTCCATTGAATAGCTTAATTTGAGTGAATCTTGATCATTGCAATGATGGGTTATTTATATTGCTGTCTGTCATGGTCTCATTTTTTATCTCCAGTTTCTATTGATGGTAATAAGGGTTTCCATAGCTTCTTGATTGTTGCTATTGAACAACTTTTGTAGGTACTTAAAGTGGTTTTCTTATTTGTGTGTCTCTTTTTGATCTCTTCATTGTATCTACCAGCCCATGCAACTTCTAGAACGGATCTCTTGTCACCCGCTTTCCTTTTATGACTTCTATCTGATCAGATCTAGTCGGGTTCAGTGCATCTGGATCATATCAGTTCAATTTGCTTGCAACATTGATTCTTTAGTAATTCCATTTAAATTTTTATGGCTCTTTTTTGTTTCCTGGGTTTGTTTTATGTGTCAGAAACTCCATCACAGTTTGATACGTGATTAATGCTGGCTGTAGTGTGTTCTTTTGTATTCTTTGTTTCACTTATCTTTTGGTTTAATGCATTTTTCTTCTTTCCCCGTTATCTCATTCAAATCTCTTCCTACCATGTTGATGAAGTTAGTTGTTCTCTTGATATTCTGCTCCTGTTCTCATGGACAAGATGTTAAGAATGGCCTTACTCAAATATTTGTTGTTTCTCAATTTTCAATAGTATTTCAACTTCTCATAATATTAATGTTTAAAATTGCTTTATTACAATTGTTGTCATTTTGTTCCTTAGCATGTCAATCTTTCAACATTTTTCTCATATTCTTTGTGGCAAACCACACCTGCTGAGGTAAAGCTTGCGCATGAACTCTTGAAATATGATAGTTCTCAGGTTTTAGAAGCTGTTACCATCTGAGTAATTCTATACTTGACATTGCTAGGATCCAAGAGGCAAAGGAGGCAGTCAATGCGTGTGAGGCAATGTGCAGAACAAAAGCTTCTAAAAGGCTGCTTGCATGAAAACCATCAGAAAAGTGGCTGCACAGAAGCAAAACTTTGCAATAGCCATGTGGAAGAAAAGCCCCAGAAAGGGCTGGTACAAAAGAAGCCTCAGAACAGTTGCATGAAAGAGAAGAAGTCCTTAAAGGGCCGCGTAGAAGAAAATGATCAAATGATGGTGGCAAAACTGCAAGAGAATGCAGAATTGATCCATGCCATAGTTGCTGAGAGTGCTGATTATAGTGATGCTGATTTGAATTATGTTCAGGATCGCCAATCAGAATTGATTAGACGACAAGGGGATAAGCTCATTGCATGTCTAGGAGAAATTGTAAACACGCTTAATCAGTTCACTGATCATGTACAAGAATGTGAACAATTAGTTGTGAATGTCAATAAGAAATAGTAGCTAGCTAGTTTCACGGTCAACATGTTGGCATCTTTGTAGCTAAATTCAGAATTGGATGCATTCGTTGCTCTTAAGTTCATTTCGTTCAGTGTAATGTTTGCTGATCTTCACAATGATTTAGCTTAGCTGATAGCTTCTAAAATATGAATTAGCAGAAAACTCAGAATGTTAAGCGACTCCACTGGTGATCGAACCCGGCATTTATGGTTCCGTAGACCAGCGCCTCATCCATTTGGCCATGGAGTCAACTGTTTTGTACAAATTTATCTTCGGAAATGAACACCGGTCATGTAACCTCCAAATGTTCAAAGTTTCAAATTTCAATAATACATTTGAACTGGATTGCCGGCCCTCTTAAATTTGAATAGTGGTACGGTCATATATTATTACAATAGAACTGAAAATATAGAAGAGTACAAATCTCAATCTAAAATCGACCCAAGATAATTTTGTAGAATTAATTTGTTGGTACTAATCGACCGAGCATGTTATTTCCTTGCGCAGCGGCAGCAATTTTGATGAAAATAAAAAATATCTCCTTGTCCAAAAGTTTATATTAAGACAATACAACCACTTTACTGAGAATCCACAGTACCAAAGAGAACTCAAATGCAAAGATTGTATGAAGCAATCCACGATCAAGTGCAAATCCAAACAGCGTGATACCCCCATTGTTGTGTTGCAAATATGCCACTGCAAATTAATAAAATTAATTACAACACTAGCTAGTCATAATTTTGAGCCTTTATTATTATTATTTTTTAAATACACAAATTAATTCTGAAAACAAATAGTTAACAATGGACATAAATATGAATATAAATACTCACCTAGAGCTTGCCTTATTTGGAAGGATGGTGGTTCCTGTGAGGATAGAACTGTAATGTTAATGTCTGATGAAGAATCGGAGTCGCTGCTACTACTAGTACTGTCTCTGCATTGATCATGATCATCAGCTGCCTCTCTGGTACTGCCTTTCCCAGAATCTGATCCGCCGGCAGAAGCGCATGTCACTGTCATATGCCATCTTGTTGCAACTGATGTTATCCCTTGAGCCCTATGCGTGATTCTTGCCGCCCCCAACAAGCACAAAAAGAACCCACTCAGTTCAACAGCTGAGCACACCTGCATCATGCAGAAGCACAAGTTGATCACCTGTCATCATATTATATTAAAATAGTCCGTGCATGTTGATCAATTAATAATTAAATCAATAATTTTGATACGTATGCATATATTAAAATATATATAAATATCATTAATTAGTTTTAAGTACACATTGTGTATGTATGTGTAGACTCAATTAATTACCACAAGTTCACCAGAATTGAAGAAACTTTTATCCGCATCTGTACCCAAAATCAGCAGCAAAGCTCCCAACTGACTAATGCTGATCACAACAAGACTTGCAATGATAAAGAAGCGATACCGATGACTGGTTGCCGATAACTGTTTCTTAATTCTTAAATGTTCTCTGAATATAAATCCAGCGTCGGATCCGGATCGACATCCTTCAAACATGTTATGCAAACCCTCAAACCTCAGTATATGAAGCTCACAAGTTAGCCGAAACATTACACAAACCAACAAGTACACACCCGTTCGATAAACCCATGATGCTAAAACCAGCACAAACATCACGATCGAATTGATCCATGGATCCCCGCCGCAGCCCGGCAACCACACTCTCACTGTCGAAAAGAAGATGATTTTGTGTGCAAGCTCAACGAAGAAAGATGGTAAGAGTATGCATGCAAGATATCGAAATGCTTTGTCAAGCTCGCGTGCATATCCACGTCTAACAAACAATGAATCCTCTTGTAAGCCATCGAGGAACAAGAGCTGCCGCAGCCCATATTTGCTGAAAAATCTTGACAGTATAAAGAAGCCTACTAGGGCTAACCCAGACTCAGGGAACTGAACCAACTTGTTGAAGGAAACGGGGTCGTCTTGTACATAATCATGTGTTGATGACGGGACCTTAATGGAGAGTGAACGGATGAGTGGGACAATAATGGTGAGGAATATGAATGTGAAATATGATATGAGCTTGCCAACAAAAGAAGAGTGATCTAATGCACACCACTTTAGGCTTATTCTAAAGTTGCGTAGCTCATCAAAGAGTAAAGATTTTGATCTTGCATATGATGGTTGTAGTAGTAAGGGCACGTTCTCCTGCTGCAGGTTGAGTTGGATGTCCATGTGGGTTTCATCACCGGAGGTTTTGGGGGACTTCATTGTAGTACTTCTCGGTTGGTTTTAGTTTGAGCAGCAGGGGTTAATAATATAATAATTAATTATATGAGAAACTTCACTTATTTGCATACATAGAAATACTTAATATTATGCAGGAAAATTCTAATGGCTGATGAGTAAAGAAAACATTGTTGCTTGTGATCTTAACAAAGGCGATGTGCTTTTGCAGTCTGGGCCAACAGTTCTGATAACAACATATGTACAAACGTGATACATCTGAGTTTGGCATGCTGTAACCCCAGCTAGTATATATGTTTATATATAATTCACATTTCCCCACCAAGATAAATTAATATGACAAATAATGCTAAGTGCAGGAGTATCATTTTCCTTTAAAAAGAAAAAATAATAATAATAATAATAATAAATTGTTGTGTATATTGCCGAAAGCAAAAAATATATATAACTATACTTTTGAGTTGCATCAAAAAAATTTTGTCCAGAAGAAAAAAGATGAAAGGCATGAAGAGGACGCTTTATCCGTGAATTCTCTTTGCCTTGTACTAGAGGTTTCAAGCTAAGTGAAGAATAAAGCATTGCTGGAATGCCGGGCTTGGGGATGGAGAGCTTTCCGTTTTGCCACGTCAATCCCATATTCTTTTCTTGATGAGCCCATTATTCATTAATTAATTAAATATATTGATAGCAGCTTCCACTTCGTCATTTCTGAATCCATCAAATCAATCTGTGTGATTATTTTGATTTAAATCTTCAACGGATGGAGTTGTATGTGATGCTTGTGAGTGCGCTAACACGTACAATTTAAAAGATGTGGGGTCAAAAGTCAATATCACACGTGGATCCATCCCGGGCCACAGGCTTATGTGTGTGTCATCTTCTATGTCCAGCTGGCAACTGCCGAGTATTCGACTACTTTTCAAATACGTGACGGGGTCAACTCACATGCAGGGCTGCCACGCGTCCTCCCGAGTAAATCAATACCTCAATTGAGATTAGGCCCATTGTAGGGCCCATGATTCAGATGAAACTTCCTTGCTTAACAACAAAAAGACCATCATCATCAGGCCCATCACCAATATTGATCGGCCCTTGATGGGAGTTTACTAATACAAGATAGATAATGACTTTACGTATTTGTATAATTGAATTTTTTTTAACTTAAAAAATATATTTGACTTATTTGTTAAATGTATGAAGTCTGAAATTTATTATTTTTAAATATTTTTAAGTTTTTTTATTGTTTTACATTTGAATTTAAGACAAATGCTACTTAATAGAAAAAGTTAAATAACTACAATATCTCAAAAACACTTATTTCCAATCATATAAACTAATTTCTATTTTACTATTTTCAATTGTTGTTTTGTGAGGATTTTATATTGTTCAATCTACTTATTTTATAAAAGCTACATTTTTTTCACTTTACTGTGTATTCATCTCGGGCTCTTTTGTTTATAGCTACCATTTTACGAAAACTTTTAACAAAAAATAGTATGTTAGAATGTAACTATTCTTTTTATTCATTTAAATATTTTAATTTTAGAGTCCGTACTTAAGAAGTTATGAAAATATACATACATATATACATACATACATACATACACACACACACACACACACATATATATATATATATATATGAGAGAGAGAGAGATAAAGAGATGATTCTCTTAACATAAAATTCTATTTTTAGTTGCTAGATGGACAAAGACATAAATTGTTAATTTTTAATTTAAAATCCTACCATTGGATTGAATGGATACAATGAATCAAAAATTAAGGTGGTGTTTATTTATATTATTTTTTTTTTTATCTTAAATTTGAATAAATCATAATTTAGTTGAATTTTTAATAGATTTAAATGAAAATGTCCTGATATAAGTGTTAAGTTATTTATCTCATAAGCAAATAAATAAACAAAAAAATTATGAGAATAGACCTTTTGTGTTTATTCTAAACATCTCAAAAAATACTATCCAATAATATATTTAACGTATCCAAACAAATAGAAAACATCAACAGAATAGAACTTTTGTGTTTATTCTAGATGAAATAGGAGGAGTTTTCTTTGTAGATTAGAATTGAGATTTGTTTGTTTTTAGCGTTTTAAACATATGCTGACTATATGAGTTTACTTTGAAACGACGTGCACAAGACAGGAGTAACAGAATACACACAATTTGTTATTAATACAATAGACGGCTGAGGCGACAATAAATCATAAAAATTAACATCATGGTGAACAGAACAAGGAAACACAAAACTACCGTATTAGCCACACTGACACAGAGACAGAGACAATGGTCAATGGCAATCAATAAAATGCACAAAACACCAAAACATTATGAACAAGGAATGACTAATGAGGAGCAGGCAAACAAAGCAAACAACTGACAACAACAAAAATTTTAAGCGATCATTAGTAGTTAAAAAGGCCGGCCACAAAATCTATAGATATAGAGCTTAACAGCTCGTTCTTAGGCCTTAATTAATATTAAAACTATTATAAGGGGACCTTGTCAATCCCACCACACCATCTGCACCTTCTTCACTAATTTGTCCATTTGTCCGTTTGCTTTGCTCGTTGCTTCCATGATCAAATCTTGCCTGCCTCTTACGTTTGACCCGCTAGCTCATCAAATCAATATATCCATCGACCATCTTGGCTTCGATCGATCGATATGGCAAAAGTAGCAGCAAATAATTATAATTCGCATTTAACAACAATAGTATTAATGTTGCTGGCAGCATGCTTTGCTGTGGCAACATGCAGGGGAGCAACGGATGCTGAAATACTGCTCAAGTTCAGGAACTCATTAACAACATCAAACGGCGGCGACTCTGCACTCAAGGAATGGGATGAATCCCCGACTCCATGCACCAACGACACTCAAAACTGGACCGGTGTGCTTTGCTTCCGCGGCATTGTGATTGGATTGAGATTGGAGAACATGAGTCTAATGGGGATGATTGATATTGACACACTTTCCCGGTTGCCAGGTTTACGTTCTTTGAGTTTCATTAACAACAGCTTTGACGGTCCCATGCCTAGTGTCAGCAACCTTACTTTGAGGGCCCTGTATTTGTCACTTAACAAATTCACTGGTGAAATTCCTCCTGATGCATTTGCTGGCATGAACCAACTTAAGAAGGTTCATTTGGCAAAAAACCACTTCTCCGGTCAAATTCCTAAATCACTCGCTGCATTGCAAAAACTACTCCAGCTGAATCTCGAGGGCAACTCTTTTCAAGGCAAGGTTCCCGATTTTCCATTGGCCCACCTCACTATGCTCAATCTTTCCTACAATCAATTGGCGGGTCGGATTCCCGATAGCTTGAGTAATTTCAATGCAACTTCATTTCAAGGTACACACATTGATTTTTCCATGTCATCATCTCTTATTTATATCTATCAATTAGCTGCAACAAGCAATAGGTAATTATTTTGATCATCTGAAAATAATAATAATAATAATAAAATAATGATAATGATAATTATTTAGTTATGATACTTCCCAATCACGTATATCTTATAATCAAAGCTAAGAAAAGAAACATATAGTTATACAAGTGATGATCTGCACGTTGCTATTAATTGCTTATATTGATCAAAGAGACATGCATTCATTCATTTTAAAATCAACTTAATTAATGATGGTTTAAAAAAAAGGGTCTTTATTAATTACTTCTATATTTCATTATTTTCCCTTTGGATAAATTAACAAAACGCTACTAGTGGACACAGATAAGAATTACATGTGTATTTTTTTGGTTTGGACCGATCAAACAGGTAATAAAGGTTTGTGTGGAAAGCCTCTAAAGGCATGCAAACCCTCAATCTCAAAGAAGAGAACTATCTTAATAATTTGCACGGTAGCTGGTACTACACTTGCATTAGCTGCTATTGTTGCAATTTCCTGTACTCGTGGCAACAGGTCTAAGACATCAGAGTTAATCGTCGTCAATAAAACCCAAGAGACAAAAACCCTAAAGAAATATGGTGCTAATTATGATGATATGGGACAAAATGAAATCCAATCATCTGACTGCTACTTTGTCAATTCTCTAAAGGGTGAGAATGGCAAGCTTCATTTTGTTAACAATGATAGGGAAAGATTTGAGTTGAATGATCTACTTAGAGCCTCAGCTGAAGTACTGGGCAGCAGCAGCTTTGGATCGTCTTACAAAGCTGTTCTTTTGACTGGGCCTGCCATGGTTGTTAAGAGGTTTAGGCAAATGAGCAATGTGGGCAAAGAAGATTTTCATGAACACATGACAAGGCTTGGAAGCTTGTCACATCCTAATTTGCTTCCCCTTATAGCCTTCTACTATAGAAATGAAGAGAAGCTTCTTGTGTCCGACTTTGTTCCCAACGGTAGCTTGGCTAATCTTCTCCATGGTATGTATGTATGTATGCATGCATGCATATATAATATATAATATTGATGTACGACCTCAATGATCTATCTATATATATATATATGACATTTAATTGGTTATTGCAGCTAGACGAGGTCCTGGGCAGCCGGGACTTGACTGGCCAATACGCTTGAAGATCATCAAAGGAGTAGCAAAGGGGGTGGCACATCTCTACAAAGAATTCCCCGGCGTAACATTACCACATGGTCACTTAAAATCATCAAATGTACTTCTTGATAACGCTTATGAGCCTCTCTTGACAGATTATGCACTAGTACCAGTAGTGAACAAAGAGCATGCTCAATTACTCATGGTTGCCTACAAGTCCCCTGAATTCAACCAAACGGACAGCGTAACAAGAAAGACTGATGTGTGGAGTCTTGGAATACTAATACTGGAATTGTTAACAGGAAAATTCCCAGCAAATTATCTAACACAAGGCAAAGGTGCGAATGCGGATTTGGCCACATGGGTGAATTCAGTTGTGAGGGAAGAGTGGACAGGAGAAGTGTTTGATAAGGATATGAAAGGGACAAAGAGTGGTGAGGGTGAGATGTTGAAGCTGTTGAAGATTGGAATGTGTTGCTGTGAATGGAATGCAGAGAGGAGGTGGGATCTGAGAGAGGCTGTGGAGAAGATAATGGAGTTGAAGGAGAGGGACAATGATAATGAAGATTACTCTTCATATGCTAGTGAGGATTATGCATACTCTTCTAGAGCAATGACTGATGAGGACTTCTCATTCTCAGTAACTGGCTGAACTCAACTTATTTTTTATTTCTTTGGCTTTTGGCAGCTGATGTTCTTTTTTTGGGTTAGTAAAAGGGAGGACAAGCTGGCAATTAAAGGAAACCACATATGTTAATCTCAGTAATTTTCCTATATATATATATCTTTGAATGTTTTAATTTTTGAGAGGTTCATTATGTTGCGAGGAAATGACACTGATTAAACTTGTATATTATTATTATTCCTAATAGAAGCAAATTGTTGGTGTTATTGTTTTCCTTTTGCTTCCCATCGGCATTGGCATACATTTGATAATGAAATTTATAAAAGATTTTAGTAATCGAATTCGAGAGAAGGGGTGGGCACCAACCCGTGAAACCGATCCAACCCGCATAATTTTTTCACAGTTTGGCTGCCTGAGGAGTCTGAGTGGAGTCGTGGACTGAATTACATGTTACATAATACAAGTTAAGGAAAGGGACTCATAAAGCGTTTAATTGTCGTAGTTTGGATAAGATTAAGAATTGCTGCCGTCTCTTGTGAGGTTGCCTTGAAAAGCTAGTTGCTGCTGTGCTGACTGCGACCATTGGAATAAGCAGCCTCCTATCATGGACTCTGATGTTATGGACCTTATGGACTTCAATGGGCTCCTTATTCCAGTGTGGTCCGGTCCATATAATTATTAGTTATTATGTCCCCATTCCACCATACAAAATGCTAACTTAATAGATTGATTGATATCATGCTACAATCTACATATTAGAATGCCAAAAGCTTTAGGCCGCATCGGGGAGCTTGTATTATATTATATTATATAGATTGTATTAAAATATTTTTTTTTTTAAATTTGTGTTTTGGTTATAATTTTTTTAGACGCATTGCACTACATTAAAAATGTAACGAAAGGATTATAAAATAATCCTATAAAGTGATGTTATATTGTATTAAAACAATGCTGGTATTTTTAAAATTTAATTATTTGATCTTTATTATTCAATAATATATAATAAATTTAAAATAAGATTTGATTTGAAAAATAACATAAAATATTAATAAAATTAAATATTTAATAAATAAATGATAATATTTATTACAAAATAATTTTATAATTATTAATCATTTATTATTTACTAAAATACTAAATTTAATATTAATCTAAAATAATAATATTGTCCATACCACGTCAGATACATCTAAATGTAATACGTTATTATACAATATAATTAATAGAATATAATGTAATACAATGTGAAAAATACACTTACCTTTATGAAATTGTAATGTATTACGAATAAAAATTATCGATGTTTTATCGTTTTGTAGCTGGGTATTGGTGTTGGGATACGTAGGCCTAGCGTATTTATGCATAACATGCAGACGTTGCACTTGATAATTTGTAATAAATATCGATATGTACATCTGACATCTGCTTTATTACTATTTTCTTTTATGGGGTGGGGGGCCAGAAAGAGGAAAACGGATCTAATTCCCAAAAATTGGTATATCCATCTCGAATGAATTTGACGGCTGAGTCTGCCCCACCCCTTACCACATCACTCAATTCACATCTTCTTATTTAATCAAGAATTATGATATGATCAAACTAACACTAACACGTTGCTTACAAAGACTTTTATATATATATAAAATTTATATTTATTGCATATATATTTATCCGGATACTAGCGAGTAAAAGGGTGCATACAGCACAACTCTCACGCTCCGTATTTACGACTTTGTCCCTCAATCCTCTCATCTCTCTTTGCCCGGAATATTCTCGAGCAGAGCCACCGTAAGCATCATCCTGATCGTAAAGGTACTTACTGCTCTACTTTTACTCTATAAAAGCAAAGATTTTTTGTTCTTGATTATACACATACATGTATATATTGGGAAAGCGAAGCCATCATCTCATCGTCGCATGCTGCTGGAGCTGGTGGCTGGTGCTGGTTAACTCTCTCTCTCTCTCTCTCTCTAATCCAAAGCCAGCTAGCCAAGTTGTTATCATCTGGTGCTTTTTTCTTTGCTCAAGCTTCTGAGTCTGAGATGCATCTGTTTGTCATGTATTGTTTCTTTCTAATTATGCTACATCACATCCTATATATAACTGATGAATAGTAATAACATTTAGTCCGTATATTAAAATAATAATGTAATTTTTATTATTTATTATTTTACAATTTATTACTTTACGTACGTGTCGTAAAGATTGTTTTTACCGATAAATTCATTACACTGCTGACACAGCCACAGCCACAGCCACAAACCTCTCCTCTCCTACTGTTTTTGATTTATGGTGTGCGTCTCGCGTTTCATGTGGATTCTCATGGAATTTAGAATTTAGAATCTGATTCTTTGTGAGGCGGGTTGTGGGATACCCTTCCCATTAGAAGAAATATGCTCAACGATTCCTGTTAAAATTTGACAAGACCCTTCACACATTGACATTCTCGCTTAATGTAATTTGCATTCATTAGTTACAAGTTTGATAGTCCTTATTTTAGTTCACTTTGCTTTCCATTCGGAAAACATGAGCGTCTCTCTGTTGTCATATTCTCCATTTACAAACAGTGTCGTGCCATGCTTCATTCAACATGCCTTTTAATCGTGCTTGACTCTAAATAAAAAATGGAATTCGAAGACAAACTAAACATGAAAGTTTTTCTTAGTATTGTGAAAATAAAAACTCAAATTCCCTGGTCCGTGGAAAATATATATATATATATATATATATATATATATAAATAAAACTAATGGGTTCCATCATTATACAAGGAGGATAAGAACAGAATAAAAGAGGCTTCAAGTTGGTAACAAGTTCAAAAAAGGATTAAATTCCTAGATACAAAGTTAAAGCAGCCCTACCTCTCAATGCTTTAAAATAAAGACCAGGAAATGCAAAGTCCTCTTAGACATATTACATGACCTTTTGTGAGTATCACTCTTTATGACTTCGTTTTTTCTTTCTTGATCAATTAAAAGATTATTAAAGGAAGCAGAGTGGATACCAGCTTCAGCTTGTAGTTCTAATGGCAAGGGATACTGATCAATCCAAATGTATTGACAACAGCAACTTTCTGACAGTCTTAGCATCTGAAGGTGTTGAGTTCCTTCTTTCTCATCAAGGAGAGGTAATTTCTAGAGCAATCTTTTTTCTTTTTTTTTTTTTCTCTTAAATGCATTTATGCAATTGTTGTAAATTGTAATATGGACTTTCATATGAGCTTAACCTTGATCTATTGATGCAGTTGAACTTTGATGTTTTCTTATTTTCATTTTGGGTTGCCAAGAAAATAGTGAGGAGAGAAACTAATGTAATTTAGTAGGAATCCCAAGTCTTTGAAATCTAATTAATTACTTCAGTAAAATTGTGTCCTCCAAACAGGGTTCCCTTTAGTACTAGAAATGAATACTTAGATTATTTAAGTGGACTAAATCAAATTTATTACTTGTTCCTAAATTTAGGTACCCTTGTCATCATGTGGTGGCAAGACAATTTGCCTCTTCTTCTCGGCTAACTGGTGCAGACCATGTAAAACTTTTACTCCACAATTGGTGCAACTTTATGACACACTAAGAGCCAGAGGTACGGAGCTGGAAGTTATCTTCATTTCCTTCGACCATGACGACAATGGATTTGAGGAGCACTTCAAATGTATGCCCTGGCTTGCTGTTCCATTTGATGAAACCTTGCATAAAAAATTGAGAACCAGGTATCGAGTTGATCGCATCCCATCACTCATTCCATTAGCTTCAGATGGGACATTAATTGAAGAAGACTTGATTGGATTGATTGAAGACTATGGAGCTGATGCATACCCTTTCACGAGAAAGAGAAGGGAAGAATTGAAGGCTATTGATGATTCCAAGAGGCTGGGAGGGAAACTAGAACAGCTTTTGACACTTGAAGGACGAGATTATGTTCTTTCTAGAGATCATAGAAAGGTAATTCAATGTTGCTGCAGTTCTTAAAAATTGTTACGACTTAAACCTGACCCTTTTCTTTTTTTTTTTTAAATCTTTTCCAGGTAACAGTATCTGAACTTGCTGGGAAGACTATAGGACTTTACTTTGGTGCACATTGGTGCCCTCCTTGTCGTTCTTTCAGTGCACAACTTATAGAAGTCTATAACGAGCTCACAACCACGGCAAATCACTGCTTTGAAGTTGTTTTAGTCTCTACAGATCGAGACCACAAAGAATTTGATCTCAATCTTAGTATCATGCCATGGCTGGCAATTCCATACGAGGACAGGGCACGACAAGACCTGTGTAGAATCTTCAACATCAAAGGGATTCCAGCTTTAGTCCTAATTGGACCAGACGAGAAGACAATTAGCACAAATGGGAAGGAGATGATCTCCCTGTATGGTGCTAAAGCTTTTCCATTTACAGAGTCAAGGATTGCAGAAATAGAAACAATCTTGAAAAAGGAAGGAGATGCATTGCCTCGGGAAGTGAAGGACGTGAAGCATGAGCATGAACTAAAACTGGACATGGCCAAAGCTTATGTATGTGACTGCTGCAAAATGAGAGGGAGGTTCTGGGCATTCTCCTGTGATGTGTGTAACTATGACCTTCATCCTGAATGTGTGGAAGGAATAAACGTTAATTTGTAAAAGGCAATAGCCAGCCCGAAACTTTGAAAGAAATATAATCATACCCCATATAATAATAAACTTATATTATAATGTATCCACGATATTATTAAATTGCAAGTCCCACCAAATTTCAGCAAATTTTGAACGCAGAAAGATTAATATATATCTTAATCTAATGTTTGGTTCAGTCTGGATCTAGAATCAATTAATCGAAACCGCGTTATTTATTTCACTCAAAATTGAGTCTCTATATTAGGTGTTTTGTCCGTGGCTTTCGGGAGTATCACGTTTGTCAATGACAGAGATCTCTGGAGATAATTCTAAATTATAATTTGATGGAAAAATTTTAGGACACTTATCTTTAGGATACTGTTAGGAATTATAATGTTAGGAATTTTATGGGTGGAGTAGGGTAATAGTTAAAATGAAATTAAAAGAAAATAAAGAATAAGTACAAACTAGGGCATTATAAATTACGTGATTCAGCTTTTACCCCATGTTTACAGGTGAAGAAAGAAGAAAAATATTTTACTAGTGAAATAAGGATTACAAGTATTGTAATATTTTAACTTACTTCTTAAAACCTCAATACACCCAATCTCTTACTCACTAATTTTATAAGAGTATTAAAATATCATAACACAAAACTTTTTTTTTTTTCTCTCAAAATAATTGAAGAATATAATGTTAAGGGAGGAAATGAAGCCTTCTATTTATAGGCTTCACTCTTCTTCATTTTTAAATAAATAATATTTTTATTATTCAAAGTTCAAAATTACCAAACTAATCAAGAAATTTTATAATTTTGACATTCTAAATTACTCAAACATTTCGCTTGTATGCATTATTTTTTTGACATTCTCCCACTTGGAGATTTGATTGAGAATCAATCAATCTCCATATCATTTTTTCTACTTCTCCATTGACATATCACTTACGTCTCTATTAAGCCACAAGAAGATATACACCATATAAACTTGTCAGCATTGATTGGTTTGGTCATAATATTTGCTAGATTCTCATTAGTATGAATCTTCTGTAAATCTACACTTCTATCTTCCACGACTTCTCGAACAAACTGATATTGAACTCCTATGTGTTTTGTCTTGGAATGAAATGTTGGATTTTTTGCAATGTGCAAAGTACTCTGACTGCCATAAAACACAGGAATTTTATCTTGTTTGTACCCGAGTTCTTTCAGTAATTTTTGTATCCAAATAAATTCTTTGTAAGCTTATCTAGCTGTCATGTATTCTGTTTCTGTTGTAGATAAAATCAAAATAATTTAAAGTTTCAAAATCCAACTTACAACTGTTCCTGTAAGTATAAACACATAACGTCTAGTAAATTTTCTTTTACCAATGTCTGATGCATAATCTTTTGGTAGTATAATTTTTTTATAAATTGAGATTTTTTTGTGTTAAGTCTATCAATTGGCTAATCTGTCCAGTGGTAAAGCTGGCTCAACTTATAACTAATTAATGTTTAATTTTAGGATTTAATAGTTACTGAAGTCAATAAGGAGAAAAATGGAAATTGGAAAGTTATTGGAAAATGGTAAAAGAAGTTGAGAGGTTAAGCACCTGCGAGCCCGCCAAAGAAGGAGGGTCTCAAATGGGAAGTTAACCAAAGAGATGGAAATTGTAATAGAAGTATGCATGGAGAGATTTTTAAGGATCATGTATGTTTGAAAAAATCAAATTAGCTAATTCAAGAAAGGTTTCATTTTCTTGTTGCTGTTTACGTTAAATAAATAGATAAGTAAATACATAAACAAAGGGCATGCATTAAGCAGATAGAATTGTTCTTCTTGTCTCTCTTTACCCTCTTGAGAGAGACGAGAAGAAAGAATTAAGAAGATACATATTTTGTTGTTTCAGTATATCATCATATATCAACATTCATATATATATACACACACATATTTTTAGTAAAAGAGGATAGAATTTGTTGGGAAAGAAAGGAAGTAGAAAGAGGAGAGATGTGGATGCAAAGAAATAGTTCAGGTGAGAAGAAGGAAGCAAAGGGTTATGGATTGGCGGCAGTGGCAATCGACAGGGATAAAGGCAGCCAAAATGCTATTAAATGGGCAATTGATAACATCTTGACAAAGGGCCAAACACTTGTTCTCATCCATGTCAAACTCAGAGCAGCTTCACTTTCTCCCTCGCCGTCTCTTCCTAGCCCTAGTAAGTCTTCCTAATACCACCATTCATTTTGTTTGTTCTGTCTGCTCAGATGAAGTTATAAGTTGCAGGATAAAAAGTTTGATTATATATATCTTGGTGCAGGGATGAACCAAATCTGTGATGTAAGTGGTGACAGTTCTTTGGTATGTAGAGATCCTGATCCCCAGACTAGGGAGATCTTCCTGCCTTTCCGTTGCTTTTGTACCCGAAAAGATGTTAGTTTTCTTCCTTAGCTTCCTTCAAAATCCAACCTCTCATATTGTATATCTCCATCTCTTTCTCTTTCAATTGTTATTTTGACAATCCAAGTTTGACAGATACAATGCAAAGATGTGGTGTTAGAAGACACAGACGTAGCAAAAGCATTAATTGAATACGTTTCTCAGACAGCAATTGAGATTTTGGTTGTTGGTGCCTCCAATAATAAAGGCTTCCTCAGGTAACCCGCCCCACAAGTACCCTTCTTATCCATAACTACACATCGTCTTCTGTAACTAAGGTTGTAAATAATTTTCTCCATTAAAGTCCCCTGGAAAATTTTCATAACCTTCAAAAGTTTGCCCACAGAAGATTCAAGACAACAGATGTTCCTGGGAATGTTTCAAAAGGGGCACCGGATTTTTGTACAGTGTATGTGATATCAAAAGGGAAGATATCGTCAATGCGATCAGCCTCACGTCCTGCCCCTGCAGTTTCCCCACTGCGTAATCAACTTATCAATCAAGCCACCATTAGACCTCCTCAACCGGAGAGACCTGCTCCCCAGCCACCTCCTATAAGAGGTTAGATACTACATTTTTCATGCTATAGCTGTTAGAGGTAAACATTTTCCAAACATCAGACTGTAATCCTCATTACCTGCAGTTCCAACTCCAGTGGAAAGGCCACAAGCGGAGCCACCACGCAAATCCAATGATGACGCGGAGTTCTTCAGGTAATTTAATTGCCATCTTATATTACGGACAGACATAGGTTAGGTAGATCAAAGAATCTAACAACGATGAGCTTAGCCGTTTAACTAATTCAATCTATCAATCAAATTTAATTTGCAGGTCGCCTTTTACTAGGAAACAGTTCAATGGCAAACAGGGTGGTGAACAACGCCCTGCACCCCCACATGATACAGATATATCGTTTGTGAGCTCTGGAAGACCAAGTATTGACCGCATATTCCCAGCATTCTTCGAGAACATTGAAAATTCAGCAAACCGCACACCTCCACGGCTCTCAAATTTGTCAGACATGGAAAGCAACAATAGTTTTGAGTCTATGCAGATTGGACGGAGGTCACTGGATATTGGCTCGCCAAGTGGACTCTCGTCAGCATCAGGGGAAAATGACAGATCATCTTCTGCATCTCAGGGATTGGTTGGCACTTTCAAAATTTTTCATTTACAGAAATGAAAGCTGAAACTTTTGAGTAATTTGCAGCTGACGATACGATACACTTTCTTTTGGGATCACACAGGATGATGTGGAAGCTGAAATGAGGAGGCTAAGGCTGGAACTCAAACAAACAATGGAAATGTACAGTACTGCCTGTAAAGAAGCACTCACTGCAAAGCAAAAGGTAACTTTTGTTCCATGTCTAACATTTTCAATGTTATCTCTTACATGGGAAATGCTGGCTGAGGCAATGTTTGTTTATTGCAGGCGACAGAGCTTCAACGCTGGAAACTGGAAGAACAGCAGAGATTAGAAGAGGCAAGACTGGCTGAGGAAGCAGCAATGGCCATTGCAGAAAAGGAGAAAGCCAAGTCAAGAGCAGCCATTGAAGCAGCAGAAGCAGCTCAGAGAATTGCAGAGCTGGAATCGCAAAAAAGAATCAGTGCAGAAATGAAAGCACTTAAAGAAGCAGAAGAGAAGAAAAAGGCACTTGATGCTTTGGCACAATCAGATGTCAGGTACAGAAAGTACTCAATTGAGGAGATCGAAGCTGCAACTGAATTCTTTACAGATGCTCGCAAGATTGGAGAAGGAGGTTATGGTCCTGTATACAAATGTTACTTGGACCATACTCCTGTTGCCATTAAGGTCTTGCGTCCAGATGCTGCTCAGGGAAGATCACAGTTTCAGCAAGAAGTACGTGCGTTTACTTGAGAGCTAATATTTGCCAATGACATTCACAGCCCGAGCTAAGCTATATATTTACACGATGATGATTTTGTTTTTTTCAGGTTGAGGTACTGAGCTGCATAAGACACCCTAACATGGTTCTACTACTGGGAGCCTGTCCAGAGTATGGATGCTTGGTTTATGAGTTCATGGCCAACGGAAGCTTAGAAGATCGTCTTATGAGGCGTGGAAAATCCCCTCCCCTCTCTTGGCAACTTAGGTTCAAAATTGCAGCTGAAATAGGGACTGCGTTGTTGTTCCTTCACCAGACTAAACCTGAACCCCTTGTGCACCGTGACCTTAAACCAGCCAACATATTGCTTGATCGCAACTTTGTCAGCAAGATTAGTGATGTTGGATTGGCAAGACTAGTCCCACCATCAGTGGCAGACAATGTAACGCAGTATCGAATGACGTCTACAGCTGGAACATTCTGTTATATTGATCCTGAGTATCAACAAACAGGCATGCTTGGTATTAAGTCTGATGTGTATTCACTTGGAATCATGTTTCTACAGATATTAACAGGAAAACCACCAATGGGGTTGACTCATCATGTAGAAAGGGCTATTGAGAAGGGGGCTTTTGAAGAGATGCTTGATCCAACGGTGCCTGATTGGCCAGTTGAAGATGCACTGTCATTTGCTCAACTTGCACTCAAGTGTGCTGAGTTGAGGCGCAAGGACAGACCTGATCTTGGCAAAGTTGTGTTACCAGAACTTAATAGACTCAGAGCACTTGCTGAAGAGACTGTCAATCCACCCTTGTTTGTTGGTGGCCAATCTCCCAACCACAGCCAAGTTTCTCTACAGCTGGTAAGTTCCCTACTCAAAACGGTTGTATTTGTCTGGTAGTAGCATTTTTTTTTTTTCACCTGGTGGGTTTAATTTTAGTTGACATAGTTTCTATCATTGGCATTGATGACCTTTTTTCTTTTCAATTCTTTTTTCCAGGAATCGATGAGCAGTAACCCTAACCTTCCACAGTCTGACGCTAGCTCAAAAAACCTTTCGATGACTTAGAAGAAATTTATTGATATCAAGTGAGAAGAAAGTTGCAATTTTTGTAGATAACAAAATGTTAGGTCAAGCAGAGAGATGTTTTGCTGTCAGAACTTGTACAGAGTGTTGAGTATCAACATGGGTTCTCTTCTCGAGATTCTTCAGCTTGCTTAATATTTTTTTTCTTCCACTTCCAAATTAGGTCAACAATACAAATTTTGTAATTGCCATCTTATATGACAAATGAGAAGACTATGCATGCTTAGGAAGAAGGCAAGTAATTGGAGAACTTGTACTTTAGCAATCGAAAAATAAATATAAAAATATGATTTACATTTATTAGAAATTTAAGAAACAGATATATACCAATAAAATGGAAATAAATTACAACAAAATTGATTATTGCGATGGTAATTATAAAAATCTGAAAAATTTCCCCAGATGCCCAAATGCAATTGCAGGTAGATGTTCTTATCCAGTCAATCTATGAATCCGCAAACAGGTTGCGTCGCCATCAACAACTGTTCATCTATAATAAGCAAAAATCATCAGAAAATGTATGCTCTCTCCTCTTTACAAACTCTACATGGCCTCCAAAGCTTCCTCACGCTTTGGTTTGCCCTTAGGTCGGCCACATCGTCTTACATCTTTACCCGACAGAAACTCCAACGCCTTCTCAAGAGTGATGTCATCCGGCTTCATATTCTGCTTTTACAATTCAAATAACAGAAGGCATTTGAAATGTTTGACAGCAAAATGTAACAGAGAATGGTAAAGATGATTATTATTATTTTCTTTAAATTTTACCTTGGGAACAGAAGCAATTGTGCGTCGATGTCTAACAGAAAATCCAGCCTTTGCGAGCCTTAACATTATGGGTTGACCATCCTTTGGGTGGTTTCCCTGAAACAGATACCATATATTAAAATCAAGAACAAGTCTAAAAACACAATCACAGATATCATTTTTATAGATTTGCAACTACCAGATTCACGGGGTAACGCAGCAACTCCAAAGCATCTGCAAGGGTAATTGAGTCCACATCCTTAATCTGGAAAAGAATATTTTATTCAGTTTTATCCCGAGGTTAACCAATTACAGTTAAAAACATTGAATTATGAAATTTATACAGTCAAACAGGCACAATCAAGAGACATTGGTTACAGACACACATAGGCAAGCAAACATCATGCACGTGTGAGCTGGCATAGATTGCCAGTTTGCTAAACCAGGAAACAATGTTGCTTACATGGGAAGCAGAAGCCCTTTTAGGCAAATATCCTGTCCTGTCTTCGCCAAGCTGTACATAGAATCCATAAGGACCACTTTTAAGTAGAACCTGAAAGAGAAATTACTTCTTCAGTTTTGAGAAATCACCCCTTCCATAGACTAAAACATCATGATTTAAAATCAAAACCTTTTCATTTGAAGCTGGATGATGGCCAATCAATTTTGGCTCATCCACGTTAGTGTTCCTTTGAAGAGTATCGTCTTCATCATCGTCACCATATAATGTCTTAGCAATATAACTGTAGGCCAACAGGAAAACCTCAAGCATTAGCAGCAACCAAAAAAGCATACGATAAGTCAACAATGAAAATCTTTGATAACACTAGCATGACAACTTTTTAACAAGGCAATAATATAGAACTCTGTATACAGTTTGTTTGCACCCTAGTGTAGTCCCAAATCATTGTATCACAATGAACATCATATAAGAAGAAAACTAGAACACACAGATAAAAGAATACGCATATCCCCACTCACATCCATGGAGTGAGAAAATCAGCACCAAAATAATCAAAACTGATTTTGGTGAAAAAGCTAATATCGCATTAGTTATACTTACTTGCATTTTGGGTGTTGATTGCACCCTATGAAATAGCCTGCCCCAAACCTACTTACTTTGAAAATCAAAGTGCCTTCCTCACAGCTGAAAAGAAGTTGAATAAACGATTTAGCCAGAAATTCAAAAGTAAAGACAATCAAAACAATTCTTGGAAGCAATATAAAAGATAACAATGTAAGCCAGCAATTCTGGATCAAAAAGAACTGAATGAATTGAAAATTAAAAATGCAAGTTTTACATATGAAATAGTAGAGGAAGAAAAATTTGTCTCTAGAGTCTCTTTGAGCTAAAGTACAGAACATTCAGCAAGAAATAGGAATACATCAAGGTTTAGTAATGGGTTGCAAGGATCTGTTAAAACAGTTTCTGAGACCACCCTGAACAACCAAAAAATATTCTTCACAATTTCTAATTTTGCAAATTTAGCATTTGAATATCACTCAATAGAATTGGCAAAAAATACATACCCTGGACAACTCCTATCTTTGTTGGGGAGAGAAGCAAACAAGGAATCCCCAAATGTTTTCTCCAACATCTTCTCCACCTGCAAGCATTTACCAATATTTATAATCTCTGAAATTCTGAAAGGGAAAAATTAAGTAAAAGAGAACAAGATACTTTCAGGTACAGCATACCATAAAGAATCCAAAATTACCTGATGTATATGGAGAGCTTGAGCACGGGTACAATATGAACTGAATCTTGACCAATAATCTGTAAGCAGGCCTTTCCATTCAGTCAAGCCAGCAGAAACATTATCAAGCTGAAAGTAATGGATGGAAATCAGTCAATAACCACCATGAGAAAAGAAAGTGGCCCACAGTTTAAAGGTTGAATAAACTTGGCCGATGGATAAAAATGGGAACGCAAATTATGCAGATAACAACAAAACCAGAATATTATCATAAAACAAGGCTACTCAATTGTAAAAATCATGATGTTAGAGAAGTTGAATAGCCAATAATTTGGAAGTAATTAACTGAAAAAGTATATTTGTTAACAGCAGACAAACATTTAATGAATATACCTCAGTCTCCATATCAGCAGTAAAGCTGTAGTCTGTCACCTCTGAGAAATGGTGAGAGAGAAATGCTGACACCTAAAAATCATATAAATAATGAATATGTTTTACGAATTTATCCGGCTAGAAAGGCAATAAGTAAAATATGAGATGAGGATTTCATATAGAGATTGTTGGTCTACAACAATAAGACAACTGCGAATGATAATCTATGGAGTAGTAAAGAGTGCTAGGGAGGGAAAAAACCATTTTTTTTTTGATATATAGATTAAATGATTGTCTCCATAAACAAACAACAGACTAAAAAGCCTTTAGCAAGGAAGAAATCTATGTCCTGCCCTTCTCTCCTCCAAGTCCCTTTAAACTAGCCAGAAAAATTGGCCCTACACTGCTTTTTGACAAGATCAACAAACATTGCTACAATGCTTCTTGAAATAGAAACTTGATTTCTTGAAAGTGTTAACAGATTTTCCTTCAAGGCAAACTGCTTCAAGAGTGATCTTGGCATTGAAGGTCTGAGAATAAAAAATGTCTACATTGTCTTTTGCACTAATAGCAATGCTAAACTCCATCAAATATGCAGCTATTCCATGCATTAACACAAGCAAGTTAAAATAATGGTGAATCTAAACATACCATACATCCATGCAATAATCTACCGTAAGGTCTTCTTTAGGAGCATTTTATCATAAACAGGTGAAGTGAAATTGCCAATTTAATCCAAGAAAGTTAAAATAATAGTGAATCTAAACATACCATTCGGCCACGAAATTCAGGATACAATATGCGGCTTTTCACTGTTACATAATTTCTGTCCTATGACACAAAACAAAAGATGTCAGGATATACTGCCATGTCAAAGACAAAATTGGAATATGGATATGACCCAAAAGAATTGCCACAAACTCAAATAAAAAAACACAATTTGGCCGCAAAACCTTAAAAGTATCAAAATTATTAATTCTCGTTTGGGACCAAAAGGCAAAATCAACTTATTTGACACACAAAAGCAAGTCTGAGCAGTTAATGAACAGCCCAGTTCATTTACAGCCCTAAAATAATATCCACATACCTACAAATAAAAGTTATTAAGACTAGCAAGTCATATTACTGTGAATACTGATGCTCATCAATCTGATATGGAAATACAGAATTAATATTTGATCAATTTTACACCATTGTTTACCTGTAAAACTTTCAATGTGGATGCATAAGTTGAAGGTCTACCAATCCCAAGTTCTTCCAGCTTTTTAACCTGTAACATGCAATAATAGGACAACTGAGCAAAAGGACAAAAGGGAACCTATGAGTTGCAAATGCGTCTAAACTTATTTCTCTCCTCCTCGATTCAAGCAAACAAGACACTTATACAAGCATATGAACAAATGACAACCGATGATTCGGCCAGTCATATGATTCAAAACTGGAAACCTATGAGATATACGTTCTTCAACAATTTTTATGTGCTTCCACAAAAGAGCTATATGCTCTCGTAAAGAAATTCAACTAATGCAGATGAGAAGTCAAAAACTTCACAAGATGCATTTAATTGCAGGGGTACTTCTACAATCAAGAGTGAATTAGCTGAAGGGTGGTCGTAGATCAGACTTCTGATTATTAGAGAAAGGGAAGCTTATTTTTAGAAAAAAAAAATTACTAAAAAACTAGGTTTCGAACCCTACTCCCCAACAACTACAAGGCTCTGTTTCCGGCTCAATCGTCCAGTCATGAATGAGATCTGAAGGTTAAATAAATCACGGCTGCTTTGAGGCGCTTCCCCTCAGCATTACTTTTCCACCCAGGCGGCGAAGAAACAAGAAGTGCTGAGCCCCTGCCCCAACCGCTTAAATGCTCCAGGAAGGTGGCCCAACCTTTCCCACATCTGCCTGTCACCCGAACCCCCAGGGACATAAGAATCCATTGAGGGAGGAACAGATGACAAGGCGACGCAATGACATCAAACAACAGAAAGAAGGGTTGGAAGATTGATGAATAAACCGCTCCATTGGTTCTGGAATTCCGTTACATGAGAGGGCCTTACCATTTTGCTCCCTGTCCGCATATGCGGCTACCTACCCTTATTCTCGTCTCGCAGATAAGGAAATTTTAGATGCTTGGGCCATTGAGGTAACTAGCTAAGAGTTTTGACAGTTAAATACTCATCCTGTGACATTCTGCACAGAAAAATATAAATCACTTGTGACTAAAGACAAAAACATTAATGTACCAATGAACCCTCGGAATAGCGTGGTGGAGGCTGGGTATGATGCTGCTTAAGTTCTACTTCTCCAAGATACAGAGTATCCCCTGTCTACAAAACACAAAAGTCAGCAAAGATGCACTTTGTACACACCAATTAGAAATTAGAGACATTCATGAGAACCAAGAGCATTTATGAAACTAAAAATAAGAACAGTACATTGCATGATTCAAGAAATGTTTGTTAATACAAAATAATAATATCTCCAAACATTACCAAGTAAAAGAGGAGAAAACAAAGAGACATGTAAAAGCACTCAGTTAGGAGACGGTACATTCAACCAAAATGTGTGGACGGGAAAGGATATCATGAAAGTTAAATGCATCAAATGAAGTCAAAATATAAGCTACTTCAAGGGATGTAAATAACATATATATATATATATATACATGCCAACATACATACATATGTACACGAAATTGGTACCTTCAATGAATTGAGAACTCCGAAGGCTTCATGCCGATCATTTCCTTCATTCGCCTTATATCTGATTGCTCCAGTGTCAGCATCCTATATAACAACCTTAAATTAAATGAGCATAAACACAAGCGCACACACAAGATAGAAGATTTCTCATGCAATCATGCAAACACTGCCAAATTAATCTAGATCATCAAAATGATAACTGGAATTCAACCGGCAAAATTAAAAGTGATGCATTTGTACATCCTCAGAAGGAGAAAAAATGATAAAAGAGTACAAATTAGGAAAATGTCCGCCAAAAAAAAAAAACAATATATGACTTCTTTTTCGCATTATTTATTATTTTCCCATATTAGAAGTGATATGGGTTTGTAAAATCAAAAGTCTTGCCAAATAAATAAACCCTTGAGACATCAGTATCCGCGCCTCTAAGGCTAATTTGTTATTTCTTTTAACCAAAGAGTATCAACCGAATATCACAAACTTACAAGATTTTAATTCAAGAAAAAAGAGTAAGCATGGATAATTCTTTTTTTCTTCTCCAGAATATCAATATAACTTCTCTAACATCACAATACAATCAACATGAAATATCCCAAAATTTCAGCCATATAGGTATATTCTTTACATATGTTTGTGTGTAAGAACTGTGCATGAGGGTGTTGAAGTGCATCAACATTACACTTTTGAAAAACTTGCAAACAAAATGAGATAAGAAATGGTTGTAATAATTACTACTATGTGTGATTCAAACTGAAGAAGAAATATCAAGTTAAGAGGAGAAATAACAGCTGCGCAAACAAAAGGGCACACCGAATTACTCACTTCAGAGCATATATTATCATCTAAAAAGATCACATCAACCCCTTTAGTCAAAATACTAGGTGATGCAATCCTGGGAATAGAATGTAGATTGTACCTCGTAAGCTGCTTGGAATCCAAGAAACTCTACTCTAGAGCAAGAAGACCGGAAAACAATGGACCCATCAGCATTGCCAATGTCAACTTGTATCTGCTTATAACAAAGATTGTCAGACATTGAAGGAGTGACTGCAATTTTAAAACACAGTGTGTACAAACAAGAAAAATAAATTACAAATAATTAAAACATTAGAAAATAAGAGCATAACATATTCACAAATGGTAGCACCAACATATGTGACTACCAAAATATAAAATAATGGAAACAAAATCGTGAGTCCAAATGTACGATGCAATCACAACAAAAACTAATGATAAGGAATTTCCATAGAAAAACATCAAGTAGAAGATATTCATGCCTAATTGCATGCCTTTATTGGATTTTCCTAATAAAAAATATAAAAAGAATACAGCATTGCCATTCGATTGATCCCGATTTTCCAACAAGGGATGGTAATTATACGGGGCTGCTTTTCTGGTTGATTTTTTTCCCACTTATTTGAATATGACTACTAGTACATAGCAATACTGCAAAAATTTACATTCTGACCTGCCCAACTGTAGCGGGTTGCATTTGACATGCCATTGTCCGGGACCAAATAAGTGCATATAACTTTAAAGAATCTTCATCAAGTAATCCAGAGAGCATTGCTGAAAGCCCATTAAAATAGATAAAGGAAAAGAAAGGGTGTCATTAGCGTTGTTAATTTGCTGTTGGACCACTCAAGAAGCAGAATAAAAAAATTTAATTGCAAAGTCAACGAAAAATAGACTAGAAAGAAAGTTTTATGTAAGGCGTCAGGTAGCTCTCAAGGACAATTTATTCACCAGGTAACCTCCGAATATCAGTGGGTCTAATAGCTTCATGGGCCTCTTGAGCATTCTTCACCTTCTTAAAATATTTGCGAGGACCTTCCTCTGGGGCATAATGCGATCCATACCTGCAGAGAATAAGTTGTGTTTTCAGATAAAAGAAATTAAAGGAGAACAAACTGTTGTAGAAAGGAACACAATATTGCTGTTCTGGAAAATAAAGATAATAGTAAGAAAATTACACAAATATCTGTGTGCCTTGATGATGCGTTACACATCACCTAAAGAATCATTAATGGGGCAAAATTGCCATACAATTGAAGAACAAATATATACATTCTGCTGCACAAGCACATAATATGAAAAAGAAGAACAAGAAGAGGTGAATGTTCATAGATATTGCCTTTCAAATATCAAGGAGCGTATTTCTTTAGCAGCCTCATCAGAGATCTGAAAGAAAAACCAAAAACTAAAGTATTAGAAATCTAAGAATGATAATTTACAATTACTGATGTTGGCTTCAACAAAACCAAGAAAAATTCTAGCAGCCCAAAAATTTCTTTACTTTGAAAATTAGGAGAAGAACATTGTTCCCTCTCTTCCTGATTCATTTGTCTATTTCCATTTATATATACTTCCATGGTGCAGCCAAATTGGCATGTTAAAGTTCTTTCTTTTCCCTCACATCAGTCAATTCCAGACTTTAGGGATATATATAAACCCATAATACTTTCATTAAGTCACTCCCTTTTACGGATAGATTAATTCATGAAAGTTAAAATAAAGCGAAAAAAGGAAGAAGAATAAGAAAAACAACAAACTCAAACAAGTGAAAAGACAAGATATCTTTCAACATGGATAAGGTCAACCATCAGGCCTGTGTATTTCTAACATACAAACAAAGAAAGTCCCCAATTTTTTTTTTTAATATAAAAAAGGATAACTATTTTCAGCTCTTCTAGAATGAGAAAAGCATAATCCGCATAAAGATGGAGAAAAGCAGTAATGGCTACTTTTGGAAAAAAAGAAAAAAAAAAGGGTTAGAATAAAGACTTTGCAGTCAATGAGGTCAAAAGATAGAAAAATGAATGCAGACTCCAAGGTAATAAATAAAGTCACCTGCAGACATACTTACATGTAGTCCATCTGTTCTCATGTATGTGATCAGACCTGCTGCCATCCCATCTGGTAACTGAACCCCCTCATAAAGTTTTTGAGCAAGCTGTGTTCATAAAATAATATAAGTGAAACAATAAGGCAAAAAGGAAATACTGAATCTAGGAAAATATACAAAGGAAAACCAAAAATCTTCACAAGAAATTTAGAACTTATAGAAACTAGTTAAATTACAAGGTCCAGCTAGGCTAAACTAAAACAGAATGGGAAAAACAAGGAAGGAATTTTGCTCAAGTATTATAGAGTGCCGATAAGTCACACAATCACATACCACAAAGCATGTCCTTAAGCCTTCAACTGACACCAAAATCAGAAGAAAAATGGACCACTCACATTTGAGAAAAGTATTATTAAACAAATTGCTTAGAGAAGCAATCAAAGAACCAACAGGAATGGCAATTTAAAATTGCTAATATATAATATACATCATGGAAGATGCGAATGAGTCACAGACACAACTGACAGTTTGAATTTTGCAGGATAACCGTCATGAAATTCAAAAAATATATATATATAAGCTACCAAGTAGGAATTTATTAAATCTCCCAAACCTTCATAGTGTATGTTGCTGGAAAACCCAATTTGTTAGCAGCATCTTGCTGAAGGGTTGATGTTATATACTGGTGTGGGATTTTTCCGTATCATGCTTCTTTTAGAGTTTTTGATCACTTGAAAATTTGCTGAATTAATTTTCTGTTCAATATCCTTTGCCTCTGTATGCGAACTAATTGAGAGCTGATTTAACTTTTTGGACTGAAAATGGGTCAAGTGTGCTGGGAAAGAAAAGATATCCACAGAAGATTGTGATTCTTTTCTGTTTAACACAGCCTCAACAGTCCAGTACTCCTGTGGTTTGAATTCATCAATCTCCATCTCTCTGTCACATATAAGAGACAGGGCGGCAGATTGGACTCGCCCAGCAGACTGGCAACCTGGCAATTTCCTCCATAATAACGGTGAGATGTTAAATCCAATCAAATAATCAAGAGCCCGTCGGGCAAGGTAAGCTTGAACCAAATTTGCATCAATTTCTCTTGGAGCTTGCAGAGCATCTTTGATTGAAGCCTCAGTTATTTCATGAAAAACAACCCTTGCTACAGTAATATTTTCGTGTAAAGCATCCTGCTGTTGCAGCATCTCAATTATGTGCCATGCAATTGCCTCTCCTTCACGATCAGGATCTGATGCAAGAATAAGATTTTCTGCTCTGAGGTCCAAGGCAAGCAGAATGCAAAAATTCAGAAAATGACAAACAGATAAGACTCAAAACTGTAAACTCTCTACATTAGCGAAGCGTAATAGGAAATGAGAAATAACCGTATAAAATATCCCTCAAAACAAAAGATAATTCTTACCATTACAAAATGAACAACACACACAATCAAGCAAACTCTACAGCCTCGTGGAAGCCCCACTTTAATTAATTGGAAATAACAGAAGGAACAGTAAGCCATACCCACTCAGAGCAACCTTGATGCTTTTAAGATGTGTCCAGGCAGCAGATGGAACCTCCCATACCATACTGAAATCATCATTCGGCCGCACAGATCCGGACCTTGCGGCCAAGTCCCTCACATGCCCATAGCTGGGCAAGACTTCGTACATATCACCAAGGTATCCCTGAATAACCTTTGCCTTCGTAACTGACTCGACCACCACAACAGATTTCCCAGTTGGAGGATATAGCTGATTCTGTGTATTTTGTCCCTGAGGCACTATAACCATCTCTTCCGGTGTTTGTCTGTGCAGGGATGCCTTAGATGCCTTTGCAAATTTCTTCTTTCTAACAGAGTTCCCACTGTTCTTCTTTGACTGCTGCTTTGTCAAGGTAGAACTAGCGTGCAGTTGTTCAGGTGTGCTCCCTGGTGAAGTTTTCTGAAAAAGCTGCAATGTTTACCCCCAAAATAAAAAATAAAGAGAGAGTAAAGAAACTATATCCTGATTCCCCTAGAAAAATATGGACTGCTAACCTCTGAAGTCAGATCTGGACATTGCCCACTTTTGCACTTTGAACTCTTAGCTAGAGCGGCACTTTTACAACTTTTTCCCACAGAAGCTTGTTCTGAAGCAACAGTAGATGAAAGTTGTTCCTTATTTTTCTTGCTTCCTGACTGCTGCTTTTGTCTCATGCCAGGTTTAGAGTTTTGTTTAGTGTTGCTAACAAATGATCCCAGTTTTGCTCCTTCCACACCATCTCTGACCAGCCGTTCACTTGTTGAAGTCACAGCATTAATGTCCTCAAAGGCTGAGACACTGCTACTAGTAGCACTATTCTTACCTTGGGCAGACACTGCATTATTCCGCTTCCTATGTTTATTAAACCAGCTCTTGCCACCACCGCCGCTGCTTCTTGCATCACTAACACCTATTTTCTCATTTCCAACTTTTACCCTTGATAGTTGAGAAAAGTACCTCTTAGAAAATGGTTCGCAACTAAATGAACCACGTCTGATACCATTATCCAAAGGCACAAAACTGAAACTATTTCTAGGTTTTAAGTGGGAATCGATACTAAGAGCACCCTTGGAACCATCAATAGGGCCTCTAAAAAGAAAAAAATCGCATGCAACCTTAGGAGAGCTGGTTGTGATAGCAGAAGTAAACCTACCCTTTCTGAATTTGAGCTGAGAGCATTTGCTGTATCTATTTCCAGTGCCAATCAGCGGATACGGTGGTAATTGAATGCCTTGGTGATTCTGAAATGCCCTGTACTGCAACTGTAAATGTAATAAACACAATGATAAGAGTATATGCGTGAGTTAATAGTGTTGTATCAGTACCATTTAAAGGGATAGATAGAAACAAAATTAGAGAAAATACAACGTCGTATTGAGAAACGGGGAATTAGAATTAATACGAATAGAAACGAAAAAATGGTATGAACGAACATACGGTGGCCATGAAAGGACGGAGGACCAAATCTGAACGAGTTAAACTTGAAGTAGATGAAGTTGAGGTTGTGGTTGCAGTTGCCAATGGTAATGATAATAAGCTCCTCTTCATCGCCAATCTCATCTCACTGGCTTATCATCTTTTTCACTTTCAAAATAAGAAAAAGGTTTGATAGAGCATGGAATGGCAGAGGGTGAGGGTTTTAGGGCAGGGTTTTGTATTGACTGTCGAGTGTCGAGTGTTCGGGTCCATTCGCCCCCCACCCCCCGAAATGAATAAATATGGCCCAACTATGTCCAACCACCCCCAGCCCCGCTTCCCCGTCGCTCTTTTCAGCGACATCGACATACATAGAGAGTGTCTTGGGCAGGCCCATCCTACGACTGCTAAGCAGTGTGACAGCCAATAAAATTTTGACAATTATAGTAGCTTATAATCATGCATTAAAATTTAAATTTTTATCAATTGCAGACGAAAGAGTCCATTCGGTCAATGACAAATGTTGGACTGCTTTGGTTTGTTGTTCAATATCACAATCTCAATTTCTTTGTTGAGCTGATTAGCCCGTCATTAAGGAATGAATTAGAATCTCATTTCAATTTTATGAGGAGATGAGAATGGAAATTGAGAATAAATGAATACTTTTATCCTTAATAAAAATTAAATATTCCCTTTTTGTACTTTATTAACTTGCACAACATTATTTTAATATCCGTATAATAATTTTATATTTGTGCTTATTTATATATTAGACTAGTACTTTTTTTGTCACAGGCAATCATCCCGATATATATATATATATATAGAAGACTCGCTCTTTCCAACTCCGCAAGTTATACAACGGATGAACAAATGTCCAATTACTTCCCTCATGGATAGTATACCACCAACTCTAAAATGAAAAATGTACAACAAAATCAAACCACCATTGTCAAACATTCATATATGATATATCCATTATCCTGATAAACAAAATTGTTGGCACATATTAATAACGTGTGCTGAAAGAGCAATCTACTTCTTCATAAACCAATGTATATGAACTTCTTCTTTAGGCATATGGAAAATAGTGCAAATAGCAAAAGCAAAACACATAAACCCCTGCTGAAGCAGATCAAGGGGCAATCCTAAGGGGGGTCACATGGGTATGGTGACATTTTGCGAATATTCTTGAGACCACAGAAAAGCATGACCACACGTTCCAATCCCACTCCAAAACCACCATGAGCAGGTGCGCACCAAATCTGTACAGAGACCAATCTCAGCATTAGGTTAACGGTTCTGGGAATATGAACTAGATGTTATGCATCTGTTTCCTATCACCCGAAAATAAATCTAGATGTTTATGCAACATCAAGCTACAAATTGTTTTTCAATTCACTTAAGTAGAAACCAATAATAGTGTCAGAATAACCCAATACGATCAACTATGACCAGGGAGATCCTTTTAGCACAAAATCACTCAAAAGAAATGGGGCCAGATTCGTGACTGAAATTTCAAAACAACGGAACAAACGAGTGTTTTTTTATGGGTATATCAAATACTCTTTGAGTCAATATTATATTCATTTTGAACAGTAAACAGAATACTACTAGAAACAAGCCTTCTATGTTGTTTTTTCCTTTTTCCCAATTCTCAATACTTTTTTTTTCAGGGTATCAGATTTCTCTCATGGAGCAACACGAATTAGGGAAGAAACAAATTCTGTGGAATTGATAAAAGCAGCTTCCTATATACCATTATCACAACTAAATTTGATTTCCCTGCAACCTATATCAAGGTCATGGAATGTGTCTGTGTAATGCACAGATCATCTCAAACTCATAAAGCTGTTGGTTCTCAAGTCAGTAAGCAGATATTAATAGTTAAACTAATTTCATTATGTTTCTTATAAGATTAAAGACATGGATTGAGCCGATGTGTCCTTAACATAATAGGCCCATGAGCCATGGCTTTTAACTACCAGATCAATCCCATTTAAAATCGAGATAACAATACCTGAAAGAATCAATATATGTTGATATTGTCTTGACTTCAATACCACATGCCCGTGCGCACTCTGCCAAGAACTCTGGTATCTGAATATATTGAGCTCCATAAAATATATCCTCACCTGAAGCACAGGAAAAGATGCACAGATCCAGTCAAGTCAATATTTTCATCCAACAAGTGATAGGTTTGTAATAAATAAAACAATAACAGTAAGCAGAGAATTCTTCAACACAAGGATTATATTATGATTATAGTTATTACAAACCATCAACATATCACAACCTTCAACCAGTGATCACACTACCAATCTTATTAACTCCACTTCAAAAAAGAAAAGAAAAATTTCTCCAATTTAAACATGAAGAGTATTCCAGGTTTACTTCAATGAATTTTCTTTTATAGTACACTGACATTCATATCCATCTAAATAAGGAGCAGTTTATGGAAAACAATATTCCTCAATCACGATGGTTCAAAAATAACAAATGAGAAAAGCAAACAGCATGACGATAATGATTATTATCATGAAAATAGAACTTTACTATATGTTACAAAACATACATAGATCAAGATTTCAGGAAGACAACATGAATTCAAGTATATACGCACAAAAAATGAAGAAGAAATATTTCAGAATCATCTGTTACCTCGAATAAAGACATCAAAGGAGTTGCTATAGAGAGCATTGTCATGACAGGGCATGGTATAGAATGGCCTAACAGCCAAAGGATAGCGATGGAGTATATAGAATTCGGTGCCATACCTACAATAGGAAGCACCATTCAGTTCAGTCATTTATAATATACATAGAAATTTAGATTTCAAAAAGAAAATGGTGCTGCAACTAAGAGCAATAAGGCTCTCAATTTTTCAAAAATTTGAATATCCAATAATAGATGCCTGATATACTTCAAATTCGGATCTTCAAAAAATTAAAGAAGTAATACATGGAGTGAAGATAAAACAAAAACAAATGAATTGAGAATATAAACCAGAGAAAATTGAATTATTTCTCCAAAACTAGTAGGCCCAATTTCCTCTCTGCTTCTGTATTTAATTACCCAAGAGGATCAATTTCCATCACAGCATCCTGAACAAATTAGGCAAAACATGCAATCAGATGAAAAAATAATAATCAATGGAATAACTTCCATTCTTGAGATAGAAGATGCAACTGTTTCTATATATAAGTTCTTTTATGTTGGCTGTTGCATTTTTTTTTTGGCATAAGAAACTATAGAAGGACAAAGAGTTACATCTGAATTGTGGACCAATTGTCCACAGGATCATAACTATACAAAATTTTCTAATGAGATACAAAAAATGAACGCCCAGCACCCCAACTACCCTCAACAAGACTAGGCACTAACCCAATAGCCATTAATTACATCAGAGGATTTACCATTAAATAAACATAAAAAGAAGACATAGCATTTCTACAAACATAGGGCAAACCAAAACCATGTTCAACTAGACCTATTAGTTAGTAGCACACCATGTTTTCCTCATCAAACACAAGATATAGTCTGGAAAACATCCTTTATTCACTCCTACCAGAAAAATATTTGCCCCTAAGTTGTTCAATACATGATTTGTCAAAATGACAAAACCAAAGGCTAGCTCAAGGTAAAATGCAAAATGCAGACATGTTACTGTGTCAGAGGATTTACCATTAAATAAACATAAAAAGACATAGCATTTCTACAAACATAGGGCAAAGCAAAACCATGTTCAACTAGACCAATTAGTTAGTAGCACGCCATGTTTTCCTCATCAAACACAAGATATAGCCTGGAAAACATCCTTTATTCACTCCTAATATAAAAATATCTGCCCCTAAGTTGTTCAATACATGATTTGTCAAAATGACAAAACCAAATGCTAGTTCAAGGTAAAATGCAAAACACAGACATGTTACTGCATCAGTATTAAGAATCGAACTAACCCTTCCCCGCCCAAAAAAAAAGGGGGGTCAAATTATTGAACCTGCTAAATAAATCCTCCACGCTATTGTATTTAGTCCAAACAATCAATCATCAAATTATTTATTTACACTAATATATCTGAAGACATGATAAATCAGAAACCTATTTTCTTGAAGAAACAATAAATTTAAGGGAGCAAGAAATTATGTTACCTTGAGCATTTGAATTCCTTCTTCAAATGCAAGACGAAGGGTCATTGGCTTGTACCGCAACATTTAGTAAATGCCAACAATTAGATTGAAGAAAAGAGAGACACTGAAGTGAAACAATTTCCGCTATTTCAAACAGATCTTACCACAAATGCATAGATCTGAAAATACAAGCACTTCAAAGTTGATTATGATAACAGAAAATTCAAGTACTTAAAACTCATAGTAAATAATCACCTTCAGAGGTTCAAATGGATACTGCTTCCCCACAGCTTCAAGTTCCTTCTTGCATCTCTCATTTAAACCATAAAAAATTGTGATAAATAAGCGTTCCACAATATCCATCACCTGCATTAAAAGCCACAAAATTCTCAATGAAACTTGATCCATTTTCTGTATTCAGGTGCTCTTGAAGAGCAACCAACAAAAGAACTTCCAACTTAAACTCGGAATAATGCTTCTTAATCTCCATATCAACATCAAGACTTATAAATTCACATAAATGCCTATGAGTGTACGAGTCCTCTGCTCTAAAAACAGGACCAGTCTCAAAAACCCACCCGAAATCACCACATATTGGCATTTGCTTGTGAAGCTGTGGAGACTGGGCTAGGCAAGCTGGTTGGCCTTTGTATTCCAACTTATAAACAGCAGAACCACCTTCACTTGAGCCAGCCATCAGTTTTGGCGTGTGAATCTCAATAAAACCCTCAGATAACAAGAATTGGCTGAATAACTGCTCTAAGATGCAGTCATTTAAAATCAGAATGGTCAGCTCAGAAATATAAGCCACATCACTAAGCTTACACCAAATGCACTGAAAATTAAATTAAATTCTCCAGCATACAATTAAGTTCATGCACCGAAACTCTAAGATCAAATTTACCCCCTCACTACAATCAAATTTATAGAGTATCCCAAATTCAAAATCTGCATATGATAAATGGGCAAGTGAAAAATCTCCGTAGGAGAAGCTGCATATAGTGCAAATAAATGATAATATACCAAGTATCCATGGAGCAAGGAAGGCAAAAACTTACATTCCCAACGTGACTCTGAATTTGGAAAATCCCCTGATTAGCAGGTGTTCGTATATCGACAACCCGGTTGTTCAATCGGGTATCCTGATTGACACGAAGAAGCTGTACTCCTTCCTGCACCCTTGAAATCATCAGCAAACACAAAATGGGTACAAGAGAAGAAACTCAAAAAATAGAATATCACTGACTAAAGCTCAAGCAACTAAAAATGCAGAGATCATCATTATTTAGTAATTGCATTTGCTAATTGAAACCTCTACGATCAACATGGAATACTAAAAGGATGAAGTTAGAAGTTACCTTCAAAGCTTTCTCAATTCAGCTTCACTTCTAGAATCATCTTCAATTGTAATGGGCATTTTCTCTGCTTTGCTAACTCAAAAAAATCTTTTGATTTGAACCTCCACCTACAACAAATTATATTTGAGAAAAAAGAAAGTAAATAAAAACCAAATTATCAAACTGTAAAATTGCATCTCACGACTATCAAGGAATCTATTGTTAATAGTTGCTGCAAAACAAACCGACAATATTAATCGAGAGTACCTGCTGTGTTGCTCCCTTACTTTCTATATCGGGGACAGAGACAACACGATGACATCAATAATGGACTCCTTGCTCAACGAAGCGACGTACTTGACCATTTGCTTGCTGATAGAATCAGGTCTCACAGTGGCCAAGCATTGAACAGTTGAACCTCTCTCTCTCACCACCACGAATGCCAACTTGTTTCTCGCGCGTCGGGCTGTGTGAACACGGTCCCGAAGCAGCACCTCATGGTCCTTCAAGGAATCCGTCAAGGCTCCCACCTCAGTCCACTTTTTGCCGTAGACCGCCTCGCTCCACTTGCCTGCTGGATTGTTAACAGACTGGAGCTCTTCCAGAGGGACATCTCCGTAGTTATTGGCAAATGGACCCTTCTCTTCCATCGACAGTGATGTTGTAGCGGCCGCGGCGGCGGCGGCAGCGCTGCTTCTCTTTCTTTGTGGCTTCTTTCTTCGCCACTTTCTTACTTAACTGAGTTGACTTCCCCTTCCTCCGCCACCTTCGAAGGCTCGGACTCTGACGACCTGTAGCGACCCTTTTCACTTTCAGAGCCTTTCATCAGCATGAACATAGGGCCTTCCCGCTAATTCAGTAGTTGGGGCTGCCTCAGCCTTAGGGTTTTGGGTTTACAGAATCGAATCTCAGTATATAGAATAGATGAAAGAAAAAATACGTTCTATTTGCAGGAATTTACGACGGGTATGCCACGTAACTCGTGTAATATAGTCGAGTGACTTCACAAATATATTACTGTAGTCAAGTGCACGACTATACAAGTATCTTTATAAACATATAATTACAGTCGAGTAGTATTTTTACACAATTATAATAGAGTAATTTTATACATTCACGCTTGTTAAGTGGCCTCGAACTAAGGGCATCTACTACAGGAAAAATCAATCGCCTGTTCGCGCCCCACTGATTCTACCGTAAAGTAAGAAATGTAAGTTATTTTTTAACGAGGATTTATAAATTTTAAATTAAAATTTATTTTAATTTTTTTATTTAGATGAATTTTTATTTAAAAAATAAGTAATTTTAGTTTGAGAGAAATATTAAGTCTATTCAGAATTTGAGTGTTGTTCAAGTTTTGAGTTTGAAAAAAAAATATTAGAATAATTCTAATAATTTTTTACATAGTAAATTTTTCTTTCATCGTCTTTATTTTCAGTATAAGAGTTTTCTACATAAATTATTATGTTTTGTGATTGATTTTATTCTCTATCTATTTTTTATTTTATTATTTATTTGATATTTTTATTTGTAAAACCTTAGACGAGATTAAAAATTTTCTAACAATTATTATAATCGATTAACTTCATAAATGTATGACTGTAGTCGAGTAAGTGGATATAAAACAAAAACTATCTAAAACACTTATAAGAATTAACACAATAAACATAAGCTTCAACACGTCAAACTTCAATACATCAAACAACGAAAGCTTATTTACATTAAACAATGTAAGTTTAATAAGAGAGTACAAACTGTTACTCAATCATCATAACTAATTTAGTTTGGGGCTTCCAACATGGAGGACAAAATGCCCAAGCTGATATGGGTTTTTGCTCATCATGAATTGTTGATGCTGCTTTTTGCTCGCTCCTTAGTAAAGCCGTGAACTTCTGCGCGCTGGATGCTCAAGCACGATTCCTAACTAATCTATGTATTCCTCTGTTTACTTGAACGATGATTTCCTTCGGCCTTCACTCACAAAGAACAGTGTCAGGGATTGCTGGGTGCTTTTTCGGCGAAAACTCTCCGACGTTCAAATTAGTAATTGGGTTGATTCTTTTTTGTATCCCTCTTCGTTTGAGAGATAGGAAAAATAAGAGCGATTTCAAGGTAAGAAATGATAGAGAAAATCCCAAAAGTTCAAAAGAAAATGAATCATTAACCTTGTTCTTCGGCTCATATTTATTCTCCTGTTTTCCCGCCCTTATTTGTCGGGACAGCCACCCTCCGCATTCATTGTGCCTGGGTCTCTCTGACAGTTAGGGTTGTCGCAGCACGCCCTTTGGATGTGGGATGTCAGGCGGGTATGGGTTCCCGTGGCCTAATGATAGTGTCGTGCACGCGTGTATGAAATGATGACACTGTGAGGGTGTGCGCCAGCCATCGGTAATAGTGACGAAGCCCTACTGCGTGGGGTGCCTACCAGGCATCGATTGTTGTGTTAAGTTGTCGGGAGGAGGGGTCATCCTGTTTTAAGCTGGCTCTGCTCGAGCTTTGCTTCCCTCCATGTTTTTTATGACGCGACTGGATCCTGCTCGGAAGTTCGAAGCCCTCGAGCAAGAAAAGAGGGCTAGGGCTCGACTAGTCTTGGAGTATTTGACCTTGACCAGCTTTGATACCTAGTGAGAGCATAACGAGAGCATCTTCGTGCTCACGGTCAAGTCTTCTGCTCTTGTTAGATTGACCCCAAGAGAGTCTGCTCGGTACCAGGGTCTGCTCGGTATCAGGGTCTGCTCGGTATTACCCAAACACGAATACTTTATAATTTGGTTCTGAATATTCATTAATTTACTCCAAATACTCAACCCATGTGTCATAAAACTCTAGTCACCACCCTTTAAAAACAACATAAGTTGCCCAATCCAACTTATCTAACTACAAAATACAAAAGTAAAAACTTGTCAGTTAACTATTATAAATATTAAATAAATAAAGATAATTACATTCTAAAATGCACAAGTTTTTTTTTTTTTTGCTTAAACCTTCACCTCCAACATATGGCTCTATGGATTATCGTGGATAGACGTATGGTAAACATTAGCAATATATGTTGCCAAATTCTATTTTTACTTGTAGGTAATACAGAGAGGGATCTTCACTCGGCTCTAGTTATCATTTCATCTATAAGCAATTAAAACAGGCTACATTAGATTAAATTTTTTAAACTTGTACTTAATTTCAATATCAAATTTAGAAATATCAATGAAAATAGTTTGAATACTCGTTTAATTAATTGTGTGTACGTTATATAACATGCACCATGATTCTTCTTGCCTCCATACAATTAAATATATAATGATTGTTTTGCTCAATCCATTTACTATGAAACATAATAGACATAAGTACCAAAGTTATTTCCTATAATAACACAACATATAATTATTATAATAAATACCAAAAAAAAAAAATCATATAAGGCATATAACTGCATGTGGAATTGTCTATCCATTTACATGATAATAGTTGTATAACTTATTAAAATACATTACTACAATTTAGTAAATAATCATAGAATATATTTAGTGAAAAGACATATTTTTTGCATTAATAGAATGAATGTTAAGATGTCATAACAGGTATAACATTTTTTACACTTACACAACTCCAATCATGTAAATTCATACATTTATGATAAAAATATTGTAATTTATAAAAATACACAACTACAAATATAGTAAATAGTCAAAGAATATAATTTTTTCTCTAAAAATTTGTATTTTTTGCACTTATAGAATTATAAGGTTTCATAATGACTGGAACATTTTACACACTTGCACGATTGTAATCATGTAAGTTTATATATACACGACAACAGTCGTATAACTTACTAAAATACATGACTATAATCCAATAATAGTTAGATGATATATTTAGTAAAAAAATATATTTTTTACACTAATAGAATGTTAGGGTGTCATAATGACTGTAACATTTTCAACAATTATATGACTACAGTTGTGAAAGTTCATACATACACGATATAAGTCATGTAGTTTGCTAAAATACATGACTATAATCTAATAATAATTAAATGACATATTTAATGAAAAAATATATTTTTTGCACTAATAGTCGTAAATTCATACATACACAACAGAAGTTGTGTAACTTACTAAAATATTTGACTGGAGTCTAGTAATAGTCAGATGACATATTAAAAAAAATTGTAATAATAAAATACTAAATATCATATCAGGTAGAATATTTTACACATTTACACGATTGCAGTCATGTAAATTCATATATACACGACTTCAGTCATGTAAAATAAGTGTAGAATAAAATGTTGAGAACCAAAGGAGATTTTTAACAGAAGTTGTTGGAAAATTCATATGATGTAAATATAATAAAAATGTAAGTTGTTTTATTGTTCATCCCAAGTTTTGTTATTTATCACAAATTAAACAAAACCCTAAAAATAATATAATGTCATGAAAATGCATAAATAATACAAAATAAATATAAAATTTAAAATATTTTATTAATTAAATGAATAATATCTAATTTTGAGAGTATGAAGTGAAATGACATGTGAGTAAAAGAGTGTGCAGGAGGTGATTTGAGTGTGTGTTTTATATTTTTCTTTTATAGACGTTTTAGTTAATATACAATATAAAAGGACATATTTACACAAATATCTACTTTTGGCGTAAATTTAATTAAAAACCCCTTCAATTTGAACGTGGAAAGCAATCCAAACGCTCACCAGTCAATTGTACTGCACCTTTTCTTTCTCATTCTTTGGGCCAACGAAGAATAATAGATAGCCCAACTAAAAACACATCTAGCTAAATACTCTGGCCCAAAGAATGATGATAGCCCAGTACCAGGAGCCCGCCCTAGGGTAATCACTCCAGGCTTTTAGAAAGATTTTCTGCTTTTAATAATAATAGTAACACCAACAATAATAGTAACAAGGGAGAGTGGCTTATAAATTATAAATCTCCATTCGAAATGGTTTATGTTAAGTTTCAAAAAGATTAAAAAAATATTTTTTTTTTCTTATGAGAGCTTATATATTTCGACGTTTCAAAAGAAAAAAACAACAAGAAGTAAATGAAGAAGGAATTTCCGAGGAGGAATTACATTTTTCAATACATGATCCTTTGACTTTTATAGTAATTTCATAGTTGGAGGGTTCTTATGAGAAAAAATATGAGACTAATTAACTACAATAAAATAGGTTGTGACGAATAGACCAATTAATCAACTTATCTAATATCTAAAATAAAATATATTAGCTTATTACAATATTGTATTATGCGTAACAAAAAATGAATACCTAATAACAATAATATTTACCTTCAATTTATAAATATATAAGTATTGATTTGAATTATTACATTTTTACATTAGTAAAAATCTTTTAAGAGCTTGTTCAGCACTCTACATAAATGAAATTGTATTGCATATATAGCTTCATTTTTGGCGTATAGCTAGACCGGCATCAAATAAAGGTCCATGAGAGTTAATGACCAGTACGACACACCTTCGTATGATAGGTCCGATTCAACACATGTGTCAATCGTTGATAGTGTCTATGAAAAAAAAATAATAAATATATTTTTTTAAAAGAGTATGCTAAGTTATTGACTTACTTTTTTTAAGTTCATATATATATTTTTTAGGTTCTCGTACTTTAAGTCAAAGATAATAGAATCAAAACCTTAAAACTCAAGCACATATTCAATTAAATAAACTAATAATGGTGATAAAATGTAATATTGACTACTAAGTTAAATCTTGGTATTATAATTATTTTTTTAATACTTAATAACAACAAACAACAACAATAATAATTTTTTCTTAATGGTTAACTTAATTGTTAACTTAGACATACGCAAAGTCATGGATTATGGTACATAATAACATTAATGCATACATTTATAAAATCATGATATTTATAATTTTATTTTTTAAAATCATGGTATCATCTATATATTTAATAAATTATGAACATAAAACAATTATAATTTTTTAAACTAAGAATTAAATGAAGTTTAAAACTTATACTAATAAAATATATTAAAAGATTTAATTTGAAGTTATTTATAAATTTTTACATTAAAAAAGGGTAAGATTATTTGTAAAATTATAAAATTTTAAATTTATTTTCATTAAAAAAATTTATTTTAATATATTTTGGACTACATATTATCGATGACCATGGCTGCATGCTAACCATTAGTGAAATATATTTATTGTGAGCTTTTTTACATATTGTATTATACCTTATCTTTAATCATATTAATTTTTAAAGCCCATATACCTAAATTTATTAGATTAACATAATCTATATGTATGTCATACCGTATCTCATATCTTACCAAAATATATTTGTACCATGTTGTCTTATATGAACACACGTCGCTTTATTTGTTAGCCATCTTTAGTTGTGGAATTAGCTATTTTTTATATTATAACAAATAAAAATAAATTTACTATTTAATGTGATACTATTTAATAATATTTTATGTTATTAATTTTTAATTTTTTATATTTTACATTATAATAGTTAATATATATTAATAAAATTATAATTTATTAAAAAATGTTATATTATATCATGCTTTTTATATTTTTTAAAACTTAATTATATTATTAAATAATTTAATATAATTAATAATAAATACTTAAAATATTAATTTAAAATTAATAATAATAATATAAAATATTATTATATATAATACATTCTGCCAAATATGTTATTAGATTATAATTTTAATAAATCATAATATAATGAGCTAATGTAATTCGCATGAATAAATCTAACACTGTCACACACCTAATAAAATAAAATAAGTCTTTAATAAAATAATAAGACACGCGCCCTTGAAAATAAGAGAAAAAGAAGGAAAAAAAAACATAAATTTAATATTGATAAAAGACAAGCACAAAAACGTCCAAAATATAAAAGAAATTAGTAAATAAAAAAGATAAGAGCGGTGGTCCGATTCTTGAACAAAGTTGAAGTAGCTTTAGTGCGCACACACGCGCTATGAGTGGAGCAAGGACATGGAAAGAAGAAAATCGACACGTGGAGGAAATCCACAGCGAGTACTCTACTCAATATTTGACTCTCGAGTAGCGCAGTGGTTTTGGTCACAATAAAAACGAGGCCCTTGGAAGCGAAGACTGCTCACTTTCTGCTTCTCATACTTCATCTTCATCTTCATATCTTCGGTCGTCGTCAAGTTGCGTCGTCGTATTTGTAACTATTTTGTTTATCAGCTTCAATCTCACACAATCGGTACGTATTTCTTTTTAATTTTTTTAATTTTTGTATCCTGATCAGCAATTTTTTAAACCTTTTCAGCCTTTTTTAGCTCTGCATTTGATATTACCTTCGATCACTAGTTTTTACCAATTTTATGTTGTCTTATGTAATTTTTTTTGATTCTTCTATCTGCAGAGCTTTATAATTATCTGATCTATGTATGGATTTGTTTTCTTAAATCAGTTTTATGGGATAACCAATTTAATATGTACATGAATTTGGAATGCTCCTTTTTTTTTTTAAATAATAAAGAGATAACCTTTTTTGGGCGTTTGCAAATTTGATTAAAGCATGTGCTAGGTCATTTATAGAGTTATCTTCTTTTCGATGCTTATTAAAAGTTTTAGATACATTTTTCATCTTTTTGTTGCTGAGAAATTATTGTTTTTTCCTTTTTGTTGTTTTATTTATTTATTTATTTTTATAGATTTCTTGATTACAGGTATAGTTGGTGAAGAAATAGTAGCTTGAGATGAATGCAAGGAGCCTAAGATCGGGCTAATTGCATTCCTGGTGCATTTTCTTGCTTGGAAAGGTATTCAATTTTGTATCTTTGTTTGTTTGTTTTGGTTTACAAAATGGGATTTGTAAGCTAAAAGTGGAAAGCTCTTTATTGCTCCTTTAATTTTATAATCTCTTATATCTCCAGCCCTCTCTTTATTGTGATCTTCAATTACTTTGAGCAGAGTCAAATAGACTCGTTTGCCAAAGTGAGATTGTTTTCAATGTTGAAAACAACTGTAAAAACAAATTCACTAACAGGACTGAAAATTGATCTTTATTGATGGTGATGTAGGGCACATGCTTAAGAGACTGTGATGTCAGATTAGTGTCAGCAGTTTGGGATAATAGCCGTTGAATACTTGTTTTGTATTTTTGGAAATTTCATTCATGATTGGAAAAATGGTGGAGGGGCCAAAATTTTCTGGACTTATAGGTGGAAATAATAACAATGATAACAATTATTATGATTTCACTCAAGGGTTTTACCAGAAACTTGGTGAGGGTACAAACATGTCCATTGACAGTTTGCAGACTAGCAACGCTGGTGGGTCTGTCTCAATGTCGGTGGATAACAGCAGTGTTGGTTCCAATGATTCTCTGACTCACATTTTAAGCCACCCTGGTCTGAAGCCTGTTAGTCATAATTACTCGGTCTCCGTAGGGCAAAGTGTGTTTCGTCCGGGTAAGGTAACCCATGCACTTAATGATGATGCTTTAGCACAAGCACTGATGGATCATAGGTATCCAACTGAAGGGCTGGAGAATTATGATGAGTGGACAATTGATTTGAGAAAACTTAACATGGGTACTGCCTTTGCCCAAGGGGCTTTTGGGAAGTTGTATAGAGGAACATATAATGGGGAGGATGTTGCGATAAAGATATTGGAGAGGCCTGAAAATAATCCAGAGACGGCACAAGTAATGGAACAGCAATTTCAGCAGGAAGTTATGATGCTTGCTACATTGAAGCATCTAAACATTGTGCGGTTCATAGGAGCATGTCGGAAGGCGATGGTTTGGTGCATTGTGACGGAGTATGCAAAAGGAGGGTCGGTTAGGCAGTTCCTGACAAGGAGGCAGAATAGGGCTGTGCCGCTAAAATTGGCGGTTAAGCAGGCACTGGATGTGGCAAGGGGGATGGCATATGTGCATGGTCTTGGGTTTATCCACAGGGATTTAAAGTCAGACAACCTTCTAATCTCTGCAGATAAATCTATCAAAATCGCTGATTTTGGTGTAGCAAGAATTGAAGTGCAGACGGAGGGGATGACACCAGAGACAGGGACATATCGTTGGATGGCTCCGTAAGTATCTAGATCTTTTATATTAGGTTCGCTTCTTAAGTATTGCTGTATGATTTCTGTACAAGCTCTTGTGTTTAACGCTTTATTGATGTTAACCATCACGACATTCGCATTTGGTTCTGTTGATAGAACCATCACTTGGTAATAATATCCTTTGTATAGACATACAATTATTGATTGGTATGGTTGCTACTGTTACATATTCAAGTTTTCTAACCTTTTACAATTTTTATGCTCTCTATCTGTACTGACATGCCGAGGCATGAATTATCAAAATTAGATGTACGCTCAGTATATTATTTGTTCAACCCTTGCCTCCCCACCATCCTAACCTTTTTTTCAACTCTCTCCTCTCCGCCATCCTAACCTTTTTCTGTTCATAGTTTGTGTACTTACTTGTAAGCGGTAATTGCTCCTTTTACTCTAATTTTGCTTAATAGATTCTGCCCTATGAAAGTGGCATCTAGCTTCGGAAGTGGAAATTGATGATAGCATTGGAGTAACACTCGTGAATGTCACTAGACAACACTGGGCATGCAGGAGGGGGAAGTACTTCAAGATCTTTTAAAATTCAAGAACAGTTTCTACTTCAGTTTTATGGTCTCCTACCACTAGGATGCATTAACAAACATCTAAGCTAGGATTTTGTCTTTTATGATGTGAATATGCTGGTGTGTTCCAATAGAAGTCAAAATTCATTAGAAAGGACTCCATTTGTTGCATTTCAATGATGACAAGTGGTACTTGTAAGTAGCACCTGGGTAATCTTGGGAAAATGAGATGAGAAGCTGGAATTGTTTCTTTGAGATTGCGTTGAATATGATGATACTTGAAATAATGTTTATTCAGAATGAGTCCTTTAAGCTGTCAACATAGAACTTCAAGGATACATGTCAGGTTCTTGATAATCGCTCCTTGTGATTTTTTACCTCTATGCTTGCGTTGCTATGATACATAAAGCTTATTACAAGAAAATAGAAGAAAAGAAAAAGGAATAAAAAAGCAACTGAAAGGATAAAAATACTATTTATTACACTTATCCTTTACAATACTTTTCTCTTTTAATGTTACGCAACAGTCACCCGATATTTTAGAAACGATGAATTAGTAATGTTCCTTGATCTCTTAAGTCTGGTTTAGGGTTCCTTTTTTTTCTTTAAAAAAAAAATATAAAAATAATGCTTGTTTTAATACCCCTGTTGTTTCTAAATATACACTACTAGGTGGTTGCTTTATTTGTTACTGCAATGTTAGCCATTTTCCACACAAACTTGTCTTGTTGACAAGGTTGCATGTTTTGGGAATTAAATCAACTGGCTAATTAAACTACATTAGTTTTTACGTATAATTGGAAGTATTATATAAAACAAAAAGAGTAATAAATCGTATTATTTGAGTAAGCCAGTAAAAGCGAATTATTTAATTTGAGCAGGACGCAAACATGGAGAGAAAATGCAATAATTTGTTAACCTTTTATTTGCATGGATGCAACGAGTAATCGTTGCTTTTCTTTGTGCTTTGTCTTAGAAAACAGATCTGGAGCAGTTTTATATAAGTACTATAGGATGAGGTGTTTCTCTTTGATTTACTCATCATCACATTTAATCTTGTCTTGATTCTATTATTGATAGTGTGCAAAAAGATTATTGGTGCTCGAGAGAGGAAAATTTTGCTTCTTGTGATCGCATTTAACCACACTATATAGTGGGCATATGGGTATTTTGATGCAGATTTAATATTCAGTGGGCCCAATTTTACTTTGTTCGTTATATGAAGTGATTTGGAAATGCGGTGTCATTGTTATTGTATGTCATTTGTCGTGTGAAATCACCAATCAATGCATTCTCTTTGATTTTTCTTAAAGGTCACTGTTGTCTTATCTGATTCGTTGTATATCTTGTTAGTTATAACAGTATATCTCGGTCAATTGTGCAGCCAGTGGGCCATGACTCAACTCAATAGACCACTGTTTGTATTTCCTCATTTTGGATACTTCTTACCTGCCTTGTAGTAATAAAAATTTTATTTTCTCTTACAGTAGAAGCCGTTTTGGTCTTATAATGTTGAACAGCTTGTTTAGTAGATGTTTGTTTTACTTGATACATTATGCACATTCCGATGTTCTCTCTCTCCCTTTCTCTTTCTTTTTAATATATATATATATATATAAAGGTAATTCATTTTTAGCCTATTACCTCACCCAAGATTTGAACCGAAGTGGTCGGCCAAAAAAAGATGCTTGAAAACTACTTGGCCATGCCCTTGGGGGCACATTCTGTCTGATCTGATTGTTAATTGATTGAGCTGATTAATGTGTGGTTTTAGTGTCTATTCTCTGCAATCTGCTTTTGAAAAGGAGATATTTTGTAGTGTTTTCCTTACCTGTTTGTTTATGTTATTAATATGTTATTGTTGGCTTTCTAATTACCCTTGCTATTCTTTCAGAGAGATGATTCAACATAGGCCTTACACACAAAAAGTGGATGTCTATAGCTTTGGGATTGTCCTTTGGGAGCTAATAACAGGTTTGCTTCCATTTCAAAACATGACAGCAGTGCAGGCAGCATTTGCTGTGGTGAATAAAGGTGTAAGGCCAGTGATCCCAAATGACTGTCTCCCTGTGCTTAGCGAGATCATGACTCGCTGCTGGGACACCAACCCAGAAGTTCGTCCACCCTTCACTGAGATTGTGAGAATGCTAGAGAATGCTGAAACTGAGATAATGACAACTGTACGTAAGGCTCGCTTCAGGTGTTGCATGACTCAACCAATGACAGTTGACTGATCCAAATTAGAAGGCGGAGGACAAATGATAAAGAGGATATAAATGAATTGGATAAAGTGAACAGAAGCAGTAAGAATTTTACATATAAGTTTGTGTATCTATCAGTACTTTCTTTAAAAAGAAAATATTCCAGATAGAGATAAGGTGACTATTATACTGCCGGTTTCTGATTTTGGTGTCAATTGTAATGGACTAGTGGTGTTGAAGGTAGTTTCACAGTTCTGGTAGTAGGGAGCAATGATGTGTGCTTTCCTCGGTAGCTTTGTATATGGGGCCTGCCATTTTCATTGATGTTGATTGTTCTTGTTTTTATAACAGTTGCAGGTTCTCCCTGTTGAATCAATTACACTCCGTGTTCTGTTTTGTTGTTTATTTGTTCAAATATTATTTGCTTGGAAAATATTATTCCCCGGCCCCTCCTTTTTCGAACGATCCCCTTTTTAACTTGCTGTAAAGCAAACTTACTTAAGTGTTTCCAAAATGCATTAACACATAATTTTATAGGACCATCCATAACCTCCACCAAAGCAGTACTCTTCCATTTTTGTGATCTTGCACCGGTAAATCTAATAAAAAATGGCTGGTTGATAGCAGGATGGAAATTCAATATTTTGCTAATCGCAAAAGAAACGCATGCTCTAAGCAAATCCTTTCTTGAGATATTTATCTGAAGCTGCATAGATTATGTACTTCTTTAACTTCTCATAATAAAATTATTCATCATTGGTACGTCCCTTGGCTTTTCTATGTATGATTGTAAAGGCGGTTGCAAAGAAACCAATTAGCACAAAACACAGCGTATGAAAAATCTATGTTCTGACAGCTGTAATTTTTTGGAAAGTCATCTAATCACTAACATACTGTAGACAAAATCTGACCACTCTTCCTCCCTTCTCGGATCCAAGTAGTGGCCATTTTTGTGGAAGAAATTAGGCTGCTGCAGGGTGCTCTATTGAAGAATTTGCTTTTGACACAGCTTAACTCAGAAACTCTTCTTGTGTAGAAGAGTTAACTCCTTTCTCTTCGACATTGACTGAAGCCGTTGGTTCTGATGGGGCAGAGGCAGAGACTCACCTCCATTGCAGATGTGAGCATAAATAGTGTGGTCTACTGGGGATACCCTTTCTGCTGATCAGGCAAGACAAGGGTGCTTGGCACAAGTTCAAAGCATGTTGGACTGGTATTGCTGACGCAGCAGCTGCTTCTGCCTTCCTTACAACCTATATAGAAATCATACGACAGACTCAAAAAGTATAATTCACTATAAATCATCCTAATCTGAAATATCACCATCAGCCTTTCAAAAGAAGGTTTCAAATGCACAAAATAAGATCATGACAGATTATGTCCATCCTGAATGTGGCCGTTTATTCGAAGTATAAATAGGTGATGAATTGGTGGAGAGCAAAAGAAATGTATGGTTGGCCAAGACAGGTTTAAAGGCAACAGATGCTAGTAGAGAGAAGTTTTTGGTTTCATCTACAGTTGTAAAGGTTAATTTTGATATCCCAAAAAAAAAAACACCAAAATGACCATGATCAATGCAGTCAGGGAATTAATATATATATTAAGATTGATAGGTACTAGGGGTGAATCAAATATGGGAGACAGGTTGAACCATTGGTCATTGGTGGCTGAGAAATATACCACTGTCTACTACCACATTTCCGAGCTTGGGTTACTAGCTCAACATACGCAACGGGGAGCAATGCTAGGACCTGCTCTTGACTCTTCTGTGTGGTATTCATTCTTGTTCAGCTTTGGAATCACATCCGGCAGTGGTTGGAACAGCTCGCAAAATCCAACAACTATACATATGTATATATATATGAGATCAACTAAACTCAACCTTGAACTTATATCACAAGCAGATTTGATGCTAATCCCTAGTATCATTTTAGGCTGCCGGTATTGCAAAACTCCACGTAGATATTATAAGGGTGCAAGGAAGGCAGTAACACCACAATTGGTAGGCAAAATTTCATTCCCCATGTTCATCATATTTTACAACTGTTATAAGGTAAATGCCTAAGCTGAAAGGATCAAAGATATATTGTGTTTTAAGGTCCAATGAAGTTACATTTTAAGAAGGTTGCAGACATGAAAACTGCTACTCCTAGTCCGTATAACTGGTTATACAAGAACTTTTTTCAAAAAACATAATAGCATATTTGCAAGCCAAACAAGGCTTAATAAGATATGATTAGATGCAACTGCGAGGTTCTTGAGAGCATAGATCCTTTAGAGATCTATAAAAGGTTCACTGGTTCACTGAAGCCTTGAGTTCTCTACAATCTTATACAAATTTACTTACCTTAGTAGTCCTTCAGGAAAAAGAGGTTTCACTCAGTGCCGGTCCTTTATCAACAAACTCCTTGCTAGCAAAAGATACATAAGCAGACCTAGAAGTGGAATGATAGATGGTATCGTTAACCCTAAAAGACCCAGAATGAACTAGTAACTATGACAGCTCAATTAAAAAAGAAAATATTTACCGTCTTGGCTGGCCTTTTGCTTTCTCAGTTAAATTAACCACCTTGTCAACCACTCCACACTTGGAAAAGAACAAAAATACTTTCCTCTGTCACTGCAAAATGTACCTGATATTTTTTAGGGTATAATACTTTTGAGACAATCTCAACTGCAGCTTTAAAAAACATGTTCCAGTTCATCAGTACAGCATTTCAGACATTTCTAATCTTCTGCTGGAAATAATAACAATAAAAAAACCCAGTTTAAAATCCAGTAGTCTTCTAAACTATGGTACCTAGAAGACATTCACGGTCATACACCTCTAGTGATGCCAATAAAGCAGGTGAAAAATCCACAAAAACAGATCTCTCAATCCCATTTCCATCTCCTGCAGGGACCTACTTACTTAGGTAAGATAGAATTGCTAGTCTGAATTTTGATTGACAACAATTACCATCTAGCAATTTCAAGATATTCCAGTAGATCAGTAAAAGACAATACAAGTTAACACTTATTTTAACGGGGTTTCATATTGACCACTGAGGTCTCAGACCCAAAATCTAGCTTCTCGATGAACAATAACACTCCAAAATAATTATTACAGAGATCATACATCCTCAAGATGAGTTTGTTCCATATTTTAACTAATATGAAAAATAGTACACAGAAGATTTAGACATGGAGCCCTAGACTTCCTTTGAATTATGGCCGGTCAATGCAAATTTGAAGCAATTGCAGAATTCTGAAGGACACATTGGATCATTGCATACAAATAGCTAGTTTGAAAGGGTTACAGAGGAAAAGAAAAGCATACAAAATGGTTTCAATGACTATACATTGGAGGCACATACAGTTCTGGACTTGGAATCTTCCTCTGGGTGCTTCAGTGCACCTGCAAATGCACAAGTGAACATGTTTCTTGTGGAAAAGGAAGTACTTGACAGTACAAAATTAAACAATCAACATTTTCATTTTTTTTTAAAAATAGAAATGGCCACTTTATATTATTATTTAAGCTATGATATGGTATCATCTAAATGCAATGATAAATTATGCACAACATCATTCTTCATTCTCACTTGACCGAATTTTAGAAATTTCCATTTTGATTTGATGCAGTTTTGTTTCACATCCTGCAGTTCCTGCAGCAAAAGAGGCTCTCTCACTGCATAATCTTGGAAACGAAAATCCTAGTTTAACTTTTAAATTCTGTATATGAAGCCACAAACCAATTCTTTATCCAACAACATTTCTCACAGATTGAACAGGATTGACAGTAGTGGTTATGCTGTGTTTGTTATCAATTTACAATGTTCAAGTAGGAAAAAGACATACTAAAACAACATTTGATTAAGTTTTAGAATACTTGAAGGCCATGATTGGTTTATAGAATTCTTGTGAAATCTCTTTGCGTTGAATATTATTTTTCCTATGACCCACCAAGAAAAGTGCAGCAGTAGCTGAGACATTACTATTCTCACCCAAGTGTATGTTTTGTCTGATATTATTACCAGTATTAGGTTCGTAACTTTTACTCAGAACACGCTTCATTTTTCTAAACTTAAAAGGATAACTATCTCTACAGCTATTCCCAATCCCGGCAACTTTTTCACTCCCATTGGGTTCACTATTCAACACTGGAAGCAATAAATTCTGCTGGTTTACTACTTTCTCATGAATCTTTGAAACACCAACATGATGAGGCTGAGCAGTCTCACACTTTTCAGGTGTGCTGTCAGAAGGCTTACCCAGTCTATCACAAACACTTAACATGAGACTTTCCATTCAACACTGGATTCTGCTGGTTTACTATTTTCTCATGAATCTTTGAAACACCAACATGATGAGGCTGAGCAGTCTTGCACTTTTCAGGTGCGCTGTCAGAAGGCTTATACAGTCTATCACAAACACTAACATGAGACTTTCCATTTTGCTCTAATAATGCACAGACACATCTTGATTAACGACTAGTTCTTGAAACAATTTTGGCATGAATTTGTTTGTGGCAAGGGTATTCTGCATGAAGAAAAAATTAATGTCCTCTTTGTCGGGCATTAGCAAATAAATATAAGTGAGAACACACAGATACAAATATTTATTTCTTGTTCAATAGGCATGAGTGAGCTTCCTCACATATTTCTGTATACATTGTCATTATATAATTTGACTTGTCAACAAACTAGCTTAGTAATACTACCTGATGCGAAGGGTTAAAAATTCCTAAAAATTGGTTCTCTCTTTGGCAGATGTAACACCGTCTTGGACAACCCATTGCCATAGACTGTCTGCACTACCAAGATGAGATGAATACTGATGTTAGACAATAAAATGAGTTAAATCATTGAGAAGTCGGACAAAAATTTCAGATCCTCCAACCTTCTTCGATTAATTTCTCTATACGTATAATGCGTTGTACTCTGCCAGCTGGGATACGAGTGGAGATTCCCTTCTGATAATGGCCATGTGTCAAGGATTCATTTCCATTTTTCTGTGATACCACCAAATTAATATTCACTCCACTTAAAAGGAGCTGTGAAACCTCGATGATGTTGAGAGCCTTGGGCAAATCCCATGCTGGCAGGGACAGAGGTACAAGCAGAAGCTGGTGGGTATATTTTCATCTTTGTTATGCAATAGAGATGAAGTTAAAAAGTGGCATACAAAACCATGCAGGTGTATATAAGAAGGGTTAATTTCAATTTATCCCCCTAATAAATTGACTATCTTCAAAATATTGGGGATGAGCTGAGTTTTATAGTTTGGGAGGTATTTTGAAGATAGCCAATTTATTAGGGATAAACCGAAGTTAACCCACATAAAAGTGGCAGTGCTATTATTAGCGTATGGATATAATCAGGACTGTGCCATGCTGACTATCACCGTTGTCAAAACAGGTAACAGCAACATGTTTCAGATGAGAAAAAGCCAGTGTCTTTGTCGGTTTGATAATTGTATTCAAAGAGATGGCCCCCTAACCTAAAGAAATACAAGAAGCACTTATCAATGTACAATTTCCTAGAGCAAATTATGTAGTTGGTCATAACTCATAAAAGGTTTCTGTTGAGGTTGTAGAGCAACAAGAGAAAGTATGTAACAAAATCTAAATCTGTATTTATCTAATATGACTGAAATTTGAAAGCAAAGCAAAGCAAAGCAAAGGAATTAACAAGAAACAATTTCAGCGGACCTATCACCAAGAAAAGAAAAGTGCGTGTCCAAATCATAAATGGCCTAATACTAATCCTTTCCACTAAAACAAACACCTTAATATACTCCAATTAGATAGAAAGCACAAGTACACATAGATTAGAACAAACAGGGCATGAGTCTGATGCTGCTTAAACACTTTTAGCTTGAAGTAATCAACAACAATCAGCATAATCAAGCACTATTTAGTCTTTCGAGAAAAGAAGCAAATTTAAAATAGAAGACTAGTAGAGTTGTAGATAAACAAAGCAGTAGAAAGAAATATTTGTTATATAAATAAAGATATTAAGGAAAAAACGAGATTAGAGTGAGGACGTCATCAAGAGTCATTGGCGAGGAAATGGTGGAGCTCATAGGAAATGGCGGATTTGAGATTGGAAGCTGCTTCACTGATAACACACTCTTCTTAAACTCCATCTAAACTCTCAACTCTCAACTCTCAAACAAACAGGAGTGTCGTATGTATGATTAATAGTAGTAGTATATTAGTGTGTGTGTGTGTGTGTGTACAACAAAATTACACTCCTAGTCCTTGGTTATATATATATATATATATATACTTAACTAGTTATAGTTGAGTGTTATCCCAATTCCCAAGCCCGTTTTATCCTGCAATTCCATTTGAGGATTACACTTGCAGTCCCCGTGACTGTAGCAGCACATTAGAAGTATGACATTTTAAGCAAGTGTTTGTACAATACAATTTGTTACAGCTTAAACCTATTATTATTACTGTAACTTCTTTTATCCAAAGTGTGTGGGGGAGAATAGGTAGCTGCTCTTAGTGTTCAGTAAACACTCAACTCGGGGAAATAATCAGGTGAAAATACCAAACCAAACGGAGCCTATACTTCAGAGAACGCGGTGAAATGCTGCTGACTGCTGTTCTTTTATCAAGTTATATAAAAAGAATCTTTGATGGAGGTACCGTAACACTGACACTGATATAATATATGCCGTTGGGGACATTCTCAAGGATCATCTACCAAGCTCTAACTATGTGTGACATAACAATAGCATCTAACAAGAACAAAGTTGAGATTCCATCGGTTTTGTTTATTCTTCAAATTGAAAAAAGAAAAAGAAAAAGAAAAAAAAATTAGGAATTAAGAGGATTAGAATTAGGATTATTAGCTAGCCAGTAATCATGGTACCGGCACCAGCATCAGTCAAAATCTCAAGAAGCAAAGAGTGTTCAACTCTTCCATCAATAATACTAGCAGTCCTGACACCTTGAGCAAGTGATCTAATACAGCAATTCACTTTGGGTATCATCCCACCACCAACTTTGCCGTCTTCAATCATCTTCTTCACTCCCTTGATATCGATCTCCTTCACCAAACTCATCGGATCCTCTCTGTTCTCCAGTATCCCCGCTACATCAGTCAACAATATCAGCTTCTCAGCACCCAATGCCGCTGCCAATTCCCCAGCCACGGTATCCGCATTGATGTTATAAGATTGCCCAAATTCATCCGAAGCCACAGAAGCAATCACCGGTATGTGCCCACTGTTTACCAGGGGCTCAATGACCGTGGGGTCCACGAGGGCTACCTCACCAACGAAACCCAGTTGAGCAGAGTTTGGACTGGGCCGGGCCGTGAAGAGGCGTCCGTCCATGCCCGAGAGTCCAACCGCGGTGGCACCGGCTTTGTTGATGAGAGAAACCAAGCTCTTGTTCACCCTCCCAATCAGAACCATGGACACAATCTCCATGGTGTTGGCGTCGGTGACGCGGAGGCCATCACGGAAAACAGGCTCGATTCCGAAACGTTTGAGCCAGAAATTGATCTCGGGACCGCCGCCGTGGACCAAGACAGGACGGAGACCCACAACGGAGAGAAGAACGAGGTCTTTTACGACGGAGGCTAGGAGGTTGTCCTTTTGGTTGGGTTTCATGGCGGCGCCGCCGTATTTGACGACGATGGTCTTTCCACGGAATTTCTGAATGAAGGGAAGGGATTCGGAAAGAATGTCGACACGGAACTCGGCTGGGGTCTGTGTGTCAGTTACGGCTGTTGCTGCTGATGTGAGAGAGCATGATGATTTAGTTATTTTGGTGCGGTGGTTCGAAGCGAAAATTTTGGCATGTGGGGTTTTGATTTTGAAGACGGAGGGTGACTGAGAGCCTGGTCTTGACTTTGATGAGAATGAAAGCTGTGACTGTAAAAAAAGAACAATTTCCAGGGATGCGGCGGCGGCCATATTCTCCGCAGAAATTGCTTGGGTTCGGTGAGTCTCTTCCTTCCTCACTTCGGACAGGGTTTCTAATTTTCCTTTTTTATTTTAATTTATATGAAATGTTGTACCGGTAGCTCTGTTGGCAAAGTGGCACTGTGTGTCAGAAAGTACGCCCCCATCGACTCATAGTGCCACTTTGCCCGACTGTCATCATATTTAATATGAATAATTTTTTAAAATTATCAGTATAATGAAATTGGATGAGTAACTTTAAAGGATATTTTTATTTTTTTTATCCCATATTAATAGTATTTTTTTTATTCATTATTTATATTCATCAATTACTCATTTTAATCACAATTCTAACGTATTATCATTAAAATTAAAATTTTATAATTTCATTATTATTTAGTTAGTTACTTTTTTTATTATAAATCAACATAATTTTTATTTCTCGTTTTAATATGTATATTATCACTTTTTTTTTATTTTAGTTAATTTATTTTTTTTCAATGAATTTCTTTTGAATCATACAGGGTTGATTGACTCTATTTCGCTATTCTTGTAGTACTAATTTAGTTCATTTAATCTAAGAGAAATCATATTAATAATGCTAGCTTAACCAGTGTTTTCGTAGATTTCTTTTAAGATTTCAAAAAGATTTTATGTCTTAATTTATAATTAAAGATTTTGTGTTTTTTAAAAAAATTCTTTTATTTCATTCTTAAGAAATAGAGATGTTTCATGATATTAAAGAACGAGTCTTAAATTATAAAAAATTTAAATTGGAACTTGTAATAATTTATAAAAAAAATATTCTTATGATTGTGAAAAAGAAGATGAATTACAATAAATCTTTTAATTTATATGAGATGTTATACCGGTAACTCTGTTGTATGAGAATAGCTATAGTTAAGTATATTTATACCATACGTTAAATTTAGTAACATTTCATTGGTTTTTTACATTAGAAATAGGGCCATTGCTACAATACTTGCACGTATCACATATCCTAACCCAGTAACAAGCACATAACCCAACCCGACCATAAATACTTGTGAAAAAAAAAAGCCTCTCACCTCACGCGGGCTATGGAAGCTAATTCTTCTCTTCTCTTCTTCTTCGATAACGGTGAACGATAGGGTGAATAGTGGCACAACTTCCACGACAGTGAACGGAGGCACATGCACAACCTCCCAACCCCTTCACTTGGTCTCACTCTGTCACTTGACGCGGGCTCATGGGCAAAAAAATAAAAATCCCTAATTACTAATTCATCTCCTCTTCTTCCACAAAAATCAACTCTAAACTGATTTCACAGGCTTTCAATTTGTGTTTTTTTTTTATCATTGCATGTTGTTTTGTTGGTGGGTTTTTGATTTTACTTGAAATTGACAGTGGGTTATTGGTGATGGTTACTGATTATGATAGTTTGTAGATAGGATTTTACTTAAACGTGTCAAATTGCTTGTGCATTACATTGTTAAAGTTGTTGGGTTTCTTTATTTTACTCAAAATCGAAGATGGTACGGAAAAATTGGTGATGGCGACTGATTGTATTGTTGAAGTGAACAGTAATCACGTACGCCGCTTAAACTAAAAAAGAAAGAAAAATTGTAGGGGCAATAGAAAAAACTGAAAAAGACCTTAATGTTTCAAGGAAATGTAAATGTCCATTGATCACTAAAATTGTTGCAACCGTGGCCGTTGCGTAGCATTACGACAACTTATTTGTGAGCTTGTACATACTAGTTAATTAATACGCGTTTAAATAAGAATAAAAATGTCTTGACTTTGTATCGTCATTAACTAAGAATTATTATCTACTTGAACAAATTATTCCTTGTTGACTTGTATGTTTTTTGAAAATTTGAGTTCATATATTTTATATATTTAGACGTAATGCATTTGATTGCGCCATTAACCTGATGTTAGGTTTTTTTTTAAAAATAAATTATATTTGTCATTCTCTTCATCTCTGTTTGCCCATTGATGCTTTATTTGATTGGTTGTAATTAATTGTCGTGGAAGTGAAAATGTTGTCCTGAGTGTTGATGGTGATGGTTATTAATGTTATATATTTGTCATGATAAATGATGTGTTCATTGAGAGAGATTAATAATCATAAATATTCATCATTCATTTAATACATGAACCGTCATTTTGCTATTAATTGGCAGGGGAAATAAGTTTTACTGTACATTGTACAATGGTTAAGCTTAAGATGAAAGTTGCAGATGACATTGATATGAAGTCTGAGAAGCACAGACATCATAGGTTGGGCAAGTATTCATACATATAGTACTTGTAAGTTATCAGTGCATCGTTGTTTTTTTTTTTATTTTATAGTTAATAATGCAAAAAGTTTAGTTCATATATAAGGAACTGATATTAGTTTTACCTATAGCAAAACCGAATCCTAAAAGTTGAAAGAAGAAAGTGTGAAGGTGGATAACGATTTGTAGAGAATTTTTATGTGATGTATCGTAGTTAATGATAAGTTAATAGATGACTAACCAATGAATATTTGTTTTGGGTGTAGGTTAAGGGACGTATACGTGAGAAATGGTTGAAACTTAACTCCAACGAGAAAGTCGATTTCATTAATAGTTATAATGAAAACGCTGAAATTAACACGAGTTGTGTCAGTGGATTAGTAGATGAATCGATTCCAACAACGGAGAACTATTTAGATAGAGGTAATCGCCCATCGCAGTGCAGCGTGTTATGGTTCTCTAACATTGTATCTTTCATGTCTATTGAACAACATGATGCTGTGAGAGAAATTGGTTTCAGAAGCTTGTTGGGTTTGAAATGTGGTCAACTTAGGCAAGATTTATATAGGTTACTAGTTAAACAATGTAACGTAGATAGGCGGTCTGCAACTCTTCATGGAGTCGAATACTAGCTTACAACAGAAACTTTTACAAGCTTGATGGGTGTTGGCGACGGAGGAATGCCAATTGTGCTCATTGGAGAAGATAGTGAGATAACTGAATTACAGGTTAAGTACTGCACAGCAAAGAAGGATATCCCAATACGTACTGTAGCTAACAAATTGAAGATAATTAACTTTGCAGATGAGGAATTTTGTATTTTGTTCAGTTTTTTTGTGATTGGAACTATTTTGTGTCTAACTCAAGCCATATACACCAATCCATCAGTCCTTCATGCAATAAAGGATGTGAGTGACATTGGCACCAAAGATTGAGCTACTTGGTCTTTGAATTTCTTATGGGAAGGAGTTGAAAAGTTCAACAAAAATCAAGTTTCCTCTTTGAGCAGATGCGTAATATTTTTAAAGAAAATTATCAATATACTATTTTTCTTTTGTCATATGTACATTTAACCACCATAAAATTTTGACATATTCTTTAGACCACCTTAGTTTCAAATTAGTATCAATCAATCACTTTCACACAAAAAACTACTAAATGAATTAAAAAATTATTTTATTTTATAAAATTTTAAAAAATAAAAATTATAAATAAAAAAACTAAATTTAATAAAATAAATAAATAAAAAAATCTAAAATGTTAATTTTTTATAATTATAATTTATTTAAAAATTATCATGTTAATTTCTTAAATTTTTTGTAATGATAATTTTATTTAATTCTTGTAATTAAATTAAGTATATGGAGGTTTACAAAAATTAACATGAAGAGAAAAACTTCCTATAATTATTATAAGCTTTCTTATAATTAGAATTAAAAAACTTTCCTATGCAAATTAAACAAAATTATAATTACAAAAAATTAAAATGATAATTTTTAAATGAAATTATAATTATAAAAAATTAATATATTTAGATTTTGATATTTATTTGTTTTATTAAATTTAGGATAATATTGTAATTATAGTTCTTTATTTTTTAAAATTTTGTAAAATAAATATTTTAATTTATTTAAGGTTAAAATAGTTATTTTATAATATGAAAGTGGTTAATCTATACAAGTTTTAAAACAAAAGTGGCCTAAAGAACATGTCAAAATTTTGTAGTAATTAGATGTACATATAAAAAAAAAAGTAGTACAATGGTAATTTCCCTATTTTTAATGGTATAATTTATTTATTATATTTGTATTGTTGTTTGTTAGATAATTATGATATTATTGATTATTATGTTTGTATTAATAAACTTTTTTGTTGTCTGCAATTGTTCTATATGTCATCAACTAAGTTTCGGCTTTCTTTTGTTGCCAATAATAGATGTCCTCTTAGTGCATGGAGTGATAAAGAGATGAAAAAATCTTTAAAGTGGTAGCAAAATTTTGGTGACTTTGAGAGTAATGCGATCTATTCCCTTAAATAAGTGTATGATGTATTGTAATGATGTTGTTAAATTGAACACATTATTCATGCTTTTCTATAGTTTACACATGTTCCCATGCGAGAAGGTGACTGCAGCACATTAGTAAGCAAAATGAGGGACACATTGAGAGTGGTAAAGCAGTAAAGCAACATTCATTCAATGCTGTGATGGCACTAATAAATAGAATGGAGGAACATATAAAAAGAAACAACAAAGTCCTAGAACAAATAGCCTAAAAAATGGACTCTCTTATTGCAAAGGTAAAAAAGTTAGAACGAGCATATTTTGGTAAGGAATGAACGAATGTGGCCGATCACAATGAATTACCTTCTACCTACGATGGTGCTGAGGCAACCGATGCTCCAATGTTTTCGTGTCGGAATATAGAGCCGCACCAACCTATCCTTGCGGTTGTCACATTTTCATTTCTAGTACGTGAAAAGTGTAAGCCCGTTGAAGCTAAAGAGTGAAAAACTGTATACATCAACACATCGACTGATGAGGAGACTGTCCTAAAGGGAAAACTAGCAGCGGTATTCGAGGACATGATGGAGCCTAAATTGGTACCTGAACTTGAAGACGAGGCATATATACATTAATCATTTGTTAACTTTTGTTTAAACTGACTTACATATAATTTAATCTTTCTCATTTTTGTGTGGATAAGAAATTTGTAGTCTTTCGCCTAGCCAGGAAAAAAACTTAATCATCCTGAAGAATTTATTTCGTTGTCTTTAAATCCTCTACAACCATACAGAAATCAAAAGCTATGGCAGTACCAACTGTCCCTTGTACGATTAGGTTTTACGCAGTCTAAGGCCAAAATACCATGCGAGACCCTTTTTTTGTGACTGAGCCAGTTACCACAATTAATTGAAGATGCTGCAGTATGGATTTGAAAAAACTGCTTGGCCAGAGTAACGAATTTCTTATGCTCCCATAGGTAGTTGTTTTGAAACAAATGATCATAGTTATTTCATTTGTGTTCATATATGACATGCTTTACTTGTAGTGAGATAATTGTACGATCAAGTCGTGAGGATATCAGTCAGCGAGGTTTGTTATTACTTTTGCTTGATGTATCACTTGACGAAGAGGTTTGTTCTTCATTTGACTTCATTGATGAGTGTTGATCTGTGTGTATAAGGTTTTTGTTTGGTTGATTTTAATTAATATCATAAAGTATAATTGTTTTTATGTTTAGAAACATAAAGCAATGAACAATCAATCAATTGGTTCCTACCAACGAGATATGTAGTTAGTGAATACTTATTGTCCATTTCATAGTCCATATCCTTTTATTGATAAGTCACTACATGAATCTAGTACCATTTTCTTTGAATTTCATGTCATAAACATATAATAATTAGCTATAATGCCAACTGCACACATGGATAGGTTCAAGGTTGTTTCCCAATATCACAAACGTTATATGTATGATTTACATCAGTACCAAAAGGTAGTGTATGTCTTCATTTGAATTATTATGTTATTATTTATGATATGTATGGTATGAATTACGAATGTTATTGGATATATCTTTATTCCTATGCATGATGGTGGCCACCATTAGCTTTTGTTGTTGGTTAAAGTTAAAGAAACATGATGAGATATGGGACCCACTACTGAATCCACGTCGGACATGAGAAAGAGAAATACAAGCAAATACCATTGTAAGTATGATCTACTTTCGCACAGATGCATTTTGCATTCATGTAGATTATATTATTAAGAGTTAATGTTAATTTAACTTTCAAACAATTACATTCATTAGATGTTATACTACACAATGTTGTGGAATTGAAAGGGCTAGTCTTTTCTTTCAAAACGGCTAGCCTTTTTCTTGAAGAAGCTAGTTGTTTTAATTGGAGATGCATTATGAAATTGAAAGAGCTAGCCCTTTTCAATAAACTCGGGTAGCCTTTTTCGGACCATAATGCATCCAAATTGAAAAAGGCTAGCCGCTTCGTCGAGGAGGCTAGCCTTTTTAATATGACATGGATTCTGGAATTAAAGGGCTCGTCTTTTCATAACAAACTAATGGCCTTTTACTCTCCAGAATTTATAGTTAGAGAAAACGACTATCTTTTGTCTCGAAGAGGCTAGCCATTTTAATTTGGCGTGGATCCTAGAATTGAAAGGGCTAGCCCTTCAAAATCTAGTATGTTTGCTCGAACATAATAGCTCACTTATTTCAAAATATTGTCTATTTAGGTCATGTGTCCAGGACTAAGTGTGGAATTACACTAATTTTAGAATTAAATTACTAATCCCATGGCTATAGTGGTTCGTTAGATTGGATCAAGGTGACTAAATTCAAATTTGATCATCAAATCATTGGATTAGTAATCTCAATTTATAAATGGATTTAGATGGGATGAAATTAATATAAACAATTGTACATTTGAAAATCGGTTCTTTCATATATAACTCCATTTTTTAATTACTTAAAAGTTATTTATTTATTTTATTCACGATTAACTTGAAATTTAGTTTTAATTTTGTTTTATAGTCTAAGTAAATTGGGACTTTTACTTCAATAAAATTGACTATTTACTAATTTATTACAACAATTGATTGTATTAAATTTATTACAAGAAATGTAATATAAAAAAACCATGAAAATTACTAAAAAGTAAGTAATTGTTCTTATAGTTATTACTTGCTAATTTTTTTATAAAACAAAATATATAAAATATTTGATAAAAATATGAAGTAAATAATTAAATAGTTTAATTTATATATATATATTATATTTATGACTATCCAATACCTTTTTTACTATCTATTTAATTTTCTTATTAATTACCTAATTAGTTAGGGTTTAGTTATTTCTATTAAATATTCATAAATAGTTGGGTTGATGAATAAATATAAATTAACTTTGTCCAATCTTATATTGTACCAAATATAAGACAATATTGTATAATCCAACCTAATCCAATCCAATGTAATTAAGTCAAATCCTAATATTTAGTTCAATCTAATCATGCACCCTATATATTTTCATGAGTAATTATGACTTGAATATCGCATTTAATGTAATAATCACTATATTAAAATTAATCATGAAAATTAATAATTAATTAATTGGTACCAACATTTTGATAATTTTTTTTATTATTTCCTAACTTTTTCATAAAATAAAATATATTTAAATATTTAATAACAATGAAATTATATATTTAAATATTTTTAACTTAATTAAATTGAAACTAATCGTAGCCTGTAAGCGAAAGAGCTACCTAATTTCACGATGTGGAATAAATGATGCGAGAAAATGGCTAGCCAATTCTAATGAATAGGCTGGCCGTTTTTAAAACAAAAAACATGTTTAAATCAAACGGTTAGCCTTTTCTACCACCAAGTTTTCTTTTTCTTCATTCCCACCTTCTACTGAAAATAGTGTACTTGTCATGAATTTGGTCAGATATGATCTTATATTAAATTAACTATCAACCCTACATTGTATTGCAATTAAATGAATAAACTAATCATTAAACAACTTTAAGTGTCCATATCCTTCTATAAAACATACCAGCTTTGCAGTTTAGTGGGTTTGTCCATGTGTCACGATACATGAAACCATAATAACTTTTAAATGAGTCCCCATTTGTTACCCATTCTCTAACCTTGGAGCTTTTACTCTCCTCCAATCTCCCCATTATTATTAAAAATATAAAAAAAATTAAAAAATGGTCTATTATTTTCTTACACGTTCATTAAACTTAGAAAATCATAAATTAATGGACTAATAAATATGAAACACCTGCCAATAACATGATACTGAAACCATTAAACTTGAAATCGAATGAACATGAAACTAAGACCAATGAACATAAAATCGAGGATCATTAACTTGCAACCCAAAAAATCATGAAATTAATGAAGCAATAAACATGAAACGCCTACCATTAACTTTATATTGAAACTATTAGACTTAAAACCAAAGGAGCTTGAAACTTAGGCCAATGAATATGAAACCATGGACTATTAATTTGCAACTCAGAAAATCATGAAATTAATGGATTAATAAACATGAAACGCCTACCATTAACTTGATATTGGGACCATTAAACTTGAAACTTAAAACTAAGATCAATGAATATGAAACCGAGAACCATTAATTTGCAACTCGAAAAATATTAAATTAATGGATCAATAAACACGGAACGTCTACCATTAACTTGATAATAGGACTATTAAACTTAAAACCGAGGAATTTAAAACTGAGGCCAATGAACATGAAATCGGGGATCATTAACCTGCAACTCAAAAAATCATTAAATTAATGGACTAATAAATATGAAACACCTACCATTAACTTGATACTGGAGCCATTAAACTTGAAACTAAAGGAATTTGAAACTGAGACTAATGAATATGAAACTAGGGACCATTAACTTGTAACTCAGAAAATCATGAAATTAATGAACCAATAAACAAGAAACTCTTACCATTAACTTGATATTGGGATCATTAAACTTGAAACCAAAGAAACTTAAAACTGAGGCCAATGAACATAAAACCAGGGATCATTAACTTGCAACCTAAAAAATCATGAAATTAATGGACCAATAAACATGAAACTCTTACTATTAACTTGATACTAGGATCATTAAACTTGAAAGCAAAGAAACTTAAAACTAAGGCCAATAAACATAAAACCAAGGGTCATTAACTTATAACCCAAAAAATCATAAAATTAATAAACCAATAAATATAAAATACCTATCATTAACTTAATACTGATATCATTAAACTTGAAACATAGAGTTGAGCGCTCTATTTAAAAAAAAAAAATGACATTCGTATAGCTTGTCGCCTACATTCCTGTCGCAGCTTGTCGTCACCTCAGCTAGTCGCCGTTCGTCGCTTCAGCGAGTCGTTGCTGTTGCGCCGCGATTGTACATCAACGAATCAGCTCTCGCGGACAATTGTGCAGCAGCAAACTGGTTTTCTCCTCTTTAGAGCACTGTCACAGAGCGGATTTGCTTCCTCATTCGACGCTTCCAGCTGCTGTCATCTTGAGCCGTTCGCTTCCGATCCAGCTGCTACTGCGCTGTCTCCTTCTACGTTGACCATCCTCAGCCGCACAAGTTTCATACATACACACACATCGGAAAAGAAAGCGGCAGTCGACCACCAGACAGCAACCCGATCTGCTACTCCATAGGGACCGCGATCGGATCTGCTGCTACCGTATGCCAGATCTGCTGCTCCATGCCTCTACCATCACCAAGCTCCTCCTCCAGTTGAACTCGGCAAGCGGCAACCCGAATTCCCTCTTGAAGCTTCGGTATTCAAGCCTCCGTTGTTCACGGTGGGCTGCTTGCCTTGACTGCCGAAATGATCCCACCGGCCGCCGGTGGTGGTACCCAGCCACTATCGGTCACCACCTCCCACACCGGACGACCTGGATGCCAGCCATGACCAACCTCTGCAACCACCAAACACTTATGGCCCGAGCCCACGTAGAAGCTGCCCACCACCGAGTCAACTCAGCGCGACTCGAGCCACTCCCCCGAGCGGTTGTTGTCCCAACTGAAGACCTCCTTCCCGAGGCCAACATGCCCTTCCTAGCTCGGTTCTACGACTCTCAGTGCGACGTGATAAAACCACAATTCCAAGCAAACTTATCTCGAGACACAACCGGCTCCCCGTGTCTTAACCCGGCCGCATCTACCTCCCACCCTAAGCAATCAGCATCATACGCGATACCGTGAACCCACCTCCATTCTCAACCCCACCGCCTCCCCAAGACCTCAAAATCCTTCCTCGATGCCGCCACAGTGTTCTCCTAGTCCGTTGGTTTCGGCCAAACCAAGATCATTGCACCGTGGTGAGCCGTATCGTCATATTCTCTAAGGAGGAAATTCAAATTATGGTCGAGTCATTTAAACTTGCCTTGGTTGGAAAATTTTCATTCTAGAGGCCATCCATGGACATTATTCAGTAAGTTTTTATTTCTATGGGTCTCGAGGGAATTCCAGATTTCGTTGCTTGATAACCGACACGTGTTGATCAATTTATCGATGGAGGAAGACTACTCACTGATTTGGGTTCGCCGCATACTGGTATGTGAATGGTCTGGGATGCGTATTTTCAAGTGGAGTACGGACTTTCGTTGTTCAATGAGTCTCCTATTGTTCCTGCTTGGGTAAGTCTCCTTATTTACCAGCTCATTTTATTCATTCCAAGTCCGCTTTATTCTCTATCATTGGGCCTATTGGTACCCTCTGCGTATTGATCATGCAACGGCTTTGCTAATAGGCCATCGGTTGCTAGGGTTCTGGTTGAATATGATGTATCGCGGCCTTTATTACTGCGTATTTGGATTTGAGAGGGTGACTCTGGTTTTTGGCAGGATGTTGTATTTGAGAAGACTCTTGCTTATTGTTCCACTTGTAAGCACTTGGGTCATGCCGCTGAGACTTGTTATGTTTCAAACCCAAGTCTTCGTAAGCCTCAACCGTCGAAGGATAATGGGCAACCTATTGTTCCTAATAAGGGTAAAAAGGCCATTTTCCAGCAGATATACAACCACGGGTTGATTCTAATACCCGGTATATTGTTATTTCGGATAATCGGGCTCTAGGACTTGTTACGACTAATGTTATTGGCCGATCAGATGCCAGTGGGGACCGATCGTCCTTGGGCCATATCAGACTGAGGATGTCCCCTGGATAATAGGGGTCATGAGGATGGTTTTCGAAGCGAGATGGGTGATGTTTTGGGCACCGGAGCGGCCTCATAAGGTTGATCATCGCTGACGAGCACGTGAGTTTGAACACCCGTAGTTCCGAGATTCCGAAGAATGTCTCGACTGGCGAGGAGGGATGTCTTGGTATTTCTCGATCCGATATTGATTGTCGCTCCGAGGATTCCGGGACATGGACGACGGGAGATTCTTGAACGATCTCGGAGGATGTTTATACCCCATTACCCATGGATGCAGAGATTAGTAGTTTAGTCGAGCAGAGGGTTGCTAGCTCCTCCTGGGGTTTTTCTGTGGTGGCGGACCGTAAGACTCGCAAGGCTCGCGGCTAGGTAGGAGTCGATCCTCCCAAATGATTAATACTCTTATTTGGAACATTCGGGGATAAGTAAGGCCTCATGGTCCACCGTTCATGAAATTGATACTGGATGCATAGATTGGCCTTGGTTTGTGTTTTGGAGCCTTCCTTAGTGTTGAGAGACCGGAGAGCACTCGTGTCCAGTATTACGATGGATCATGGGTTTTCTTCCATTCCGGGAAAATATAGGTGTTCGGCTCGTGCCTTTTCTGTGGAGGTTCCGCAGGATATAGGCCGGTGGTTCATTGCGTGTTAGTCACTCTTCTTTTCCCGATCCCTGCCTATGTCTCATATGTATATGCCAGTTGTGCTAAGATTGTGAGAGAGGATTTGTGGGATGGCCTTGTTTCTTTTGCTGATAGTCATGATGGTTCTTGGATGGTGGGTAGGGATTTTAACGTTGTGCAGTCTCTTTCTGAGATTTCGGGGGGGCATGCACAGCCTCAAGATGCCATTGATGATTTCAATGCAGCATTATTGGATTGTTGATTGGATGATGTGGGTTTTACAGGGAGTCCTTTCACCTGGACTAATGGGCGCACTTGGAGACGATTGGTCGGTGGAGGTCCTTCCAGGTTTCGATTTTTACATGTTTGGCTTAAGCATCTTGGGTTTATTGATGTTGTGAGGCGATCTTGGGGTGCTCCGGTTGTTGGCTCGGGATTAGGGCTTTTCAGAGATAAGCTCATGAGATCGAAGCTTTGCTTAAAGGATGGAATAAGGAGGTTTTGGTAATGTGTTTGATAGGGTTAAGGAGGTCGAGAAGGAGGTTGCTCTGAGGGAGAGTAAGTATGATTTATCCGGTTCACCGACAACCGCAGCGAGTTTCTCTGAGGCTCGAGCACGACTGCAGCATGTGTTACTTTGTGAGTAGATCTTTTTATGACAGACCATCGAGTGTTCGTTGGGTTAAGGAGGGATGCTAATACCCGCTTCTTTCATGCCATGATTCGAAGAAGCATGGTTCTTTCATGTCCATCTGATCCGTGATGCATCATCCGCGATGGATTATCGAGCCTACTACCTTGATTGAGTCTGCAGTTGATTATTTTCAGGGTCTATTGGCAGGAGGTCGTAGTTAGTTTCAGCTTATCGATTTTGAGTTTATTCCTTCTTTAGTCACTCGAGGATGATATGGATCCGTAGTGGAGCCCGATTTGGAGGAGTTACTGCGGGTGGTTTTTCTATCGACCGACAGCGGTGTCCCGGTCCCGATGATTTTGCAGTAGGTTCTACCGTATACGCTGGAGGTGATTTCTAATGACTTATCGGTCACTGCTCACGATTATTTTTCGGGTTCCGCTATGCCTGGGGATTCCGTAGTACTCTTGGTTCTTCTTCCCAAGAATGACTCTCAGTTTCTGGCTGATTTTCGACCAATCAGCTTGTGTAACGTGACCAATAACGTTTTAACTAAATTGCTTGTTATGCGACTGACACCAGTGCTATCTCGTATCATTTCTCCGTCTGAGAGTGGTTTTCTACTTGGCAGGAGCATTCATGATAATGTGTTATTGGTTCAGGAGCTTGTTCACGATCTTAATCGTCATACCCGGGGAAGTAACGTGGTATTGAAGTTGGATATAACTAAGGCATATGATCGGATGTCATGGTCCTTTGTCCTTCAGATGTTGCGATGCTTGGGTTTCTCAGAGCAGTGGATTTCTTTATTTCGAAGGGCGATATATGGACCTTGGTTTTCTGTGTTGGTTAATGAGGTCAGCCATGGATTTTTTCAGTCTCGGGGTGGTCTTCGCCAGGGTGATCTGCTATCTCCTTGTTTGTTCATTATTGCTGCAGAGTTTTTATCTAGAGTCCTAGATCACTTGTATTCTTCGCATCCTTCCTTGAGATATTGTTCGTCTGGTCATTTTCCTATCTCCCATTTGAGTTTTGCAGATGATATTGTTCTTTTTTAGAATGGGAGTAAGGTTAGTCTCACGCGGCTTATAGATTTTCTGCATCATTATGAGACTGTTTCTGGGCAGCTGGATAGCCAGACGAAGAGCAGCTTTTATGTTGGGGGCTCTGTTTCTGCTTCACATGGTGCTATTGTTCACACAGTTATGGGGTTCCAGCAGAAGCAACTCCCTTTTTCTTATCTTGGTTGTCCGGTGTTTATTGGGAGAGTCAAGATTGCTCTTTTTGATGATCTGATTCGGAGGGTCCGAGAGAGGATTTCTGGTTGGGCTAATCGGCTACTCTCGTTTGGGGGGAAGCTAGTGCTTATTCGGCATGTTTTATCCTCTATGCCTTTGCACTTATTTCACGTTATGCGACCGCCGATTGGGGTTATCCAACAGTTAGAGCGGATGTTTACACGTTTCTTATGGGTGACCGTGGACCTAGAGCGAGGATTCATTGGTGCCATCGGCCTGAGGTATGCTTTCCTGGGAGGAGGGCTGCTGGGTTTTAGGTCATTTCGTGATCTTGTCAAGCTTTCGAGCTTAAGCTTCGGTGGAGATTTCGGAGCAAAGACTCTTTATAGGCTTCATACATGAAGTCGAAATATCGCAACGAATGATCATCCCGAATGGTTCATTTTCGCTACCCAACTTCGTCCTCTAGAGGCGCCTTCGCTTCTATCCGAGATGTTGTCGAGCCTCATATTCGTTGGTCAGTGGGTGTTGGTGCTTGTAGTTTCGGTATGATTGTTGGTCGGATCACTCCTTTGTATTTTTATAATTCGGTGTCGCCTCGTCCGCACTGATGTCTTCTTATCGGCATGGTACTCGTTTGGGATAAGGGTAAGCTTCGGCCGCCTTACCCACGCCGAGAGTTGAGCGATTGTTTTGGTTCCGATATCTCATCGGCGTGTCTGACGAGACTTAGTGGGATTCCGCCATCGATGGTATTTTTCATTTACTGTCGGCTTGGGAGATAGTGAGGTGCGCTAGGCCACGAGATGAGGTCTGTTATATGATTTGGCAGCGCCATATTCCGTTTCGGTTATCGTTCTTTCTTTGGCGGTTGTTGCAAGGTTTTCTGGCCACCGATGAAGCATTGAGTGAGCGTGGATTCTGTATGGTTTCGCGGTGCTTCTGTAGGCAAGCTGCTGAGACTTCTCGGCACTTATTTCTTGAGTGCCCTCGGGTTAGCCAGGTGTGGGAGTATTTTTATCGTTGTTTAGGGATATGGCAGACTAGCTTTCTATCGCCCCATGCTTTGCTTCGCCACTGGCAGAGATGTGCTTCTTCTCGATCTCATATTCGAGTTATTTTACCTTGCTTCATTCTATGGCATGCGTGGAAGGCTCGAAATGGATTCGAGTTTGATTTTCACCCTTTTCGGTGGATGCGGTGATTTTTCGAGTGGTGTCTGACATTCGACTGCTGGCTCGCTCTTGGTTTCAAGTCGTCTCGCTTGCGGGCGTGATGAATTCTCGACCACGGATGGGCTATGAGTGATTGCTTCACCCCGACTGCCTATTCGAAGTTGTCGTTGAACGCGACCGCCTCTAGTGCGGTCAAGTCGATCGCTGATGGGTGTTCGAGGGTAATCCCGGGTTGTCTGCTGCAGGGTGTTCTTCGGATCATAGGGGTATATTTTTGCGGTGGTTTGGCTCTTTTCTGGACATCATCCAATCCTTTACGCGGAGCTTATGGTCATTGTGAGGGTTTGAGCTGGCGATCCGGATGGGTTATTCTGTTGTGGAGGTAGAGTCCGACTCGCTACTCGTGGTTTCCGGATCCTCGCGGACGCTTACGTCCGATGGGATTATGCTTTGCCCTGCGTCGAGTTCGATCTTTGGTGTCCTCTCATTCGGTTGTGGTTCGGCATGTGTATCGTGAGGCTACATCTGCAGCTGACTTTTTGGCCAATTGGGCTTGCACTTCTCGTTCCAGTCATCGATTCTTATCGGTCCGTGATATGCCCATAGGTTTATCTAGAATTATTCGTATGGATGCCCATGCGGTTCCGCATATCAGACGCTAGTTTTATTATATTACCGTTTGTATGTTTTCACTTATTGAGGAGGTTTTGGTTCATGTCCCCCTCCTTATGTATGTGTTTTTTCTTGCATGATTTATATTACAAGTAGGGGTCCTGCCTAACCCCCCACCATTTTGGTGGTTTCAAAAAAAAAAAAACTTGAAACTAATTTTTAATTATTAATAAAAGTTATTTTTTTTATTATTGTAGCCCTTTATTATCAAAATAATTATTATTTTATCATTATTTTATTTATTATATAATATAATAATTAAACTTTGAGCAATTAGTTGCTCCCGGTTGCCAAGTTTTTTTTTTTTTTCCCCTGATGTTTGGTTGCCAAGGACAGCCAAACAATGACTATCTTTTTTTTTTTTTTTTTTTCATGTATCACATACATGTATATACCGTAGCTGCCTCCTATAAATAGAACTCATCGTACATTGTATATCTCAAAATTGAGAGCAATCATCATTTCAATAATATCACCATTTACAGATCTACCAATCAAGCTAATTTAGATACCAATCAAGCTGGAATGTAAAGGGCACCAATAAACTTGAAGGATTTTGCTCATTTAATCAAATAAAAGAAGGTAGCTATTAGCACCCGTCCAAAATCTCATAAAACCCCATGCTTTAATCTAAGTTATATTACAAAACAACTATCTTTATTAAACCCAAGAAATAATTTTTATGTTAGAAAACATCAGTTCTTTAGTTGTAAGTTTTAATTTTCCTCTAAATTACGGACTTATCTTGTCAGATTTATAGTAATAGAAAAAGTGCGATCTTGGATCATTATCAAACAACCAAAGCCGTAAAATTTTACATAAAGATTTGTTGAAGGAGATCGGTATGACCGTCTGGGGTTATTTGTGGGATTAAAAGTTGGTATTCTTAGACCAATTTTATGGGGGATATCATAAGATGTGAGTGGTTTTGTGAGGAATTTTGACGGGTGCCAATAACGCCACTCCAGATTAAAGTAGGAAGGAATTCTGCTGCAGCTTACTATTCTTATGCATTTTAAAAATTTTTCCCTCTTCTTTGAAGAATGACAACATGACCAAAATTGGCACAAACCATGAAAATGTAGTCTTCCATTTACTTCAATGGACCGTCATCGATACAAAACTTAGATACTTATATTTTAGAAGCCAATGAAATCCTCCTCATCCCCGCTACTAAGAGATTCAACCAGCTGACTATCTTCATCCTCATCACCCTCGGTCACAATCTCCAATAAACCACCTCCACCATCATAGTCTACATCATCCATCATAAAATCCCCATCTTCATCATCATCAAGATCACTTACACTATCATCTTCATCGCTATTACTCAAATCATCAGCATCACTATCACCATCCACATCTATGTCGGCCCCCAGTATAGGGTCCACATCTACATCGTCGTCATCCTCTTCATCTTCCTCATCACTCTCAGCATCGTCAGGATCAGAGTCATCATCAGTTGGCCTTCTGCGACCAATTTCATAAATCCTAGCTGATGAAAACATCTCATCTTGGTCATCCATTGTAATCAATCCAACAAATGAATCTGTCCGCTCTGTTGCAAAGTCAAGCACACATCTATCAACAGCTGTTGTTGCAATGTCAGAGTAATTGATGGCATCCACGGTACGGAAAGCAGCAAACAACTGGTGCTTAGCTCGGCGGGTGTGAACTGCTGACATCACATCCTCAAGATTTCTCCTCAGAATTGCATAAATTACGTCCCCACGCGCATTGAATGTTATGGTTGTTTGGTCCAAGGATGGTACACTCCGGAGAAGCCTAAACTTCCGAAGATCCCAGACTTCTGAATTTATGATAACCTGTTGAAAGAAAGTTTTAAGAAAAAGGTCAATTTGAAAGCTGGACAAAAGAAAATTACAACAATTTTATTATTAATTATTTGAAAAAAAAAAAGAAACAAGAAAAAAGAAAAAGGTTGCTATATGAATCTGGTGGACCAGTTGTTTGCATACACAGAATGCAGACAATGTCAAATGTCAATATATCCTCATAAGGAAGAATCTACTGGATAGAAAATTTTGAGAAGTGAAACCTTTGTCAAAAGACTCAAGACTTTAATCAACTAGGTCTCCTTTCACAATTACTTTTTAACTTCAACTACAGATTTACCATCAAAAGAAGCATAAAAATTATCAACAAATTGCACTCCTTACTGAACAGAAGATCATCCTATTAGAAATTTAAAGTGTGAGCAACTAAGAATATCTATTTACCTCATTCCCAGCAGGATGAAAACCACCTCCACCATGATCTGTGAATTGATCAAAACGATGGACAGGGACAGAATTCCTCCTGTCCCATAATATTCCATTCCAAAGAAGCATTGTGTCTGAAGGACTAAAGTGTATCTGAGAATATGCATGCCCTCGACCAGTAAAATTTACTGATGTATCGGACAGTTTTGCTTCCAATTGGTACGTCTGAATGTCATAAAGGAGAATTCCTCGATAAGAAGTCTCAGTAGGTAAGGCTGCAAAAAGGTTCCCAGAATTGCTAAATCTTGCTGCCTTGCACCCCCCAAAGGAATGCATTGGCCCACCAGCGATTGAAGTGGCATTCCACAAATGCACATCCTGGGAGCTTGAAGAAAGTAAAAGCTGGGTCTCACCAGAAAGATGTGACTGAACAAGAGTCACAGGACCCTGGTGGCTTGTGCAGCTCTCCAGTACACTGTTGCTATTGGAGTCAAAAATTTTGAGCTCCTTAGTGTGGCTACCAACCGCAATATGAGAGGAATCCCCAAGAAAAGTAATGCAAGTCAAAAGGGCACCAGCATCATCACGGCATGTTCTCCATGGCCTGAATCTGCTGTAAACAAACTGACGATCTCTACGATTTCTGTGGACCCCACTGTACATACTTTTAAACTCCCGTGTACCTAGCCGAGCTGTAACATTTGATGGAGCATCAAGGCTCCGTTTTGGTTCAGGACAAACGTGAGGGTGTAAAAGAGAGAGAGGTGGAAGAGTAGTTATAGGAGCTGGACACTGACGATGTTGGTGCTTCAGGTACTGAACAACAAGAGAATCTAGGGTTAATCGTTCTGAGTTACTGGGCTGGGAATCGTTTAGAGCCCCTAGTTGGAAGGATGGTGAAGCTTGACCTGCATGGTAATTGCCACACTGGTTATCATCCAAATATTCTGCTAAAGTACCTGGTGTGGAAAACCCCTGAGGATCATTTAGAAGGCCACTTTTACGGACAGAATTAGGTGTTGGACAAACTGGAGACCGAAGTCCAAGATCACCAGTGTGAAGTCGCTTCCCAGACAATGACAATCCAGTATCCTTTAAGTCCGATAATTTTCGTTTCATTGGCAATGCAATTGGAGTCTTTAATTGAGACTCTGTATCAAGACTAGATTTTGACATGGATTCAGGAGGAATTTCTAATACACTTGGAACTGCAGACTGTTTAGAACCACTGTAAAATTTCCTAGTTGATGGTGTTTGGGAATCATGAGATTGAGACTGATGTCTAGACTGTAAATTGAAACTAAGTGAGAAAACCAGCTGCTTCTTCTTTGAAGACATGCTTGAATCACACTTCAAACTGATATCCTCATCACGAGTAGCAAGCTTTGATTTACCAGTCAAAAATCCAGGTGTACGACCAGAAGGCCACTGAAGTTGTATTGATGGGATCTCTTGAGTGGAGATTTGGGGCGCAAGAGATGATGGAGCCGCCAAGGAAGGCAAAGGTGTCAACTGAGCCTCTTTCAGCAGTTGAGCAGCAGTTGCAGCCAAACCAGAGGCCTGAAGATGTTCATGAATAAGGAGTAGAAGTTCCCTGCATTATTTATACATGTTCATGGAACAGGATGCCAAAAGAAAAGAAATCAACAAACAAAAGGGGAAACAGCAGAATACAGAGAAAAGAAAACTATTCTTGAACAAAAAAGGAATACCTGGAATGATAAGAGATAGGAGTGGCAGCAGCTATGGCTGCCCTTTCAATGCGCCTTAGAGTAGGTGTAGCAGCATCAGTAGCTGCTAGAGTACTTGCACGCCCTGAATTTGTTACAATCTACAACATCCATAATCGATTCATAAATTCAAAATGCTTCTATTTAGTTTAAAAAAAAAGCAACTGAAAAGCCATTATATTTCAGGCATCACTAATATGCCATCTGAATAAAATCTTTTAAATAATAATCTTTTCAGACCTCTATAGTGGTGGGAACAAAAGATAATACACATTAAAGCAAAGATATAGAGATGCTTACTGCTATAAGCTCAATTGCAACCTGGGAAAGTTCAGCTTGCCATCTGCCTTGCTCAGTTGCAGGCGTCTGCCCACCTGAATCTCGGATGAGTTCTGACAGCTTTTTTCCGACCTGGAAGACCAAGTTGAACATGGAAGTGAATGCCAAACAAGCTAAAAGTCCTACAAAATTTTACACTTTTATCTTAACCAAAAGCGGCAGTGACACATCAGATACACAGGAAACTCTTAAGAGTGATAAAATTATCAAAGTAATGGAACCTTAAACAGGATAAGATGATTGTAGACCATGCCAGGATATTACCAATGCTATGAATTACTTGCCAACATCAGCCAAAGCAATATTGCAGGACATCCCATAGTCAAAAATATTTTATGGAACTGTACAGAAAACCTTCAATGCAAACTAACAGGGCAACCACTAATAATGTCATTATAGAAACTGATAGTAAGTTAACAGAATTCAGCACTAAAAATTGAAAAATTTGAAGACAGAGAGAGAAAGAGAGAGAAGAATCCAATTTACTGCTTAACAGAATTCAGCACTAAAAATTGAAAAATTTGAAGACAGAGAGAGAAAGAGAGAGAAGAATCCAATTTACTGCTTACACCCTCCACATTGCAAGAGGGAATAAGAAGCCAAAGCTGCTCAGGCCAGATATAAACGGTGCTACTTGACAATGCCATGCCACTAAGTCTTTTGTTATTTTTATTTTTTATTTTTTACCTTTTGCTCCTCCTCAGCTTGCATATCCGTCATCTCCCACTAAAATAAGCGAAGTATTGCAACAAAACGACAATAAAAGTTTGTTTATGCATGCTATAATACATATTCCGCTAGTTATGTCACTGTGAGATCATATTGTTATTAATATATCTATAATTGGATAAGATTGGTTATTCTACATATCATTATTGGATAAGATTGATTCTTCCTACAAATCACAAATACGAGCATAATGTACCTTGAGTTTTTGAAACCATTACCCTGCAACTAAAATTTGAAAGTAATATCCTGGGCAATGCAATATAACCATTGTGCTTTAAGTATACTAATATTAATGTGAATGGATTATCACTTACCTGAAGCTTTGTCAGTATGTGTGCAATTGTGTCATCTCTGGCCAAGCCAAGCAGGACTCGGCACGCAAGAGCGCGCAGACAATCTAGTGCAGCAGGTGGAGAATAAATGCGTGGTTGCAAAAGATGTAGAAGGACCTTTATGCCATTATTGGCTCGGACAGCTTCTCTTGCTTGACGATAGCCTTGTTCTAATTGTGCAGCAAGGCCAGCACACCCAGCCCCAGCACCTAAAGAAATTCTTCGATCCCCGACCAATCCTGATGTTGGTGTGGGGACAGGCGTCTGAGATGTGCTACAGGTGAGCTGTGTGTTTGCACTACTGCCTCTATCTGGCAGACTAGGTTCCACATTCCGATCCCTTAAGTCACTCTGACTAGGCATATAAACACCCCTATCTGAGACATTACGTTCTCCATTTCTATCTCTTGTTTCCATAGATGGACCATTTGAGGTTTGGCCAGAAACAGACTGCTGTCCTTGTGCAAGTAGAGGTGGTTTATTGCTGATGGAAGGTGGAGGACAAACAAGATTGATTAACACATTTAATGCTGGTTGTATAATCTGAAAATATATGAAAAAAAAAAACACTTAATTCTGACAGTATAAGAAAAGATACAAAGAAACAATTCTAAAATTAGATGAGAATTATCAACAAAACAAACATTAAACAACAACGGCAGAGTCTGCTTCCTCGATTCACTTGCATAATAGCTATAACTCGGGCAGCAACCAGAACAACAGCAACAGTACTTTAAAGAAGAAGTGTTTAGAGAAGATCTTACCTCAGGGTCAACATAACTACTAACAGCATTTGCCGCATCCAAAATGACTGCTATACCAGTATGATTATTACTCAGTGTGGCGTTAACAATCATCTTGCGGCTATTAGGAACCAACGTAACAATGTGCAGAACACCCAATGCATACTGAAGCAAGTCGTGCAAATAACGCTCAACTGGAGGGGCCTAAATAGATTAGCAAAATTAAATTTAAAGAATAAGCAAATGCGGGAAGAACATATTGAGTCAAAAATGGGAAAGAACTTGAGTCCACAAACCATACCTGACACAATTCCAACATGGTAATATGTCCATTTAAGCTCAAAAATCTGTCAACTGCAGGCCACCGAGTTCTCACAAAAGCAGGGCCCAGCTTCCGATCCTTCTGTAACTGCAGAAAAACTGCATCCATTGCCTCATTACTAATGTCAAGTGGTTTGTATGCAGCCCTCACATTTGGAATATTCCGGGCTGCACTTCGGTTGCTTTTATTAGGACGAATAGAATCAACAAGCAAAAGGAGATGAGCTCTGAAATATTGCCGCAAAGCGACACAGGTGTGATAAGCAATCTGCTTCTCTGATGACGTCAGTACTTCTGGCGGTGATCGATCATTTCGAAGTGATGTTGAACTGGAAACAGCCCCAGCATTAATTCCAGATCTTACTGAGGCAGCGTCATTTAGAAGGCCCAGTAATTTCTGTAAGCCATCTTGAACATCAAAAGCATCAATAACTGCTCTGAAAACAAATGCAGCAGCAAAAAATAGGGCTGCATTTTTTCTGGCCTGATCCTGTATGCACTCAAGAAGTTGGATAGCCAACTCAACCAACTGATGGACAACATCAGGTGGCAGAGCACATACACGTTCCATTATCCCCTGTATCAAATTGTATAAAAGGTGAGAAATCACAGTGCAAAAAAGATAAGAGTTAGTACATGGAAGTACAGAAATCATAATAGTCAAAACACTACTGGGCAATACCTGGAGAGAACCTATAGTAAATAAGCATGAAGAAAGACCAAAAAATGTCTGATTGTTTCTTGGGACAGCAAGCAGCTTTTGCATGCCACCCCGATCCACGAATAATGCTGCAAATTTTCTATGAGCAGCCAAAGCACAAATCAGTTTCATCACATCAGGCAAAAGCATTGCAACCTTCGACTTTTCTTCAGATTTGGAACTCCGCTGCAAAAGAGCTAGACAGACATCTACTCCCTTTTCATGTAGCACAGGCCCAAGAACTTCCACGTATTCACCTAATGTCTCAAGGCACTGAATGCAATATTTTTCTCTCAACTGTGCAAGGGATTCGACATCAGTGATGAAATATTCCTCAACATCCTCATTCGTTTCTGTTTCTGCGACACTTAAACTCACTGAATCCACATTCGTGCCAATGGAGTTCCTGCCAACAATCCACAAGAAGCATATATTAGCACTTGCCTAGCTGAAATATAATCACTGAGAAGAAAGTTGACTATAAATACCAAATTGAAACCATTGAAATAATTAGATATGTGCTTCACATGTAAAATGACCAACCTCGAAACCTTGATTGCATCAGCAGCATCAATAACAGTAGATGCAGCTCTGGAAGCAGCCAAAAGAGCAGCTTCTTCATCATTCGTAGTTTTAAATTCCTGGACATAGGAAGTGGCCAAATGAAATCCAATTTCAGATAAATCAAGAAAATGAACAGAAAGTAAAGAATCTAGAGAAACAGTAAACTCTAAAACCTAAAAGACCGACATAATGCTGCATACCTCTGAGGCTGCACTTTTGACAACTTCAGCAGCAGCGTCACCAGCTGCTTTGATGGCTTCTAAAGGAGCATTGGCCGCTCTAGCTTCAGCTTCAGCAGCTCTAACTGCTTTCTTTACCAAATCAAAGATGTCCTTGCTTCCAACTCTGCATTCTTGGAAGCAGTCATCACCATCCTCTCTATCCATAAACACACCATCTGAGCTAATCGTTCCTAAATGCTTCCTACCATCTGGTGCTTTTTTCGTATCTAAACTTTTTGAAATGCTCCTATCTCTAATACTTCGTACCTGTCCTAAACGGCTACCAGATACTGGGGATGTTAAACCCTGATCAGTCTCAATAGCCCCTTCATTAATCCTCCCCTTCCCTCTGGATCTTATCCATCCACGATTCGTTCTCCGCCTAGAGGAGTCATCTCTTCCAGTTTCATCATTATCAACAAGTTTTGTCTTCCCCTCACGAGCATCAGTATATGCTTCAGACGTATCGATCCCTGCAGCTAACCCATCGTGTGGTTCTCCATCATCAGCTCCACCCTCATATCCATGTGTCACCCTCTCAATGTCTTGATCGTCTAAAGACCGTTCATCTGTTGTCCTTTGATCATCAGGTTGCTCTAGAATCTGTCGTGGCCTAACTCGACCTTCTTCTCTACCTCTTAAGGAAGTAGCGATGACTGAACTTTTACTCTCAGCCAAATGGTTAGCATCTTTTTGACTTGTCTCCCCAAGGATACGTATGCGGAGATACCGCATAAGCTTTGCAGACAATCCAGATGTTAACACATCTTCCACCACTTGACCACCACTGACAATCAATCAAAACCAACTAAGAAATGGTGTAAAATAAATTAAGCATATAAGTGGGAAATTATGAATGAGAAAGCATACCCCGCCAAACACACAGCAAGAAGTCCGGTTGCATAAGTTTTCAACATCTCAGAATCTGAAGCTTCCTTTCTACTCATATCATGCTTCAAGTGACGATCTTCACAAGACAATCGGCCAGTCTCATCCATCACCCAATTTTTTACATTGTCAACAACAGGTTCTTCAAAAACATGGGGATACTGTATAAAATTTACCGTGTCATAAAGTAGATAAAACATTCCATGAAAATGGAAAAGGCTATAAAGAAAATATACTTTCAAGATAGAGAGACGACAGAAATCTTACAATCCAAGTGAGTGAACAGCTTAGAACAAGGCGAGCAGCAGCGGCCTGGACAGAGGTGGAATATCTACTTTCTGACAGAAACTTGGAAGATATCAATTCAAAGAAATCATCATTTTCCTGAGGAAGAAAAAGAAATACTAGGGATCAGACACATGGCTGGGGAGTATAATACAGATAAAGCAGTTTATAATTAGGACACAAAATCACCAAAAAGAAAAAGGCTAAGACCAGTAAGTTACACGAACTAAGTTGCCAAGGCGTCCAATATTATGAGAAGCCCGAGCATTATTGGAGGAAAAGCCACTCTCTTCCAAGTATCTGTGGTGAAGTTAATAAAAACAATGATGTTCAGTCTTTAATAATCACATATATGTAAATAAATATAAGTTTTCGAAATGAATTTAATTGAAACCGAGGAAGAAAAGCTTACGTACAGAGATTCTTGGACCTCAAAAAGAGATGAGAGGGCATGAAGGACGCTGGGATTAGGGTTATCGGGTGAAGAAGTGATCTTCTCCATGAGTTTCTGAGCCTTGGCCATCAACTCTTCCTCTACTTTCTTCGTTTCATCTTCTCCACCTCCGCCTCCGCCTTCGCCTCCACCTCCTTCCAGAACAGGAGCTTCACTAAGCCCTTGGCTCGATGATCCTTCCATTTACCAAAATCAAGAATGAATCTTTCTCTGATTAAACAAACAAAACCGTTTGGACTTTTTATTTACTACTGCTTCCTTGCTGGCCAACTCAAACTCAACTCTTTCGATTAATGAACGTGTAATTGGGCGTTTGGTTAAGGGACTGAGAGTAATTATATTATATTATATCATTAGGGGAGGGGAAACAAAACCAAGAAAGACGGAAGCTGCGGTTTTGGCATTCGTTTTTATACGATGATTGATGAGAGAGACGCTTCTAACTTGTTCGCGAAGTGGATCCGAACATTCCCAAATAACCCGACCCTCTTACTTCTAACCCTAGTTTTGGCCCAACTTAGTCGGATCTATTTAAATGGCCTGCCTTTAACAGTTTATTCTCCAGGTATAATAGATGATACTAATAGTAATAAACTACTTATCCAATAAAACTTACGTAACAAAATCATATATTTTTCTTGCCTGAGATAGTGAGATGTACAATATTATGCATCGGTTCAGCATTCACGAAACCCCAGTAAATCACTAAATATCCAAGCAAAAGCCTATACTATAGGGATAAGATCGTAATTATGAAAAAATAAAATAAATGGGGCGCTGTGAAAATTTTACCGTCTTCTTATCCTTTTCATTCGACAGTAAAATCTAGAAACAAAACTTTTTTTAATTATTTTTTTTTACAAAGGGCAAAGAATTCAGGAGGAAGATTGTGCAGCAGCCACATCATCGAAGAGAATTTCATTAATTCCCGACCGAATGTCTTCTTGTCACAGATCGTGCATGGAAAATTATTGTGAAGAAGAAAGGGAAGCACTAGCATCGCCCAATCCTGCTGCTCAAGCTCCGCTCAATCGGTGGACAGAGTATGATTATATTCCTTTAATCATAGGTTATATAGCCCAATCATTAGTAATATTTACGTAATTAGCTATTAGTATTTGACAATGGTAAATTCAGGATTCAGGACGAGCTGAAAAAGAGATTAATAACTGAAGATTTTTTTACATGGAAATTACCTAATTCCACAACCGCAAGCACGAGCACAAAAGAAGAAGAAGAAGAGGTGTTGCTGAAGTATATAGGTGGTGTTGATATGAGCTTCTCGAAGGAAGATCCATCAATTGCATGTGGTTGCCTTGTTGTGTTGGACCTCGAAACTCTGCAAATAGTCTATGAGGATTATTCTCTTCTCAGGCTTCAAGTGCCTTATGTCCCCGGTTTCCTTGCATTTCGCGAGGTCTCACTCATTTTAGTTATCTTCATCTTATAAAATATTTTCATGTAGTTATTTTGTACTTAACATATTTTATGATTTTCCTATCTTTGCTTTAGGCTCCGGTTCTTTTATGGCTTCTGGACAACATGAAAAAGAGGGCTAACCATTTTTACCCACAGGTGATGATTGATTGATTGATTGATCCTCTTATTATCACCCATGCTTCTTGATGCTTATTGCAACGTCGGATGCTTGAATATATCCACTACTTGCTTTCCTCCTACTGGATTTATAACAGCTTTTTTAATCAACAGGTATTAATGGTTGATGGCAATGGATTACTCCATCCTCGAGGCAAGTATTTTTTTGCATGCATTTCCATATATGCTACTTCTCCCTAAACATTATGCATAGAGTCCTTTTTTGTTCTTTTCCTTTTGCAAGTTTTGTTGGTATAGACAGAATATTTGTTTAACTTGATATTTTTGGCAGTTGTAGTATTTTGTTGAAACTTGATTGCCAAGCAACATTTGGTTTTCCAACCTACATCAATTGTTCAACCAATGCTAACACTAATTTATGAACTCTCTTTGTAGGTTTTGGCTTGGCCAGTCACATCGGTGTTCTGGCTAATATTACTACAATTGGGGTTGGAAAGAATGTGAGTATTGACTACAGTACAGATTAGTTTTTCTTCTTTTTATTCTTCAATTAAAGGGAAACAAGGGCTTCATTTTTAGTGGTTTTCATTTTTAATGATTGATCATTCTGAGTGTCTTTGATATTATGAGTATGTTTGGGTATGTTTGAAATTGAGGTTGGGCAACTGTAACTTTTAAGCTGCAGCACTAAAATGTTTAGTAAATACTAATTACTGTAACTTAGAAGCTATATTAATATAATTTTTTACTTGTATGATTTAAAATCTATTATATTTTTAATAATTTTATCAAAATTATTATTTAAAAATTATATTTACTATATATTATTAACTTTTATTTTATAATTACAGTTTTTTTTTTCACAGCAGCTATAGCTTTTAAGGTACAACACCTCAATCTCAAACATACCCTATGAAATACTATCTAATCTATTCACCTATCACAGTTCTGAGTTAAGAACTTAATTCTTGAGTCTCTATTCTGTTACATCAAATCATGATTTTCTAACTTTTAAATATTTCAGCTGCACCATGTGGACGGTCTAACTCATTTTGGAGTAAGGCAACTACTTGACGCAAAAGAAGACAGTAATGAAGATATTATTACTTTGACAGGAGGCTCGGGATTTACATGGGGAGTGGTAAGTGATTCAGCATGAGGCTCTGTTTTTTATATTTGACGTGTGTCCTATAGTGTGACCAAGTATTTTTCTAGAGGCAACTGCAAGAGTGATGAAGATTGAATTTTCCAACCCCAAATAGCCAGCTTTTATGTAAATTGATTGGCATCTTCTAGAGATCTTCAATAGCATCAAGTAATGACTTGAAGCCAATCATTCCTGTTTATAGAAAGTCTCTGATAGCAGTAATGAAGATTCATTAGGTCTTTTTTTGCTACTTGCCTTTCAGTGCCTTGGTTCTGTTTGAAATTCTTCATTACTTAGCAATTCTTTGAGAGTAAGGTTCTGAGGATTTTCCTTTTTGGCTTTTGTAAGAATTATCTATTATGTACATTTGATTTAGTATATCTGCAGGAGAGGATGTGAAGTTTTGGTTGAAAATATGAGAGAAAAATAGGATAGACAGAATGGATTTCAATGACATTTGATTGAGTATATATACACATATAACTGACTTGCGATCATCAGTTCCTATAATTAAGCTAGGATCCCTACAATTAAGCTATGCCATCAAAGTCTACTGTAATTTAGGAATACATATAGAAAGATATATTTACAGTTCAATACAATGAATAATATGGATTCTACTTTCCAATATTGGTGAGGTCTTGGGACTTGGATAGAAGCCTTAGGCAAGCTTTTTGGACATTGGAAATTTTTGGCTTAGCTGATTCTTGTTTGCTTCATCTTTTAAAGGATCCCAATTTAAACTGAATAGCTTTTCTTACTGATTTAGATATCTCCAGTTCACATTGTTTTCATAGCTCCAAAGATTTTGGTTGCAGAATTGTACTTGAGATCAATCTTGCATTTTTGCAGGCAGTGAGATCAACTCCAGACACGTTGAAACCTATATTTATTTCAGTTGGTCACCGCATATCACTTGATTCTGCTGTTATGATTGTTAAAGTGACTTGCAAGTATCGTGTGCCAGAGCCTATACGGCAGGTCAAAACCCAGTACCTCCTCTTTTGGCTCACAACTTAAGTGTTGTTCATAAACTTTTGAGGATATGTTGCTATTTTACTAGTGCTAACTATTTAGTCTATAACGTAAAAGATGTTCTTTTGGGTATTTGCTAGTTTATTTAAAGTTTGGGTGGTGACTACTAGTGGTGTTTCTTTTCATCTTGCAGACTTCAGTTGTTTATAACGTTGAGTTGCTGAACATTATCGTTTATTCATTTTTTAATTGACTTATCATGTTTGAGATGATATTGATGTTCAATTTTAAATCTGCACTTTTGTATTAATGCAGGCTGATATAAGATCAAGAGACTATATCCAGAAGCATCAGAGCACATGTCTCTTGCAGAGGTGGTAGTGATGACTTGGGATGTTTGTGATCTCACCGCAGTGAATATGGCATATGGGAGGTTTTTGTTACTGCTTGTTCGGAATTAAGGGTGTAAACAATACATCACAATAAATTTCCCAGCTAACAAGAATATGTTGTTCATGTATGCTAATGTTGAGGTTAAGTTAATTTTGTACAGATTAATTTATTCATTAGCTGTAAATTCTTCACTTTTTTCTCGTCTCTGGCCGATTGATTAAGTCTCTATTGATTTTGTCTAGAGACTTGTATAGATGTTTTGATACTGTTGTTTCAGATCAAAGGTCACGAAGAGGTCCCATATTTTTGTTTTTCTGATTCTGTTTACCCTTCTTGCATTTGGGATGGTCCTAATGAAGTTCATATTTTACAGTGTAAATTCTTTAGTGTTTTAAATGATTTGCTTTGAAACGGTGGTTAAATATCAAGAACTATCCCATGGTGAGCATTTTTGTGTCATTTTGAAACCTTGTGGATGAATTACGCATTTTTGTAAGCACGAAAAACTAGTTAATTTCCGAAGCTTTAAATCGTAATGGGACAACTCATGTGCTTTCGAAATAAACAGACTTGTCCATGTCGACGGACGATTAGCATACAGTGTCTACTGGACGGCCAAATCGCATACAGATTAACGGAATGACATCTGATATCTGAAAATACGAATGAACAACAATATTCAATTGCATTGCTGTACATGTCGACTGTGCATTTCCCCAAACTCTGCAAAAAGTCTCCCCTTCGGCTTCATACGCTGATATTTATAAATCAATTATAACTGATATTTATAAATCAGATTATGTATAAAAATTTTTATAAAACAGACTATAACTGAGAATCTTTTACAGGATTTCTGAATTTTTTTTTTTATATATGAGACTATTACTTAAGATTATAATTCATATTATATGATATTATAATTATATTTGTCAATCAAATTATAACTAAATCTAGTTTACATTAATTCGTATGAGCTATTGTCTAAATTTGAACCATCATAAATATTCGAGAGATGTCTACTATAACTGATATGTATCAATTAGATTATGACTGAGACTCAGATTATGACTTAGACTAGTTTACATTAATTCATATGAGCATTAGCTCTTTCTCTTGTTCTTGAATTAAGTGGAATGGAATAAGAAATTCTTTTTTTTTTGCCTTTTTGCCAATAAATCTGAATTTTTCCAGCTATCCTAGCCTCTGCATTGCATCATTTATTACTGCATGAGATAAATATACTTTGATCTCTTTCAGTTTCACAAAAAGGATTGAGATTAGGCATGAAATTCTACTATTTTATTTTGCCCCAATTTAACAGAAAAGGTGATATATATTGATTTTTTTTTATTAGATTTGGATCTGTGGGGACTGACGGGGCTCAAACCCGCAGCTTCCGCCTTGACAGGGTGGTGCTTCGCCTTGACATGGTGGTGCTCTAACCAATTGAACTATAATCCCGGGCAGTTAAAAGAAAATCATATATTGGTTCATGCAAATCCATTACATTAAAATAGGGAGAGAGAGAGAGCATCTTAATAAGTGAAGTGGTAGCAGACGGCTACAATCCCAGTGCGGTTAAAAGAAAATCATATATTGGTCCATACAAATTCATTACATTAAAATAAGAGAGAGAGAGAGCATCTTAATAAGTGAAGTGGTAGCAGACGGTCTTTCAGCAACAGAAGCAGATTTTTTTTTTTTTAAAATAATCTCTATAAATATTTTTATAGGGGTTCAAACCCTTGTCCTCAACATTGTGAGCACAATAGCTATTCCACTAGGCTATAAATTCATTGGTTTCAGCAATAAAAATAGATTTAGGATGAAGGATTCCTCGAAAAATTAAGGATTATTTTTTCTGTCGTTAAGGTTAAGGTGGAGAATTGAACGAAAAATTCTTTTTCTTTATCGTTAAGGTTAAGATGGAGAACTGAACGAAAATTTCTTTTTATTTATCATCAATCGAATCACTGTTCGCAACCTGGAATTCTATTTTATCATCAATCCAATCACCGTTCCTCTTTTTCTTTTCTTATCAATGAATAGATCTCTTTATTTGTATAACTTAGATTTCTCGTATTTCTCAAAAAAGTGATTCGGTTGATAGGATTTGGTAAGATACTTATGAGATCGGTGATATCGATGAGATTGATATTCAAATCTTTCGTCTTAGAACGTATTTAACGCCATATGCGTACTAATTAAATTTGAACACTCACTAATATTCGAGAGATATTTACTTACTAGTATTCGAAGATGTCTACCCCTCGCACTTGGTCAAAGAAAGATATTCTCTTTACTCAATAGTCAAGGAAAAAATACCCCACAATGAGGGACAACGGGGGTTCGCACTGCTGCCCGGAGGATAGTAGCTGGCCTGGTGGTTTACAGGATTTCAGAGTTTCCTTTACAATATGAAATCCATTAGGAGACAATATCCCACGTCGCTAAGATAAGGTTTGGCATGTTACCTTTTCAGTACTTGGGCTGCCTGTTCTTACAAGTTGGGTTTCGGGAAGAGTTTTACCTAATTTTTGTTTAACAATTGCTGGCAATGTAGGCACCACGTCGAGTATGTGATCAGAGCCGCTATCCACAGTATGAGTGGGGTAAGTTCTACCCAATGTTCATATTCATATACATCAAATTATATTATGAAAAAAATTCTAACTTCAAAATATTTCAGTAGTACCATTACTCATTTTGTGGTAAGGGAACTTATTGACACAAAAGAAAAAAGTAATAAAGATATTATTACTTTGACCGGAGGTTCTTTACGATGCACTTGGGAAGTTGTGACTTGTGAGTTCGTATGTATGTTTTCAATATTTGACTCTCTAGGTTCATCCTGCAATGCGACAAAGTATTTATCTGTAGCCAATTGCTAGAGCGATAAGGAGGAATATCCAACCCCAAATAGAAATAGCCAGCCTTAAAATAAATTGCTTGGCATCTCCTAGTGGTCTTGAATATCTTTATCAGGACACTACCAAGTAATGAATTGTAGCCAATCATTCCCATCTATTAAGAGTGGTGAAGAGTAGATAGGTCTCTTTTTCTCTACTGGCCTTAAGTGTCTTGGACTTTTTTAAATCCTTCATTATTTGCCAGTTCTTTGAGAGTTGCAGTCGTCTTTTATGTCCATTGATTTAGTATATCTGCAGAGAGGATATATTTCTGGTGATGAGTTACTAAAATTGAGGTTAGTGTGCTTGCATATGTTTTCTGGTTTCTGTCTTATGAATGAACTGTTAAAGAGCTTATTTGTTTATTATTATTAGTAATTTATTATTGTTCTTTTGGTATGATAAGAAGCTGAAATTAAATTGAAGATGAAAAATCAGAGTAACGAAGATTCTCTCTGTTTTTTTGATTGTTTGTTTGTTCAGGTTAATGGTCTATGAAGAATATGGTGTTGGGATTATGTGCTCTTTAAAGTATATTGATTTTCTAATTAATAAAATATTTCAAATATTTATTCAGATATTTTGAATTGCATTAATATTTTGAGCAAAGTCCATTTAATCATATTATATGTATTTATGCGATCACTATGTGGATTCGCAGAAGACATAAATACAAGTTATCTTATGATTAAATAAGTTAAGTTCGCAGTTGATAAATAAAGTTGGGCACTTTATTTAGGTATAGACTGTAATAAATTCATTGAGTGATTTGTCTTAATCATGTATGAATTTATTGATGTAGTTTGTCTACATTGAACTGGATCACATATGAGATTTAATTAACCTAGTAATAACTGTCATCTTAATCTTAATCTTAACCTAGTAATAACTGTCATCTTAACCTAGTAATAACTGGATCACATATGAGATTTAATTAACATAATTGATGTAGTTTGTCTACATAGGCATTGATTTACTGTAATCTTAATCTTGAGTTAGTTATGATTTCATGATTGTAGTTGTTATTTCATTTGAGTTACCAATGGGCATGACATACACATGTAGTCTAGATTACCCGGTATCTTGGTGGGAGCAATTACAAGTATTGAAATTGTAGATTAACAATATAGAATTTGTACGATACATCTCTTGATGGGTTTCGATGCTTGATCATAGAAATTCTCCGGCAGAGTGTCTCAACATAAATAAGTATGTTGAAAATGATCATTAGAGAAACCGAGTAAGTATCAAGGAAAAGATGTAATTAAATTGATTGGACGATTGAGATATCAATTTAAATTAACGATGTGGTACAAAGGATTGTGCGATAAAGAAATCAATGTGGCTTAGGCGAATTATATTCGAGCATACAATTATGGAGGTCGGTTCCAATCTTATAGTGGAGTAGAATTGGAATTAAATAATTATATTTGTTTAATTACAAATTTAATTATTATAGCCACTATTGTATGTTCCCAAATGATCCCGGGTTAGCTCATTTAATTGACAACACTATCATCTGGACCCAAAAGCAAGAAAACCGGCATATTAGATGAAAATTATAATTATAATATTTGTTAAGGCCTAGTATGTTATATTAAAGTGTAAATGGGGGCTTAGTAATGTTTTACAAGGTGGTCTCCTAGTTTATTACACATTCCTTCCACTTTTAGGTAAGTGGAGAGATAGTTAAAGAGGAATTCTATTTTAAATAGAAATCCTAATCCTAACATACTAGGGTTTTTCATAAGATATTATGCAAGGGGCTTTATACTCTTAAATGAAGAAGAGGAGGAGAACCCCAGGGATTCTAAGAAAAATAAAAAGGCATCTAAGAGGAGCCAGTTGCAATTGGGAGTGGTGAAGCAGACGCCACACGTCCAGATGTTGATCAAACTTGAGTCATAGCACTGGAAGATCGTTTGAGGCGGATCCACAACTCTCAATTGTTCATCTTCTCAAAACATCAAGGTATGAATTTTTAGATTACTTAATTCTTATATGTTGTATAAGATCGGTTCTAAAAGATTTTAATTAAAAAATTGAAAAACCTAGTTTATTTTCCCATCATATGGAACCAGTCTGTTGCCTGATAAAATAGTCAGCAACCCACAGATTTCTCAATCAATCACCGTTTTTTCCCACCTTTGGTTTTATTGTAAAACTATTTGGTTATATGCCAGGGAAGATGTGTATTTCTTTATAACATGAACGTCAGATTGTTGGATGGGACTGTTTGGGGATAAAAGCCTTAGGCCCTCAGTCAGAAGTGACTTATTCTAGTTCTTATTCACTGAGTCGTGAATCAACTACGAGCTTCTTGGCCGGTACCATAGGACATTGTCTTAGGCTTCAAACTTACGCTCATCTGTTGGCTAGATTCACTCCGGTGAAATAGCAGCTATGCCCCTTGGTCCCGACCTAGGATCCAATAAATCGATCAATTTACCTCTCCAATTTATTTGAAAAGGGGAGACAGAGTAGGATCTAATTCCCAACACGGAGGGCAGTGTAACTAATTATATATTCATTCATTGTTAGTAGGGACCCCCTTCATTCCTGGATTCTCATCACTATGGATTGATTGTCCCTACGTAACTACATGGTAATGGTCTAGGAAGTGAAATTGCTAGAGCTTGGGAGAATGAAGAGTAATGATTTCAGCATGAGCAGCCGGACAGACTACTGGAGTAGAGTCAAAAGGTTGTTATAGCAGGGCATCTGGTTTTAGATGTCTTCAGTTTATGTCATTTCATAGCTCCAAAGATTTTGGTTTGCAGAATTGTACTTTAGAGCAATTTGGTTTTTTCAGGCAATGAGATCAACACCAGACACATTAAAGCCAATATTTATTTCAGTTGGTCACCGGCTCACCGCATTACTTGATACTGCTGTCGTGCAATTGATGGCCTTGTCTGCGTCATTTTTTGCTTCTACAGTTTTGACAGTTCCGTAGGCTAATAGTTATCAAGGTGCTGCTCCTTCAGGAACTGAGAATTAAACAAGGATAGGACTCAAAACAAAAGGGACTTGTATGCACGTTGATGAAATTGAACATGGAATAATATGTATATGGAAAATCCATGTTGTATTTCATAAAAGGTGTAGCATTTAATATTATAGTGGAGTATAAGATTGATGCTATATCGGTTTTAAATTAATCCGAGTCATATTCTGAAATAAAACTCTGGAGAGATTAATCTTTCATCTTGTTTTAAATTATCACTCTAAAATAGGCCAGTTGTTTTGCCATGGAAAGTTTATACCGAATGTCCACTTGACGAGTGTGAGTTTTGAATCTGAGATATTCAATTTATTCTCTTATGTGTATCTACTGAAAAGTAAAAATAAAATTGAACTCGAATGCACTGAAGCTCTGATATTTACATAATTATAAACACGAATGTCAATATATATGCCAGCAGCCCAACAGACTTTGATACAGATCTCCTCTCCCCTGCACTTGCGGTAGTATCTGCTTTGATCATGATCCTGAATTGGCAATCCCCAGTGGATGGATTTGTGTTGGTAACAACCGAAAGGTTTGGAAACTTGCATGCACTGTCAAGCTGATTATTTTTCTGGTAGTAGCTGTTGAATGCATATGAAATGTTCCCATGAGCGTCCAAATTCCCACAGGAAGTTCCGTATCCAAGACTTGTGCAATCAGCATTTGCACAAGCATAACTCACACTAGGTGCAACTTGTGGGTCATCAAGGCTTGCGGAGGGTGGCATAACACACCATCTCTGGGCAAGATAATGTACATCCTTAGCTGCTGCCAAACCATTCCTTCCATTTCCAAGGCTAAGCTGGTACTTGGGTTGTCCATCAAAGTAAAATAAGCCCCAGTGCCGTTCAAAATTCCCTGGCTGAATACTTTTGGCATCTTCATCTATGAGACTAAATAAGTAGGCATCAATAGCACCAGATCTCATTGGGGTTCCCTTTCCAGCACTGACTCGTGACATGAAACCTTGGTTGAACCGCTGGGAAAACTTTAGATTTGCATTTTTGTCCCCGTCAGTAGGCCATCCAATCTCTCCAACAATAATGGCCAAGTTACCAAATCCATTTTTCTGTAATGCCCATACAAGGGTGTCATAATTTGCATCAAACACATTTTCATAGACTCTTCCATTATCATTGAGTGGAGATGAATTGTTGTCAAAGAAGGCGAAGTCAATGGGGAAACTGGGATCATTATAGACGCTTATAAAGGGGTAAATGTTAACGGTAAAGGGACCACCATTGTCACTTAAAAACTTGAGAATCTGTAGCATGAGATCATGAATGTCTGTCCGGAAATCACCTTCAGAAGGAAGGTTAGATTGACTTTGGTAAACATCAGCATTGAGGGGGACGGTGACTTTTGTTCGAGTGCCTAATCCAGCTTTTATGAGAGCTGCCTGAATATTTTGAAGAGCAGGAAGGGTTGTTCCAAGGAAGGTTCCATTGAGTGTTGAAAGAAACGGTTCATTTCCAACTGCAACATACCTTGGCAAGAAGGAAGAATATAGTTAATAGAAAACAATAAATTTAAATCATGATGGAGGGGGTGGGGGGGTGCGGGGCGGGGCTGGAAAAGATGCCCATCATCGAAACACCTAATAATCATCACACAATATCTCATTAATTATCTAACTTCCAACTCGAATTTGTGCCGCTAAGTTGTGCTATTACCACCTTTACCAGAAGCAGCTGAAGTTGAGTTTATAAGAGACTGAACTGAATTGAGAATCCTTTGTAGGAAAAAAATAAAAGTGACAGGGAGGGAGGGTTGGGGATTTACCTGATGTCGACGCCATTGGAGGAGACATGAGAAGAGACATTCTTAGCAACCCAATTTTCAGCGGCTTGGACACTACCGGCAAGAGTGGAAAGCATTTCATTGGGAATACCCACCATCACTTGAATCCCAGAATTAGCAAGTGCATTCAAAGTCTTGGAATCAGCATCGAAGAGCTTAACCTTGTCAATTCCATTATCTTTTAACAACCTCACCACAGTTGAAGGCGGCAGAGGGTGTGTTGCCTGTGTTCCCCAATTCACTCCAATTCCACTCACCACAACCACACAATCCATTATTAACAACACACCACCAAAAAAGTAAAACAATAACAGCAATCCTACCGATAGCTTTCTTCCGCAAACCACCCGTTGTTTCAGAGACCCCATGTTTCTCATACCAATTTCCAATTTTGATTATTCAAAACAATTGAGGAAAATATATAGATATCAACAAGACATGGGTTGAAACGAAGTTCAGTTAATTTTATTTATTCAGCAACTAATCTGTTGAGTAAGAGAAGAGAACCAACAAAAGACAAGAAGCGAGAGCAACAACAGCACCAGAACCAGTTATAATATAATAATTATGATAAAAGAGTTCAGTAAGCAACGTTACTACGGAAGTAAAAAATAAGAAATAGAATATACACACTTTGAAGAAAGAAAAATGGAATCAGAACCGCTCTCAAAAACAGAATAGGAATACCGAATACTTACTAATTTACGAAGTTGTAGTAAGAGAGTCTGAGAAACAGAACGGCTGCCTTTTGAGGAGACGATAAGGATTTCATTGAGAGAATAAATACCTAACTTCTAAAAGAGGGAGAAATTAAGATAAAAGCTTAGCTTAGATATAACTATCTAAGACATGGATCATCATCATCTTGTGTAGGCTCACTGTTTCAGGTATGAGCGTACGTAAAAGCCATATCTCCTGAATTTTTTTTTTATATTACTACTTGCGTCATTAAGAAGAAACAGAGGCTAGAGAATAACTTTTTTTTTTTTTTTTGGTGGGGAAGATGTTTGTTTTTTTGCAAGTCTGAAGGGTTACTGATTGATTGGACCTTTAAATATTTTTTCTGTTGTCCTATTTTTTTAAATGAAGAAGAACAGGAGGAAATGAAGAAGTCTCTTGAACTTTTTGAATTAAGAGGGCGGTTTTGGACATTTCACATTTTTTTACTACTTTAGTTTGGTCGGTGACCTCTTTTCCATATTGGTTGATCCACATCCACATCCACATCCCCATCCCCGCCCCAACATGCCCCCACCCATCCACTTACGCTTCTTTTATTTCTATATAATAACAATAATGTAGACGTCGTCTTGCACGGGCTCATTATTTCGTGGGCCTTAGGGCACACGTAGCGCAATGTACACAGATGTATTTGGGTTCTAATTCTGTAAGTTTGATGGGCTCTTGCATTTGTAACGTCCGTTTGAGCTTCATCTCTTCTTCTTGGGGCCCGATATCTTTACATGTCTTAAGAGTGGGGCTTTCGACTGCTCTAAAAAGTCCTAATAACACTCCTTTTAATTTTATTTCCTAAAGTGCCTCTGTTTAATTTAGAAAATACAAATCCATATATTAAAATTAATCGTCTTCCCATAAAATTTTACCTTGACAAAAACATTTTTCTTTTAAGTTTTTATTATAATATATATACAAATCCTAAAATTTTTAATTATTTTGTTATTATATTATCTATATCTCTATAACTCAAAACTCTTATTATTTTCTTTAAAAAAAATATTTTTCAGTTAAATTTAAAATATAAATACACACTATGAAATGGGATGTGTGTAAAAATTTTGTTAAAATAAAATTTTATTTATTGTTTAATTGAAATTTCATTCAAAACAAAAAATGAATTCATTACTATGGGTGTGTAGAAAGGCCTATTCTTTTTCTAAGTGGTCTTGGTCCAAGCCCATTTCAAATGGACACAAAGCGGGACAGTTGAGTTAGGTTATGACTAATGACTAACCGACTAATGTGTGCATTTCACTTTTGTTCTAATAATGGCATTATTATTTGATTACTTATCGTAATTATATGGACGTAAGTTACATAATAATATAACTTACATCAACCTAAGAATTGTGTACAATATCCTAAGAGTATTCGATAATTAATCTACATTTAGCTTATTTGAAATAATCATTAGGTTGATGTAAGCTATATTATTATATAAATTAATTGGGATTTCTTCTTTTGTTTGAAATCTAAAGAGATCTAATCAGTCTATGGATACCGGTATAACCATCGAAAATTATTAAAGTGATTAATTCTTTTAAATTAAGTGGCGTTGAGAGCAAAGAAATTGTCGGAGTTTACAGTTTTAACTGGTGCCAACACGTATGATATTAAGAAAAGTTAGACCACTTAATTTATAATAAGAATATTTCAGTCTTTTTTATTCCACAAATTATTCTCATTATGTACATAAAGAATGAACTGTATGAGATTTTTATTTCGTATACAGTTTTGAAGTGGAGAATTCTTTGAATCGAATCACGATCATAATAAATGTCAACTCATTCTGAAGGCAATTATGTGGAAGCTTTACAGAATTATTATAAAGCTATGCGACTAGAAATTGATTCCTACATCGAAGCTATATACTCGATAACATAGGCCTTATCTAGACAATTAAAGAAGCACATATACAAGCTTTAAAATATTATTTTCAGGCAATAGAACGAAATCCATTCTTACCATAAGCTTTCAATAATATGGCTGTGATGGCTGTGATATGTCATTACTTGCAATTATCTCTACCATAGAAAGAAAAAAAGTAAAAGAAAAAAGGGAGGAAGTAAAGAGCAAGTACACTGATAAATACTAAAAAAATAGGCTTATACATATGTATCGTGCAAAAATAATTTTTATCAGTTGTAACAAAGAAAGAAACTTCATAGAACTTAAAATATGAAGAAATTGATATGCCTAGATAGTTTTTTCTATGGATAAAAGATCCAATTAATAGATAAAGCATTGTAAAGACCAATTTGAGAGGCTCCGATGTCGATCCAATAAGAGCTGCTTATTTATATCATGATATGAGATAAAAGTAAGGAATCCACTTATTTAATAAAGTTAATCCCTTAAGATATTAAGCAGTAGCGTAACATTAAATCCAAAGATAGTAAACATTTTCTTTATTAGGAAGAAATGTCTTTTTCAAAGATTCTACATCAATTTTTATATGTAACCAAGATAAATACCTTTAAGAAAAATCTAATTATAGTCCAAATGTTTCTATGTTATTCTTATGATGGTGGGAGAAAAGATAAAATGAAAGTAAAGCTGATTATTAATTTAGTCAAATGAAAGTCAAGTTTGAAATGCATGCACATGAAATTAATCTCTTTTGGTTAACATGTAAAAATAATAATAATAAAACTCGATCTATGAGAAATCTCATTCAATTCGATATATTAGATTAAAAAATTGGGATACCAAAAGAATTAATTGTTGCGGTATACGAGGCGGGAAACTCTCAAGTTCAGTTCTAAAGAAATGAATTAATCCATCTATTCCAATCGGAGGGAACAAGTTGTTCGATAAGGAGATTCTAAAATTGCAGTGGCTTGGTTTAATAAGTGGCCAAGTATTAGAAAAAAGTTATTGCTTTTACTCCTGGTAATTATATTCAAGTGCAGAATTGGTTGAAGATCACAAGATATTTTGAATAAGAAACTCTTTATTTACTTATTTATTTAAAAATTTGATATCTATTTTCGTTTGGTATAATAATTATCTATTAGCCCTAACAGTGGAATATAAAAGGGATCATTTATTTAATAAGAAACAATTAAGGAATTTTATTACATCTTTTTTTAAAATCATTCTATATCATCTAAGATTGTGTAATGATAAACGATACAAGAATAAGATAGAAAATGCATTTTTCTCCTATTTTATTCAAATTATAAAAGAAACTCCTCGTAAGAATGTTCCTTAGTCTCTTATTAGTGATGACTAATGACTACTTGGAATAAAGTAATATGTTCTATATACTCCATAAAAGTAGCAACTTAATTTCATGATTCTAACTAAGGAGAAATTCTAGAATATGAAAGAGATTTAGATTGATTATAAATAGATTGAGACAAAATTTTCAATATAATTAGCCTAATTATATTAAAAACGCAAAATTAATTAAATTAAATTAATTTTTTTGAAAATATTGTCCATGCATTTAGGTTAACATATTACTGTTCATTCGTATCTAAAATATTAATCTTTCAAAACATAATGTGCAGAAATCAAAAGACACATAAATTTTTACGTTGTTTAGATTACATAATCTCACATTCACGAGGTCACAATTTATAAATTTACCAAACTTAAAACTTTTACTTACAATTTATCACCGTACAATTACTCAACCTTAGATTGAATATGCTTCTCTTGAATAATTGCTATCTCTCTTAATTCACAATCCTCAAAGCACTTCGCAAAGTGATCAATAACAATTCTTCAATATATAATAGTCCAAGATCCATATAGATTCTCTGCAGAGATAAATAGTTTCATTATAAGACTTAAATGAATAATAAAAAACTAATACATCATAATAATCCAAATTCAGAGGGGAGAAGACCAAATTTTGCTTCTTTGCTTTATGCTCTATGTTGTGCATACTTCAATTGTCAAATGCCTCTCTTTATATATGCACTAGAGTTTCACAAAATCACAAGTTATAAATAATTTTGATTCTTTTTAAATAAGAGTTTTTTTCCTATTAGAATTCCTATGAATTCGAATAGTAATAAATAAGATATTTTTATATTACTTGTCTCCTAAGAAATATCTACAGCATCTAATAAACTTCCTATTTGAACTAACTTATTGTTCTAAATAAATTATAAGCGCCAATTATAGAATCTCATCATTAATAAACTTCCTGAATTAGATATTTAATTAAATAAGAAAACAAATATTACTAATAAATTGGAAGGACAGTAAATTAGGAAATTAATAAATTATTTTATATTATAAGCTACACAATAAATAACATTCCAATTTAACTAGACTTGCCATAAGATGCCAACTCTATAAATAATAGACATAACAGAATATATCAAAAATATAATGTCAACCATATTATAAGAAAATAATACTATGATATGTGTGCATTTATTTTTAAAAAAACATCATGCAAGTGGTAATTATATTAAATTCAAGTACACATATCATATATATATTAGTTGATTGTATTACCTCTGATTTATTACATAATTCATCCTAATTGAGATATGAACACACTAAGGTTGTATTTAAAAAAAAAAAAAGTTTTGACAAATTTTAAGCCTGCAAAGGATTTTATTAGATTCAAAAGGTTTATTAAAATGCCTCTTGGATATGTCATAATAAATCTGAACACTTGTCTTATATCTACTTCTAGATATAATTGCTCTAGTGAATAACTAAAGAAAATAAATAGATGAGAGATAAAGTAGAAGAGAAAGAAACAAATTCTAAGCATGTCTCGTATGTTCACCAATCATTGAGCTAACTGTTGGTGAGTTTCTTTGTGTTTGTTGTTTGAAAAGAAAAGGACTTTTCTTAGTAAATCATAATTCCCAAAACATTCAGATAAGAATTTTTTTTTCAATTTCTGTTCACTTACCCTATCATCATGTTCAACTTCAGAAACCCAGATTCAAAAACTCAAAATATCATAAAAATGAGAAAGTAATAAATAATATAAATACAAAACCCATGAACGCAGTAGCTGGGTTGATGAACTGTGGCTTTGAGTGGCTGTTGAGGAAAATAAGCTAGACTATAAAGGTTAACGTGTCGACTTAGTAGTGGTAGAGCTGTGGTAATGGGCACTAGCATGGTGGCTTGGTCATAGTAGAGCAGCAACAGTGCTTTTGTATTTGCTATTCCATTGGTGTGCTGCAATGATGTGCATGGAAATTAGGTTAGATTATTTTTTTAAGAGTAAAATGGTTAATTTAATAAAATTTGTTAAAGTTCTTATAATTGTTACAAATATGATGAATAATTTATGCAAAATGTAAATTATTCAGGGTAAAAAGTTGAACAAATTAAATTTTTATAATATTTTTAAATAAAAATAAATTTAAAGAAAATAATTTTTTTCCACTTAGGTCAAACCAAGTGCAACAGATGGAGATATGTCAGTAAAATTTTTTTGTACTGGTTAAATTAAGAGTTTTTGTTTAGTTAGAATTCTCATACCTCTTCTCACCCCTATAGTGCCCCTATTTTTTGGCGCTCCACTTGAATTGTGTTTTTGCGATTGTCTTCCACTGATAAACATTATCTTTACATTTTCGTTTTACTGGCTTAATAGTTTTGCCTCAGTTGAATTCCTTGTTTCCTCCCATAAGTGATTCTTAATTCTCATCTGATGATCTTCGTTCATATTTTCGAAGAATTCTAATTTTTCATGGTGATCCTTACTCTTTAGGAATGGTGCAAGTGATAAATTTCTCTATCAGTATTGCTGACAGTTTTTCTTATTCTTATTCTTATTATTAATATTATTATTAACTGCTAACCCCCACAACTGACAAGTAAAGATAGGTAACCAAAAATTTAAAGATGGGACATTCTTTATTCATATTTGATACACAAGACAGTCTTAATTAAAAAGGCATAATATCGCAGGATGAATGTTTGCACAACAACTCATACGGTGTTTAAACAACTTCTAGCACAAAAATTACTAAGTAAGTCTAAAGAACTTCTGAAGCTAGCTAGGCAAATGGACTTGCTTGAAAAGTTAAGGAGAAGAAAGAGCAATATGACCAAATATAATTTTATTACTTATAAGAGAAAGTACAAGAGAGCTTTATACATATATTTGTGTGTTATGTGTGTGTGGGGGCATTTGGAGATCTCAGAGATATTTAGGATGGTGGGTGCTAACCCCTATTTATAGTGTGGTTTTCTTAGTTCTAGAGACTTTCATGCAAGTTATGCAATTCAAGTTGTACAAGTAACTATCTAGATAAGGATAGAGATAAAGATAAGATAAGGATAAGGATAAATATGGAAAATTCTAGAAATAGAGAATGGTAGAGAGTTCTATATAACATGCCAGACTCGCTAAGCACACACGCCTTGTGACAGTCCAATTACTTAGTGCATCTATACTGAGCATACCACGGCTTGCTAGTTGTGTGGGGTAGTCCATTGCTGAGCACAACCCGCTACTAAGTACATCCCGCCGTTAGGTGAACTCTTACTGAGCGAACCCAAATACGCTAATTAGTCATCTTTGGCGGTAAACTTGAGTGGCTTATAACAACCTAATTATGTTCTCTACGTCCTCATCTCATTCTCGTGCTTGTATATTTGAACGTGGTCTACGAATTGTTACAGGTCTTCTTCGCATTCTCAACTTGCTTTACTTTTAGGGAGGTTCCTCCACTTTACCAAGTACTCGTTGTATATTGGCATGTTCCTTCTTCGATCACTCTATCAGTAATGATGTACTCCACATTATTGTTGTATGCCGTCACAATGATTGTTGAGGCTCTCTTTGATTCTATGTGGCTTGAGTCATCAGTATTTTTGTGATATGGTTTGAGTAGACTCACATAGAAGATCGGATGAATTTTGAGTCATGGTGAAAGTTAAAGTTAATATAGGACGTTACCCATACGTCGTACCACTTAAAAAAATGCCCTTCGTATCACTTTACTAACCCTTTGTATACTAACCGCAATGTCTTGAATTGTTAAAGTAAAAGCTTGACCATAACTTGGTTGCCTTCTTTGTATTCGACGTGACATTTCCTCATGTCACCTCACTTTTTCATCTTTCATGCGGCTTTATCGAAATACAGTTGTGTGATATCCGCTTTTTTATGCCACTCGCGGGCGAGCTTGTGAGCTACTGGGCTTTTCACCAACTTGTACTTGAACATATAGTCACACTCCGCAAGAAAATTTTACCATTATGCTTGCTTGGGGTTTAATTTCTTTTGTGTTTGGAAGTAGTTTGTCGCAACGTTGTCCGTTAAGATCACAAAGTGTACGCCAAGCAAGTAATGTCACTACACCCGTAGACAATAGATGATTGCGGTCATTTTCTTTTCTTACAAAGTGTAACGGTGTTTTATATCGTTAAACATGCCATTCTCGAATGCTATAGGGTGGCATTTTTGCATAAGAGCTCCTTCAATGGTAAAGTCGAAGGCATCCATGCGGATTTTGAATGGCTTCATGTGGTCCAGAAGAACAAGGATGGGTTCTCCAGAAATTACTTTCTTTTAGTCTTCGAATGCATGTTAGCATTCTGTAGACTAATGCCATGCTCGATTTTTCTTGAGAAGTTCCGTCAAGAGTGCTACCTTGGTTGAATAACCCTTAATAAATGAGCAGTAGTAACTTACCAATTCAAAAAAAAATTTAGTTCGGGTATTTTGGTAGGAAATTCTCACTCAATGATGGCCTTTACATTTGAGTTCTCTATCATTAACTTTTCATCCGCTATCTTGTAGCCAAGGAACTTCACTTCTTATTAGGCAAAATAGTACTTCTCTATTTTGAGGTAGAGTTCGCCCTCTCGAAGCACTTAGATGACTTATTATAAATGACGTGTATGCTCTTCAAGAGTGTTACTATACACCACGATGTCATCCAAGTACAAAACAACAAAGCTTTGAGAACTTTATTCGTGAGTGTGCAAAATATGGCCGATGCATTGGTTAGGCCAAATGACATAATGAGGAATTCAAAAGATTCGTACCTTGTGACGCAAGACATTTTTTGTTCATCTCATTTGGTAATTCGGACTTGTTAGTATCCTGAACGTATCGTGCCCTGCCAAATTGATAAAAAAGATATGCTATCAAAGGAATTTGGTACTTATTCTTGATGGTGATCTTGTTGAGTATTCGATAGTAGATGCACATCCACAAAGAGCAATCATTGTTATTTTGGAAAAGGATGAGTGCACCAAATGAAGCTTTTGATGAACGGATATATTCGGCACCCAATAAGTCAATGAGTTGTTTCCGCAACTCTTCAAGTTTGGGTGGTGCCATGTAGTAAGGCGCCAAGGCTGGAGGTTTAACACCTTGCTCTAACTCAATCTCGTGTTCCACCTTTCGCCTAGGTGGGAGCTTCTTCGGAAGCTTTGGAGGCATAACGTCCTTGAACTCATCGAAGACGACTTGTACTTGTGGTGGAACTTGGCTTGGAGCACTTGTAGAATCTTTCTCTTTGTTGAGCTTGCGAATGGAGACAAAAAAACTATGGTTCTTCTTGAAAGCCTTTTTAAATTGTATAGTCGAGAGCATCTTTTCCCCGATCTTGGTGCGCTCGACAGAAACTATCCATAGGCACGATGGAGAAATCAAATTTCCTACTCCACATCTCGATTATTACGTGCACGCTTTGATTGTGCGGTGCCCGTAATAGATTGGACAGGTGGTTTATCGCCTTGATTGTACCTCATTCTTTTGTTGTCTTGAGACCTAGGCGCTTAACCTCATCTTTCGTAATGAAATTATGTGTGGCTCCGGTGTCTAATAACGCACACACAGTCTTTCCATTGATGTTCGGAATCACGTACATCAGCCCTTTCTTTATATGTGTAGACGGGTACCCATTCAGGGTTGGAGTTCTTCTCCCTTGGCATAGGTGTTTTTTTTTCCCCGTCCACTTTACTTTTGCCCCGCTCCTTGTAGTTATAGCCTTTGTCTTTACGACCCTCCCCCTACTTTTGCCTTGGCTCGACCTTTTATCTTTGGCTTAGGCAGAGTAGTTGGAGAATGATTTCAGGATACCGATAGTGTCATCTAGGGATTGTACGCCACATCTATCTAACTCGGCTTTGGCCTAATCTTTGAGGCTATCTTGGAAGTAGAAGAGAGTGTCCTTATTGGACATGTCGGTGATTTCTAGCATAAGAGTAGTGAACTCATTGATATAGTCATGAATGCTACCCGTTTACTTGAGCCGACGAATGCGCACTCTTGTTTCTTTCTTGGCATTACTTGGGGCAAAATGCTTCCAGAGTTCTCATTGAAAATCTACCCATGTATTGATAGAGAAAATTCATTTACCCATATCACCATGTTTTCGTTTTCGCTATAGTTGTGCCCACTTTCGATACCTCGTCTTGCACGCCCATAGCATCAAGGTATTGTTTTAGCCCAAAGAGGAAATTATCTATAGTGGTAGCATTTAGAATACTATTATAGGTATCAGGCTTCGGCACGTCTATACGATGCGCATCACTTGAGCTTGAGGAAGTTGGGCTAATGGTGAGTGTACACTTATGCTAAGCCCAATCCAAGCAGACTTCCTCCACTTTCGCATGGACTGCTCGTAGCTCATGTTGCACGAAGCTACGGAGTTTAAACAACTTATCATGGAAAGCTTGAAACTCTCATTGAAAAGTGTTACCTTGATCTTGAATGAAGGCCTTAGTGTCTACCGTGAAGTCGGCATACTCGCCCTAGACCATTAACCCTAACCTCCAAGTTATTGAGGGTACCCTGAATTGCAGGCATAGATGTTTCGAGCGTGGTGACACGAGACTCCAAGGCATCTACGGAATACGCCTTGAACTTCTTACAAGTCTTGGGTTGTGTACAACCCTCCTCGCGGCCACGGGTTGGTTCCGATGGATCCTCCACACCAACAATGCTCTTTTGTGTTGTGCTAAAAAAGTTGGTCATTGCTTGAACGAGAGCTAGATTGCGTGGGTGCTAACCTTAGCTCTGATATCACTTGTCATGGAATAAATATTTGCGCAGCAACTCGTGTGGTACTTAGACAACTTCTAGTACAAAAGTTACTAAATAAGCCTAAAGAACTTCTCAAACTAGCTAGACAAAGAGACTTGCAATAAAAGCTAGGGAGAAGAAAGAGCAATATGGGTAAATATAATTTTATTACTCACAAGAGAAAGAACAAGAGAACTTTACACATATATTTGTGTGTTAAGTGTATGTGAATATTTAGAGATCTTGGAGATATCTAGAATGGTAGATACTAACTCCTATTTATCATATGGCTTTCCTAGTTTTAGAGACTTCCATGCAAGTTATATAATTCAAATTGTACAAGTAACTATCTACATACGAATAGAGATAAAGATAAGATAATAATAAGGATAATGATAAGGATAAGTATGGAGAGTTCTAGAAATAAAGAATGGTAAAGAGTTCTAGATAACGGATTGAGCTCGCTAAGTGCACACCCTTATGACAGCCTAATTACTTAGTGCATTCGTACTGAGCGCATCACGACTTATTAGTTGTGTGGTGTGGTCCATTGTTGAGTGTAACCTACTACTAAGTATATTCCGCCATTAAATAAACTCCTACTAAGCGAACTCACGTGCACAAATTAACTATTTTTAACCGTAAACTTGAGCGGCCCATGATAATAAGCTGGCATGGCGATAGCGTGCCGCTGAACTTTGTGCTATTGTTTGGACTCATTCCCCTATTTTAAGCCTTTGGAATTTTGCAAAATTGATATTTAAACGCACGACATAACATTCACAACAAGCCTAACCTAACCTAATATAATGTTTCCTTGTACCTAACCTAATATAATGTTTCCTTGTTTCGTTCGTGTACTAATAGTAATCATCGTCCAATTAGAATAATTATAAGATGAATGGATCTGGTCTATGAACCGGCTTTCCTAATTTGTGTGAGAGGCAGAGGGAGTCAATGCATTGGCTTTGCCCTTTGCTCCACTTAAAACAAGGTAAGTTTCAAAGAATGACACAGCTCACCTGCAATTAATTTAGTTACCATAGCGTATTAAGACTGTAATCCGAGAAATCCATTCAAAATCAAACAACTATATATTATTAGTAAATAATTGGTGTAACTGACTAGCTATTACTATAATAATAATGTTTTCTTATTTACCTCTTAATCCCCGAAAAATTTAAAAAAGTAAAAAGAGAAAAAGAAAAAGAACATAGGCGTGTTTACGGGGTATGTGAACGAGGACAAAAAGGTCAATTAAGAAAAATACAGGTAGAATCCGCTAGGGATAAGGAGAGATTCAAGGGAAGACTTTTTGAGCTAGAGTTGAAGTGTATATCAACCTCTTTTCCTCGGTTTATTCCTTTTCATGCTCTGAGTGTGTCATGAGAGAGGGATTAAAACTATTAAGACTCTGATTCAGAAAAGTTCCTCCTCTTTTTCATCATCATCAATTTCATAGTTTCCCCTTCCAGGTACCTCCTCCTTCTGCTCTTCCTCTTTTTGGTTCATTTTCGTCTGTCTATGTTTTAATTTTTAATAATGAATAAATAAAATTATTGTCGTTATTGTAGAGCATCGATCGTTGAATTCCAGTCTCCGCGATGGCTATAACAATAAAGCAGATGTCTCTTATTGTTGGTACTCTCGGCACTTTGTCATTCATATGTGGAGTAATTGCTGAAAATAAGAAGGTAGTCGCTATTTTCTTTTCTTTTCTTTTCTTCCTTATTAAAATATTTAATAAATGTTTTTGATTAGGCAAACATCAATACATCATGAAATAGTTTGATTATATTTGTTAGAAACCGAGACATAAACGTTTATATAATGGGCCAGTTTCTCACTTTGCATGTGTATATTTGTTGAGATTGTTTAGTGTTAGTTGTTAAATCAAGGTTTGTAAAATTTAAAGTTTAAAGACTACAGGTCAGTTTAGTTTATTAACCAACAGCTGCCAGTGTTTGTGTATATTATTTATAATTTATGATTGTTCTCTAACTTTATTATTTTGATTTGTTGTCTGGTATTTTTTTAGCCTCCATCGGGAACTCCAATACCTTCGAAAGGTGGAGTCATTTGCAAATATCCATCTGATCCGAGTGTTGTCTTGGGTTACCTGTCTACTGCTTTTCTCGTTGCTTCTATTGTGGCCGGCTATCTGTCCTTGTTTTACCCTTACAAAGGAAAATCTGTTCCTCATTCTGTTTTCTTTCAGAGTACTTCTTTCACCGTCTTCTTCAACATTGCTGTGTAAGCTTAATTGCTTTCCCCTATCTGCCTTTTTAATATTTTGTTGCAATATGCCGTATAGGCTTTTTTTGGTTTGGTATTGTGGTGCGATGCTAGAATAAAAAGTTCTAGCTGTCACAGGCTGTGAAGTAAAAGTAATTTGTTAATATTTTTAGAGCTTATTTTTTCAATAAACAAGCTGTGATGCAATTCTGCCAAAGGCCAATCCCTAGCTGCAAGTGTTTTCCACATGCTTGCTCTTTGGTTGGTAGCTCAGCTGCCAAAAATCTAAGACAAGCAGACAGAGCCTGCCTTAATGCTGTCTGCTATCTTATCATAGATTTTCTTGCCTATAGAAAATATCTTTGTGGATTGAAGTCCTGTTGCTCTAATGCTGTGTACTTGCTGCTTCTTATGTGGACACCAACTTTAATAGGTTTACCGGTGGATTAGCAGCAACACTGCTGTTGTGGCCAACAATTACAGAGCAAATTCATTTGAGCCGCAAGGTACATTCAAATCCTGAGGCACAGTGCCTAACTGCTAAGACTGGTCTTCTTGGTGGGGGTGCATTTGTTTCCCTTGATTCATCACTCTTCTGGTTAGTTGCACTTATGCTAGCTGACAATGCTCGGGAGGATTACTTTGAAGAATTAGAATCAAGCCATAAGGGTGTGCAGCTCACAGGGGAGTATGATGAACCTGATCATTTGAAGGGCAGCCCCTGACTTATATATTTTAAATTTGGCAATGAAGATTGCTTGATGAATGCCCCATGTAATTTTCATGCATTTAATTTGGTTGTCAGCTATGATTGTCAAGCAACTTTTATGGATATGGCATTATGTTAGTGTAAATATTGTTTGCCAGTACTGTTTAATAATTTGGTTTTGCATGCATGCATGATAATAATGATTTGGCAGTTTCATTTCCATAGAATGCATAATAATTAAATCTCCTTTGTATACTTGTGGTCACAGCTTTTTAACCTTGTGAACCTGCAAATTTTTTATAACTTGTGCTAACCATTAATGAGCGGTGCTGTTGGTTTATCTACAAAATAAATAAAAGTGCAAACAAAGCCTGCCAGTATTAATTAAGCAAATACGAAAATATGGTTGCTACTTTCTACATCATCATCAGGAAAACAAGAGTAAACGAATCTTACGCGAACCATCGATATGTGGGAGTCACTAGGAAATTAAGATGGGTGTTGCATTGTCTTGTCTTTTTAGCAGATTGAAAGCAAGTATCAGTTTTCAGAAGGCGTCTCATATTAGACAAGTTAGATATTTTGTACAGATACAAAGACAAAAGGACTCATATTAAGTCATTATTTTCTTTAAATTAAGGGTCGGTTATGTTGGAGCAACTCTAAAGTAGAACAACTATTTATAATCACACAATTAAAATTATAATATTTTTTTTTATTACTTATCATTTTTCATGTATGATTATTAATTTATAGGCATTTTAGTAATTTAAATTTTAATTAAAAATAGGTGCAAAAAATATTTTTAATAATCTCACCTTAGAATTAATTGAATTTTTTTAATTTTTTAGTGGGGTATTTGTAAGAAAGAAGTCAGAATTTCGAGGGGTTTTAACCTCTAATTCTTTATTTTTACTTTTAATTTATTTGAAAGTATTTTTAATTTTTTAACTTTTATATTTTATATTGGACTGTACTCAATGCCAAATCGCTCTCTAATTATTTTTTTTCTGATTCTTGGACTAGACCAAATGGGCTACATTAGGTGAGCCCAGCACGAAGAGAATGAGATACGTGTTATGTATGAGTGGATCTACCATCAATTCTCATTTTACCCCATGGACCAAAAAAAAAAAAAATAGACAATTTTATTACACTCCGATCATTCCCAAAGTAACCGCAAGTAGAAAATAAAAATGCTGTTGTTGATAAACCCCAGTAATGTCTAAGTAGATTTTCCTTCAAATTGGTACGTGCCTGGGGTTTGTTGGTTTCCGTACTCGAGGAGCTACTAGTTGGCCAAAATTTTGAGGACGTTACTGGGGTAGAAAAATAAGCCAGTGAAAAAATTTGAGTGGTTCGTTTTGATTAAAATAGCTATTGAGTTTATTGTGAGAAGTTGATGTTCTGCTTGCTGATTCGTGGGAGAATTACTAAAGAAATTTGTTGGTGCCTTATAAAAGAATTTTGGCTTGGGATAGAACTCATATAATTACTTACAGTATTGACTTTGTCGGATCAACTCCAACCGCACAAGAATTGTGAATTCAAATGCTGGGCTTTATTAAACCTTTAATTAATGATAAGCTGGTTGATTTTAACTTGTGAGTTAGTATTTAATAAATTAAGTTGGGTATTTTACGGAATAGAATTCAAAAGGCCAGTTATACCAATTTTTTTATGGCGTTGAAAGCTCCACTCATTATATTATTGATGACATTTAACTAGACCCTGTAAAGTAGGCCAGGACATGATTATACGATACGATTTTTTTATTTCTTTTAGTAAATATTAACACAATTAATAATGGGTTTACATGATACAATTCAATAAATAATAATATCGTATTCATATTGGATCACCTCCATATTATTACATCTTTATGACACAAATATTAATTAATGGGTGGTAATATTATTGCAAAATGATTAATATATATACTAAACACTAAAAATTAGTTATTCTTATTATATTTGTATTTTATTATAAACTTATCAATGACATATTAATGTCACATTAACTTATATATAACCAAATTTTAAGAATAATATTAATATATTTTTTTAAATTATTTTTTAAAATTTTTAATTAAATTATATTAGATTAATCAATATAATAAATATATCGTATTTACTTATATTTGACCCAATTCAAATATGCACACAGACTAACACCGTACATTTAACAGCACAACATAGGAACGTATGATAAGTAACAATTAGTATCATACGTCATTAAGTAGCGAGTCCCTCTATGATGCTGTATTTTTTTTTTCACAGCATCAATAATGTAAGAAACACATACTATTAGATTTAATCAACGGTGCAAATTATTTTTATTAATTAAAAATTATAATTATTTTTAAAATAATGTTACTGGTTAAAAGGGTTATCTTAAATTTTAAAAAATAAGTAAATGAGATAAGATGAAATACAATTTCAAATTATTTTATTTGAAATTAGATTCTTCACAAATATTGTTTATTTTATAAGATTTATTTGTTAATCTAAATTGCTGTTGTTATTGTAATCAAATTGAAATTGAATCCTTGTAGGTCTTAATTATTAACAATAGTAATAATAATTGAAGTGAAAAATATAATTTGATTGCAGGATTTCGGTAATAGTGAACGAAGAGTCATAAAAGATCAGTCTTTTATTGTCTCCACGTGTAATTCCCTCAATAACTTTATCTCCTTATTTTATTAGAAAAGTATAAAATTTTCTCTTGCTTTTTTTTTTTTTGGCATCATAGTAGTCTTTACTTGTGGGTAAGAAGATTTCTCCTCTTTATATGGATATTATTAATTAAAAGTAAAAATAAGTGTCTATTTAATTTTCCCAATGCATTGCTTTTCCCTGTGTTTGAAACGGAAGCCCACTATATGATATTTCTCTAATGAAATATAAATAATTGCCTTCAATTTTTCATGTGGTATATTTTATTAGCTGATTAGCTTATAAAACTATATGCACATGTTTCAAATTTGGACCTGACATTAATGTATCAAATGCCCATAAATATAGTTACTTATTTAGTCTACAAATTAATTTTACTAACATTTATATTTCATATATCAATTCATAATACATTAGGGTAATAGCGATTTTAATTTTCCAAACAAGGATACATAGAAGTACTCACTATGCGTATACGTGTGCGTATGTGTGTGTCACTTTATATGTTTTAATAACTACAAAAACAATCACCTCTACTAATTTTTTCTCATATTATTTTTATTACGTTTTACCATTTGTGGTTTTACAATATTATTTTGTAAAAAAAAAAAGAAGCTACAATTGATAGGATATAACACTTTAAATATGCTACAAAATTAATAGGAAAAAGACCACTGAAACCTCTAAAATTTGCCCAAATGATCATACAAAATCCCTTAAAATTAAATAATATAATACACAGAATAAGATAATATTTATAAAATATTTAGAATGTTAAAAAATTTATTTTAACATTATTAATTTCTCATATTCTTTTAATAATATTAAAATCTATATGACATACTAACAATATTAAATAATTATAACTAATATTCACAGTATTTTATTAAAAAATATATATATATTAAAAAATATTTTTTTAAAAAAGAAAGGGAGGCAGACAAACGTAAATATAATTTTAACTCCTTTTCCCACTCCCAAAAATCGAATCCGGACTGTCATCCAACTGTTCGCTAAAGCGAGAATGACGACCAACCTAACAACGCCCTTGGGGGCTATTTTTAAAATATCTTACTTAATTATGTCTACATTAATATCAATCTTAAAATTAATTTTTGGATTAATACATTTTAGTAAATTTGTTGAGATAGAATAATAATAATTAAACATCAACAAATTTTTTAATATACACGTTATTTTATTAAGTATGTTTAATGTAATAATTTATTTTTATCACATGATATTTATTTATTATTTTATCTTATTCCTATATTTATTTATGTTATTTTCATTAAAAGATATAATAATTATTTATGTAATTAAGAGTTTGTGTGATCATTTATAAAATTAAAAAATTATGTATATTTATTTAAGTAAACTTTAAGGGTGTTGAAGATTTTTTTAAAATTAGTATTAATTTAAAATAAAAAATAATTTTCACCAGTAACCTGTAACTTACCGGTTCTATTCTAATTAATTTTTTAATTATATATTATATTAAATGAATAATTCAGATTAAAACTTTTAGATATAATGGTCGATATTAATCGTACTATCAATACTGTAAAATCATATATAGCATCGTAGAGAAATCCTTAACAAGCGGATGAAACAGAGGTAGCTTGAAAAGTGAAAACCCTATCAAAACCCTTGTACTCTGCTTCTTTCTGCTGTTTTGTTTACAAAATAATTGCCATCACTTCTCTTTCCTTTCGTTCTCACATTTACCTCAGTCCAAGTCGATCCATCCAACAGTTTACAACACTCACTGATAGTCTAATACTACTACTAATTTACCACAAAGTAACTTATAATAATAATAAAGAATAGGCAGGCTTTCTTTGCTTTGATTTATTTGAGAAGTTTGAGCAGCACTGGTAGTCATATAGTCGTCTTATTGATTATTGAAGAAGTGAGAAAGAAAGATCATCAGCGAAAGATGGCGCTAGGTGAGAGAGGAGGATGGGATAAGAGCGAATCCAGATACTGTGGGGTTGAGACCGACTTCAACGATGACATGCCTCACCTTTTATCGTTCAATCTTTCCACTGGAGGCTTTGATTTTGTCGTCACTACTTTGGTTCGTTCTTTCTTCTACTCTTCTCCTTGTTACTCTTTCTTTCAATTTATTTATTTTTTTTTTACTTTTTAATTACGGTGCTTTGGTAACCATTCACATAATTTTGTATCGTATGTCCCTGTCTTATTTCAATGGCAGTATAATGACATACAATAACTTATTAATTGCCTACTTTGCATTCACAAGTGGGCATGTGAATGCATAAGGTTTGTGAGTCACAACATCAAAGCAAATGCAAAGACAAAGAAAATCAATAATGTTGTAACTATATACAAGTGAAGCAGGGGATGGATATTTCAATTCTTACTAGCTCTATTAATGCTTTAAAACCTGATGACGCAGATGGATCCCAATTATCGGCCAAGCTTGATGGAAAAAGACATTAGTGGTGGATCACATGTTCTGCCGTTTGCTGGCTCTGACTTAGTCTTGAGTCCTTCTCAATGGAGTAGTCATGTCGTGGGTATGAACTGTTCTATACCACATTCTTTCTTAATTACGCTCCCTTATGGTCTTTCTAACATTTTTTTTCATTTGTTGTCTCAATTTCCTTTGGTTTGGTGCTTTTGTTTGACTTAACTATTGGTGTATATTCAACTTGGAATAATGATATTATTATGTGTCTGACATATAATACCACTGAATTATTTTGTCTTTGTGTGAATTCTGATTGCATTAAAGTGGCTTTGGTAAAGTGTGAACTCTCTCAGTTGATTCTTGAATCTACTCAGGAAAAATTAGTTCGTGGATTGACTTGGATTCGGAAGATGAGATCTTTCGGATGGATTCTGAAACTACTTTGAAGCAAGAAATTGCATGGGCTTCACATCTTTCACTGCAGGTCTACATTTTTATTATGATTTTGTTGCTTTTTGTTGTCGGTAGATTTCAGTTTATTTCTTATGCTATACTTGAAAAATGCAAATTGTCCTTGCAAGGAAAGTTGTTCCCTACTTGTTTTAAGAGCTTATGGTCTTGCTGTTGCAGGCTTGCCTTCTTCCCTCACCCAAGGGAGCATCATGTGCTAATTATGCTAGGTGCGTGAATCAGATTCTTCAGAGCCTAAACAACATGCAGGTGCTTATGGTTTTCCCTTTTTTTCACTTTTAATGCAATTTTTGTTTCTATTTCTTCTCTCATTATTATCTCTTTTTAAAGTTATGGCTTAGGATTCCATTGGTGAAGAATGATGATGATACTATGGACTTTATTCATTTGGTGAGTGCAGTCACTTATGCTCAAATCTTATCATGGAGGATCGTTAGTTTACATGTGTACGGCCGTGTGCGGGTGTGTAATACATGATATGTCATATCATATGGATATACGTACATTTTTGTGATGGAACAGTTATTGGCTTCCTGATTCCAGCAGAAGTAATTTTGTGACATTGTTGATTGGGAAATGAAAGATTTGGGTGTACAACTGTTATTTATTTAATTGTTAATGACAGTCTCTCTTTGTACATATACCTAACAGAATCTCATGATGAGTTAAGTTATTCATTTCATTTGACAAAGGAATATGCCTAGGACTAGCAATTTGTCAATACACATATTCTGAAGATGCTTATTTTATCCTTTTAACTTTTGTTCTTACTTGTAGGGTGATTCCTGGGAACTCTGGAATTCATTTCGTCTTCTTTGTGAGCATCACAGTCAGTTGTCAGTTGCCCTTGATGTTCTGTAAGTTGAATAGACTATGATACATTGATTTTCACCTTTTATTTGACCAGATATGTTTGTTATATACTCATGTCTAATGCAATGCATTTTTTCACTAGGAGCTCACTACCTTCAGCAAACTCACTTGGCCGATGGTTTGGTGAGCCTGTTAGAGCAGCCATAATTCATACTGATGTAAATATATCTTGAGGTTTTTATTATTGTGTTCAAACAATTCTACATTAATTGCATCCTCCTGTGGAGATGTCTGGCTATACAAAGACAATTTCTAGTTTGCCTTTACTCGGTTATTCAAAGATGTGATTCTTGATTTTGCAGTCTTTTCTAACCAATGCACGTGGTTATCCATGCCAGTCTCGGCGCCACCAGAAACTCATTACTGGGTTTCTTAACCATTCTATACAGGTATATGAATTATAGGGATGCTTCGATGTCAATTTTGTTCAATTAATTTCCTTTTTCTTTTAATTTTTAATTCCTATCCCATGCGACCGTGTATCTGAATGATTCTCTTGATGATTATTCCTATAAATTTCTTAAAGTAATTTTATCCCCCCAAAAAAAAAAAAATTCTTCATTTTTGGGATCTTGCTGGCAATCGCTTTTTGCTTCCAATGCTATTTTAGTAACAATTTTTAAGTTGAGACTCTTACTAGCACTGAAAATTAGTATAGAAGGCTTATTGTTTGTGATTTCTTTGTGATTGTGCTTTTAATGCATCAAGAATGACCGTACACTGAGATAGTTCTTTGGTTTCGTATAATTTTTTAACAGTCGTTTTTTATGATGCTTCTTATTGCCAGCTGCCAGTTTACTAATTGTTTTCCTTCGGAATGTATGTTTAGATAGTTATTTCAGGAAAACTTGTCCATGGTGTTCCCAGTGTGAGCTCAGATTCTGCAGGAGATATTACTGGTAATAATGTTGAGAGTAAGTTCCTAAGTTCCTATCTTTGCTGAAGTAGTGTCCGGCTGTCAATACTTCTTAATTGGTTTAAACAGTTGTATTTAGTAAAGCTAGATTAAATTCACAAAGTTTACATGTGTTATTGCCACTAGGTCCTCAGAGATATCCCCTGAGGCCATATTTGGACTATATTGCTTACCTCTACCAAAGGATGGATCCCCTTCCAGAGCAAGAACGTTTTGAGGTACAATTTTGGATTGGGTTGTGACCTCTTTTGTTTTATTGTCTTCTTCTGATACCTGTATTTTCTGATGGCAGCTCGGTTACAGGGATTTTTTACAGTCTCCATTGCAAGTGAGTGTTTTTGCTTCTGCTTCCTTTTATTTTTGTTTTTTGACTATTTTTTTTTTTTTGTTAATTTTTTGCCTCTCCTGGAGATATTTAATCCACTTTCCACATTATTTCTGATGAATTTTGCTCCATTGAATTTTTAACTACTACCCTTTCATTCCAGCCTCTTATGGACAATCTAGAGGCTCAAACATATGAGACATTTGAGAAAGACTCGGTAAAATATATCCAGGTTGGATTAATTTTAGTGATTGTTGGAAGTACTATTCTTCTAAAGACAACATGTTCTTTTCCTTTTTCATTCTGATCAGTATGCATGTTCCTGTGTTTTGCTAGTACCAAAGAGCAATTGGTAAAGCCTTGGTGGACAGGGTTCCCGATGAAGAAGCATCTTCATTAACCACTGTAAGCTACCCACACATATCAGTGACACCCTTTTCAATTATCTGTATTTTTAGTTCATAGTCTAGGACATCACACACACAGGTGTTTCTCAAAACTTGATGCCATAGAAAATGTGAAATTCATGACATTGGTGTACTTTACTTTTGAATGTGGCAAGGTACTGATGGTTGTAGGAGCAGGGCGAGGACCTCTTGTTAGGGCATCATTGCAGGTTTCTCCCTGCGCCTTCTTTATAATGGGATGTCAACTAGTTTGTTTGTTTGAGAATCATGCTACATGTATCAACTTTGCTTTGACTGGACCATTTTTTCCTTTTCCTTCTGTTTGTTTATAGGCATCTGAAGAAACAGGACGCAAACTGAAAGTTTATGCTGTGGAGAAAAATCCAAATGCAGTTGTTACTCTTCATGTGTGTTGCAAACTGTGTAATTATGCTTCAATTGGAATATCAGTGGCAGAGGGTATTTGCATATTGGAATATCAGTGCATGAAAATTGGATTATGTTTCAATTTTTGTTGCCTACTTTAGCTTAGATTCCAGAAACCCTTTGGTTATCGATAAGATACCATTCGGTCTCTGACTTCATAATAAAATTTATTTTTTCATTTAAGTGCACAAAATCTTAGAATGATTTTAATTCATAATTATTTATCATAGGTCAATTGACAATGACAAGATCATATGTTTTGCTAGTAATCAAAAGATACTTTTCCATTTCTTGCTGTCATTCCTGAGAATGACCAATCTCTCTCTTTCCTCAAATTTGTATGGCATGGATGTACATTTGTCTGTTATATTGAACTGCCAATGAATTCATGGCCAAAAGAATATTGCAAAATTTTGAACTGCATTTTGAGGGTGTTTCTTTTTTAGTTCCCAATTAAAAGTATACCCCACCATTCTTTTTCATTTTTCCTGGTATTTAACGGGTAACAAATTGCTTTTTGGGGCAGAGTTTGGTTAGATTGGAGGGTTGGGAGAAAACGGTGACCATAGTTTCTTGTGACATGCGTTGTTGGGATGCTCCTGAGAAAGCTGACATTTTGGTACATCAACTTTGATTTAGTAAATTTGTTTCTTACTTTTTTCCTACTTCCTGCATGTTTGTTTCCTTACCTTTGCCATATCTGCCTTTAGGTCAGTGAGTTGCTTGGTTCTTTTGGTGACAATGAGCTGTCTCCTGAATGCTTGGACGGAGCCCAACGATTTTTAAAGCAAGATGGGATCTCAATACCATCCTCGTAAGTGTATCTCCTTTCACATATTTGCTATTGTTTCGCTGAATAGAGGCTTGTGAAATTCTACTGGAGGATTTATAGTTACTACTGAGATTAGGTTATTTCTAGTCAAGAGTGTTCCCAATTTTTATACCTGAATCATTTTCAGGATTATTATGATCTATATTTCTCTCAGAGCTGAACCCTTTACCCTACTGCTTCAGTCTTTGGAACTAATTGTGAATTTGTCATTACTGTATAGATTACTCTTGTAATTATTGTTGAATTAATTTCTTTATCATGGCATGACTTGGTGATATGTTGAGCAATGTTTTTTGAGCTTAACAAAATGACGTTCGATGTTCATGAACAGATGATGGTTTAGTGTAAATTTGTTTTTATTAATAGAGTTCTTCAACCATTAATATTTTCAGGTATACCAGTTTCATACAACCCGTGACTGCTTCAAAGCTACACAATGATGTAATTCCTTGTCTTTGTGCTCCAGTGTGTCTACTTGAAGCAATTTCTTTTCCATCTAAACTTGTACTTGCATTGCAGGTTAAGTCTCATAAAGATATTGTGCACTTTGAAACTGCCTATGTTGTCAAAGTGCACAGTGTAGCAAGGCTGGCGCCTTCCCAACCTGTGAGTTTTTGTTTTGTTCATCTTGCTAACTGTAATCGTAAATCTTTAGCTTATTGAATATAATTATTGATTATTCTGGTCTTCTGAATTTTCTGTTGATGCATTACAAGATTAGTTGTCATTAGACATCTTTTCTGCTAATCTTTCTCTGCTCTTAAAATCTTGAATTCAATTTTTTTCAGCTGGTTATTTCATGTCTTGGTTGCTAATAGGTCTTTACATTTACTCATCCGAATTTCTCAACTAAGAAGAGCAATCAGCGCTACAAAAAGCTGAGGTTTGAGATACCTAGTGATACTGGGTCAGCCATAGTGCATGGTATGCAGTAATGAAGCCACATTTGCACTAATGTTCTAGAAAGACTATTTTTCAGATAGATTTTGCTTCATGGTGTTTGATATGAAATTGCTGTTATTGGAAATAATTTTGGTTGGTGGAGGCTTCTGTCAAAGAATGAGTTAGTTGCCAGATTTCTGTATTTTATAAGTATATGATGTTCTGAAAAATACCACATTTCCAACAGATTTTGATTTTGCAAAAATTTGACGATTGATTTTTGGTGCTTTGTAATTCTAACTGATCGTACTACTGAAATAATTTTGGTTGGAGTTGGCTTTTATTGAAGATAACAAGTCCATGTCATTTGAAATCAAATTTGATTGGATATCTGCTAGATAACTGGAGTGCATTCATGCAATGGAAGCATGGCTACCACGACAAAAATTCTTGATGCTAAGCTGAAATTTGATCTATCTATAATGACACCATTTTGTTGCAATTTGTCTACTTTGAGAAACATTATATTTTTGCTGGATAAGAAATACTATATTAAGATAATTCATTCCCCAATGTAAATTTTGAGCATGACATTTTTGTATACCTGATTAATAGGGTTTGCTGGTTATTTTGATGCGAAGCTTTACAAAGATGTACATCTAGGTATTGAGCCATCAACGGCAACACCAAACATGTTCAGCTGGTATGACACTAAAATCTTCTGGTGTTTCTGTCTGAAGTATGCAATCAGTTGTTCATCACGTCATTCCTTAAGTATTGCACTTGTTTTGTGAAACCTCGTACTTTTCAAGATGTAACTTCAAACTTGTGATAAATTGAGTTGTAAATAAAAGGTAATCAGTTTTGTAACTTAGAACATGAAGGTTATAACTGGTCTGAGCAATTTAGAGTGACCTCAGATACATCATGCTACTGTTCTTTTCTTTATGAATATTTGTTTCTTTCCTGTTCAGGTTTGCAATATTTTTTCCACTGAGGACACCGGTATGCATTCGACCTGGTTCTCCTCTTGAGGTGCATTTTTGGCGTTGTTGTGGTTCTACCAAGGTAAATTGTTCCCAGTACCGTCTAGAATGTATTGGCACCATTACCTGTCTTCCTTTATTTTCCTTTACTGGTTTACTTCCATGTTATTTTATATTGAGGAAAACAAATGCACAGAAGGCATCCTGAGCACTCTTTTTAATGTATCTCACGCTCTCCATGGGCTTTAGAAGTTTCCCAGTACTGTCTAGAATTTATTGGCACCATCACTTGTCTTCCTTTATTTTCCTTTACTGGTTTACTTCCATATTATTTTACAAATGCACAGAAGGCATCCTGAGCACTCTTTTTAATGTATCTCGCGCTCTCCATGGGCATTAGAAGTGTTTGATCTTACTCTAAACCCTGAACATCTCTGACTCTGAATGTTTCCAGGTTTGGTATGAATGGTGTGTCGCCTCTCCCTGTCCATCACCTGTTCACAACAGCAATGGTCGTTCGTATTGGGTTGGCCTATAGCATTTCCCTCTTTCAGAGTTTGTAATACTAGATACAGACAAAGGTGTATGAAAGCTGTAACCCTTGTGCAAGTAGACAGCCATTTCAAGAGGAAGTAGAACAGCTTTTCTTGCTCATACTATTTATGGATATTCAGCTGTTAAGGAACAGAAAAAGAGTGTAAAATTTAATCCAGGCTTTGATTTCAACTGCAGTAATTATTCCAAGATATTAGGCTGATCTGGAAGTATGATATGACGCTCCTCTAATTCTCCAAAGTCCAATTGCGGGGCCGTTTGGCTCCTGCCAAATAGTTATCTTCACGTGTGTTTGACTAATGTCTTTCGAAACAATGTCGATTTCTTGAACATCTGTGTAGTTATGATTTTCTAATGTTGAATCCTCTGCATGTAATCAAATTTTTGCTTTATTTCGTATTATAGTTAGATAATTATATTTTAAACGTTATAATACTAAAATGTTTATTGTGATTTGAAAGTTGAATTAATTTTATTTAATTTATAATATTTTTATTATTTTTGTCAAATATTAGTTACTATATCTATTTTCTACTTAAAACTTTTATATCTATTTTCTACTTAAATTTTTTCCTGATAAAAAGCATTTGAAAATGAACATTTCATGTTATGAGGGTATTCATCGTATAATAGGTTTTTTTTTTTTATATATATATATATATTCAGAAGACTACATAGTAGCGAGTTTTTCCCTGAATTGTTTTAATTGGTTAGGATTTATCAGTGATCTGTTGCAGAATTAACTAATATGTGATAAATATTTCCTTTCACTTCGAAGCTCTAAAAGTCTAAACTAGCTTGGAAAAGAGCAAGCCTGTATAAAGATCATTCTCCCCACGTGCTATTGGGCAAAATTTTAGTGAAATACCGTATTTATTATCCTATATTTGTTTTTCTTGAAAAAAAATAACAATTGAAGTGGGGGATTTCCTCAAACAAGGGGTTGGTCAAATATGGGTAAATTTCATCATACTCTCTTATTAGGTTGACATATTTTAATTTATCTCTAAAAATATAAAAATTTCAATTTATCCTCTAAATATCATTATTTTTAATGGTTAACTAATGTTGACTTACAAAAGAGTGTGAATGTCTCTAACCCTAACTAGCTAACAGTTTTATAGGATCAACAAAGATAGTTTTATTTCGTCTATTAAAGTTTGACATATTTTAAGTTAGATGACAAAAATAAAATTACCAATGAGAACCTCTTATAAAAATAATAGTAAAAGACCTTAAAAAAATTAAATTAATTTTTATTTATAAAACAAATATAATAATCATAAATTTTATTTACAATATCATCATAATAAATATATATATATATATATATATATATATGTAAATATAAAATTTTTACCCTTATCTTGAATTTAAATATTTTAGAAATATAAATCATTAATCAATTATTTGACTTTTACCATCTAAAATACCATTTTACCCTTCAATGTATCGATGTGGCCAGGTCGGTTCGACTTTAACCCGACCCATATGATGTGAACTTCTCTCTTTGAAACCAGTGTTTTTCGGTGGCGTTTGCCGACTCGTCCGAGTGCTGATCGGGATGATTTTTATGGCAACGTGCTTAGCTCGTCGAGAGCTTTATTTTGATATATTATACTGCTATATCAAAACATAATCGTGCTGATAATATGTCATAAATTTACAGATTATATACTCATATATTTATATAGGACAATTATTTACCGACCACCTGTTTTTTCATGCTTTTTTTTAAATACACAATTCTTTTATTATTATTATTTTTGCTGAATTCCACTTGCGCAGTTTGAATTCCCAAGAGGATGCATTTGATTGTCTTGAACTTTCTTGTGACATATTTATTGAGCAATTATGATATTTCTTGCGATTCCTTTAGGAAATGTTTGGAATTGAGGTTGGACAGCTATAGCTTAAAAGTCATAACACTAAAGTTTTTAGTAAACATTAGTTGCTGTAACTTAGAAGTTATGATATAATTTTTCACTTGAATGATGAAAAATTTATTATATTTTTAATAATTTTATCAAAATTATTATTTCAAAATTATATTTATTATATATTATTAATTTTTATTTTATAATTATAACTTTTTTCATAATGACTGTTGTTTAAAAGTTACAATATTTCAATCCCAAACATAATCTTATTCAGCAATTGAGAAATCTTTTTTAACATGTGATTCTCTTTATTATTATTATTATTATATTTTTATATCATACTTGTAATGGTGTTTATGTTTGATTTTGCACTCAGAAACAGAAAATTTATTGTCTAACGCTTATGAATTTGTTGGATTGCGATTGGGAAAACATTTTTGTTTAATGATATATGATAAGCAGTTCCTTGTATTGTATTTGTTTCTAAAAAAAAAAAAAGCATAAAGAATCAGAGCAGCATGAAATAGACTACTTACTTACCTTACGCTATTAGAGCTAGTGGGCACGAACCCTGAAAGAAAAGATGAAGGATAATGGGAAAGCAAATAAGGTGTAGTGACTATCCTTCTCCCTTCACTACTTTACGGGATTCATTTTATGAAGAAGGTAAGCCAAGCGGTTCTAGTTAGTCTGATACCAGGAGTTGCTAGGTGATAACAAGAACAAGAATAAGTAATGAATAGTGAGGTTATGGATGCCGGAATGTAGACTAAACTATCAGCTTCAGTTGGCCTGGCCGTTGTGGTGGTTCCTGTCTCTGAATAGGAAAGAACGGCCGGACGGAACAATCCACGAAAGGGATAGATGAATAGGTTTAAGCCCTTATCCGCGGAGGGATGAATTTTAAATTTCTAAGGCTTCGTTTTTCTCCGGCAAGCGGAAGCATTTATTCCCAAGCGATAGGGCTTGGAGTTCAGATTGATGCCTTAGTCCACTCCGAGATAGAAAGATACTAATAATGAAAAAATTTATGCTCTTGAACCCGAACAGTAAGTTGATTAGTTACTATCGGTAGGGACGGGAGACAAAACTGCCACTTGTGGGAAAGTGATAAGAAGCTTGAAAGCGATTCTGACACAAGATACGATGACAGGGAGGGAGTTCGATCAGGAATAGACAGAAAAACTCAACTACGTTGACCCTTTCTTTCTCATGGGAGGGATTTGAATCCAACCTTTATCGATACCCCTCGCTAGGACAAAAAAGTGAGTCGGGTTTTCAACCCTAATCAATATCTACTGGAGGGGCAGCGATGAAGGCGATAATAAATACAGAAGTTGCGGTCAATAAAGTAGGGATCATCAAAACACCAAACCACTACACACCCAGCTAGTAGCTGCGATTTGCATGCCTTACCACTGCCTCAAGCGTCATGCCTTACCAAGCCAAACCACTCACTGCTAATAACAATTAATAATTGAGAGAGAGAGGATGAAGATTTCAGGCTGATGATGTGCTTAGTAGAGTTTAATTTTGAGAGAGAGAAAGATAGCAATTTACAAGGCTCTGGGGATGATGACTGCATAGTCGGCTGGCTGTTTTTTTTTTTTCTTAATCAAAGGGTGTAAACGATGTCGTATGATTTTAAGCACTCGCTGATATTTGAAGAATGTTTATTTTTCACACTTGAAAATAAAATAAACTGATCTAAATTTACCCCAATATAATTATATGACTCGATCTGCTGTCCTCTAAATTGAAGGACAGGAGGTCTCATCACCATGTCAAAGGATTGCATATTTTTAAAAAACACAAAAAAATAGCATCGTCATCACTGGCCATGGAAGGTATCGTTCAGATTCCCAAATGTTGACGGTCATTTCCCAAGCCATCACTACTGTCGAAAAGCCATGTCAAAAATGTTTTTAAATCGGTGCTCGCACCGCCATTGTATCATCGCGTTAGAGCGCACCACTGCCACCATTAGATGCAGCACAGCCTGAAGTTTTTTTTATCGACCTTTCTGGTCACTGCAACTTGATTTCCAGTCGCCGTTGAATGACAAGGGCATTTTGATAATTTCTGACTTTTAAGGTTTTTTATTTCAAGGTTTATATCTTTTAGATCCCTAAAGGTTGTTTAAATTATTATGCAGTTCATACATATCTAATTTGGTTAATAATAATTATGTTATGACTTTAAGTTTGTAACGAATGTGCATATAAGTAAACTTTAAAATTTAAAATTTTGAAATTTAAATTAGGACGTGAAGTCCTAATTACTAAATTAGAACATGAAGTTCTAATTTTGCAACTGTATGTACTTGAAATAATTGTAAAAGTTTTGATTTTAAGATCTGCTAATTGAAGTTTATGAACTTGAAGTATATTATAGTCTTGGAGGTCCGAGATAGGTTTTGGGCGACATATTTGAACAAAAAGTATTATAATATGTATGGTGACTATTCACGATCACAAATATTTTGAATTCAAAATTCAAAATTGCAATCTAGAACCTAAAGTTCTAGCATAGTATATAAAATTTATTTTTATTGTTATTATGTTAATATGATTGGTTTAACAATTTATTAAGTTATTTTAGTTTTAATTAATTATTGCTAGTTTAATTTAATTTCAATAAATTAATATTTATTCTTGCATATATTTAATATTATTATTGTAATTTGAAGTTTACAACACAAATAAGGTGAGAGAACCTAAAGTTCTATCCTCATTAAAATTTAGAACATGACGTTCGAATCATATTACAAATTATGAAGTTCAAATCATATTACAAATTAGAACCTAAGGTTCTAAGTTATGATTTTTAAAAGTTAGAACATGAAGTTCTAAATACATACACGAGTATAACTTGGCAATATTCAACCACAACTGAAATGGTATGAAAAATAACTAAAGTCATGTCAAAGGTTTATCATTCATATCAATGGCTTATCATTCCCTGAAGTGGATATAAGCATCAAAATAATAGTCATAATTTCTTATGATGATAAAAATATTAAGTAAACCACCAAAAGTGGCATTTTCTAAAGTGAATAATTTTTTTTTTAAATAACCTCTATAAATACTTTTATAGGAGCTCGAACTCTTACTCTCGATATTGTAAGTGCAATGGCTCTCCCATTAAACTATAAGCCCATTGGTTAAGTGAACAATTTAAATTTCATTGATTGTGTTTATTTATATTTATTTCTTTTATGTTTATGATACATGGCTGGTTCTATAATGCTCCTTATATTTTTATTGCTTTATTATTATGTTGAGTTATATGATTGATTTTATAATACCACCTATATTGATATTATTCTATTAATATGATTTGTTTAATATTCTTTAAAGCAAAATGTATATATTATATTTGGCCTTGTAGACTGATTGAAAACTCTAAAAGAGTTCTAATCAATCAAATGCTTTGAAAGAAATATCATAGCAAGCATAACGAAAATTATGTATTACGAATGCTTTATTTTTAGTCAGATTTAGAAGAATTTGCTGCATTTTAAAGGTATCTACCGAAATGGACGTCATGTTGAGATTTACGTACAAATACTTTAAGTCATTGAATACACATTAGAGAAGTTATAAATTCTTCTCAACTAGGTTTGTTAAAATTAACAGTTTTGCAGTAATAAACCAAAAGTTCATTGTCCAAAATACTTATATTGTTGTATGATTGCCCTAAACATCCAAAATCTATAATGATGATTATAATTATTTAAAATTCGCATGGACAGTTATTAAAGAACTAGAAGATTCTATTGTTTAATAAGACTATTTGTACTACTTGCTTATAAGAAAAATTTATGGTTAGATCGATCATCCCCTTCTAAGGTTGGTAATAAATCTCTATAATTTTTATAAAGAATTTATAAAACTATAGATGGACTAATCTATCCACATAGTGGATCATTTCCTTAATTTATGGTTTTGAATGATGCATATCCGTAGTGGTCACATGTTTATTTGTTATGCACAAGTAATATTTCATTTGTGTGATTGATTGCATCATTTTACAATGCTAATATCTTAAACCCCTATTGGGTATTTTCACACATTTGTGGATTGTTACTTTGATGAGATAATTTTTCCATCTTTGAAAAATGGATAACCTCTTGAAGTAAAACATAAATTATCTTGGAAAATTTTTTACTTTATCTCAATTAAATCCTCATACCAATTAATGTGAAAAATGAAGTGTGAAGGATTATATTTTTCAATAAATTACCAGATACAAAAATAACAAAGTAACCAAGCCATGTATTACAACTGCTAATACACTAACCTCGGTGATTTTTTCTACTGGATAATAAAGTGTATGAGCAGTTAATGAGTTTTATGTTACACTTCATAAAAGTGGTAAACCACTTGGTTTCAGAGATAATGCTTCCCAGAAAAAGGAAGATGAAAAATCAGAATTCTGTTAAAAATGGAGCTCGAGTTATATATATACCAACATTATCTGCGTCGCATTTCTATACAAATTGATGGTTCCTTAAGAGACATAAGTATTTGAAGTGACATTAACTTCTGAAGAGATAAATGAATATAGTAATAATCATATTTTTATTGACTATACTTAAGATAATATTTCTAAATGTGCCTAGTCTTTAATGAGACAAAATATCCTGAAAGACCTTCTAAACAGGTGTATGCAAAAAATGAGGCATAAGTTGTGGTTAGAAATAAAAATATGTCATTATTCTTGTGACATATGGCGACAATAGTTTTCTTGTGCCTATGTTAATTGACATGTAGATATGCAACCTTGACTACAGATTAAATAAAGAAATGTCTTAATCTTAGAAGCCTAGGACCTTCAAACCTTTTGGGTTTTAAAGCTTTACCTCCGAGGAGGATTATTCTAAGTGGTTTGTCTTAGAATATGATCATAGGGCCTTGAAATCTTTTGGGCTTTGAAGTATTACCTCCTAAGAGGATTATCTTATGTGATTTATTTTAGGATAAGATAACAGGATCTTGGGATCTTTTAGGCTTTGCAGCATTACCTCTTAACAAGATTATCTTGGGTGGTTTGTTTTAGGATAAGATCATAGAACCTTAGAATCTTTTGGGCTTTAAACCTTACCACCGAGGAGGATTATCCTAGGTGGTTTATCTTGGTATATGATCTTAAGACCTTAGGATCTTGTGGGTTAAGTAGTTTGTTTTAGGATAAGATCTTAGGATTTTGAAACCTTTTGGATTTTGAACTTTAGAAGGTTTATCTTAAATAATTTGTCCAACACTTGATACGCTTTATAGGAATTAAATTTATTTGGGCCCTAATTGAGCCTATTCTATTTTTGGTCCAACAACTAACATTGTAAATGATCATGATTTGCAAACCATTTATGAATTTAGGCTGAGGCATGATTGACCCAAAAAAAATAATAATAATCCAGCAGAATTGACTCCTCTAACGAAACGTGAAATTTCTCACTTGTAGATACTTGAAGATGTCAAACCTGTTGGATATAAGTGGGTATTTGCTAGGAAACATAATGAACATAATAAAATATCAGTGTTTACAAAGCACGTAACTAGTTACACAAGGTCTTCTGTGGAGACCTGTATTGATAGATATTATTATGTTTTGATTTTTAGTCAGTTTAGCAGTATCATATAGATTTGAAATACGTCTTATGGATGTAATGACTGCATATTTATATAGGTCATTTGATACTAATATTAACATTAAAATCTTTGAATGATTCAAAATGCCTAAAGTATTTAAATCAAAGGATCGTAATATGTGTTTAATCAAGTTACAATGTTCTTTATACAGATTGAAATAATGTGGACACATGTGATACAATTATTTGCATGAATATTTGATTAAAGTATGATTTGAAAAAATGATTCTATTTGCCCATGTGTATTTATTAGAAAATTTGAATTTAGATTTGCAATTGTAGTAGTTTGTGTTGACAATATGAAGTTAGTTGAACCTTCTGAAAAGCTCATAAAAACTGTTGAATATATATATATATTTTTTAAAAGAGAATTGTAGATGTTTTGAAGAAAACAAAATATTATTTCGGCCTGCAGATCGAGCATAAAGAAAATGGAGTGATTTTCCATTAATCATGTTATGTCAAAAAATCTTAAAACATTTTAATGCTCATTTTATTGAACTACGTAAGTACATCATATATGAAATAGAAAAAAAAAAGGGAAGAATTTAAAGTCACAAGAGAGGACTCAAGTCTAAATCTTTTCGTTTCTTACTATTACCTTTTTTTTTTTTAAAATTTTTCTTAACTTCATCGTCCTTCTTCTCACTGTCATCTTCCTTTCAAATCTATTAGCTCGTTGGCGCTATTGGTATGAATAAAGATTCTTCATGCCAATAAAAGGAGAAAACCGTGCATCACAACACTATCTAAGAAAATAGCAACATGTTATATAAATTATTTATATTGAACAAACTGATGTGTTTCTGATACATATTTTGTTCTGACTATGAGGTAATAGTAAAAATTTCTTCCAGAGTTTTAAATCCAACAAGTAAAGCGATAAAGGTATCAACACGGTTACTCAAATCAAGAACTTGTTCATATGTATTAGGGATAGTCTTGTGTCCACTTGTTGGAACAATTTCTACAACACACTCAATAAACCTAATGTCACTACTTCCAAATATTGAACATATTTTTCCGTCGCCTAAGACTTTTTCCAGATCCTATGCAACATTCAGAAAATCTGGACTATTGCTAGAACTACTCTCATACAATACACAACTATTTTTAAGCTATCGAACGAGGATCCTGCCTTTATTTTTAAGAAGTTTTAAATGTCTAAACTGTAATCTCTAAAAGGTTTATACTAATTAATCATACCACACACCTTTTTTTTACAAAATTATTGGTTGTACTATTACATTATTATTTTGATGTTTTCATAAAAAATCAAGACTACTAGTTATGCTTATATGAGATAGAAGTTGTTGTCTACAAAGCAGATTTCCTTATCAGGTAATTACATGGTGATTTCTCTATACAAAGGTACAACTGATACATATCTTGATTTATCTTGAAATTAATCATATTTTTTTATTTTATTTTTTGTGAGATTTTTAAGCATATAGTTTGATGTGATCATTTGCTATTGTATTTCTCTCATAATTAAAAAAGATAAGACAAGAAAATTGATGTTTAACATATATGCTCCCATCAACATAAGAATTGTCCAGATCAATATTTGAGAAGATATTTAATCACGGGAGCATATTTTAAAGATAAGATTTTCTGCTGTTATAATAGATAAATGGGTGATATATTCTTTTTCTTTTGACTAGGTTTTGTCTTATCGAATTTTATTTACAAGGTTTTAACGAAGTAGTATTAAGCACATCAAATAATATATTTATATATAAATAAATGATAAATCTAAGGGGAGTGTTGTGAATAATAAATTTACCATTATGTCTATTCTATTATATGAAACTACAGTAATACCCCCCACTCTTTCTATATAAAGACTATGCAATGAATGAATAAAATGGTGACGATGCTGGTTTCACAGCTATTCTCCTTCGGTTTTCCTAATCTGTTTTATATAGATATATGAGTATATAATCTGTAAATTTATAACAGATTTTTCTTTTCTCCAAAGAAAAATTGCTAATTGTTAGTGCAAAAACAAATTCAACAAACAACCCTAACGATAACGCAGCCAGCACCCTACCACTACACTCACTTCACTCATTGTTCATTGGTCAAAATTGCCAATCATAGGCCGTCAAGATCTTCAAGGCTCATGCAGTGACGGGATTTTCGCAGACGCAGCACTTTGTTGTTCGAAGATCATTGTCAGGGCTTTCATATTTGTGGCCGTGGTTTCTAAAGGGAACTATTTGTTTGTTTGGCTGCCAAGAAAATTGTGGGAATTAAAAGGGATGAAAAAACGAAAATATCAATACTCATAAATAGAGCTTCGGTATCAAGTTCAGCTTCAGTTACTATACCAGATTGTTTTTAATCATTCGTTTGAAAACCCAGATTTCATATTTCAAATTTTTATGTTTTAAGTACATTAATATGCATGCTAAATCAACGCATAAAATAACAATAAATAATTTGAAATTGATAGATTGATTATAGTAAAACAAGTTTTGAGGCTTCAAATCTTTGAAGACTTGATACAAACTCAGAATTTAATAAACTAAACTGAATACAAGAACTAAAACTTTTGAGATTATTTTGATGCATAGGCATCCGTCCAAGGCCTGCTCCGTCTCTCTATTATCTTGCTTTTATGTACTTCAGTGATGGTTTCCCGTTTCCTTGCATTATTGCACTTTGGCAGTGCATGCCGTTTATTCTAAAGAAATCTCTGTATTTTGATTGGTACTTGTTGGTGGTAAAATTTGGATCTTTCAATTAGTGTGTGACACGTGTGCAATAGCTTTTATGTCCAATATGCCCTTATAAAATATGAAGAGGAAATTGAAATGGCAAGGGTCAAATAAAAAAATCTTAAGACAGCTGAACTACCTTCATAACCTAAAAGTGTAGAAAATATCTTAAAATTATCATATGTCAATAAAGAACTACTAAAACAATGACAGTCCCTCCACCGAAATTGTTGTACATCAGTATAATACAGTTTCAACAAGGACCACCTTAAAATATCTCTCAAACAGTCACATGCACTAAGAATAAAAAAATAAACCAAATCAACTGCTATATGAACCACCATCAATGAAGTCAATAGCTCCCTTAACTCAATTAAAATTAGAGATTGAGGTATGCTATTAGTGGGGATAGTCTCACAAGTAACATGTGTCCAATCCTAAAGAGTTGAAAGAACTCAAGTAAGTAGTCAAAATTACTCTACAACGCCTACCTGAAAAAGGGAAACAACTTATGTTGTATGTCCAAAAAAACACAAAAATACTCTAAGGACACTTACTTTGTAGGGTTAGGTCAATCTTACAAAACAATATTTCTCAATCACACAAACACTCAAATTTTCACTTATTTAAAGGTTTCTCTAAAACTCATCATCTTCTCTAACCTTCATCTGACTATCCCAATCTTGATAATCCCCTCTATCGTTCACAAAATCACCCCTTAAAAAGAAGTTACTGATAATATTTTTGGCCTGAGCCAAAATTAGACCATTCTTTTTTAATCTTTCATGTAAAGCTTTACAAAGATTGTTTAAATTAGGAAAAAAAATAATGCAGTACATAATTAAGACTACTTAAAAATCTTTATAACTGAGTCTTCTCAATAATTTGAATTGAAAATTTGACGGCAAAGGCGCATTATTGTTATTGATGAATATTTTAACAAAAAAAAAAATCTAACTTTAATTTGAAACAAATTGATTTTTGATTTAGACACAACTAATCCATTTTGTTTGACAATATTTCTAAAAATTGAAAGATGGCTAAAATGCTGTTTTATGTTTGAAGAAAATATTAAGACATCATCAATATAAAGAATTAAGAATTTTGAATATGGATTAAAATTTTCATTCATTATTCTTAGAAATTTTGATGGAGCATTTATTAATCCAAATGGCAATATATTCCACTCATATTGCCCATTATGTATACGCACACATATAAAGCAGCAAAGATGGGGACGAGCGGTACAGGATTCATGCAAAATCTTCAAATCTGTGTTGAACCCATCTGTCATAATCTTGCAGCAACTGCTGTAAAAGCAATGGGACAAGCCTATCCAGCAAAGCTTGCATCATTCTGTATGTCACAACAGTTACATTATTTGAATATGAATGACTACTTACGATTGCTTCAACTCAATTATAATACAAGATTTATGAAACAAAAATGCAGCTTGTAAAATAAGAAGCTTATATAATGCCAGGGATACCTTGCAACAAAAAATTAACAAATACATATTGCGTATACAATAATGCTAGGGATCCCAATTCGATATTTAAAATCAAAATAGTAGTTAGAAAACTCACAAGTTTCCTGGCCGCTCAACCGCTGATATAGGCAGAAGAGAAAATGGCCGTGTGTAAATCTGTATGCAAGAACAATTAAATATTAATATCTGCTTGGTCAAAGAATTAAAAATGATTCGAACTTACAGAAAGTAATTATGTCCAAAAATGGGATAATCAAAGTTTTCTGCATATGATACAAAACCTATTTGCAACTAACTATCATGATCTATAGTGGATAGATTAATAACCTCAAGAGATAGCTTCAACTTCACTTCGACCTCCAAAAAGGATTCAGAATCATTCGTGTTCCATGTCATATGATTGATCATAAATGCTGCAAGTTGAAGCAAGCAAGCAAGGGGGAAAAACTTTCTGCTTCATTCAGGCATAATACTGAAGGTAAAACACAGGTAATGGCAGCACAAATAATCAACTGAAAATCTCAAATAAACTGTCCTGAAGCCTCTAATCAATACAGCAATGAACGCAGATCTTAATATTTTCAATGGATGCTTGGCCAAGTTCATCTTAATGTGCTCACAAAGACTCTCAAGTGTTTACAATAAAGAGCTTGCATAGCAAAAGATGAGTGCATGTCTCGACAATTTATGACTGAGTAGCTTGTAGATTAATAGAGCTTAAAACAACGGATTTATTACCAATGCACAATAATTCTTGAAATATATATGACGGATTTCTATGAATCCATAAGTACCTGAGAAACGATCATTTTGGCTCTCTACAATGTCCGAACCTTCAAACTGCATACCAGATCAGCAACAAATCAATAAAAATATAAATCTTAATTGGCTAATATAAATTTTCTCAATGAGATGTAGGAATTTATTTCTATTATTGGGCCTTTTTCATGTAATAACGTTTTAGTATTTATCGTATTCAACATGATTTCAAACCCATTTGACTGAGAAGTCTGGTGTTTGGATGTAGAAAAATCCCCTATTCTATTAATTAGATTACATCACAGAGTTAGAGGTACATCTTTTGAATCTGTAAAGGAAGCCTATTTATCAATTCGGTCTCCTAGTTTAGTTTAAACACTGCAGTGCATAGGTTCCTAAAAGCTCAGAATTTTGGGATTAAAATGATTTAACGAAAATAAATCCTTATTGAGTAGTTCTGCCTAGGTTTTTATTTTTAAGTGCTTACTTAGCATTGATATGTATGATAGACTACTCACTAAAACTAATTATGTTACACAAAATGATGACTTATTTATTTTCTGACTTTATTGTAATTGTTTCAGTTAACTATTTCAAGTAAAGAATCAGAGCTCACCTTACATGAAAGCAATTGTACTGTACAATCTCTGTCTGTCGGAGTTACACGTAAGTCCATCACAGGGGCAGCTTCAAAGTTCAAAAATTGAACTTTTGGCAGAGCGCACCTAGACATGTAGTCCTTTTTTTTCAACAACACATAATGAAATATATATATTCTAGAGTATTAACAGATGTTATGTTAACACGAGAGACAGGGATGCACGTTATCTGTGGAGCACCAAAATGAATTCCAAGAGCAATAAGGAAAGGATACATATATAAATCCCGATATTTGGAATGCCAATCTTTGATAATTTTGTCATCATCTAATTATTTTTGAATAGGTCCATTGAACAAGGTAAAATATCAAAATATAATGAAACAATCAATTCCAATTAAAAAAGATTTGCTAACTCCAATTAAGATTTCGTTGGAATCTTTAAGAACATTTCTTCAAGTTGCCAATTTTTATTTATTTTACTATTTAATAACTCATAATCATATCTCAGATACATATATAAATTCCTGATACTTGAAGGAGTATTTAGAAACAAAAACTAGTAAATGTAAGCTAAGCTCGTGTTGTACAAAAAATAATACTCGGGATTGAACCCCCTTGCCAATTCAAGTTTGACTAAGTGAAAAATAGCAAGAGAGTCATGTTATGTATGGAAAGAAAAATAGAGTGTGGACCTGTAAGTGTTGGTATCAAGTAACTGAAAGCTCTGCAAGGCACTTGTGTTTAACATTGCTTGAATCCCAGCTGGGTGACTTAAAAATTCACCAATATGATATGCTGTGGCCTTCCTCCCGCAATTACCATCATAATCATAATTAATTGGCAACTTAATTCTCTCCTTTTTTGTGGCAGACAAATTAGCTTTCTTAGCATTCGGGTTTGGCGATGACATTTTTATTTGATGAACCCATTTGGCTTCAACTCTGTTCCTAAAACAATCACATATATAGTTTTTGAAATGAATTAACAACCCAAATAAAAAACTAAATCAAACTTCAGAGTCGAACAGAAACAAAGATTATATATAAAATATATATTTCATTAAACAAACCAATCCAAACCTTGTTGAAAAGGCAAAGGAAGTATTGGTTTCTCCTCTAGCGATTGCTGTCATCTCATTACTACTTGCCGTCATCTTAACCGTAATCTAATTCAAGCAAGTAAAATAGAGAAACTAATTAAAGTAATTTTTAGAGAATGTAATCAAAGTAACGTAACTCATATAAATCTTATCTATAATTATTAATCATAGGAATAGGAGGATCACAGCCAAAGAATTCCACTTCCACAAAAGAAGATAAAATTGAAATTGAAACGGTTTCAGTTATAATTTCAGCAGCCAAATTTAGATGATAAAATGAACTTCAGATGATAAGAGAGAGCTCATGATGAATGGTTGTCATTGAAGATTAGAACAATAGTATTTGTGAGAGCATGCATTTCATTTCGCCACTTGTGTTTGTATTGGTATTACAAGAATGCCATTAAGCATTTGAGATTTTTTAAATTTTTTTTAGGAAAAAAAAAACAGTGGCGCTATTTCCGCCCTCACCTTTTGTTAACCCATCTTATTTTAAAAAAATAATTATAAAAAATTAGCATAATTTAAAAAATTTTAAATTAAATTAAATTTTTTAAAAATTAACCAATTAAATTTATTTATATGACTTAATTTTTTAATTATATTTAACTATTAAAATTACTTCAACTTAAGTTTAAATTTATTTTTTTATGACTTAAATTTTTTTATTTTATATTTAACTATTAAGATTGGTTCAACCTAAATTTAAATTAACTATTTTACACTTAATATGCCAAACAATTTATTTTAACTTCAATATTTTTTTAATTATTTACAAAATTTATTATTTCTCCATGATGTGTCAACACTATTTTATTAGTATGATTATTAATTTTTAATTAACTTATCATAATATCTTTATAGTATAATGTCTTTATTTATAGTGTAATGCTCATGAAATTATCAGACTGATACATCAACTCAAGGAAATGACGGTGATAATGGAACACCAAAGCTATTGGCATAGTTTGATGATACAGAATATGTTGGTTGGTGGTTTTTCCTTGATTAGTCACTAGTCAGGCTCAGGCAGTTTCTGTTCAACCCCTCTTCAAATCTTCTGAATCACCCTGAGCTTGGCACTCCTACAACGGCAATTAAGTCTTTCCTCCTCTTCAGATGGTGTTATCGGTCTCTTGGTGAGAATTTTTCCATTCCAACCTTGTATTACATGTCTAATCCACGTTTCATTTACATTGTTGTCATCTCTGGTATTTCTCAAATCTTCTTCACTCACCTCTGCATCTTCTCTGTTATGGTCAATGATGTTGAGAAACGTTTGCTTCACAATTCTATCCTCCAAACTGTGGAAAGAGATAACAGCAAGCCTACCCCCAGGAGCAAGACAGTCAAAACAAGCATAGAGAGAATTCTCCAGAGTTTTGAGTTCATCATTCACTGCTATTCTCAGAGCTTGAAACACGCGGGTAGCTGTCTTTATCCAACCTTGCCTACGTCCTATAGGAATCAATCAACAATCAATATTCATCGAGTGATGATATGCTGCTATTCATCAGTTCTTTTCATAATCACAGTAGGCATAGAGAGAGAAATAGAACTACTTTGTGAATGTTCTATTCTCACATAAGTATGCTAAACTACGTAAGAGAATGGGCAATAGACAGACAAATGAGCAAAATCTACCTCTCATCCCAGGAGTCACATTCTGAATTATATCTACAAGTTCACCAGTGGAATGCAATCCACCACGAAGGCGAGCCTGAACTATTTTATTTTGAAGCAAACGCCAGTTGCTTTCTTCTCCATACTCCCGCAAGACTCGCCCTACTTCAGCATCTGGCCATGAATTTAATATGTCTTCTGCTTTCAGACTCGCCTGAAATATGCCTGTTACATCAGTTCACTGAAAAAAAAAAATTATAATAATTATTTTGAGGCAAGCAATCATGTGAGCCATTCAGCATAAAATACCGAAAGACGGTAAAAAAAAGAGAAAATTACTACTGGAAAGATCCACAACCACTGTCATTTGAGACACTGAAATGAACTGATAAGACCTTAATCACACATGAGATCCCTCAAAACCTAGTAGAATGTTGACGTAAAGGTGTTATCAAAGTAGGTAAATCAATATCATGTCCCTCTTATCTCAGAGGGAACATGATGTTCCGTTCCCTTTGAGACGGCCAAATTATCATAATTTTTATTTTTCTCCATAGTTCCACAAGCAAACCACCTACAATTGGTGCACTACACTATAAGCCACAAACAAATAAACAAACACATCAATCAATCCCAGAAACTGACTCACATTTATCAATGTGCATAATAAATAATAGTATCAATTGTATAAGTTCATGCTACACTTACAACTGATGGGGTTAATTAATACATGACTAGTAAGGACACAAGTTCTGTTAAGAAACAAGATGCACTAGAACCTTCCGATCATGGTGTACGGGACTGTTATCTGATCAGTTGTTGAACACTCAAGAACTATAATGTTCACTTCCCCTATCAATAACCATCTAAATAAGTTGATTGAAATAATATTCTGGCCCCTCACATCACATAGTTTACACAATTGATTTAAAGAAACTAACCTATTCTAGAAGACTCATAGATGAATCATGCTCAAGAGGAGAAAAACAAGGAAGAAACAACAGGTTATTCTAGCATAAAGGCATGTTCAGGATTGAGGTGCTGTGAATTTCAATCCACAGCCGGTGGTAGGATGGAATCTTTAGCTGTTCTGCTTTCAAAGATAAGCTGAAGCAAAGCATTCCTAAACATATACTGAGCCAGTTCACTGCTATATAAGGTGTAGATATACCAACAGCTTGGATTATTAGGATTTTACTAGAATTCCATTAGCACAAAGTAATATATTTTCGTCGGTGTAAAGTGTGAAGTGGTTACCTGAGGATCCATCCGCATATCAAGAGGTCCATCACCAAGCACACTGAAGCCTCTTTCAGGATTGTTCACCTAATGAAAAGAGGATGCAAAAGAGGAACAGAAAGAATATTAACTCAAATGTCAATAATCAGGGGATTAAAAATAAGTAACATTTTCATCAACATGAAAGAGGCATAAACAAATAACAAATAGAAAAGACTGAAATATAAATTGGAGAAAACAACATTTCCATCAGAACCGAGCGGAGCAAAACCTGCATTGATGACATTCCCAAGTCCATTAAGATGGCATCAACTCCAGAGCGTAATCGATTCTCATCAATCTGACCAAGCACGGATTTGATATGTCTGAAGTTTTTTACAAAAGTATGTGTTTTCAAGTTGGGATGAGCTTGACCATGCAATAAAGAACTGAGATGAGCTCGAGCCTTTGCAAGTGCCGAAGGATCAACATCCATACCAATATGAAGTTTCAATTCAGGGTGGGCCCGGATGATCTGTTGCATAAAGCCAAGTAAAAGGCTTAAAAAAATATGCAGCGAAAATGAAAACCTCATTAAAAAAAAAAAAAAAAAAACAAACAAACAAACTGACTGCAGAGGAATGACCAGCAGCTCCCAGAGTGCAATCGACGAAAGAGGTAATTGTCCTTGATGATGAGAACACGTCCAATACTTCACCCAACATCACTGGGATGTGTGATGATTGCTGCTGCTGAATAATCGATTCATAGTCATAATCTTTGTTAGAACGAGTTCTCCTCTTTTCTTTCACCAGCCCCAACCCCACTTTTGCTGATGTTGCTTTCGCCTTCGCCTCCTTCTTATCCTTTCTCTCATTTGCGGCGCGATATGGAAATGCAGTGAAAACAGCAACCCCTGCCCAGGGATTAGGATTGGGAAGAGACACTCCAAAAACAGCAGCCGATTTTAATTTAACTGATGAAGGAAATACTACACAATTATTACTATTACAATTGCAAGACAACAAAGATATTGACATTCCTCCTATTCTTCTGCCATTAGCCATTCCAACCATTCTACTTCTCACAGCACAATATCACACGCCTCTTCTGATGTTTCACTTCTGTGTCCTGTCTTGTTTTTCTCCTTATCCATGTATGTATTTTAGTGTAAGCCCCACCAAGTACTGTGACTTAGTTTTCGCGTGGCCCATTACTTTGGGCTCCTGCTCTTACCCACGTAAAGTATTCAGTTGACCCACATAACCCACTTATTAAAGAAAAATATGCTCCGATTTAAGTCTTTACAAATATTCGAGGGATGTCTAATTCTTCAGTATTTACAAATTAGATTATATCTAAGATTAGTTTACATTAATTTATATAGAGTACTGCCCAAATTTAAGCCCTCACAAATATTCGAGGGATGTCTGTTCTCACACTAAGGAATCAGACTGACATTCACTCAGAATATAAAAAAAAATTTTATCTTCATAATATAATTGTAGAACTTGAACTGAAAGGCGGCAGTTCTCACCAGCTAAGGCCTGGTGGCTTAACACTGTTCTCTCTTTAATAATAAAAATCGTGCTCCATTTTTATGTGGACCCAGGACATGGTTGCAAAATCATGACAACCATTTTTTTTTTCCAATAAACAAAATCATAACAACTTGAGTCCGCACTCTGCTGTGCATTTCCTACAAATTTAACATAGGTAAATCAGCCATATTCTTCCGGTGATAGCTTCAAACACGATCAAATATTATTCTCACTCTCTCTAAAGATTCCCAATGGGTTACAAAATATTGTATAATTGTTTGGCTTTTCCTAATTGTTCCATTCCTTTGTATAAGTAACTCAACAATATCTCAGACTAAATTAAAAAAAAAATATCATATTTTGAATTGAACATGAATTTTTTTTTTAAAAATAAACTTAATAAAGAGATATTATGAGTTTTATTTCTATAAATTAATTCAAAAGTCATTATATATAAAAAAGAGTAGAAATTAAAAATTTGAGTCATATAAAAAAAATACTACTAAAAGTTGTATTACTCTTCAAATAATAAGAATATCACTAGAAAACTCTTTAAATTTCTATTTACTAATTTATGTGATAATCTTTGTTTGAACGAGTTCTCCTCTTTTCTTTCACCAGCCCAATCCCATTTTTGCTGATGTTGCTTTCGCCTTCGCCTTCTTATTCTTATTCTCATTTGTGGCGCAAAATGGAAATGCAATGAAAACAGCAACCCCGGACGAGGGATTAGGATTGGGAAGAGACACTCCAAAAACAGTAGCTGATTTTAATTTAACTGATGAAGGAAGTACTACACAATTATTACTATTACAATTGCAAGACAATAAAGATATTGACATTCCTCCTATCCTTCTGATGCTTCACTCCTGAGTCCTATCTTTTTTTTTTTCCCTTATGTATGTATGTATGATTTCAGCGTAAGCCACACCAAGTTTTTTTGACTTAGTTGTCGCGTGGCCTATTACTTTGGGCTCCTGCTCTTACCCACCTAAAGTATTCAGTTGGTCCATGTAGCCCACTTATTTAAGGAAAATGGACAAACACTGTTCTCTCTCTAGTAACAAAAATGGTGCTCGGTTTTTGTGTTGACCCTGCGAACTATGCCAACCGACATGACTAAAGAGTGTTGTTGAAAGCCCCAATCATAACAACCATTTTTTTTTTAAATAAACAAAATCATAACAACTTGACTCTTCACTCTGCTGTGCATTTCCTACAAATTTAACAGAGGTAAATCAGCCATATTCTTCCGGTGGTAGCTTCAAACACGATCAAATAGTATTCTCACTCTCTCTAAAGATTCCCAATGAGTTACAAAATATTGCATAATTTTTTGGCTTTTCGTAATTGTATAAGTAAACTAATAATATCCAGGACTATTTTTTTTTAAATTCATATTTTAAATTATACATAAAATTTTGTAAGTAAAAAAATAAATACACTTAATAAAGAGGTACTATGAGCTTTATTTTTATAAATTCATTCAAAAGTCATTATCTATAAAAAAGAGTAGAAACTAAAAATATGAGTCATATAAAAAAATTACTACTGAAAGTTGTATTTTTTCGAGGTTGAAGCAATAAAAATCATAAAATTATGAAAATTTATATTAAGACCTATAAGAACATGTAATTAATTATATAAGAATTAGTAAATCAATTGAGAATTACAAGCATCACTCCGTCTGTTGGATACCCTTCTTCCTGGCAAGATCAGATCAAGAATAGCCTTTGGCTAGGAAAGCACAGTCAAAAGGCGAATAATGGCAGGGAGCGATCTTCATCCCGGTGCAAGGCCAACCACCACTGCATTGCGCTCGAACAGTTGATATAGATAGCATGATAAAACCGTTAACGGCGGAGTCCATTAAGAGGGCTACGTAGTACAGCTTGGCTTAGGGCGCAGCCAAGTCCAGTCATCTACCTATATACGCTATATCACAACTTCTTCTTACTTTTATACTTTTGCATTGAAGTACTCGGTCTGGTCAACGTAGCCAAAAGTGAAAGGCTCAGGAAAAGAGTGGAGAACGGGTTGTTCCGCTCATTTATTTCCGTTCGAGATCCATCCTATGAAGCATCCAGGAACAAGAAGATTCAATTGTACGACGAATTCCTACGTGGTCCAAGGAAGGCCCCAGAGAAATGCAGCGGAATTTGGACCGTGCGGCGCCATGACTCCACCAAGTCAAGGCCAGCCTTACGCCCTGCTCTAAAAGCTATGTAAGTTGTCAAAGCAGCGGACAATCCGGATATAAGAGGTAATGCTCCAATCTGAAATCATGTGCTTTACTTCATTCTTTGACTGTCTTCCAGTAAACCGACGACTGGAGTCTGGCCGTCCTGAGTGATCGCCGCCGAGAATAAACACGCTGTGCCGGGTGACTGGAATCCCCTGGGGTCAGCTGAACAGGCTGACATTCACTCCTCGACACCGTGCTTTTCTTGCTTCTTCTGGTAGAACAAGTGTTTCCAACCATTTCATAAGGAAATTCAATGTGAATAGGCCAAGTCATCTCATAAGAGAGATTTCTAGCCTCTCGCTCTCAGTGAATAATGATCAAGCGGGTCAGACAGAGACGTTGTTGAGTATGTGGCTTGACTTACTCCAAGGTGAAGCAAAGACATGCGGATAAGCTTCAAGCGAAGAACAGAGCGCTTCCCACCCAAGGCTCTCGCCGGGAGGATTCGACATTTAGCGTTTGCTTGTCTCGAAAAGCCCTTTCCTGGAATGAGATTTCGCCACCCGGTCGGAGATAGATGAAAAAGAACATCCATCTGGTACTCAGATGGATGGTCCAACCGACAGCAAGAACGAGGTTACAAAAAAGAGACTGACGAGCAAGCAGCGGTAGCAGGGCCGGACCTAGTGCAAAAGCAAAGAAGCAGAAGTCGAGGCAAGAGCTATACCTTCTGGAACCGAAATCAAAAGGAACTGTTCATACCTCAAAGGGAGTGTCTTATTTCCACCCCTTTCCTTTAAGTGATCGTATTTCGGGGATTGATCGTAATAGGATGTGTTGATAATAGAGTCTTTTGCCACAAAACCTTATACCGTAGTATGAATACTAGTTCTTATACTTGGTTGCACTGATTAGTTCATCTTTTCCACTTGAAAGCAGAAGGGGCATAGCCTCGATCTTAAAAGACATCAAGCACAGTCAGCATAGAAGTGAGCTTCCTAAAGTGTCAGTGGGTGAACGTCTAGTTGGGACCCAGGGCAGAGATAGATAAGTAGGGAAAAGTGCTTTGTTGGGCTTGTCCTTTTTTATAAGTTGGGTTACTGGATACGGGATCCAAAACGAAAGGGGGAAGATCGAAGAGGAGTTGTCTTAAGAGCAATTGCCGTAGAATCAGACTACCCAGTGTCCATTACAGCTAGGGTCCTGATCGAGCAACTAGTAGTCCTATCTATCCACCTCTCCAGACACCGGGTATTACTATTACTTAGTTGTGAAACTTGCAGACCTCATTAGTTGTGATATTGATCTTACGGGGGGAACGAAATCAAAGAATATATAGACTCATCCAAGCTAACTTCACTTCTTTCCTAATCAGAAGAGAAATTGGGCCATCTTTCCCGAGAGAGGCCGCCTTCTCTCAGGCCAGCAGTCTTCTACCTCGCTTCCGCTTCGTCCACCGCCGCTCGCGCGGTTGCTTTCCCCATATGCGCTTAGACTTTACTTTTTTTCCCCTTTTTTTATTCCTGGTCCAATATTTTTTCTCGTTTTTCTTTACTTATATTGTATTGGATTTTCCAGTGGAGAGGGCGGGAGGGATGTAGGATTCAAAGCTTCCCAGACTCTTAACAGACGGTTAAGAGCAAGAAGAGGGGTAGAAGGTGATGACCCTAATGAATCGACTATGAAGGTGGCTGCTAGCTACATCAGCGCGAGTGAGAAAACGAGCTTCAGAATTGGATCAAAGCCAAGAACCGAGGTCTTGAGTGCTCCACCGCTTGTGCAGGCCCCCGTCAATTCCTTTGAGTTTCGGTCTTGCGACCGTACTCCCCAGGCGGAGTGTTTCACGCGTTAGCTGGGCCCCTGATCCGCGTACACTTCGGGTGTAGCAATTATCATTTCAACGATCAACTTCCCCCATAATGATATCTATACTACCTACTTTTTTTCTTCCAAAACCTTTCTTTTTTCGGTATGCCGCTCCGCGGCCAACTAGGATGGGACAGTTTTCAGGTCTTGCACAACCGATACCCCCTTTGCTATAGATTTGGTGAGCCCATCAGGAGTGCGCATCGTCTGAACCTCTAAGAATGTGGTAGCGGTGGCATCCGGTGTAGATGAACGGAAGATGTTTAGGAATGAAATGCTGCAGCGATGGTCTGCTAGAGACTGCGGAATTTCATTTTTTCTTTAGTGGTGGGATTTCGGGGTAGAAGGTTCATGGTAGGTAGTTCCAATGCGGCAATTAACAAGACAAGGGACTGGAACTGATTGCTGAGAATGGATCTTGTTCCAAATCAGATTGAGAGTTCAGATCATGAGAAATCCACTCCTTTTTACCCACAAGGGAATGGCCAAGCTGAGTCCACCAATAGGGATCACGACAAGCTTCCATCGTCAAGTCGTCAGCCCCGGATGCGTCGTGCCTGAGATTGTTGCTGAAAAAGTTTCTCGAGGCTTTTCCCAAACCAAACCAAACCTGTCGGAGGGAAAACAAAAAAAAAATATCGTCCAAGAGCAAAAATCGGAATAACAGCTCACCTCCACCTCAGCAAGTCTTCCAGTAAACCGACGACTGGAGTCTGGCCGCATTCTTATCCTTTCTTTAAGCTGGCTGGTTTTCATATTCAAAAAGTGAAAGCGCTTGCTTGCCTGCGTGCTTTCAAGAGGGCTTATCAGCTTGGATCGGGGATAGATTGTTGATTTTGCGTTGCCTCCACCGCTCCGCTGAAAGCTTTAAACATTTGCTTCCTCTTCTAGCGACTCGACACCAGAGACCCCTAGGATATATATATTAGTAATTCAAAGGAAAAATCGAAATATTTGATTAGATCTGATTCAAATGCTTTCGCCTCTGCTCTGACGCTGATCCACTGGATGCTGCTGAAACTCCCTTTTTTGTGGGTCGACTTAAATGGAATTGATCCCTGCGTCGTTACATTCCATTTAGGATTAGGAATAGGCTTTCCCTGGTCCCGTCAACAGCCTAGCTGTTCATCCCCTTTCCTCAAAGTGTTGATCTTGACTGGGATTTCGATGCACCACCATTGGCAAGTTGTCTACTCGCGATTTTATCTCCGGAGGCGGGCGACCTTTCGTTCTCTTCTTTCTTTTTAATTTTGACTTAGTCGGCAGGGGTCAGGGCGTTTCTCGCTGGGCGAGCGCATCCGATTCGAAAATTCTTTCCTAAAGAATACATGGACTCCCATGGTTAACCTACTATCTCAACTCTTTTCTCGAAAAAATGGATATAACCTGAAGAAAGACTGATGACTTAACCCTCTTTCTTATCTGACCAAACTAGGTCTAATGGAACAAGGCGCTCAAACAACGTAAAATTGACTTGTCGCTTCGTTTTCCTTCATAGCAGGATCCCGGCACCCCTACCTCCTTTATCACTGAGCGGTCATTTAGGGGCTGGTGATTCGGGCTTCATATAAGGAACGTCGACTTGCACTTGCAATATAGAATTTCACTTTCAGGAATCCAAGCCAACTTCTAACCCAAGAATGGAAATTTGACCACTCTTTGTAGTACCGATGTATAGACCTTCCGCGATGGCATTGTATCCAATAATTATTTTGGTCGTCCAACTGAACGGATTCTTGAACCCCTTTCGCGCTCATGTCACGTCGAGGTACTACAGAAGAAAAAACTGCAAAATCCGATCCAATAACCCCTTACACGCCTGAATTGAATTCATATCTCCTTCGTCTGGTCGAGAAGGGAGAAAGCCCGGGGAACTGGACCGTTGGAAGGGAGCGAGTGAAGTATACGTAACGAGCTAGTAAAGGGCTTCGGGAGATCAAAGAAAAATAGAAAATTGAAATGGCTTTGCACCTTTAGACCCGTCTATATATTCAGACCGGAATTAAATTGAATAGCCACTCGTTTACCAGCATCAATGTCCGCCGTCTCGTCCTAAATGAGTTCTCAACAACAAAGTCCAACCTGGGGAAAAATACAAGTTTGACTAACAATCGGGAGGTAGGAGAAGCAAAGCAACCCACTCAAGCACGAAATCAATGTTGAGTCAACAATCATCGAGAGGGGCACCACCAAGCAGCGAGATCGAGACCAGCACCCTTTGAATGCTTGACTTTGACTTTTTTAGGAGGGGGCAACCATTGTTTAGCTTAGTTTGCTTTGATCCTCTCCTTACTCTAACTGGGCATTTCGTTAGGTGAGTCCTAGGTTGTTGGTCTGTCGATACCTAGTGGAAAAGAGAAAGGCGAATAATGGCAGGGAGCGATCTTCATCCCGGTGCAATGCTGAAAAGCACATCGAGTTAGATAGGTCACTTTTTTCAATGATATTGTCCGCGTACCATTCATTTCGTTTCGCCGTGTTGTAACAGAGACACGAGATACGGGCTGCCACTCCCCCCGGTGCGAGCTATGCTGGTTCTGTAGAGTAAAGGCGCGCAACAACGAGAGAGAGAGGCGGGCTTGGCGACCGAACGATCCGCGTCACGACTATTCCTTCTGTACCAAGAATCTCCGCTAGTTGAACCCCGTCCAGTAGACTCCCTGTTTCGCTCATCCCCCTCGTCAGCTGTTGATCGGGATACTATCACCTAGGTTCCTAAACTTGGAAAGTCCATTTGCCAATGGTAAATAAAAAAAAAAGTATTCCCGGCCCGAATCGGCATATTTTTTTTGTTTTACGCCCCGTAACTCTTCCTCAGCCGGGCTTGGGAAGAATAGGAGAGCAAGTATTAGTAGAGGTACCACACTAACAGTGGCATCCCGACCTGATACGGATCCCTACCTCTCTAATAGAAAATATATACTCAGGTTGATTGAGGGATTGATATATGTTCATAACCGGACTTACCGCTAGCCTTGAAAAAGTAAGGGCTTCCAAGAAATTCCACCCCCACGAACCGAGAAAGAGATTCGGGGGTTTCAGATCGAAAAGAATGCATTGGATGCGAGCTACTATGGTCAGTGCAGTGAGATTTCTTAGATTCTATTAGCCCGGGGCCTTTGACACAAATAAGAGCGTCACAAGTTCCATAAAGATTACTTCTCAATACAATATCTTTCAAATTCATTAAAATTTCATGTACCGATTCTTGAATACCCACTATGGTAGAATATTCGTGTGGGATTTTCTCAGATTTTGCGTTCCTATCTTGGATAATTGAGCTAGATTGCCCTATTCACCAAGAGGTTTCGCTAATTGAATCAATTTTCTCAAACCGAACCAGGATAGATAAAGTTGAACAAGTCTGTCGGCCCTTTCATGAGGTACTTCTTTCGGTTTGAATAGGGGTCGCCCCTTTTTTGGTTGAAGTAGCTACGACTTTGGTCGTAGTCAGTTTAAACACATAAACCCAATCCCAACGTACAACGTACTATTTCTTACTTTCTTGGCTCGCTATCAATTCAATTGGATTACCAGTTTAGACTTCAGCTTTCCTTAAAGCATTTCTTTGACCGAGAGTGAACCGTTCGAGTAGGTGCTAATTCGCTTCTCCTTGAGAGAATGCCATTGGAGCACTCTCTGATACGCGTTGCGGACATAACCAATTCAGGGGCTTACCTTGAAGCAGCAAAAGCGGGGCTCCCTCAATAGAAAAGACCGGTTTTACTTTACCGGGAATCCATTCCAGTCCATGATTCCAAATTCTTACTCAAGACTCTATCCGTTCCTCATTGAGACAGGTCTCCATGAGAAGAAGGCGCATAGATCAAAAATGGCTTCTTTAGGTGCCAACCGAGGCTATACACCAAAGGCTGGGCTCGCTGACCCTGACGGAACGGAATGGAATGCACGCATTAATAATCTATGATGATCTTAGTAAACAGGCGGGGAAAGGCCAACTTTTGAGTGAGGTGCCAAGAACCAAACTTGCTCTAGTCTTGTCCGAGGCCGTGGAATTCTAGTGAAAAGCAGTCTCCAGTTGTTTTGGTAGACAGAGATGGAATTGTTAGAGCCGACGTTCCTTTTCGAAGGGCAGAATCGAAGTATAGTGTCGAACAAGTAGGTGTAACCGTTGAGTTCTATGGTGGCGAGCTGAATGGCGTGAGTTATAGTGATCCTGCTACTGTGAAAAAATATGCTAGACGTGCTCAATTGGGTGAGTGGAGTTACTATCCTTAATCTCCTCTTCCCTATCCCCCCTTTTTATATTCCTTTATTCCTCATATTCAAAAGCCCGGCTCAAGCAAGAGCCACAGTGATTGGATCAAGAGGAAAGCCACCTTAATAAGTCAAGCAATTTGAATAGAGTCGTTTTGTTTTGGCGGGGCGTACTGGAATGCGAAACATGAATTCACTCTTTTTTGCCGGTAGTTCGGAGGCCGGGATTGCTGAGGGCGGACTTGTAGCGACCCTTTTCAGAGCCTTTCATCAGCATGAACTTTCGCCCCGCAACTAGAAGAAGATCGCTTCGGGGGGCGTGGCTGAATGTAGAGCAGTCCGCCCCTACATCCGATCCGGAAGTTCTCGCGAAGAGAATATGTAATATTACCTCTGTCTTTTCTCGCTTGCTAATCTTCCCTCTAACGCGGTAGGGCAGGCGTGCGTGGAGGAAGAACCCTAAGAGAGGTTATTTTATTTCCTTCGAATGAACCGCGTAATCGTAAAAAAATGGGTTTTTTCGCTATAGGCCTAGCAAAAGCAAAATTGCCTTTCTATTTATCTTCCTTCTACGGACCACGTTGCTTACACAGAAAGCGCTGTTCTCACTTTCGATGGGTGGAAGTACGCTTGAGATACGTATATATATATAACAGAACAGATCTACTAACTGGTGTTTATTTCCGGAGTTGGCATGATTGATGCTGTCGCCTAAAAAGATAACACACCAGGACGAAACTTCGGGAGTAGCGGCAACCATTTGTCGAATCAAAAGCTTTGCCTACGACGTAATTCAGCGCGGGCCGCGATACGGCACCTGAACTCAAAGCTACGATTAGATCCGATTGGATCAGATCCGTTCAGATTCAGCTGGGCAAAGAGACAGAGAGGGTTTCAATCGATTAGAGCTGGGCTAAAGCAAAGCACCTGATAGAGCTGGGCGGGGAGGCGATACTTGTTATCAGGTCAGAGAGACGCCTGGCCCGTAAGCTGGCCCCCTTAAAAACCCATTACTTAAATATCATAAATCGGGATCGGTGCATAAGAAATGAATGCATTTCCATACTATTAAGGACGTAACCCTCACGGTCGTTGGCAGCGAATGTTGCGAGAGCCAACATAAAAAACAGAAAAAATCGAAGTAAGAAGAAGAGAATGGTACGCATCCCGTTTGGTTTCCTGTCTCAAGCGTACCCCATTTGGTTTTTATTTTGCTAGAGGCACGATTGCTTGCTCCCAGTAAGTTATGAAAGATGCGCCATGGATGAAATCCATCATCAATTAAGGCGGAGAGCGGGATGGGGATGGTTTTGTTTTGAAATTCTTTTTGATGCGCGAGGCACCATCACTCCATCGAATCACAACTAGACTTCCGAATCGGGGGTTCTTTTCACCCTTCCCTCTGCAACTTTTCTTAGAGCGCACCTTTGGTACTTCAGTAGGGCGAGCTGTTTGATAGTGACTTCTTGGTAGGGCGACGAAAGGCTACTTCAATCGAGGAAACAGCCGAAAACTCGAGAGGGTCTCCTTTGGAAGCGTTCGCCGGTAACCAAAGTGTCACTCCCTCCTTTTGAGCAATGGTTTCGGGAAGCTCTCTTCCTATGTATGGAATTTGAAAGAGCCAAGGGAGAGTTGATCCCCTTTTTCCCTTATTCGCTCCTGCAGTGAAGTTTCTTCCTTCCCTGACTTGCTTGAAAAAAAAGCATTGGTGTTTAATCGACTCTTTTCATTCCATTTGGATTTTTCTTTCCTCAGGTATTGGAGTTCCTGGCCTCGGCTCATTCCTTTCCTTTCTAGTTATCCGACTTGAATGTAAAGGGGAGCTATCCTATAACACTAACAAGCGGGGACAGAGAAGGATAACCTCTTTGAAAAGGACAGAGCCGCTTGGCCGCTACTTACACAAGGAGTCTGGCCTCTGGCCGGCGAAGTCACTCACAACGGAGAAAGGGGCCCCGCCCCAATTCAAGGAATAAGCTGATAGTCTATATGGCAAAACGATTTATGGCATTCGATCACAGAATCCATTAACAGCTGCATAAATGACTAGAATTTGTTTATAGATCTGTAAGGTAGCTTTGCTTCTCCTCAGTCCATAAAACAAGGACGCCTTGAGCGTCCCCTTACTGTCCCATCTGAAGATGGGTTCAGAGAATAGATAAGGTCAAGGCCGCTATTTCGAGAAAGCGTAATAGCTCACTGGTCTAGCTCCATGGCACAGAAAATGTATCAGGGCTCAAGTGATTCACCGAAGCGACGAGACCTTGAATAGATCTTATTTAAGACAAAAGGAAGTGAGCATAACCATCTTCAAGCTCCACCCCGGGATTTTAGGTGTGAACTCACTTTAGGGAAATGAGGCTTATAACCAAGGTCTTTTACCTCGACTAAGACGGAGAGGGCCTATTTGACTAGGAAGCAAGCCCATACCAGGAAGCAAAGCTAAGCCATTTCTTCAATAAAGCTCTGATCTACGACCACCCCTTCTTCTTCTCAGAAAGAGTTGAAAATACTTTGAGCGGATTGGGTGAAGGATGTGTATATCAATGTAAGAAAAGAGAGATGTTCAGACGAGATGCCCGTACTAATATATCAGTGCAGCTAAGAAGAAAAAGAGATTAGGGTCAGCTTTACGTAAGAACTGGAAGAGTCTTGTATTTACGGTAACCCTCTCTTCCGCTATTGGTGGACTGTTGCACATAAAGGCCGACAGAAGCAACCTTCGTGATGCTTAGGGGCGAGGTTGAGATGACGGAAAGACAGAAGAGGATAAGCAGCTGTAAACAGGGCATGCCACAGCGGTCTTGGGCTGGGCGTTCGTTTTCGCCCTGCCCCGATGATGCGCTCCTAGCTCGCGGAGCTACATACCAGAAAAAGAATCTCTCGCCGCCAACTGTAGCGGCACCATCCGCTAAAACTTGGCCCTTTTTAATGCATTTACCCCGCCCAACCTGGGGTTTTTGATGCATACAAGTGAAGTTGATACATAATTAACGGTTCTTGCTGTGAGTATGTCAAGTGGTACGCTCGAGTGGAAACTTACTTTTCAATAACCGCTGAAGATTTGCTTGATCCTCTAGCGGTCGTGTTTCGACCGGATTGGATCGGAAAGACCAATTATTTATGAAAATATGGTCGGGGACCAACCATCCTCAACTACTTAGCAACTGATGATCAAACAACCATTTTGTATAGAGCTTCTCACGTAGTGCTCTTTACTTCTTAGAAGTAGCTTCCTCTACGGGTCGCCTCGTAGGCTGCCTCACGGAGAACTGCCTTTGGTCCCCCAAACTTACTTACTCGTGGCAACCTTCCGGCCGCCCAACGACCTATAACGCTAGTCACTACTCCCACTGGACCCTGTCGTGTTACCTTAGAGGTTCTATTTTAGGGGGGGCAAAGAAAAGGCTAAAGCCCTTTATATAGCGCTAAACGAGCCCTCTCCCCCGTAGGAGCGCTCATCTACACCTTGTGGTATGTTAACAAAAAAGCGATTTTCTTGCTGGATAGAAGCAACTTGACCGATGTTCCCCGCTCTTAGTTTGCTTTACAGGAACCATTTTCGCGAGGAAAAAGAACATGTGGTTAACAGAATGGATCAAGAGCCGTTTTCAAGTAGTGTTCGATCGATTACGTATTAATCAATATTCGAGAGGGCAGTGGGCATAGATGCCAAACAAACTTGACCCCTATCCATCGTCGTAGAGCAGCTTTTTCCTATACTATAGTTGCATTGCAAGTCTATTGTTGTGTTTTGAAATTAGGGGAGCTTAAAAATAAAAACAAGTAGAAGCTTCTTTTAGGTGTTGGGTCCTGCCTGCAGACCACGAAGGCTGAAAGTCAAAACCCCATCCATAAAGAAGATTATAAGGGCTTGACGATCGAAACTAGGACACAAAACACTGATTGTGAAACTGCTGGGTAAAACCATAGGGTTCAATTATTTGAGTTTAAGGCAGATGTGGTCTCCAAAAGAAGAGTCGTGATCAAATCTCTTTCTCGCAGTTTGAGTAGGTGCTTTAGCTCGAAGCATTCATTATTCTACGTAAAGGGATTAGTCCCACTTTCAGCAAAAAGGTTTCACGCAGTCTACAAGGTAAGTTGGGGGAACCCGTAGGAAGGGGTGGACGAGGTACCTCCTCTGATTTTTTGTTTGAACAAGGGGTGGAAATAAGACAGTTATATATTCCTATAGAAAGAGAAGCCCTTTCCCTCCCTGCTTCTTTTCAGCGGGTTAAGAAAGGAAAGTCTCATCCCCCGGAACATCTCAAGTCGAAATAAATAGAAATAGCATATATATAAGTGATATTTCTAGTCGTCTTGGTATTGGATCCGTTTCACCTATGCTAGAACAAAAAAATCCAGAAAATGAAATTCACCTTCTTCAGGGTGGGAATTTTAACCTAGGTTTGATTGATAGCCGAATCACCTTCTTTGGTGTCAGCTAGGGTTGCCAGTGCAACATCGGGTCACCCCGATCCGTGTATACAACTCCGCGGGTTCCCAGCTAGTCTCCTTCCCTTCGTTAAGCCAGCAGCCTTTGAATCCCTCGTTCATCGCAGAACTCTACCATCAACCAATAAGTGCAATAAGCTATGATGTCCTATCAGTATTGAATAGAACCGGAATAGAAGGAATAGGTTGAATCCCCCTACCGTAGTGCCCGGAGAACCTTAGCTTACAAAGCTAGCTTACTAAGGCGAAGGAATTCTTCGTTGATTGCACGAGCTAGCCAGCAAGCAAGCAAACCCCTCCTTACTCACCTCTTAATCAAACGACTTCAGCAGACTTCCCGGTCACTGATCACGATCAGTCATTTTGACTATGGGGAGCCCCGAGTAGTTTACCGGGCTAATTTAGCATTTGCCGTAGGTTCTTAGTCTTTTCTTTAGAAAGGGGTGTCCCTTCCTTTGGGTGATTATAGCTGTCTTATACGAAACATTCAAAAACAACGAACGTCTTTTTGGGTTGCCGTTCTCAACCCATGTCCCATCCATATGAAGAAAGATCGGAACATGGGAATAGATCTGATACCAATACGGACTACCTATTTCAATTGTTGTGCTTTCTTAAATTGCATACCTATACAAGGGTTCAAGTTTCGATCGATATTTGCGGAGTTGATCACTCCAAGCCCTATCGCTTGGGAATAAATGCTTCCGCTTGCCGGAGAAAAACGAAGCCTTAGAAATTTAAATATTCCATATTACCTTGGTTTGATCTCCCATAGTGGTCCTTGCTTTTACGGAGCGGGGCCAATTTCTCGTACTTGCTCAGCGTGCCCCCCTTTCGTTGAGTGCCCCGCCCGATTCACTGGGCTAATAATGAATGCTTCGAGCTAAAGCACCTACTCAAACTGCGAGAAAGAGATTTGATCACGAGTTCTAGGCTTTTTGGCCAGATAGAGTTATAGGCTTTGTGCCGGAAGCTGTCACTGAAGAGGCTAATGCCGCCGACCCGACTTTCGAATGAAGAATGAAGAGCCCCCGACAGAGAGTATGGATCACTATGTCTCAAAAATGCGTCTTGCTTAGGTTGAAGCAAATGCCAGTATAGTTGACTGTTCTTAATAATCAGAATACCACAACCTCGAGATTGGAACAAAAGGATACAAGTTCTGCAAGAATCCCTATCCACTTGAATCGTCCTGCAGTGACTGGTATCTTGGAATCTGCTTCGATATAAGTCGGATGGAGAGTTTTTAGGTAAAAAAAGAATAAAATAGCAGGGAGACAGAAATGGTTTTAAGTCAAATAAATGGCCAGGGCCCCAAAATCATATCGAGTCAGTAACCTTCACCCCCTTGCGGGGCAAGCAATCTAAAGGAACCTCACCTCTTCCTTTTGCCCTTCTTCGCCTTCCTGCTTTAATGTTACAGTAGTTATATTTACAAATATACTCTACGTACGCTCATCTTTATGGTCGGAAGCTCATCTTTATTGTTAGCTACGAGTATATTTAGAATTGAAACTAAATAACTGTAACATTTAAATTACAACACTAAAATATTTAGTAAATACTAACTACTGTAACTTTTAAACTGTTAATATAATTTTTCACTTATATAATGTAACATCTATTATGGTTTTAATAATTTTATTAAAATTATTATTTAAAAATTATATTAACTACATATTATTATCTTTTATTTTATAATTACAATTTTTTTTTATAACAACAGTAACTTTTAAGATACAACACCTCATTCCAAAATATACTATACATCTCCAGCACAAATATTATTTATATTCACTTGTTAGAATGGAAATACTACTTTCCATAAAGAAAGAAAAAGGAAGAATGTCCAGAATATCCATTACAATGGATTGTACACAAGATTAATAAACAAGGCAGTATCACACATAACCAAATGCTAAGCTCCAATCCAAAACTTACAAAAGCTAGACAAAGCACAAGACTTCCAATGATACATGTTTCACATCTTCCTGAAGTGCCAAATAATAATTGAACTGTCACAAAATGCTGCTGAGCTCTATATTTACAATATAACCAGCCCTTCCAGAGAAAATAAATGCTCACAAACCTTTTATTCGAGCAGTAGATCTGTCTAAATATAAGAGAAAATGGTTAAAAAAATATTCAGAAAGCTCTAATTATGCATATGATGAAATTAATTCGGGCTATTATACATAATGCGAATGTCACATGTTCTTTTTTATTTTTGGGGGAGTTAAAGTTTTAAAGCTCAGCAGATATGTTCAATCGTACCACATACCACCCTGTTCATGAATTCCAGAATCATGCATTAAACAGAATATGACAGCCAAATACACCTTCAGTCACCCCTTCCAACAAACATTTAAGGCACAAACAATCATTTATGGATAACCTACTAAAAATTTTCAAAGCTAAGAGGAGAACTGGCAACATATAATCCATGCATAACATAAAAACTAGTAAATGGTAAATACTGAATTATATAGTCCTTAAAGACAACATTTTGCTGGGCGACATCACTTAAACAGCCTGTATATTTCATATAATCTGTTCACAAGAACGAAACCTCCCTCTCTTATCTACACTCAGTATCCCCTTCAGTATGTTACACCAATAATTTCTGACACCGATTTTTATGACAAGTACCCCACTACTTAAAGAGCCCACCCTTGTTTTGGCTGCTGGGAGTATTAATGTTGCTAATCTACTTGCAATATCTAACCAAAAATTCAATGCTATGTCCACTAAAAAATTAAGATTGAAAAATAAAGACTAAGAAGGTCGGACGATATTGGCAATGAAAAAATGCCTACAAGACAAGCTAGTCGAAAGAAGAAATGACTAAGCTACAAGATACGTGAATGTAATATTACAAGATAGAAGCAATACAGGTAACATTAGAATGCATGATCTTCCTATATTTGAATGCCATGTCTATTAGTATGGTAAGCTCAACAATTCGTACAATTTCTCAGAACTACTGAGCGCACACACACACAAAAATTGCATGGTTCTATTATATCAACTCATTATCTCCATCTCTTATTAGATTTTGAACTCATTATCTCTATCTCTAGTTAGATTTCAAATTTCCTTGCAACTTTAATTTTTTCTCAATCTAGGGAAGATGCCACTCCAAAAATACATGCTTTTCACAGCAGAATCCTGTTCACATAGGACAGCTTGCCATAATTTGGACAAAGGCATTCAGATGAAAGGGCTTATTTAAAGTTGTTTATTTATAAATCAGCAACCACGATTTAAATATGGAATGAAGAAAGAGAATGATAGGGATTAGGGGGAGTGAATGTCTCTCTTTTTACACATGTAGCCATGACAAGAAACATACTTGGTATATAATTTTCTTTATAAAAGGTAGAGCTGTTTCAATTAAGTTATTCGATTAGCACTAGAACTTCCTTATAGTATGTCAATAAGGTACTTATTAACTGGAAAGAAACATAAATACAGCCACACGTGTTAAATAGTCCTAATATAAAATATTGGTTACAAAAACTTATAAACACAACAACACAAGAAAAGGCAAGTTCGAGAAAAAAAGGAGCATGGTGGGGACTCTTACCTCCCATTGCAGGTTAAAATATTAAAAGTTTAAACAACTTTTAAGCACCAATATCTACAGAAACTTGGATGTAATAAACAACTTCTCAAACAACTTGGGACGAGAGGTTTGATGTCAAAAGTGTTCCCCGGAATCCTTCTTCCACATGCTGCACATTCATTTTCTGGTCAGAAAGCTCATCTGTATAACATCATCAAGCAGATTAGTACAATCGAAAGCTTTACTTAAAGCGTTTAAGCTTATACTACTTAAAATAAAACCGGCCACATGCTTTAAAGTTCTAAGATTTATAATTAAACCAGTAGTGTCTAGAGTCAATTGTCTGCTTTGAGCCACAGTGAAAGAATACTCAATGATTTAGGAACATTACTAGAAACTTTGAATAATATAGAATCTTCACGGCTTTGTTGAACATTCCATGGACAGTTTGTCTTCATTTAACATATTCATTATTATATTACAAGTCACTATTATATTACAAGAGGGTCCCAGCTTGTAAATGTATTAGTGCAATTGAGCAAGCAACACTGTGAGCTTTAACTTAATTATGCGTTATCATGACCTTTGACTAGTGTTAACAGTTCTCCACAAACTTTCACAATGTTGCTCATCGTGCTCTATACAACTTCTTTATTTATTCTCACAAGAAGAAGAGCTACTGGAATGGACCCTTTCCTCATGCCAGCGGGAGTCTCATCTCAGGTTGAGGAGAAAGGGAAGAAATAACCCAAGCACAAACACACAGACAGAGTAAAGACTTATTTTGAAGTTTTGAAATCATTTTACATGTATATTAAAAATACACACAACAAACATACAAATTCTAGACTGCTTAAAGACTAAAATCAGGATGAATTATGCAAAGAGAATCAAAGAAAAAGGAATTTCACCTGAGGGATATACGGGAAAAAAAAAATAAATAAAAGACCAGCACAAGAATAAAACTGCTAATTACCAGCAATATCACGATGTTCATGTATTTCTGAATCTTGCACCCAAAGCTTATCACCAGGAAATATATTCAAGTCCGCAAGAGTAGCACATTCCTGGTCAATTATTCTTTGACCTTTGTGAAGTATCTGGTTTTCCTTAACAACCTGCATATACTGACTTAGTTATATAAAATCCATACAAACAAAACAAATTCACATAGAATATCCATAATAGCTCAACTAACAAGCTTTGATGGCATCAACGTGCACGTTGTTGGACAATGAAAGACATCGATTATCTAATAGAAGCATAACAGAAAAGTAGTAATGTGTTAACTTTAGCGAAAGCACTTATGAAAATTTTTTAAAAAATAGCAGATTATCAAGAGATTATATAAAGTACAAGTCATGTTCAATATTTGCTAAAGAAATCGCATGACATGCAAATTTTGTCATACCAAAAAACAAGAAACAAAATTTGAATTACAATTGTTATATTTTCTTGCTATATCAAAACCAAAGAAGAAAAATTAACCAGCATTTTTGCTCAAATTAATGAGATTAACATTTCCAAGGGCAAAAATTCAAAATAATTGAGAACGATAGACCATAAGCAACTAGAATTGAGTGAAATAGGCCATGTTTGGTATTGAGGAGTTGTGAAAAAAAAAATTGTAGCTATGAAATAAAAGTTTATACTGTATGATAAATATGACTTTTAAATACTAATTTTGACAAAGTAATAAAGATATCATAGTTTTTTCATCATACAAGTGTGAGATAAAATTAACTAAGCTTCCAAACTACAGCGTTTGATGTTTACCAAACACTTTAATACTGTATAGCCGTGCAAATACAATACCAAACAGGGCCATAAAGATAGTGAAGTTTAATGGGAAACAATGTAATAGTATATTCTCATAAATTACTTCAGAAATCTGCAGTCCAAAAATTCTCCCAACTCAAATACCATTTAACACTTTCGGAAAGTATAAAATTTTATAATGAATACTGAAAGTCAAATTACATACATATTCATATATGTAGTCACTGTAGCTTACCCCAAGAGATTCCCATATCATCATTTTTAACTGGTATATGGATGTTGAAGCAGAAACTTTCAAATTTACGAAACTCCTGGTCTTCCTAGAGCGCTTTGAGGCTCGCCGATCTGGCTCAAACATGGACTCAGATGACTCCAAAATTGATCTTGGAGCTTCTTTTCCACGTACGAGGAATACATATATGTCCTCATTACAATAGTTGAGTTTCTGCATCAACTCACAACTTTCTCTTTCTCCAATGCAATCCTCACATATCTATTGGATTTGAAAAGTCATATGAAAAGAGATTAAGCTTGAAAAGAATTATTAAAGTAAATTGTATCGACTAGAAATATATCCCTCAGGCGACATTTGCAAAATATCAAATAAATTGTAGAAAGAGCTTCAATAGCCAACACCTGGCCGTAACAAAAGGATGATGGTAGCTGTTTCGAACATATACCTCTAATTAGTCAAAGTTTGACTACCAGAACAATTCAAAATTTGCTATGGCATGCTAACAAAAACAAAACGGTTCAAAACAGTTATAACTTTTGAATTACCTCTGGGAAAGTCCTAACCACAGGCCGTTGAGATTCAATCTCATTGTTTTCTTCATCACGAGGACCAAAAGGCTCCTCAGACAAAGGGATCTCTTTGCAGGACCCAACCAATTCATTTCCTGCATTATTACTGAAATCAACTATGATGGATACACCTTTCTCCTTGATGCCACCCCACTCTTCACAGAACCATTTCCAGTCATCCTCAGTCACAATTGTCAACCCATCTGTCTAGAATCCAAAGACATGGTAAAAAGGAGTAAAAAAAGATTATAATATTAGAGCATTCGTACACATGTTGACTCCAATAAGTAAAGTAAAATGAAAAAGAATCAACATATGAAGAAGATTCCATATCACCACTGGCAGCTTTCAAGCCAAACCATAAGCTAAAACTTTCACTAGATCATGACACAGATACAGATGCAAAGTATATATATCACATACTTACCACAGAACCTTTCTGATAAATAGAACCACGTTTGCAAACCAGGTCAGGAGGCCTTTCAAGTAGTCGTAAATGCTGTTGAATCAAAATTGAACAGACAGTCATCCTTATGTCTGGCAGGAAGAAAATTAGAGGGGGTAGAAAACAGAAACAACCCAAACTATCTTAATTGCGTGTCATCTCCAGATAAAATTTTAATACCAAGCTTCATTCCACAAGCTGGAAGCAAGTCATTTAAAACTATTGTTGATGACTATCTTTGGAACAAGTGATTTTCCAACAAGTTAGATAACAATTGCATAGAACTCCATTAATTCAGACGATCAAGTTTCAATACATGGAGGGATTTGTACACATCAAGTCTCTTTCCACAAAAAAAAGGATAAAATATAAAGACAAAAAGGGACTCTATCCGCAGATCAGTCAAGAGTATGATTTGCTATAAAAGCACCAGTAAACAAAGATGACAACTAACCTTTTCACATTTAAGTGAATCAATGACACCATCCAGGATTTCTGGTTCAATGGATGAAGCATTTTTCCCACTAGCACTAATGTAGTTTCTCCATTTGGTAAGCCAGATTGAGGGCAACAAGTAATACTTGCAATCCAAAGACAGTGGAATATTTTTTCCCAAAGCTAGTTTTTCATGATTTTGGCGTTCTTTAAGCTTCCGTGCTCTGCAGCAAAGATAATGAAAGTCAGTCAAGTATGTCAACATTAAAGCTAAATAATTAAAATAACTGCTCTTTTTAAATGACCTTATAGAATCTTCGATGCACGCCACTTCAGAAAGTGCATCACTGCATTCTGGGCACTCTTCAGAGTCTAAAGGAAAGGTTGAACAACCCAATAGATCATCAGGCTTTATTTTCTTGGCATCTTCATAAATGAAGAGCCAGAGAATATCTGGAACCAGCAATCGCTTAGCACCACCAGCTTTCTCAGGCATCAACTGCCCATGGGGACACCTAATTGAAGTTGTTGGTCCTCCATCTGCTTCACTGGGAGCATCAAGGTTTTTTCTTTTTGTCCATTGTTGTAACCTACAAAATATAGTATTATCAACACTATAAACCCACCAACAAACTAATACTAAATAACTCCCAACAAATATGTGATATCATCATGCCAAAACTCTGACATCAACCAATTTCAAGACAAAAGGAAAACTTGCTTCGAGATTAAAATAAGTGATGACCTCAGCAAATTTACAAGTAAAATAGAGACCTCACTAAAATTACAAATTGATCAAAGGCAAAAGGGATAGAAAGAGCACGAGTTTGCTAAAGCATTGATTTGAAATAAAAATAAAGCATGTTAATGGGAAAAGTTTTTTCTTTAGTTCATTATGTTGAGGAGACAGAACATGTAGTTAAACATACCATATGATTCATGGCTACTTGATTTCCACAACAAGAAAAAGGAAACAAAATAACGATGCAATAGAAAGATTTGCAGTTATACCATGACTTGGATACATAGTATGTTCCCCCGACAAACTTTCCAGATAGCACATCATCTGCGAGCCCTTTCAATGATTTTCTTCGATCTCTATAGCTATCAGCACATACCACTGTGCACGCATGATCAATAAGGCAACTCATGCAGTAGTCATCATTGGTCAGTGCTGGGCCCCCATTGTACTGAACTTACAAGCATTTTACGGTAATTCGTAAGTTATAATAACACAAAAAATACAGAAACAAGAACAGGAAAACAATTCAAAGACATCTTAAGTAATCAGAAGCAATAAAGAATATTCAACCATAAGAGGAGGTGATGTGAACATGATCCAAAAGAACATAACTTGAGAAAAAATCCACATCCATTTAAGCAAATATAGAACACATTTATTTTCATTTCAAACAAGAATATATACATACACCGAGGAGGTAAAACCATCAAAGGCATGATCAAATAATTGGCCATAAGGTTCTCCCATCCTCCCTGTCCTCCAGCGTCTACTCATTGCTCACAAAAAGTTTCTGATTCTTTTTTCCAATTACCATAGGTATAGAATTAAGGTGATGTTACACATAATCCTCACTTTGTGCTCCAAGCAGTTTGTATGTCTCCTCTCTCTCTTCTCTGTACTCTAAAACTTCAATCACATTAATTAACAGGAACCAGCTTAGTAACTCCTTCCCCCAACTCTCTTGCATGTGCACGGACGCAATACAGCCAAGAAAAAACTTCTGCAGGTTCACAAAAAAAAAAAAATGGCAGGGGTTGGGGGGGGGGAAGAAGAAGTAGCAAGACAACTCTCACAAACAAATGCACAAAAGCACACAGGCATACAAAAATTCACAACTTGTATAAATTCAAACAAGTTGAAATCATTCACCACAAGAATAGCCAACCAGAACTTATGAAGAGTTCCAAAAAGACAATAAATTAAATATATATAAGAATGCCATGAAAAAAATTCAACAAAGGAGAAGTAACTTAATACCATTACGAAAACTTCACGCATAATTGCAAGATTCCAAACATGTGTAAATACCTTAGAGAACAATTTATTCCAAGCTTTGGAGGAGATTCGCTTCATGGAGCCAATTTTTGATGCTGGGACTTTCCTGTGCAAGCACTGAATAGATTTATTGTCCAGAGTACTGCAGCAGATTACAGGGCAAACCATCAATAATGGTAAGAGTCAAATACCATAGGGACGGGCAAAAGATGATGGGAAAATTTACAAGCAAAAAACAATGAAGCAAGTAAAAAACTTCAAATGATATAAGAGGAACTTGTACGTACGATGGGAAAATTTTATCAGCCCACTGGCGAAGCCAATCCGAAGAAATCCAATAAAATGGTTCTTCAAGTGATGGAACGGGAGCTTCAGAAAGAAGTGATCGGACTTCCTGTTTCCTTTCTGAAATGCAATCCAATTCTCTACTCTTCTTTAATTTGAATTCTTCACAACCATCCAAATATGATCTGTTTAATTCTTTTATGTCTTTTCCAAGATGAGATGGAAGAAAAATGTCATCATTAAAAAAAATCATTTCACTTTCTATTTCCATATTGTTGACATCACGAACCACATGTTTCCTTTTGCTGTCCTCCTTGTCACGCCGAAGATTATACATCAACATGTATGCATCATTAGATGTGAATTTCTCTACATTACTACCATTATTATATTCTGAAGACGGTTGGTGAACATCAACATGATTTTCATTGGCACCTTCCATTTGTTCTGTCACAGGTTGACAAACAGGTTCAGAACGAACACCTTTTGAGCCAGAGCTTGAAGAGTCTTCTCCAAATGGATGATGGCCCAAGTTTGAAACATGCTCATCGTCAAATTCCCACCACTGTCCTGTATTCTCATCCTTAATAAGTGCAATGTAGTGACCACTGTTCACAGCGGTTCCCTTGTGAATCAGAACAGCTGACAAGTCATATATCAAATCAAGTTGAGATGGCTCAGATAGTCTCCGCTGCATATTCAGTTCTCCAGGAAAACAAAAGGCAGAAGTGATTTTCTTCTTCATCGTAGTCTACTAGCACAAATAAACAAAAAACACAAAGGAAAGGTTAATATATGGACAGATGATGCTGACAAGCTACTTTTGTACTGCAGAAGATGACAGAGTTTTTAGATAAGGAAGACTGCTCCAGAGTAATATGACCAAAGTAAAAGATATCAAATAATAATGAGAGAAATTTGATTTTAAAAATAAAATAAAATAAAATAAAGCATCCGATTTTGTTACCCAGAAAAAATTTCCACATTAAACATGCATAATTACTCTAAATCAAAAAGAATTGATGAACTCGATGATGCACCATGTAAAATCTAGTAATTTCTATACAACAAAGTTAAAGCTGTCAAGAAACCACATGCAATGTCCTAAGCCAATAAAAGCTTAATTACATGGCATACAGATAAGCCACACATAGTATCATACAATTGTATTAATAAGCAAATAAGTTAAGAATATACAACTATACATAATTATTGTCACATGCAACCAGTAAACATACCACAACAGACAAAAGTTAAGATAGCTCCATTTTAGTGTGGGTCAATAAAAGCATAGAAGAAATGCAAGAGATTTCGATACTGAGAGATATACTGGTGATCAAGGCCCCCTTTTACCCTCTGCAGTTAATCTAATCAGAAATTATGAAGGATTTATCCTTTCAGAAATAACTTTCTATGCATAAGGCTTTTCTTCTCTAATTAAGTTCTGCCACAAATGTTCTCTAATGCATGAATTTTAAATTATAGCATACCCTAAATTAAGTGTAACTCATATAGTACCTTTGGAAGGAAAACACAGCGCTTAAGCTGAAAATTAAGAACGTCAGGCAGTGAGCGCAGCTTGATGCTACGTGTAGCATCAACTCTTGTTCCACATGAATCACAAAAATATTGATTATCTCCATGAAGCTTTTCCACACTAAGGTAGTCATCCAAACTCTCATCTAAAGTTTTCAAGCCCTTAACATTCAACTCAAGCTCATAAAAGTCTTCCATCTTTGCAGAAGCTTCAGAGTCTCTTCCGCATTTTGAGCACCTAAACACAAAAAAGAGAAGTTAGAGCAAAAAAAGGCCATGAAAAAGGATGACCATATGTATTCATGTACCTTGGAGAACCAGCCTATGCAAATCAAAGCAGAAAGCATGCAGAAAACTGAGAAAAATCTAATGTCAAACGAGGAAAGAAAATTTAAAGAGATAGCAGTTGTTACTACCAGATGCTTGAATAAACTCCTGACTTATTCACAGTTTATCAATTAAGGTATTTGCAACTACAGATGTGAGATTAACAACAAAAGATAACAAAAAAGTAAGAATGAAAGTTAATTTCAAATCAAGTGATCCATGAGGTGCAAAACATGAATACTTTATTTATCAGTCGTGTACCTTGTCAGATTATAAACTCTAGCAAAGAAAAACCAACCAAGTGAAATTGATATTATGGATAATAATATCAGTTATATTTATTAGGAAGCCAACTTCTGAAATTCTTTCAGTAGATGTACATCAACCTTCAAGTGTTTAGAATAAAAGAAACTAAGGTGAAAAAGCCACTAATATCTTGTCCACTATCTAGTTTTCTCAAGTTTCTTCATCTGGCATAGGCTGTTGTATTACTTCTCATCAACAAAACGAGGTATAAAAGTCCTTATAATTGCACTTTCCCCACCAGAACAAGCACAAACAGGGGATCAAAGCACCAATGCAGCCAGAATCAAAATCTAAAAATCACTAGAAAAAGAAAAAAGTAGCATTTGAGAAAATCCATTCTTACGTTGTCACATGTGACACATTTCCACGGAAAAGATCTTGAACAATTGTTCTAGCTTTGGAAACATTAGAATGGCTGAAACAACGCTCAAGCAAAGAAAGAAGCAAAGTCAGAAACTCATGGCTATCCTGTTGAACTCCATTATCTAATTCCAAAGTTTTTATAAATGGAGCTGAGTCAATGAAAGCCCTATTAGAGGCATGCAACTGTGCAAAAAGTCTTGTAAGCTGATCCAACACGGGATGTTGTTTCAACACATCCGGTTCAACAGAGAAAACACCTTCACGAAATGATTTATTCATGTATAGGCACTGCAGTATGCTATTTGCATAGCAAGTTGCACCCAGATTTGTAAGCCCAGCAGGTGAGGCAGCAGATACACGAAGATCCTTGCATGGGTCTGGACCAAGAGCTTCAACAATATCTAATACTTTCTGCCACAAGCCAGATTTCCGGCTTCCATTAGGAGGTGGAATCAGTGCACAGAAGCAATTAGGATTATCCTTAGTGTTTACACGGCAGCCTTGACAAATTGGCTTTGAAATCTTATACAGCTGTTTTAAATCACCATCAGTTACCTCACCTGTAGCATGGATTTTCCTACACAAGGCCCAAAAGCAAACAAAAACTATATATAACAGATCATGGTTGAAAAGCAGAGAATTCAACTTGCATATGGAAACAGAGAAATGCCTGTACCTCAATATTTCAGAAGTTGTATCCACATCAGTTATTGGCCTGTGTCTTTTATTTTTACTCCGTGTGGTTGGTCTGCTCATGTTATAAACAACCAGCTCTGCTGTGATCATTGATAAAAATGAAATTGTCGTATTAATTTAAAAGTGAGAAATGTATTACTCCGTGTGGTTGAACGACAATGTTAGCAATTTTATAGAGAACAAAACATAAGACTTTCTTTTCTCTTGTCATAACATACTACCCTTAATTAAGAACAATAAATTGCATGTTCAATAAGCATTAATATGTAATGCAAGAGCTGGAGTAGAGAAGAATAAATTATCAGCATTAGTTATCAGAAAAAGAGCAACAATTTCATCAATTTAAATTAGCAACAAAATTATAGACATGTGATTACACCACCACACATGCATTTTCGTTGGCAAATTAGTTCTGTTGTATAACAATAACTACCTTTCACAAAAGAGGAACCACCACACATGCATTTTCGTTGGCAAATTAGTTCTGTTGTATAACAATAACTACCTTTCACACAAGAGGAAAAAAAAAAAAAAGAGAAGGCAAGTATGAAACAAAACCCTAGAATATAATTGGAAGAAAAGAAATTAGAACAAAATGAATTTCGGATAAGAAAAAAAATTAAAATCATCAAAGTAATTCAAGACATTCTATCAAAAAGTGTAAGAACAAATTACAACCTAAAAGCAAGCGAAATCTTTCCTGATATCACAGAAAAAAGTGCACCAACTTGATTTGGGGAATATTTGAGACTTTTTTTCCTCCAGTAACACGACGATTTGCTGTGGTCGTGCCAAGATTTTGGAAAAAGGAAAAGTCGCAGAGTTTTGAGGGAGGGAACACGGAAGGAGTGAGAACGGCTTCTAATAAATAACTTTTTTTTCCCCCTTCTTTTGCTTTAATCAGATGATCCGTAAGAGGGATATAATCTAAACGCAGGGTACCTAACCACTGACTAGTTTGAGACAGTCTGCTTAATTCGGGGCCGGGTGTTTGGGCCTGCTGATAAATTGTCCTAGACACGTTTAATTAGTAGTGTTCGATTTTATTAATTCATTTAGGGCCATTTTAAGATTGGCGTTTAAATTGAATAAGTTATTTATTTTAATAATAGTTTTTAAAAAATAATTATATTTTATTTTTTCATAAATTTTAATATATAAATGACTAGATATCATATTATCATCATAATTAAATTATCACTATAACTACTATATGTTCTTTTCAATATTAATATTTAATGTGAATGTAATAAATATTACTTTTATTTTATTTGAATTATGTGTAAGTATGATTTTTTAATTATATTTTATGTAAAAATAAAGTTCATTAAATTTTATTTAATTGAGTTTTTTATTCACTTTATGTAATTTATGTATTTAAAAAAATATACTTTTAAATAATTTATTAAACATACTCTAAATATAAAAGACAATTTAAACTTATATTTAGTTTGGTCATTATAAAATAAAGCAAAACTTTCGTAATAAAATTTTGTTAAACATATGAATTTTAGTTTTCAAACTTACAGCAACTGCAGTAATACAATTCACTAAATACCAAGATATTTTTTTAATCAGCAACTTATTTTATATGCACAACTGAAATAGATTATTTAATCAATCACCGCAATCTCAAACTAACTCTTAATAAATATTGTCTTAAAAAAAACATAATAAATATGTTCAACCTTAGAGCTAGCATATGTTAGTCGTTGGACCGAACGATGCGTATGTTGTTAGAAAAAGTTTAATTATAATATGAGGAAATGCAGATAACATCTGGACAATATTGAACGTATATATTAAAATTACCTTTTTTTCTAATTTTTTTTTATAAAGCAATACAAATGAGAATTTTATTAAGACCAGAAGCTAATACATCATCATCAGTGCATACATTACATATCCAAATCGATTTACAGAGAAGTACCATAACAGAAAATAGTCAATTGAACTATTACAAGAAAAGATCTAGTGCACCATAAGAAATTAGAGCACTTGAAATTTTTGTAGAAATAAATTTGAATTTTATACCATTGATCTTGTAAATCCATTCAATACATGTCATGAGAGAGAGAGAGAGAGACAAGATTTCATCTTAATTAGCTATATTTAAGGCTTGTTGCTCAACTTGCTTCTAGTCTGTGAATGCACTCTTTTGTTCTTCTAGCTTGTAGCAAATCTTGGCTCTAATCTTAGCTGCAAAATCAAGCTTCTCATACACTACACAAAAAAAAAAAAAAAATTGGTAAAGAGAAAAGAGAGAGAGATGCACTGCACTCGTGCCCTAAATTTTAAGAATCGTGAACTTTCAAGGAGCTGAAATTTCTTAAATATCATAGTTAAATGCAAAGATTTCTCATGTGATAGTATAAAATTATCCATCTTATTATAAGCTAAAATAACACAACTAAATATTATACTTGTCAATAATTGGGATTGGCCCGTGGCCTTTGTAATGGTTGAGACTACAAAATCCACATTCACTTTCAATTGAATATGAAATAATAAATGAGTTCGGACCTACTAATAATAATTAGAATGGTTTATGTCAGTCTACAATATGTGATAAATAAATTCAACAATCTTCTATTTGGAAGACATAAGTTATTCTAACGATAATTTTAAAATAAAATATTTTGAAAACAATCGAATTAATTAATATGTGACATAACAAAATGTTAAATGTAAGCAATCACATAAAACAAGTCCAAAATAGTCATATATGCACTAATCTGGTACTCTATATAGCATGATACCCATACACATGTGACTAAATAGTAGTATATAAATATAATTATGGAAATATCATGACAGTGTGACCAATATGTCAATTTCCACAAAGTTCACATTTCTAGCAAAATGAGACAAAAACAAAATGTCTCATAGATAATCACTTCTTTATAACCATAATGAGACTGTATTGCTTGTGAGGGCTCAGATCGTTGTACAGTTATTTTCTAGCTATTCATCCCATTCATTTCGAAAGGGCATGATGGTTGCAACCACTCGTTCCTCATAAATATCAGCAAACAACAGAATACATGTCAAATCACTAACAAAGACGTAAAAGCAATTATCAAAGCATTCGTATAGCCAAAATTACTACTCGCAAGAGTTTCCCATGGTTTATTGCTAAAACTAAATAATGTCTTTATAATGATCTACAATTTACCAAAATGCATCGTACTTACTTAAAACAATTGATTGCCGATGCCAACAATTCAAGTAAATTTAAGACCTTCATGAATAACAGTAGTGTACTAAGAGGGAATGTGTACCATGGTTTGAAAATCGACTTGATTGGAAGTAGCCTTGTAGATATTGTTCACAACTTGTTTGAAAGTACTCTTGAGAGAAAGTGACTGATCAATCCAAACACCATTGACCACGGAAAAGTGGGGCCCGCCGATGGGACTTCCGTCGGTAAAAATGACGGCGATGAGTTCAGAGGCGAAGGTGTTAAGTTGGTCGTTGGATTTAGACTTGAGAAAGGAAAATAATTGGTCGAGAGTGGGGCCCGTGGATCCAGTCGAGATCAGGCTCAGCAGCACATGGATCGATGACGGCGAGAAAACGAGGTTCGAGTCTTTAGCTTCGGTTAGGGCGACGTGCTTTGTCAGAGAGAAAGCAACGTCGGTTTGGTTGCTGATTGATTTGCGTACGTCCAGGCTCTGCGAACTACTCTCTCTGGAAACATTGAAGAAATCGACTGACCGGTTTTAAATAATTTACTAAAATGCAAAAACGAGCCAAAGAACGCGATTTTATGACGACGTCTTATTTTTGCTACAAATTAGAAGAACCCCGCCTACATTAGGATTCTCAATATCCACGGGCTTATTAGCTAAATGGCAATTGGCACATACAATACAACCGGGATATGCATTTGAAAATTGATGCCCGAGTTATTATATATATCATGAGCGATACAGAAATGAATCGAGTAATCTCTCCCTTTAACGAAGAAAAGGTATTTCTAATTTGCATGGTCCAATTGTTGATCCCGAAAATTTCTACAATAAAATTTGGTAGGTCACTAATATAGTTCCCTATCCCCGATTTTGCTATTTTTTGAAATCATTTTACTATAATATAGGTATAGGATTCCTGGAATCTGGGAGGAATCCTCTGGATGGGTAGAAAAAGTAAAGTAAGTACGACTTTGAATGCTTTGCTTATGTACAAAATGAGAAATATTCTAATTGGATCATTGAATCGCTTTTCACTCAGTCATTGAATGATAAATCACTACAAGTAATGGAGATACATGATTTAAATAAGAGAAAAGCCAATATTTTAAAAATGTATCGAGAACGACTAGAAAAGTGGAAACAAGAACAGATAGAATAATATCATTATCATTATGAGCAAGCCCAAAGTCGTTGTAGATATAGCCAATCAGTAGTTCCCAACCGCGGGGCGAATGGAATCCGATACATAAATCAGTTACGAAAAGAATTGAAAAGGCTTTTATTGTGTCACTTAAATTATATAGGAATTCTTGAAACCAAGAGTTAAGAATAAAAAGTTCTTCATTACACATAATAGAATAACCACTTAGAATAACCTCATCATGCATCTTGATTAATTAGATTGTTTCTTTCGGGAGCCCTATATGAAGCTTTTCTAGACGTCTTTCCGGAAATTCCTTTATCATTTCGTCCAAGAGGAATAAGTCCTCTAATTCGATGAATTTTTCTAGAGTAGCCTTTTCTTGAATATCATTCAAAAAGGTTTCGGATTGACTAGTATTCTACCAATTAGTAACCTAGGATTCTAGATTTTTATTAAATGAGAGAGGGATCCACTAGGGTAAAAATACTACAAATACTATAGATGAAAGATATCTAAGGGGAATGGATGCGTTCTTTTTTGTCATTTTTTCATCTGTGAATTGTTAATGAACCCACCTCATTTGTTAATTCTACGCGTCTAATATTTCTATCAAGCATGAGTTCGATTACAAGATATCGCGCCTATAAATCGAGTCTCTTTTTTTTTTTTAGTTGGGATTCGGCGGTTAGTCCTTGAACCGAGTGTAGAAAAAATACAGAAATTGAAGAAGAATCCACCGCGAATTCTCGCTTCAAATTCAAATATGAGCGAGAAATAATAAAAAAATTGAGTTTTCGGATATCTCAATTGATCAAATATTCAAAGTGATTCCCCTCTTCGATGAATGCCCGAAAGATTCAAATAAAAAAAATGAATATTAGTCGCATTTCGAAATGAAAGAACTTACTTTCTATTAAAATGACACTTTCGAATATTTCGCAAAAAAATTAGTGGGCTCCCCAGCCCCGCCCCCGAGCATAGTCCAAGGAATATTTGAGAGAATTTTCTGAAGAATGTTGAATATTGTGATGATAAAAAATGAGTGAAAAAAAAAAGATGGAAAACACCCCATTTTATGAGATCCAATTCTTTGTTCACTAGGAAAGACAAAAGAAAGTAGGAAAGACAAAAGAAAATATAAAAGAAAAGGATTTCGTTTTAGATTATGGCTGTTCCGTACACGTTTGCTTTGGTTCAATAGGTCGTTCTGAAGAAACTTCAATAAAGTCCGTTTTGCTATATACGTTGACATATAAATACAAGAGGTAAATACTCACAAATGCAAACGACGAGCATAAATACCATATTTAACTTCTATTCTGATGGACTGAATATCTTTCATAAGGAATCGTAGAAAGATGCGGTGATTTTTTCCAGGAAATCCCCAACGAAAAATACACACTATTCCCTCTTTTGTATCAAATTGATCATAACCACTACCTACATTCCATGTAATTGTGCACTACAAATAGGAGCTAATAAAGAGACCCGCGATCCGGTAGAAAGACATCACGATCCATTGTGGAAAAAAATTGATTTGCTGCGACGAAAATAACGATAGCAAATTCTTATAAAGATAACTAGAAATTTCAACCACTAAGAATCCTAATGAACCTAAAAAAAGGATAAAGGCCCAGAAGAAATTGCCTGGTTCGCGAGAGCCCACTATAAATTCTATCCATATATATTCTGATCGCCAACTTATACATACTAGCTCCAGTTGCATTTTATTGGAATTGGGGAAATAAACAAAACAGAATCCATTATGGTTTACTTTTTATATTTTTTATATTTTATTTCTGAAGTAACTCTCATTAACTAGTACTGATTGGAGGTGAGCTCTTAGTAATAATTCATCGTATTGGTGAGGTAGAATAAAATAAGAGTATCCCCTTTATATAAGTCCCTGTAGATTGGTACATACATATAAATATATTTACTTCTGTATGTTTTAAACTCTTGCGTCTTTCTATATCTCCTAACAATGACTATTTTCCTAGGAATCTCTGTTGTTGGATCGGATTCTAACGAATCCCTAGGGAATTTGTAATAAATTCTTTTCTTTTTTAATATCTAATTTTGTACTACAAAATTAGAAAAATTAGATATTAAAAAAGAAATCCGAAGTTAAGAACAACAAAAGAAGAAAAATAAGTAATAATAATAACGCAAATTTATTATCATACATATATTTCATGTAGAAAGATGCACAGCCCCGTTTATTTAGTTCTACATTCCTTGCGCTTAGTATATATACTCATTTAGTATTCTTATATACAATTATATAAGTGTACTTAATATACATTTATATACAAATTGTAAATCTCCTACAGCGGACAACCCTGGGTTACCTCTTGAGCACCCATCAACAGTCAGCTTGACCGTACCAAGAGGCAGTCGCGTCCAAACGACAACTCGAATAGGCCGCTGGGGTGAAGCAATCACTCGTAACCCATCCGCAAGCTGAGAATCCAGCGTTCCCCGCAACTGAGACGGCTTGAAGTCAAAAGCAGAGCCAACAAGCCGAATGTCCGACACCACTAAAAAAATAACTGCATCAACAGAAAACGTACCATTCCGAGATAATCATTGCTGCAATACTTAGACTTCATGTATGAAGCCCATAAGGAGCGCTGCTCCCTAAATCTCTACCAAAGCTTAAGCTCAAAAGCTTCGGCTAGATCACGAAAAGACCTAATACCCAAGCCGCCCTCCTCCTGAGGAAAGCACACCTCTGGCCAATGGCACCAATGAATCCTCCGCCTAGGTCCACAGTCACCCCATAAGAAACGTGTAAACATTTGCTCTAAATGCTGGATAACACCAATCGGCGGTCGCATAACATAAAATAAGTGCAAAGGCATAGATGATAAAACATGCCGAATAAGCACTAGCTTTTCCCCAAACGAGAGCAACCGATTTGCCCAATCAGAAATCCTCTCACGGACCCTTTGAATTAGATCATCAAAATGAGCAATCTTGACTCCCCCAACAAACACCAGGCAACCAAGATAAGAAAAAGGGAGTTGCTTCTGTTGGAACCCCGTAACTGTATGAACTTCCAACATAAAAGCTGCTCTTCGCCTGGCTAACCAGCTGCCCAGAAACAGCTTCATAATGATGTAGGAAACCCATAAGCCGCATGAGGCTAGCTTTACTCCCATTCCAAAAAAGAATAATATCATCTGCAAAACTCAAATGGGAGATAGGAAGATAACCAGATGAGCAATATCTCAAAGAAGGGTGCAAAGTATACAAGTGATCTAGGCCTCTAGATAAGAACTGTGCAGTAATAATGAACAAACAAGGAGATAGCGGATCACCCTGGCGAAGACCACCCCGAGACTAAAAAAGTCCATGGCTGACCCCATTAACCAACACAGAAAACCAGGTCCATATATTACCCTTCGAACTAAAGAAATCCACTGCTCTTAGAAACCAAAGCACTGCAACATCTGAAGGACAAAGGACCATGACATCTGATCATATGCCTTAGTCATATCTAACTTCAGTACTACGTTACTTCCCCGGGTATGACTACTAAGATCGTGAACAAGTTCCTGAATCAACAACACATTATCATGAATGCTCCTACCTGGTACAAAACCACTCTAAGATGGAGAAATTGTACGAGGTAGCACTGGTGTTAGTCCCATAACAAGCAATTTAGTTAAAACCTTATTGCTCACGTTACATAAGCTGATTGGCCGAAAATCAGCCCAAGAGACAGGGTTGAAGGTTTTTTTTTTCAAAATTTTGAAACTTTCATCAAGTTCAGAATAAAGGACAAAAATGTTCATATCACATTATCTAATTTTCCATGGATGATACAAGGTCAGGAATCTAAAGGTAACTAGTCAACAACAATCCGTATGTGCCTAAAAATGGACAAACCATCCATGTGAAACAAATACGTCCAAAATAGTAAGAAATAAAACATGAGAAAAATGTAGACGTGATCAATTGCAAGTCTTCATACTGTATCCCTAACATATGAATGATATCTATATAACTAAGAATTTGGTTAAAAAAGGGCAGGTCATACGCTCACAACATCTGTTGTAAGAGGCTCGCGCCTACTTTGAACAAACTTCTTTTGAAATTATTCGAAGCATCCTTCATTTATTGCTTCCCTTATTGATCGGAAGAAGCCTAGATAATGGTGAGTATTATGTATTTCTAGTAGAATCTGAGCCAACATTTCATGAACATTGAGAAGATGATTGATGTATGCTTTAGTATGGTTCTGGCATGTATAGTAGCAACAATCTTCAACTATCGGCATTGTATCTTTTCTGTACACTGTTGCCCTTAAATTTATCTTTGTTTGATCACTTCCTCGATCACTCAATTGATAATCATAAACATTTTTTTCCATTCTATCCAGTTGAAAAGTAAGTGCAAAGCCTCCTATTGTAAGATTGTAAATATAGGCTGAATAAAAAAGACCCACTCCAGCGGCAATCCCCTGCAAGATCTCCTCTGGCAATCCAAGTCCACGTATTATGCGTGGCCAATCCTTAGGTAAATTATTTGTGACAACATTTAAGAGAAAATGACGCTCCTCCATGCTCTCTCTAAGTCCAAACCCTTCGATCCAGTAACTTGATACATTTCTTACAGCTACCTCTTGGGCCCATCGTTTTTGTTCTTCAACATTAGACCCACCAACAATGGATCCAAATACATATTCATGCAGACCAACCATCTGGTGGAGACCTCCAATACTTGATATTGTTTTTGGTAAAGGGCCTTCTGAGAAATAGAGTGGACTGAACTGCAAAAGATGAGAATCCGGATAAGGAAGAGAAGAGAGGAGGTCAGGCGAGATAAACATGGGCAAGCCTTTACGGGTTGAAAGAAGAAGACAAGGCGTCTCAATTGAACTGGGGCAGCTGCCCAGATGGACCACTCCTGCCCGCGCTTTGCCTCAAGGTTTTGGGTTTTTTAGGGTTTAGGGTTTTTTAGGGTTTAGAGTTTATGGTTGTTTAGGGTTTAGGGTTTTTTAGGGTTTGGGGTTCGGGGTTTAGGGTTTCGGGTTTTAGGGTTTAGGGTTTTGGGTTTTAGGGTTTAAGGTTTTAGGGTTTAGTGTTTAGGGTTTAGGATATTTAGGGTGATTTAGGGTTTAGGGTTTAGGGTTTTGGGTTTTGGGGTTTAGGGGTTTAGGGGTTAGGGTTTTAGGGTTTTAGGGGTTTAGGGTTTAGGGTTTAGGGTTTAGGGTTTTTTTTTTATTTAAAGCCACCATGGTGGTGGGGGGTTAGGCGGGACCCCTACCTGTCATATATATAAAGTAAGAGGAGTACAACGAAGGGGGACAAGAACCAAACCTCCTACATAAATAAGCAAATACAAGACAATAAGGCGAAATGAGAGATAAAAACAAGTGGAGCTCATCCTCAAGTAGGAAAGGGCGGAAGGCATTCAGTCGTTCTCTGCGTCTCTTGCGAGTTATTGCTAGTGAATCCTTGTAGAAGTAGACTCCTATCGTCTCCCAGGATTTCTCAGATCTTGATGTAGATGTCCAGGTCGGTGGTCTCGAGCAGAGCATCTGCGGTGTCGATATCCTCATTAGACAATGAAGGGATATCCGTGGAGTGAGTGTTGAATCCCACGTGTACGGTGTATATGTCGGATAAAGCCTGTGGTAGAGGAGACTCAACAGAGGTCCCCCGGGGGCCCTCAATATCCTCAATGGTGGTCCTCTGGGCAGCGGAATCACGAAGAAATGCATCTGAAACATCATCTGTAGCAACCTGAACAACTGAGTCTGGGCAGTGGATATCTGAACAGGTGCCCCCGTTGGGCATCGAAATTTCTATCTCCTCATCTACCTGGGGTTGAGGATCCACAGCGATAGGTTCGGAAACCGCCGTGTACTGAGTAGTAGGTGGTGAAGTAGTGTGCTCAACAGCGGGAGGCATGGGGTGATCGCCCTCATTGGGCACTAGACGCTGGGCTAAGTCTGAGTGGGGTTGAGCCTTGCGCAGCCCTGGATTAATGACGAAGCAAGCCTCTATAGAATGCCCAAGGTGCATACATGAGCTACAATAGGCCGGAACCTTCTCAAAAATAACACTCTGCCAAAATCCCGAGTCCCCCTCTCAAATTCAGATACGAGGAACTAACGGCTTAGAAATATCATATTCAATCAAAACACGGGCCACGGAAGGTCTATTAACAGAGGCCGTGGCGTGGTCAACCCTCAAAGGAGTACCGATGGCTGCAGCAATAGAGTAAAGAGCAGATTTACAATGAATAAAATGCACCGGTAAATAAGGTAAGGATACCCAGACGGGGACGATCGGGGACTCAGCCGAGCAGCGGAAGTCCTTACTCCACTTAAAAATGCGCATGCCTCGGCCGTTGACATACCATGATTGGCGCAGCCAGATGCGAGAATAATCCTCCTCCGCAGATAATTTAATTAAATTGTGACGATTATCTAAGAGGGAAATCTGAGAGTTTCCCTTAAGACCAAGGGAAATAAAGAATTTTCTAATAATTTCCATAGAAGGACGGCCAAAAGAAAATTTACCGACAAGGGAAAGTCTGAAAGGTTGAGCCATGGCTGCAATCTCCTGTGTCGAAAAAATAATGGCCGGTTCTCCCCGTTGGAGTGTTGCCGGTTTGAACGGAATGTCTGAATCAGTAGTCCCTGAGACCGCATCTGAAAAGGATTTTTGGGGCCGGGGTGGAGCATCGGGCATATGTGATTTTGGGTTTTTGGGCTTGAGTATTTGGGTTTGAGTGAGAATTATTGAAATGGGTATTTTGTTGTTGGGTTAATTGAGATGGGATTTGATTTTGGGCTGGAATAGAAGAAATGGGCTTATGGTGGGGAGGTTCATGGGCTGGAATTTCGGAATGGGCTTGGGGGTTTGGGTTAAAAGATAATGAAGAGTGTTTAAAGGTTTTAAGGGCTGGATTATGGGATTGGGCTTGGTTAAAATAAAATGTTTTAGTTGTTTGAGGGATATGGGCTGGAATTTGACATTGGGCTTGGGGAGGGGATGGGTTTAATTCACGGGTTTGGGCTTGTTTAGTTGGGTTAGGGTTAGGGTTAGGGTTAGGGTTAGGATTAGGGTTAGGGTTTTTTGGAAGTGTAATGTGAGTTTAGATGTTAGAAGGGGGTGGCGGCTGGTTACATGCCGCGGCTGTGGGGGCTTGGCTCGAGGGCTCTGGAGGTTGAAACGGAGGGTGGTGGCTGACGGGGGGGTTCACGGCAGTGGCTGGAAGTTGGCTAGCACCACTCGCGGCGGTTCGAAGAAGATGGGTGAGTGACGGCTGGTTGTTACAAGCCACGGCTGTGACAGCCGGATTTGAGGCCAGCGGAGGGTGATGGCTCTCCGGCGGAGGCACGGCAGTGGCTGAGAGTTGGGGAACGCCGTTCGCGGCAGCTAAATCGGCACGGGTAGGTGACGGATTGGAGGATTGGGAGTGGGAGATCGGGATTTCAGATGTGGGGAGGTGTTCGGTGGCTTGAGGTGGTTGAGAGGGCTGTGAGGGGCTGTTAATGGCAAGGGAACCAGCCGATGGGAGGGGCTGGCTTGCCATCCCCGCTGATGTAGTTGCCACGGGATGTGGACATTGAACTTGCAGGTTTGTGGTGTGAAGAGAGATTTCCGGTGACCGTGGGGGAGCATGTGGATGTTGGGCTTGCGGGTTAGTGATTTGGGGAGGGATTTTCCGTGATGGTGGGGGTGCATGGGGCTGGGGAGACGTCGGGATAGTTGCGGGTGTGTTTGGTGACGACGACCGTGAGCTGGATTGAGTGTGTCGTGGAGTTTTCCTTGACCGTGGGGATTCATGGGGCTGGAAGGACGTCGGGTAAGTTGCAGATGGTGGTGCCCGCGTCTGGATGCTGCCGGAAGTGGCCATTGATGCAGCGGCTGCCGTGTCTTGTTTGGATGAGGAAGGCCGTGAGCTGGCTTGGGAGTTTGGGGGCTTGTGCAGTGAGGGTGTCTCCGGGTGTGTGGGTTGAGGGAGGTGCCTTGAGTTTTCAGATATGACAACAAACGGTTGGGGGATGTAGGAGGATTGAATGATGAGGTAAGGTAGAGGTTGTTGCGGTTGTTGCATGGACATTTGGTCGAATTTTTTTCCAGGCATGTAAGAGGGTGCCGTGGCGATAGAAGTGTCACCCCCGGCCTCCGGTGAGGCCATGGCCGGGAGGTCAACCTTCGGTCAAACAAAAGAGAGTTGAGAGGATTTTGCTAGAGAGAGAAAGTTAGAGAGAGGTTGGGTTTTGGTTTAGGGTTTAGGGTTTAGGGTTTTAGGGTTTAGGGTTTTAGGGTTTAGGGTTTAGGTTTTAGGGTTTAGGGTTTAGGGTTTTTTTTTTTTTTACATATATAAAAAGCAAGTGGAATACACTGGGGGGGGACAAAGACCAAAACCTCCGAAATAAATGAGCGATATCTGAGCAAGATAAGAAATAAATAGAGCAGTCTCGAGGATAGTGAATGAAGCGAAGATCATCTACTAATGTAAGGAGTCTCCTGCGCGTCAAGCCGAAGAATACTTGCCAAACCAAGGGGAAGGGCACTATGGTGATGGAATCGTTCTTGAGTCCGGTGTGAGCAAGCCACAGTTGGCCATGAAGTCGGCCAGTTGTAGTGGCCTCACTGGAAAACATGGCGAATGATGATCGAATGCGTGGCGCAAAGGGCTCTAATCCTAGTTAGAATGTAAGTGAACTCCCATCTGCCTGAATGCTGAGAGGTGATCCAAGCAACTGCTGTAGCGGAATCCGATTCTAACTCGAGAGAAGAATAACTGAGGGTTAGCGGCCATTTTAAGGCCCTCGTAAGCAGTAGTCGACTCTGCAAATAAGATCGGGTGGTGTCCAAGAAACATCCCAAAAGCTGCAAGGACCGTCCCCTGATAATCCCTGAAGATCCCTCCAGCTGCAGACATCTCAGGGTTGCCGCGAGAGCATCCGTCCACACTCAGTTTGACCACACCCCTCGGAGGTCTCAACCAAGAAATCAGACGAACTGGCCTATGAGGGGAGCGAATGATCCGTAAACCATCTGCAAGCCGCGTCTGCATGACCCCTCTGAGTTGGGACGCCTTAAAACCGAAAGCAGCCCCTGCCAACTTCAAGTCAGAAATCACCTGAAAGATAACACTTCCTGCACGAAAAACAGAAGCATCAAATCGAACAGCATTTCGGGCCTTCCAAACTTGCCATAGAATGAAACAAGGAAGGAGGACCCGAATATGCCGCTGGGAGGGAGCACAGCGTCTCCAATGAAGAAGTAAAGCATAAGAGGAGATAAAGCGAGGATACTCTAGGCCGAGTAAGCGATGAAAGTAAAGCCAAACCTGTCTAACATGAGGGCAATCAAGAAAGAGGTGTCTAACCGTCTCCCTGGCTCCATTGCAAAGACATCTCGAAACCATGTAGAAGCCCCGGGTGCAGAGAGCATCATCAGTGGCCAGGTAACCACGCAATAAGCGCCAGAGGAAGAAGGACACCCTGGAAGGGATCAATCGCTGCCAAATAAATGAACAAACCTCATCTGTAGATTTAGAGTCCCGAACAAGATTCCAAGCGATCCTCGAGAGAAAATCTCCATCATTAGAAAGGTCCCACCGCATCTGATCAAGACCATCGCCGGGAACGGGAACCGGAACCAAAAGGATCTGCTCAACAACGGAGGGTGGAAGTAAAGCCTCCAACCTACCTCCATCCCATACGAGTGCCCTCCAAAAAGGCGAGGCAGAAGCCGAAGAAGCCGGATCGGGGTTGTACGTGAAGCAGAGGAGAGGAGTTGAGCCAACAATCATACCAAAACTACGAGTCCTCGGATCTAATCCGGCCAATGAACGTGGGGTTCGAGCAGTACCGGATCTTGCAAAGCGACGCTTATAGAGGAAGCGGGATACTGAAGCCGAATCATCCCGGTTGCTCGGATCGACAATATTTAGACCTCATAAAGGAAGCCCGGAGGAGCGCTGGTCGCGAATATGCCACCAGAGCTTCAGCTCTAGAGCCTCAACTAGATCGAAAAAGGATCTAATGCCCAAACCGCCCTCAGTTATCGGGTAGCAAATAGAGGGCCACCGACACCAGTGAATGCGCCGACGAGTGTCAGTGTCGCCCTAGAGAAAGCGAGTAAATAAACGCTCAAGATGATGAACAACGGTATCAGGCGGTCTAAGGGCATGAAGTAAATGGAGTGGCATGGAGGAAAGCACGTGTCTGATGAGAACAAGTTTGCCACCAAAAGAAAGCAGACGATTAGTCCACCCAAAGATCCTATTTCTGACCTTGGCGATCATATCATCAAAGTAACGAATCCTGAGCGCCCCTACATAGACCGGGCACCCAAGGTATGTGAATAGCAGGTTACGCTGCTGAAAACTAGTAAGAGATCGGATAGTCGCCTGACAGGAAGAGGGGGCAAACTTCCCCACATAGAAGCTGCTCTTGAGTCTGATTAATACGCTGACCGGAGATAGTATGATAATTACGAAGGAAGCTCATCAAACGGTGAGGAGGTTCATGGGCTTGGTAATTTGGGTTAAAAGAGTGAGGGGGGTTGTTTTGAGTTTTAAGGCTTATAAGGCCAAGATTTTGGGATTGGGCTTGATTTAAGTGAATGGGTTTAGATGATTGAGGGAAGTGTACTGGAATTTGGCATTGGGCTTGGCCATTTTGAGATGGAAGTGGGTAAGATTTTCGGGTTTGGGCTTGTTTAGTTGGGTTAGGGTTAAGACTAGGGTTAGGGTTTTTTGGAGTGAAGTGAGATAAGTGTGTTATGTTGCTATAGGAGGGTGGCGGTGGTCACTGGAAACCGCTACTGTGGAGGGCGTTTTGAGGCCGTGGACGTTCTTCTGAGGGACGATGACCACGCACGGTTGACCGTCGGCGGTTGGGAGTTGGAGGAGGCTGCTCGCGGCGGCTAGGAGGGCATGGGTACGTGATGGGTTGAAGTTTTGAGGATGAAGGTTTGAGATTTCGGTTGTGGGGTGGAGTGCCGTGGCCATGGGAGGTTGAGAGGGGGGAGGACCGGTCGATGGGTGGGGTTGGTTGGCCGTGATTGCCGATGTGGTAGTCATGGGATGTGTGTCTTGGACATTCGGGTTGGGTGTGTGGGGGGGGATTTGCCGTGAGTTTGAGGTAGCATGGGGTTGGACGGACATCGGGAGAGTTGCAGGAGGTGGTGGCTGTGTCGGGAAGGTGCCGGAAATGGCCGTTGATGCCGCGGCTGGAGTTGATTCTTTGAGTGGTGGAAGCCGTGAGTTGGGTTGGGTGTGTTAATGGATTTGGCTCGGTTGCGGGGGTGTATCGGGATTGTTTGTTTTTGGGTGAGTTGCGGAGAAGGTGGTAGAGGTGGGATGGTGCCAGATGTGCTCAAAGATGCCGCGGCAGCAGGGGGTTGGTTGAGTGCGGAAAGTCGTGAGTTTGGTTGGGGATTTGGTGGCTGTTGCCGTGAGGATGTTTCCGGTTGGTCGAGTTGAGGGAGGGGCCTTGAACCGGCCAAGCTGCCATGAATCGGTTGAGTTAAGTGGGAGGGTTGGGTGGTGGGGTGAGGGGGAGCCACGGGAACCATGGTGGTGGTGGTAGTAAGGGATGAGTTTTGCCGAGAGGTGATGTTTTGATTCGGTGGTTGAGTGGATATTTAGCCGGTTTTTTGGTTGCCGGCATGAAGAGGAGGAGCCGGCGGTGGTGACGGCGGTGGAGCCAGCGGTGGTGGCCCACCGGCCTCCGGTGAGGCCATGGCCGGTGGTCAAACTTTGGTCAACAAGAGAGAGTTGAGAGAATTTGTATAGAGAGAGAAAGTTAGAGAGAGGTTTGAGTTTTGGGGTTTAGGGTTTAGGATTTTTTTTTTTGTAGAAGCCGCCAGTGTGGTGGGGGGTTAGGCCGGACCCCTACCTGTCACATAAATAAAAAGCAAGTGAAATACACTGGAGGGGGACAAAGACCAAAACCTCTGAAATAAATGAACGTATACAGAACAGCATAAGAAAATAAATAAAGCAGTCTCGAGGATAGTGAATGAAGGGAAGATCATCTCCTAATGTAAGGAGTCTCCTGCGCGTCAAGCCGAAGAATACCCGCCAAACCAAGGGAAGGGCACTATGGTGATGGAATCGCTGCTGAGTCTGGTGAGAGCAAGCCCAGTTGGCCATAAAGTCAGCAGCTGTGGTAGCCTCACGGTAAACATGGCGAATGGTGATCGAATGTGTGGCGCAGAGGGCTCTAATCCTAGCTAAAATGTAAGTGAACTCCCATCTGCCTGAATGCTTGGAGGTGATCCAAGCAACCGCAGTAATGCGGAATCCGATTCTAGCTCAAGAGAAGAAAAACCAAGGTTAGCGGCCATTTTCAAGCCCTCGTAAACAGCCGTCAACTCTGCAAATAGGATCGGGTGATGTCCCAAGAATGTCCCGAAGGCAGCAAGGACCGTCCCCTGATGATCTCTGAAAATCCCTCCAGCTACAGACATCCCAGGGTTGCCACGGGAGCATCTGTCCACACTCAGCTTGACCACGCCCCTCGGAGGTCTCAACCAAGAAATCAGACGAACAGGCCTATGAGGAGAGCGAGTGATCCGTAGTCCATCTGCGAGCCGTGTCTGCATGACCCCTCTGAGCTAGGACGCCTTAAAACCGAAAGCAGCTACTGCCAATTTCAAGTCAGAAATCACCTGAAAGATAACACTCTCTGCACGAAAAACAGAAGCATCAAATCGAACAGCATTTCGGGCCTTCCAAACTTGCCATAGAATGAAACAAGGAAGGAGTATCCGAATATGCCGCTGGGAGGGAGCACAGCGTCTCCAATGAAGAAGTAAAGCATAAGGGGAGATAAAGCGAGGGTACTCTAAGCCGAGCAAGAGATGAAAGTAAAGCCAAACCTGTCTAACATGAGGGCAATCAAGAAATAGGTTTAGGGTTTAGGGTTTAGGGTTTAGGGTTGAGGGTTGAGGGTTTAGGGTTTAGGGTTTAGGGTTTTAGGGTTTTAAGGGTTTAAGGGTTTTAAGGGTTTTAAGGGTTTTAGGGTTTTAAGGGTTTTAAGGGTTTTAGGGTTTTAGGGTTTTAGGGTTTTTAGGGTTTTAGGGTTTTAGGGTTTAGGGTTTAGGGTTTTAGGGTTTTTAGGGTTTTAGGGTTTTAGGATTTTAGGGTTTTTAGGGCTTAGGGCTTGGGGCTTGGGGCTTGGGGCTTAGGGCTTAGGGTTTTTTTTCATGCATGTATATTTCTATTAAAAAAAAGAAAAAGAAAAATAAAGTTGATAAATCATACTATTGCATGGTTATTGAAATTGCCTTACAAGAAAAGTGGTCGTGTCATTATTACACGACTTATCCCGGCAAATCCGAGGCCCAGTGGTAATGGACAAGCTTCATGCCTCGAGTTTTACAAGCTTGATCGGCGAGGACAAGATCTTCCTCACGAGTCTTGAGATGCAGATGTCATCCTGCGGCTCCAAAACTAGTTGAAGAACAAACTTGACACAAAGAAACTCAAAATAATAAGCCCGTTATCCGAGAGAAATGAGCCAAAGCCACACGTAGTTATATGATCCACCATTTAACATATGTGTATGTAGTGATGGTGGAGTGTCACAATAATGCGATGAGGGATAAGTGGAGTTGTTGGCGTCTGTGACAACTTCACTTCAAGTTACTACTTGCATACATGGTAGCTTTTTGTGCCTTGTGTAATTTGACAGAAATTTTGTCTTGTAATTGATTAAATATGCTTTCTTGGTTTCTTTGTTATCCAAAGCCCCGAAATAAGCGGTTTAGGGTTTAGGGTTTAGGGTTTTTTTATTTTAATCCACCATAGTGGTGGGGGGTTAGGCGGGACCCCTACCTGTCACATATATAAAAAGTAAGATGAGTACAAACGGAGGGGGACAAGAACCAAACCTCCGACAAAAATAAGCAAGTACAAGACAATAAGTGGAAAAGAGAAATAAAATGGCCACAATGATAACTCATGGAACTGATCATTAAGTAGGGAGGGGGCGGAAGGCATTTCGCCGTTTGCTGCGTCTCCTGCGAGTTATTGCAGTGAATCCTTTGAAGAGAAGTAGACTCCCTATCGTCTCCCCGGGAGTTCTCGGTACTGATGTAGATGTCCGATCGGTGGTCTCGAGCATCATCGGCAGTGTCGATATCCTCATTAGACAATGAAGGGATATCCGTGGAGTGAGTGTTGAATCCCACGTGAACGGTGCATATGTCGGATAAAGCCTGTGGTAGAGGAGAATCAACAGAGGTACCCCGGGTGCCTTCAATATCCTCAACGGTGGTCCCCAGGGCAGCGGAATCACGAAGAACTGCATCTGATCCATCATCTGTAGCGGCCTGAACTGCTGAGTCTGGGCAGTGGATATCTGAACAGGTGCCCCCGTTGGGCATCAGAATCTGTATCTCCTCATCTACACAGGGGTGAAGATCCGCGATGATAGGCTCGGAAACCGCCGGTATCTTGAGTAGTAGATGGTGAAGTAATGTGCTCAACCGGCGGGAGGCATGGGGTGATCGCCTCATTGGGCATTGGACCGGCTAAGTCCGAGTGGGCTGAGCTGCGCACTGATTAGACGGCAAGCCTCTATAGAATGCCCAAGGTGCATACATGAGCTACAATAGGCGGAACCTTCTAAAATAACACTCGCCAAAATCCAGAGTCCCTCTTCAATCCGGATATGAGTAACTAACGGCTTAGAAATATCATACTTAATCAGAACACGGCCACGGACGGTCTATTATCAGAGGCCGTGACGTGGTCAACCCGCAAGGAGTACTGGATGGTCTGCATCGATAGAGTAAAGAGCGATTCACGATTGAATAAAATGTACTCGGTAAATAAGGTAAGGATACCGGACAGGGACAATCGGGGACTCGATCGAGCAGTGAAGTCCTTACTCCACTTAAAAATGCGCATGCCTCTGCCGTTGACATACCATGATTGGCGCAGCCAGATGCGAGAATATGAGAGTTTCCCTTAAGACCAAGGGAAATAAAAAATTTTCTAATAATTTCCATAGAAGGACGGCCAAAAGAAAATTTACCGACAAGGGAAAGTCTGAAAGGTTGAGCCATGGCTGCAATCTCCTGTGTCGAAAATATAATGGCCGGTTCCCCCCGTTGGAGTGTTGCCGGTTTGAACGGAATGTCTGAATCAGTAGTCCCTGAGACCGCATCTGAAAAGGATTTTTGGGGCCGGGGTGGAGCATCGGGCATATGTGATTTTGGGTTTTTGGGCTTGAGTATTTGGGTTTGAGTGAGAATTATTGAAATGGGTATTTTGTTGTTGGGTTAATTGAGATGGGATTTGATTTTGGGCTGGAATAGAAGAAATGGGCTTATGGTGGGGAGGTTCATGGGCTGGAATTTCGGAATGGGCTTGGGGGTTTGGGTTAAAAGATAATGAAGAGTGTTTTAATGTTTTAAGGCCTGGATTATGGGATTGGGCTTGGTTAAAATAAAAGGTTTTAGTTGTTTGAGGGATATGGGCTGGTATTTGACTTTGGGCTTGGTTAAAATAAAAGGCATTAGTTGTTTGAGGGGTATGGGTTGGAATTTGGCATTGGGCTTGGGGAGAGGATGGGTTTAATTCACGGGTTTGGGCTTGTTTGGTTGGGTTAGAGTTAGGATTAGGGTTAGGGTTTGTGTTTGTTGGAAAAGTTAAGAGAGGTTGGTTGTTACAAGGGGGCGGCGGCTGGGTGCTACATGCCGCGGCTGTGGAAGCTTGGATTGACGGCACCGGAGGTTGAAACGGAGGTTGGTGACCGACGTGGGGTTGCGCGGCAGTGGCTGGAAGTTGGTTAGCACCGCTAGCGGCGGTTGGAAGAGGATGGGTAAGTGACGGGTTGGGAGATGTGTGGAGATGTGCCGTGAGTTGGGGTGGTTGAGAGGGTTGTGAAGGGTCGTTTATGGCTAGGGAATCGGCCGACGGGAGGGGCTCCATGGCAGCCGATGTGGTTGTCATGGGAGGTGGATGTTGGGCTTGCAGGTTTGTGATGTGGGGAGGGATTTTTCGTGACGGTGAGGGTGCATGGGGCTGGGGTGACGTCGGGCCAGCTGCGGGTGGTGGTGGCAGTGACGAGATGGTGCTGTAGGTGGCCGTTGAAGCTGTGGCAGCAGCTGATTCTTTTGGGGACGGCGGCCGTGAGCTGGGTTGGGTGTGTTGGGGAGTTTTCCTTGACCGTGAGGATGCATGGGGCTGGAAGGACGTCGGGTAAGTTGCAGATGGTGGTGCTCGCGTCTGAATGGCGCCGAAAGTGGCCATTGATGCAGCGGCTGCCGTGTCTTGTTTGGATGAGGAAGGCCGTGAGCTGGCTTGGGAGTTTGGGGGCTTGTGCAGTGAGGGTGTCTCCGGGTGTGTGGGATGAGGGAGGTGCCTTGAGCTTTCAGATATGACTACAAACGGTTGGGGGATGTAGGAGGATTGGATGACGAGGTAAGGTGGAGGTTGTTGCGGTTGTTGCATGGACCTTTGGCCGAAATTTTTGTTGCCGGCATGTAAGGGGGGTGCCGGCGGCAGTAGAGTGTTACCCCCGGCCTCCGGTGAGGCCATGGCCGGGAGGTCAACCTTCGGTCAAGCAAAAGAGAGTTGAGAGGATTTTGCTAGAGAGAGAAAGTTAGAGAGAGGTTTGAAAGTTGGGTTTGGTTTGGTTTAGGGTTTAGAGTTTAGGGTTTAGGGTTTAGGGTTTAGGGTTTTTTTTGTTGAAGCCACCGATGTGGTGGGGGTTAAGCCGGACCCTACACATCACATATATAAAAAGCAAGTGGAATACACTGGAGGGGGACAAAGACCAAAACCTCCGAAATAAATGAACGTATACAGAACAGCATAAGAAAATAAATAGAGCAGTCTCGAGGATAGTGAATGAAGCGAAGATCATCTCCTAATGTAAGGAGTCTCCTGCGCGTCAAGCCGAAGAATACCCGCCAAACCAAGGGGAAGGGCACTATGGTGATGGAATCGCTGCTGAGTCTGGTGTGAGCAAGCCCAGTTGGCCATGAAGTCGGCCGCTGTAGTGGCCTCACGGAAAACATGGCGAATGATGATCGAATGCGTGGCGCAAAGAGCTCTAATCCTAGCTAGAATGTAAGTGAACTCCCATCTGTTTGAATGCTGAGAGGTGATCCAAGCAACTGCCGTAGCGGAATCCGATTCTAGCTCAAGAGAAGAATAACCGATGTTAGCGGCCATTTTAAGGCCCTCAGTAAGCAGTAGTCGACTCTGCAAATAAGATCGGGTGGTGTCAAGAAACAACCCAAAAGCTGCAAGGACCGATCCTCCGATAATCCCTGAAGATCCCTCCAGCTGCAGACATCCCAGGGTTGCCGCGAGAGCATCCGTCCACACTCAGTTTGACCACGCCCCTCAGAGGTCTCAACTAAGAAATCAGACGAATTGGCCTATGAGGGAAGCGAATGATCCGTAAACCATCTGCAAGCCGCGTCTGCATGACTCCTCTGAGTTGGGACGGTTGTTTAGGGTTTAGGGTTTAGGGGTTAGGGGTTAGGGTTTAGGGTTTAGGGTTTAGGGTTTAGGGGTTAGGGGTTAGGGTTTAGGGTTTAGGGTTTAGGGTTTAGGGGTTAGGGGTTAGGGGTTAGGGTTTAAGGTTTAGGGGTTAGGGGTTAGGGGTTAGGGGTTAGGGTTTAGGGTTTATTTATTTTTTTATTGAAGCCACCAGTGTGGTGGGGGGTTAGGCCGGACCCCTACCTGTCACATATATAAAAAGCAAGTGAAGTACACTGGAGGGGGACAAAGACCAAAACCTCCTAAATACATGAACGTATACAGAACAGCATAAGAAAATAAAATAAATAAAGCAGACTCGAGGATGGTGAAAGAAGCAAAGATCATCTCGTAATGTATGGAGTCTCCTGCGCGTCAAGCCGAAGAATACCCGCCAAACCAAAAGGAAGGGCACTATGATGATGGAATCGCTGCTGAGTCTAGTGAGAGCAAGCCCAGTTGGCCATGAAGTCGGCAGCTATAGTGGCCTCACGGTAAACATGGCGAATGGTGATCGAATGTGTGGCGCAAAGGGCTCTAATCCTAGCTAGAATGTAAGTGAACTCCCATCTGCCTGAATGCTGAGAGGTGATCCAAGCAACTGCCGTAGCGGAATCAGATTCTAGCTCGAGAGAAGAATAACAGGGTTAGCGGCCATTTAAAGGCCCTCAGTGAGCTAGTCGTCTCTGCAAATAAGATCGGGTGGTGTCCAAGAAACATCCCAAGCGGCAAGGACCGATCCACGATAATCCTCGAAGATCCCTCCATCTGCAGACATCCTGGGGTTGCTGCGTGAGCATCCAGTCCACACTCGGTTTGACCACGCCCTCGGAGGTCTCAACCAAGAAATCGAGACAGGCGGCCTATGAGGGAGTGAATGATCCAGTAAACCATCTGCAAGCCGCGTCTGCATGACCCTCCGAGTTGGGACGTCTTAAAGCCGAAGCGACCGCCTGACTTCAAGTCGAAATCACACGAAGATAACTCTCCTCGCACGAAAAACAAAAGCATTAAGTCGAGCAGACATTTGGGCCTTCCAAACTTGCCATAGAATGAAGCAGGAAGGAGGACCGAATATCTACCGAGAGGAGCACTAGCGTCTCCAATGAAGAAGTAAAGCATAAGGGAGATAAAGCGAGGATACTCTAAGCCGAGTAAGCGATGAAAGTAAAGCCAAACCTGTCTAACATGAGGGCAATCAAGAAAGAGGTGTCTAACCGTCGGGTTTAGGGTTTAGGGTTTAGGGTTTAGGGTTTTAGGGTTTAGGGTTTTTTTCTTTTTATTTAAGCCACCAGTGTGGTGGGGGGTTAGGCCGGACCCCTACCTGTCACATATATAAAAAGCAAGTGAAGTACACTGGAGGGGGACAAAGACCAAAACCTCCGAAATACATGAGCGATATCTGAGCAGACATAAGAAAATAAAATAAATAAAGCAGTCTCGAGGATGGTGAAAGAAGCAAAGATCATCTCGTAATGTATGGAGTCTCCTGCGCGTCAAGCCGAAGAATACCCGCCAAACCAAAAGGAAGGGCACTATGATGATGGAATCGCTGCTGAGTCTGGTGAGAGCAAGCCAGGTTGGCCATGAAATCGGTGGTATGAGTGGCCTCACGGTAAACTATGGCGAATGGTGATCGAGATGTGTGGCATGAAGGGCTCTAATCCTAGCTAGAATGTAAGTGAACTCCCATCGCACTGAATCTTTGAGAGGTGATCCAAGCAAGCTGCAGTAGCGGAATCAGATTCTAGCTCGAGGAAGAATAGCAGGGTTAGCGGCCATTTAAAGGCCCTCAGTAAGCAGTAGTCGACTCTGCAAATAAGATCGGGTGGTGTCCAGAAACATCCCAGCAGCGAGGACCGGTCCACGATAATCCACGAAGATCCCTCCAGTTGCAGACATCCGGGGTTGTCGCGAGAGCATCCAGTCCACACTCGGTTTGACCACGCCCTCGGAGGTCTCAACCAGAAATCGAGACAGGCGGCCTATGAGGGAGTGAATGATCCAGTAAACCATCATGAGCCAGCGTCTGCATGACCCCTCGAGTTGGGACGTCTTAAAGCCGAAGCGACCGCCTGACTTCAAGTCGAAATCACACGAAGATAACTCTCCACGCACGAAAAACAAAAGCATTAAGTCGAGCAGACATTTGGGCCTTCCAAACTTGCCATAGAATGAAGCAAGGAAGGAGGACCGAATATCTACGTGAGAGGGAGCACTGGCGTCTCAATGAAGAAGTAAAGCATAAGGGAGATAAGCGAGGATACTCTAAGCAGGAGTGGCGATGAAAGTAAAGCCAAACACATGCTAACATGAGGGCAATCAAGAAGAGGTGTCTAGCAGTCGGGTTTAGGGTTTAGGGTTTAGGGTTTAGGGTTTTAGGGTTTAGGGTTTTTCTTTTTATTTAAGCCACCGAGTGTGGTGGGGGTTAAGCAGGACCCTCACATCACATATATAAAAAGCAAGTGAAGTACCTTTGGAGGGACAAAGACCAAAACCTCAGAAATACATGAGCGATATCTGAGACAGCATAAGAAAATAAAATAAATAAAGCGAGTCTCGGGGATGGTGAAAGAAGCGAAGATCATCTCCTAATGTATGGAGTCTCCTGCGCGTCAGTCAGAAGAATACCAGTAAACCAAAGGAAGGGCACTATGATGATGGAATCATTCTTTGAGTCTGGTGAGAGCAAGCCAGGTTGGCCATGAAGTCGGTGGTGCATGGTGGCCTCACGGTAAACATGGCGAATGGTGATCGAGATGCGTGGCGTGAAGGGCTCTAATCCTAGCTAGAATGTAAGTGAACTCCCATGCACTGGATCTTTGAGAGGTGATCCAAGCAAGCTGCTAGTAGCGGAATCAGATTCTAGCTCGAGAGAAGAATAACCAGGGTTAGCGGCCATTTAAAGGCCCTCAGTAAGCTAGCAGTCGACTCTGCGAATAAGATCGGGTGGTGTCCAGAAACATCCAAGCGGCGAGGACCAGTCCACGATGATCCACGAAGATCCCTCCAGTGCAGACATCCAGGGGTTGTCGCGAGAGCATCAGATCCACACTCGGTTTGACCACGCCCCTCGGAGGTCTCAGCAAGAAATCAGACGAGACAGGCCTATGAGGGAGGCGAATGATCCAGTAAACCATCTGCAGCCAGTGTCCGCATGACCCCTCCGAGGTTGGGACGCCTTAAAGCCGAAGCGGCCCTGCCAACTTCAAGTCGGAAATCACCTGAAAAATAACACTACCTGCACGAAAAATAGAAGCATCAAGCGAGCGAGCATTTCGGTCCTTCCAAACTTGCCATAGAATGAAGCAAGGAAGGAGGACTCGAATATCTTCGTGAGGAAGGAGCACGGCGTCTCGATGAAGAAGTAAAGCATAAGAGGAGATAAAGCGAGGATACTCTAAGCCAGAGTGGCGATGAAAGTAAAGCCAAACACATGCTAACATGAGGGCAATCAAGAAAGAGGTGTCTAGCCAGTCTCCACAGCTCCATTCGCAAGACATCTCGAAACCATGTAGAAGCCCGGGTGCAGAGAGCATCATCAGGTGGCCGAGTAGCTGCGCAATAAGCGCCGGAGGAAGAAAGACACCACGGAGGGATCAATCTCTGCCAAATAAAAGAACAAACCTCATACAGTAGATCTAGAGTCCGAACAAGATCCCAAGCGGTCCTCGGAGAAAAATCTCCATCATTAGAAAGGTCCACGCATCCGGTCGGGACCATCGCAGGGAGGCGGGAGCCGGAACCAAAAGGATCCGCTTCAACAGCGGAGGGTGGAAGTAAAGCCTCCAACCTACCTCATCCCATCTGAGTGCCCCTCGAAAAGGCAGAGGCAGAGGCAGAAGAAGCCGGTCGGGGTTGTACGTGAGCAGTGGAGAGGAGTTGAGCCAGCAATCATACAAAAGCTACGGTCCGGATCTAATCCGCCGGTGAGCGTGGGGTTCAGTGATACCGGATCTTACAAGGCGGCCTGAAGAGGAAGCAGGATCTGAAGCCGAATCATCCCGGATGCTCGGATCGACAATATTTAGACCTCGTAAAGGAAGCCCGGAGGAGGCCGGTCGTGGCGCCACCAGGAGCATAAGCTCCAGAGCCTCGAGCCGGATCGAAAAAGGATCTAATGCCCAAGCCAGCCTCGGTTATCGGGTAGCAAATAGAGGCCACAGAGCACCGATGAATCGTGCAGGCGAGTGTCGATGTCGCCCGGAGAAAGCGGGTAAATAAGCGCTCGAGAGCGATGAACAGCGGTGTCAGGCGGTCTAAGGGCATGAAGTAAATGGAGTGGCAGTGGGAAAGCACGTGTCGATAAGAACAAGTTTGCCACCGAAAGCGAGACGATTAGTCCACCGGAGATCTATTACGGACCTTGGCGATCATATCATCAAAGTAGCGAATCACGGCGCCCTACGTAGGCCAGGGCACCCAAGGTATGTGAATGGCGAGTCACACTGCTTGGAAACCAGATGAGAGATCGGATAGTCGCTGACGGGAAGAGGGCAAACTTCCCACATAGAAGCTGCTCTTGAGTGCGATTAATCTGACGTGGGAGATAGTGTGATAATGTGAAGGAAGCTCATCAAGCGGCAGCATCTTGGACTTGCTCCCATTAGCGAAAATAACAATATCATCCATGAAGCTCGGATCATGAAACCATCATCGAGCGGAGGTGGTGTCTTTGCATAGAGGGCAAGGCAAATAAAGTGTCGGTGGCGAGAAAGAGATTCGGTGACAATAATAAATAAGCATGGGGATGGGGATCACCTGCTAGTAAGCCACTGAGGATTGAAAGAAGCGGTGGCTGGTCCAGTTAACGAGACAGAATACCACGGACCGGAAATAGCCCATAGATAAGAGAAACCCACTGTTCGGGAGGCAGGAGGCCGAAGCATCTCGAAGAACAAAGGACCGAGACATCTTATCGTGAGCTTTAGCCATATCAAGCTTGACTGCGACATTACTCCACGGGTCCTTCATTCAAATCGTGAACCGACTCACGGACAAGAAGAACATTATCATGGATGACCTACCGGAACAAAACCACTCACGAGAAGGCGAGATAATCCTAGGAAGGATCGGTGAGAGGCGAGCAGCGAGGAGCTTCGTGAGGATCTTGCTCTCGACATTGCACAAACTAATGGGTGCGAAATCGGACCAAGTGGGCGGGAAGCTCTTGGGCGGGAGAACCGAGAGAGTGGGTGAAACCCAGGGGCATGGGCGATCACTGTGAAGAAATCCATCACGGTAGCCAGCAAATCACTGCAAATAAAATCCGACATGCACAGTAAAATTTACTCATGAAACCATCGAGGCCCGGGGCGCTATGCGGGTCGATAGAAAAGCAGCTCTGCGAACCTCATCCATGTCGGGAATCCTACAAAGGTCATCCTCATCCTCGTGGGAAACTAATCTCGGAATACCAGAAAAATCATAAGGCTGAGACGGACTGGAATCACCGGCGAGTAAGCTCTGGAAGAGCTGAGCAGTAGAACTCGCAATCTCTGAGAGGCTCGAGAAAGCCGAGAGGGTCTTGACTGGATCTATGAACAAAACACTGCTTGGCGCTTCTTCACGGCCATCGCATGAAAGAAGCGGGTGTTGGAGTCCCCTCCGGACCCATCGACACAGGAGGCATCTAAGAAAAGTCTCCTCGTTGGATAAGGCACGCATGCGGTAGAGCCCTAGCCTCGGAACAAGCGGATCTATCCTCAGTGAGGAACCCGGAAATGTCAGTCGGTGCTCCAGATGAGCCACCTCCTCCTCGGCCTCTCTAACCCTATCTCGATGTTGCTGAAAACATCTTTGTTCGGAGCTTTCGAGGCCTGACAGGACGCACCGACCTGTTGAAGGCCGCATCCATTGCAGGGGCGAGGTCGGACCAAGGCCGGCGAGCGGTGTCCATGAAATCGGAGTGATTAAGCCACGAGTGTAAGAACACAGAAGCGAGCCAGGACCGCTGATCGAAACCCAATCAAGAGCAATGAGGGAGGCGAGATGATCGGAGGCGGTCGCGGTTGAGGTGGGTGACTTTTAAAGTGAGAAGAGCCTAGACCACTGAGGATTGCAAACCACCACATCCGGGCGTCTGCGAGTCGACCATTAGTCAGGTATCTGGACTCCCAGAAAACCGGCATCCTCGAACCACAATCCAATAAAAGCAAAATTAAAGGCATCGATAGCGGTTTGAGTGCGAATATGGCCGCGGAGATCTCGAGATAAGGATTGGACAACATTAAAGTCACCCCGAGCCATCCAAGGATTGTCAAGATTATCGGCATAAGCGCGAAGGGCATCCACAACTCCTCCAGAACAAGGATAGAACAAGTGGCATAAACGAAGGAAATAAAAGCAGGGAGTAGAAAGAGAGTGACTAACTTGGCAATGAAGGACTGGCCCGCATCCTCGACAATATCAAGGTAAGCGGTGTAGCCGGAAAACCCAAATCTTCCGAGGCGGGAGGATACGGCATGGTCCATCCCAGGGCGAATCTGAGTAGCCTCAGGTCTGTCGGAACAAAGAAAAGGCTCAAAATACAAATAAGAGTAATCACGGTTGTGGCGGATAAGCTTCCTCGAAGCGACGAGCAGTGAGGGCCTTACTAATCCCGAGATGTTCCATATAATGGAACTAATCATCAAGTAGGGAGGCGGGAAGTGTCCATGCGTTTGCTGTGACCGCGTTTCTTGCGAGTGACGGTTGTGAAATCATGCAGAGAAGTGGAAACCCTCTCTCTAGCTAAACTATCAATCACGGCGTCAGGAGGAAGAGGGTGTCTAGCCACAGTCGGGATCGGTGAAGAAGTGGGTCATCATCTCCTCGGGAGTCCTCACTACTAGGATCGATGTCCAGGTCGGTGAAGTCATCCCTCGATATACCATGAGCACCACCCGCGATGTCAGATCTCCTCGTCGAGGCGAGGATGGGATGTCCACAGGTGGGTGTTGAATCCTACATGTAAAGTGCACAAATCGGCGAGCCACAGAGGGCTCACTAGGTGGTCCTCGATATCCTCGATTGGGCTCAAGTAAAGCAGTGTTATCATGAAGAATTTCGTCGGATCTATCATACGTATCAAAATGAATAAGCTGGGTCAGGAGAGTGCGTGCACTGGACAATCGCCCACAGTCGAGACACGGCGCTGAACCTCCACGTTCGCTGAGGGTGAGGAGTTCTAGCGATGGGACATATGGGTCTAAGATCGGAGACCACTGTGTCTTGGCGTGATGGGAGGAAGAGTAGTGTGCCGTCGGTGGGAGGCGTGGTGGGATTACCTCGTTAGGCGCACGACATTGGGTGAGTCAGTTGGGTTGTACTACTTGCGGAGCCTGGGATTAGTGATGAAACAAGCCTCCATGAGAATGCAGAGATGCAAACAAGCGGTACAATAATCGGGAACCTTCTCAGAGATAGCACTCTGCCAAAATCACAGGTCCCCTCTCCAGTCAGGATCAGTGGAATAAGAGGCCTCGAGATGTCATATTCGATCAAAACTCGAGCCACGGATGGTCTATTGGCGGAGGCGGTGGGCGTGGTCGACCCATGAGGAGTCCAGATGGCGGCGGCAATGGAGTAGAGAGCGAGTTGCTGATGAATAAAGTGCACGGTAGGTAAAGGCGAGGATACCGGGACAGGGAACAATTGGAGACTCCATGGAGCAGTGAAATCCTTACTCCACTTGAAAATCGCATGCCACGACCATTAACATACCATGATTGTCGCATGACCAGGATCGCGAGAGTAATCCTCCTCAAGTAGATAACTTAATGAGGATATGTCGGTTGTCGGGAGAGAAATCTGGGAGTTTCCTCGAGGCCAGGGAAATAAAGAATTTTCTAATGATGTCCATGGGAGGCGGCGAAGGAAAACTTACCAACAGAGAAAGTCCGAGATGGTTGAGCCATGGCAGTGATCTCACGAGGTGAAAAGATAATGAGTTGGTTCCCCATGCTGGAGAGATCTTGGGTTTAAAAGGAATTTACGAGTCAAGATGCCATGAAGCAGTCGAGGAAGGATTTTGAGGTAGGGAGGGCATCGGGGTCGAGGAGAGATCTAGGGGTAACAATGGAAGAATAGGTAGATTTTGGGTTTAGGCCTTGGGTGGTGGAGATTGGGTTAAGGGTTATGGATTTATGGACTTGGGCTTGGGAGGTATGGGTTAAAGATTGGAGGATTGGGAATATGGGCTGATTTTGGAATTGGGACTAAAGATAGTGGGTTTAATCTGATGGAGTTTGGGACTTGTTTAAGGGGTTGTGATTATTTTCGATGAGGTTGGGTGTTATGAAATTTAAGTTGTTGGGCTGGAATTTCTTTTTGGGCTTGATTTAAGTGAATGGGTTTAGATGATTGAGGTAAGTGTGCTGGAATTTGGGATTGGGCTTGGCCATTTCGGGTTTGGGCTTGTTTAGTTGGGTTAGGGTAAAGACTAGGGTTAGGGTTTTTTGGAGTGGGAGGGATATATTTGTTATGTTGCTAGAGGAGGGTGGCGGCTGGCTTCTAGAACCCGCGGCTGTGGAAGGCAATTTTGAGGCCGGCGGACGTTGCTGCCGAGGACGGTGGCTCACGGCCGGTTGGCCGGCGGTGCTTGGGAGTTGGAGAAGGCTGCTCGCGGCGGCTAGGAGGGCATGGGTAGGTGGCGGGTTGGTGTTTTGAGGGTGGGGATTCATGGTTTCGGATGTGGGGTGACTTGCCGTGGCCATGGGAGGTTGAGAGGGTGGAGGACCGGCCGATGGGTGGGGTTGATTGGCCGTGAATGCCGATGTGGTAGTCATGAGATGTGGATCTTGGACTTTCGGGTTTGGTGTGTGGGGGGGAATTTGCCGTGAGTTTGAGGTAGCATGGGGTTGGACGGACATCGGGAAAGTTGCAGGAGGTGGTGGCTGTGATGGGGTGAAGCCGGAAATGGCCGTTGATGCCGCGGCTGAAGTTGATTCGTTGAGAGTTGGAAGCCGTGGATTGGGTTGGGTGAGTTGATGGGTTTGGCTCGGTTGTGGGGGTGCATCGGGTTTGGTGGTTTTTGGGTGAGTTGCGGAAGGTGGTGGTAGGGGTGGGATGGTGCCGGATGTGCTCGAGGATGCCGCGGCAGGTGGGGGTTGGTTGAGTGAGGAAAGCCGTGAGTTGGGGTGGGGATTAGGTGGCTGTTGCCGTGAGGTGTCATCGGTAACGGCTATATGGGATTTTTCAATAATCGAGCTTGTGGGAGGTGAAAGCCGAGAGGATGATTGGGTATTGGGAGGGATTTGCAGCAAGCTTGAATGATGGGCAAGGTTGGCCGTGGTAGAGGGGTTGACCATGGTGGAGGTGACGGTTTGGGGTGGGATGGAGTTGTGGTGGGATGGTGTTGTGATGGAAACCGCAGCGGATGGAGTGGATAGTTGGCAGGTGTTTTGGTTCTTGGCATGAAGAGGAGGAGCCGGTGGTGGTGATGGCGGTGGAGCCGGCGGTGGTGGCGGTGATGGAGCCGGTGGTGGTGGTTCACAGGCCTCCAGGTGAGAGCCATGGCTAGGTGGTCAAGCTTTAGGTAAGCAAGAGAGAGTTGAGAGAATTTGTGTAGAGAGAGAAAGTTAGAGAGAGGTTGGGTTTGGGGTTTGGGGTTTGGGGTTCAGGTTTTTTGAAACCACCGAGATGGTGGGGGTTAAGCGAGACCCTACGCGTATGATAAATCATGTAATAGATCACAGAATCATGGGAGGGGACGTGAGCCAAAACCTCACGAGATAAGTGAAAGATACTAGCGGTGATCTAAGAATCTATCAGTCGATGTCTCGGAGCCATGAGAGCATCCAATATGAATAATCTTGAGATAAGTAGAGTGGGCGGTCACGGATGATAAGGCAAGCGATTTGGAGGCGAGAAGTCGCGAGCTCGATTGGCTAAAAATCAGTGCTGAGACGTAGCCTCCAGATACACGTCTTGGAACCACGGCTGAATGAGAGGCCTGCCTGATCTAACTTCGGCCTGAGGATAAAGCATAATCCCGTCGAGCAGGCTGTCAGGAGGACCAGGGAGACCACGGTGGCGAGATCGGACTCTACCTCCACAGCAGAATACCCAGTTTGGACCGCGACTCAAACCCTCATAAGCCGTGGAAGCTCGCGTAAAGGATCGGATGATGGCCAAGAAAAGAGCCAAACCAGCAAAACATACCACGATGGTCCAGAAGAACACCCCTACGGTGGACAACCCGGGTTACCCTCGAACACCCATCAGCGGTCGACATGGCCGCACGAGGCGGTCGCGTCAAACAACAACTCGAATAGGTCAGTCGGGAGACAATCACGCGTAACCCATCCATGGTGAGAATCCATCACTCCCAGTGGCGGGGCGGCTGAAGCCAAAGCGAGGCCAGTGAGCCAGATGTCGATACCACTCGGAAAATAACCGCATCCACGGAAAATGAGTGAGAATCAGACACTGAACCCATTTCGGAGCCTTCCACGCATGCCACGGAGATGAAGCAGGTAAAATAACTGAGAGATGAGATCGAGAAGGAGCACATCTACGCTAATGGTGAAGTAGCGCGTGGGGTGATAGAAAGCGATCCATGGGATCCCTACTCCACGATAGAAATACTCCCGAACACGGCTAGCTTGGGGGCACTCAAGAAATAAGTCTTGAGAAGTCTCGGTGACATGTCCACGAAGCAGAAACCATCTGAGCGCGCCCACTCGAGGCATCATCGGTTGGCTAGAAAGCCTCGCATAACAGCCATGAAGAAAAATGATAGTCGAGGATGGGATGTGTGCTGCCAGATCATAGAAAAACTCCATCTAGGTGGCTGGCGCCTGCACCGTCTCAGTGATCTCGAATGAAAAGCACCATCGGTGGTAGAATCCACTTGAAGCTCATCGAGGCACGCCGGTGGAAATCGGAATCAAAACAATCGCTCGACTCTTGGCGTGGGTGTCTGACCGGGAGCTTACCACTATCCCAAGCGAGCCACGCCTGATAAAAGAGGCCAGAGTCTGGAAGAGCGGCACGGAATTATAAAGTACAAAGGAGTGATCCCGTCCAGCGGTCATACGGAAGCTACGATCACTGACACCCACCGACCAGCGAGATATGAGGCTCGGCATCATCTCGGATGGAGCAAGGCAGCCTCAGGAGGAGGAGGGTGAGTGAGAACCTACCATCTTGGGATGAACATCTGCATGATATTTGGACTTCATGTATGAAGCCCGTAAGGAGCAGCTGCTCCGAAAGCGCCACCGAAGCTTAAGCTCAAAGCTTAGTTGGATCTCGAAAAGACCTAATGCCAGGGCAGCCCTCCTCAGGGAAAACACACCTCAGACCAGTGGCACCGATGGATCCTCGCTCTGGGTCCACGATCACCCATAAGAAGCGTGTAAATATCAGCTCCAGTTGCTTGGATAACCCCGATCGGTGGACCTTGAGACATGAAATAAGTGCAAAGGCATAGAGGATGGAACATCTTAGAATAAGCACTAGCTTCCCCAAAGGATAGCAGTCGGTTTGCCTGACGGAAATCCGCTCTCGGACCCTCGAGATCGGATCATCAAAATGAGCAATCTTGGCGCCCCACGAAGCAAGGCAGCCCGGATAATAAAAAGGAAGGTCCTTCTGCTTGGAACCCAGTAGCTGTATGGATAATAGCTCTACGTGAGGCGGAGATCGAGACCCAGAACATAAAAGCTACTCTTCGCTGGCTAACCAGTGCCTGAAGCTGACCTCGTAATGATGTAGGAAACCCATAAGCGGCGTGAGGCTAGCCTTACCCATTCGAAAAGAACAATATCATCTGCAAAACTCGAATGGGAGATGGGAAGATAACCGGACGAGCGATATCTCGAGGAGGGGTGCGAAGAGTACAAGCGATCCGAGCCTCTGGATAAAAACTCTGCGGCGATAATGAACAAGCAAGAGACGACGGATCACCACTGGCGAAGGCCACCGCGAGGCCAGAAAAAACCATGGTGACACCATTAAGCAACCACGAGAGAACCAAGGTCCGTAAATAGCCCTCAGGACTAAAGAAATCCACTGCTCACGAAAAACCAAAGCACCTCGACATCCGGAGAACAAAGGACCATGACATCCAGATCATAAGCCTTAGCCATATCAACTTGGAACCACGTTACTCCCAGGATGCGACGACTAAGATCATGCACAAGCTCTGAACTAACAACACATTATCATGAATGCTCTACCGAGACGCGAAACCACTACGAGATGGAGAAATAATCTGAGGCGACAGCGGTGTCGGTCAGCATAGTGAGCAATTTAGTTAAAACCTTATTGCTCACGTTACACTGAGTGATTGGTAGAAAATCAGTGAGGCTGGAGAGTCCTTCTTGGGAAGAAGAACCGAAAGAGTACTCACGAAATCCCTAGGCATAGCGGAACCAGAAAATAATCATGAGCAGTGACCAACAAGTCGGTAGAAATCACATCCCAGCCGCGCTGGTAGAGACACCTCTGAGAACCCATCGGGACCGGGAGCACTTGTCGGGATCGATAGAAAAGACCACTGCAGTAACTCCTCCAGATCGGGCTCACTACATAAATCCACATCATCCTCGATAGTGACCGGAGAAGGGATGAAATCAAAATCCGATACACAGGCGGCTGGGACCTCCATGAGAGACCACGAAAGTAATCCACCGCGAGACTCGGCCATAGCGGTGGGCTCGATAATCCATCGCGGGCGATCGTCACATGTCAGATGGACATGAAAGAGCCAGATGCTTCTTCGAGATCATAGCATGGAAGAGCAGGGTATTGGCATCCCCTCCACAACCCAGCGTACACTCATTGCTGTCGTAAAATATCTCCTCACGAAGTAAAGCATCTTTGCGGTAGGGCTCGGGCCTCGGGAAAAAGCCACACGATCATCGGTGAACCGGATAGATCATCTTGGGCCTCCCTCAGAGCAACCTCCTCCTCGGCCTCCTAGACCACTATCAAATCGTTGCCAAATACCTCCTTATTCCAACCTTTTAAGCGGAGCTTCAATCGACAAGCCTGCTGAAAGCCCTCATCGGAAGCAACAGCGGGAGCACCCAAGGCGCCTCACAGCCTCGAGAAATCCGGGATGCTTGAGCCAAGCATGTAAAAGCGGAACACGGAAGGACGTCTACCGGCTAATCTAACACATGATAAAAGTAAGGGAGAGTGATCACGAACCGGTCGCGATTCGGATGAGAAACTCGAAAAGTAGAAAGAACCCCGACCATTGGGCATTGCACACGACCACTATCAAGCGTCTCCGTATGCGCCCGTTGGTCCATGTGAAAGGACTCCATGTAAAACCCACATCCTCAAGCCACAATCGATAAAGCAACATTAAAATCATTAATAGCATCACGAAGTGCATGCATGCCCCAGAAATCTCGAGAAAGAGGCGCCTGACGTTAAAATCCCACCCACCATCAAGGGCCATCATGGCTGTCAGTGAAAGAAACAAGGCCATCCACGACTCCTCTCTCACAATCTTAGCACGGTGGCATACACATATGAAACATATCTGGGATCGGGAAAGGAAGAGTGACTAACTTGGCAATGAACCACACGGCCCGTATCCTGCAGAACCTCCACAGAAAATGGCGTGAGCCAGAACACCCATATTTTCCCGAGTGGGAAGAAAACCCATGCTCCATCGTGATGCGGATCACGAGTGCTCTCGGTCTATCAGCGAGTGAAAAGGCTCCAGAACACACACCAGCGCAATCTATGCAATCGTATCAACTCCATGAAGCGGTGGACCATGGGGCACTTACTTATCCCAGAATATTCGGATAAGGTATTAATCATTGGGGTGGGGAGCGACACCTACCCTCCGTGAGGACTTCACGAGGTCTTACGACCCATGACTACTAGAAAAACCCAGGAAGAGCTAGCAACCCTCGATCGGCCAATCCGATAATCAGCTGCGTCCAGTAGGTAATGGAGTATGAACATCCTCCGGATCGGTCAAGAATCTTCCATCATCCATATCCCAGAGCTCCTCAGAACTACACTCGATGTCAGAGCGAGAAATACTAGGACGACCCTCCCACCATCCGAGGCCATTCTCCGGAATCTCGGGCTGTGAGTATTGAAACTCACGTGCATGATACCAGGATCATCCCTAGCAGCCGACTCAGGACTGACACATCACCGCCTCTGTCCGAGATACCATCCTCGTGACCACTTATCATCAGGGGACATCCTCAGTAATGAGTCGAGCCAGATGGCGACTGATCCCAGCTGGGAGCGGCAACACTAATAGACAGAGCCTTAGAGGCGAGTATCGGAAATGACAACATCTTGGGTACTAGGCCTGGCCAGGTGGCTGCACATCAGTGGAACCATGGGCTTTTACCCTTATCCAGGGACGATCGCGACCCATTTATCCTTCGATGGTGGAGGCTTACGAAGACTTGGGTTTGAGACATAACAACCCTCGGTGGCGTGACCCAAGTGCTTACAAGTGATACAATAGCGGGAACTTTCTCAAAACAACATCACGCGAGAGCAGAATCCCCTCGCTGATCAAATCTGCGGCAGCAAGGTGGCGAAGCATCATACTCGACCAACACCCTAGCAACGGATGGTCTATTCATCGAAGCGGTTGCGTGATCAACCTGTGAGGAGTACCAATAGCCCAATGATAGAGAATAATCGCGGACTTGAGTGAATAAAATGAGCGGTAAATAAGGAGACTTACCAGCGCGAGGCACTGATAGGGGACTCACGGAACATCGAAAATCAGGTGCTCCGTTTGAAAACACGCATACCACGACCATTAACATACCATGTCCGGCGAACCCAAATCCTAGAATAGTCCTCCTCCATGGCTAACTTGATCAACACATCTGGGTTATCAAGCGGTAATCCGAGAATTCCCGCGAGACCGAGAGAAACAAAAACTTCAGAATAGCATCCATCGATGGCACGCTAAGGAAAACTTCCCACTGAAAGCAAGCTTGAATGGCTCGACCATAATCTGCACTTCCTCTTAGAAAATAAAGCAGTAGGCTCACCACGGTCTTGAGGTCACTGGTTTGACCGAAGCCGAAGTACTATTATTACAGATTCTGACGTCGAGGAATGACTTTTGTGGCCTCTGTGAGCTTGTGGGATTGAGGATAGAGGTTGGGTTCCACGGTGAGGCGTATGAAGTCGGTTGCTTGGAATGAGTGGAAGTAGTGGCACGGTTTTGAACCCCTGATATCCCACCATTCTGAGGTAAGTTTCCACGAGGTTAAGGATGTGGTTGACCCCGTACATGAGAGGAGTAAACACGGAAGTTTGGTGTACCAATTCAGTGTGGCAGTGAAGAGCAAGAGTGGGAGGATGAGGTTCTTTGCCTTGATACCAGGATTCTCAGCATCAGTTGGTACATGTTGGCCGCGAATGGGACGATATTCGGCCTGGGGGGGCTGCCAAACCCGAGCATGGGGGCTTGACAAGCTTTGCATGGGAATTTCATGCACCGAGTCACGCTGAGTTGACTCAGCAGGGTGGCTCACGGATACGGGTTGGACAGGCACGTCAGGGCAAGTCGAGGCTTGTGGAGGCTGGCACACAGAGCGCATGGTGTGGGAGATGGTGGTCGGCAGCCGAGAACCACCATGGGCGGCCGTGAGGAGGCCACTCACGGCCACCCGATCGGGTACGTAAACACAGCCAGGGTGGCTGTTATCTCCATGCATGGTGGAGGCGTTCACGTCAGAAACGGACGGCCATGTTTCGGTGAGTGGGGGATGACCAAGAGGAGGGCCGGAAAGCATGGTGGTCGTGGGTTGAACAAAGGGAGCCATTGTTCTGCGGTAGTCACGGGTTGGCGAGCCATGGCGATCCACGAGGTTAGCAAGGAGCCATGGCGGATCCAGCATGAGTAGCCTTCACGGCAGTGAGGCGGTCGGAGGAGGCCGTGACTAGAGGATCCTTCCGTGAGTAGAAAGCAGCAGGGGCATCTGTCAGCAGGTGGGGTTGGTTACGTGAGCATCCGGTTGGGCGGTTGGAGGGTCATTGCGAGGGACGGTTGTACAGGGGCAAGGCATCGGGTTGGGGAATGTCCGGCAGTGGCTGGGTGCCACCACCGGCAGCCGGAAGGGTCATTACGGCAGTCAACTCAACAAGCAAGGGTGCGGCTAGTTGAGAGAGTTTTCGGGAGAGAGAAAAATTTTTCGGTTTAGGGTTTAGGGTTTAGGGTTTTGGGTTTTGGGTTTTGGGTTTAGGGTTTAGGGTTTATGGTTAGGGGTTTAGGGTTTAGGGGTTTTTGGGTTTTGGATTTAGGGTTTAGGGTTTTGGGTTTAGGGGTTTAGGGGTTTTTGGGTTTAGGGTTTAGGGGTTAGGGGTTAGGTGTTTTGGGGTTGGGGGTTAGGGGTTAGGGGTTTAGGGGTTGGGGGTTGGGGGTTTAGGGGTTGGGGGTTGGGGTTTGGGGTTTGGGGTTTGGGGTTTGGGGTTTTGGGGTTTGGGGTTTGGGGTTTAGGGTTTGGGGTTTAGGGGTTTAGGGGTTTAGGGTTTAGGGTTTAGGGTTTAGGGTTTAGGGGTTTAGGGTTTAGGGTTTTTTTATTAAAATCCACCATGGAGGTGGGGGTTAAGCGGGACCCTACACATCATATATATAAAAGTAAAGTGGAGTACAACGGAGGGGGACAAGAACCAAACCTCCGACATAAATAAACAAGTACAAGGCAATAAATGAAAAGAGAAATAAAATGACTACAATGATAACATATGGAAATGATCATCAAGTATAGAGGGGGCGGGACGCATTCCGCCGTCTGCTGCGTCTCCTGCGAGGTAATGGTGTGAGACCTTGTAGAGACTCCCTATCATCAACCGAGTGATGATCCGCATCTATAGGCTCGGGAAGCCATGGGTGTCTTGAGCGATGACTGAGCTGCATCTGAACCATCATCTGTCGTGACTGAGTGCTAGCGGTCTGGGTAGGAACAGGTGCCCCCGATCTGTATCTCCTCATCAACCGGGTGAAGATCCGCAGCGATAGGCTCGGGAGCCAGCAGATGTCTTGGCGATGCTCGAGTCGCATCCGAGACCATCATATGTAGCGACTGAGGCGCATCCCGAACCATCGTATGTAGCTGGCTGAGCTGCGGTCTGAGGCGGGAGCAGGTGCCCGATCTATGTTCCTCATCCACCGGGTGAGGATCCGTAGCGATAGGCTCGGGTACCGCCGTGTACTGAGCAGCAGCCTGAACTGCATCTGACGGACTATCCCCACTTGGAGCAGCAATACTAACAGCAACATGCCCTAGAGGGGGAGCATCAGCAATGACAACATCATCGTGTACTAGGCCATGACCAGGTGGCTGCACATCAGTCGGAACCATGGGTTTTCCTTTATCAGGGACGATCGCAATCCACTATCCTCCAGGAGGAGGAGGCTTACGAGACTTGGGTTTGAGACATAACAACCCTCGGCGTGCCCAAGTGCTTACAAGTGATACTGATGGCGGGAGCCTTCTCAAAACAACATCACGCCAAAACCGGACTCTCCTCACCAGTCAAATCTGGCGGCAGCAAGGTCGCGAAGCATCATCTCGACCAACACCCTAGCAGCGGATGGTCTATTCACGAGGCGGTTGCGTGATCAACCTGCGGAGGAGTACCAATAGCCCGATGATAGAGAATAAAGCGATTCGATTGAATAAAATGAGCAGGTGAAGTAAGGAGACTTACCCAAACAGGGCCTGATAGGGATTCAGCGGAACATCGAAAATCAGGTGCTCCGTTTGAAAACACGCATACCACGACCATTAACGTACCATGTCCGGCGAACCCAAATCACGGAATAATCCTCCTCCGGTTGTCAACTTGATCAACACGTCTTGGGTTATCAAGCAGCGAAATCCGAGAACTCCGCGAGGTCGAGGAGAAGCAAAGAATTCAGAATAACATCCATCGATGGCTGCTAGAAGGAGAACTTCCCACCAAAGCAAGCTTGAATGGCTCAGCCATAACTCGAATTTCTTCCTTAGAAAATAAAGCAATGAGCTCACCACGATGTAGAGTGGCCAGAACCAGGGAGCGGAGGATCTGGAGTTGCCGATGATGACATCTAGGAAGGATTTTTGTGGCCTAGGGGAATTGGGCTTAGTTTGGGGAGGTACATGTGCTGGAATTTTGGGATGGGCTTGTTTAAAATATGGGCTGGAATTTGGTTGAGAGGTATGGGCTGGAATTTGACTTTGGGCTTGGTTAAAATAAGAGGGATGTGAGCTGGAATTTATTTGAAGAATATGGGCTTGAATTTGACTTTGGGCTTGAGGAGGGGATGGGTTAAAGTCACGGTTTTGGGCTTGGTTAGTTGGGTTAGGGTTAGGGTTTTGTGGTATGGGATATGTTATGTTTGTTTGATTGGAAGAAGGAGGTGGCGGTGAGTTCATCGTAGTCAGTGGCGGTGGATGCCGAATTTGATGCCAGTGGAGGACGATGACTCATCAGCGGTTACCAGCGATGGCGGGGGTTGAACGCCGCTCATGGCTGGCTAAAAACCACTGACCAAGTGATGGGTTGGAGATTTGGGTGTGGAAGTTCGGGTTTCGGATGTGAGAAGATGCGTGGTGGCTTAGGGTGGTTGAGGGGCATGAAGAAGTTGGTAGCAGCATGGGGGCGGTGGCTTGCCATCACAGTAGATGTAGTTGCCATCACGGCCGGGTGGCTCACCGCGGTTCCTCGTCGGTAGTTGGAAGTAGAACAGCGTTGCTCATGGTTGCTAAAGGTGGAGGGACATCGGGTAAGTTGTGGGTGGTGATGGCGGTGGTGAGATGGTGGAGCAAGTGGTCAGTTTGAGCCATGGCAGTGATTGATCTTTGGGGAGCGATGGCCGTGAGTTGGGTTGGGTGTTTTTGGATTTTCCAGTGACCAGTAGGGGTGCGTGGAATTTGGACAGGCAGCGAGCAAGATTCTGAGATGATGGTCGCAGTGTCCGGATGGTGCTTGGAAGTGGCCATTGATCTGCATGGCAGTCGATGTAATGTTTGGGTGAGGATGGCGGTGAGGTCGTCTTGGGCGTTTGGAAGCTTGTGCGATGAGGGTGTCTCAGGGGCGGTGAGTTGAGGGGTGCCTTGTGTTCTGCGAGATGATTACAAGCTGGTTGGGGTTGGTAGGAGGATTGAACGACAGCGTAAGGAGGAGCAATGGGAGCAGAGGTGGTCATGTATGTTTGGGGAGTATTTTCCAGGAGTTGAGGTGGAGATTCGGCGGTTGTTGCGGTTGATGTATGGAGAGATGACCAGGCTTGTTTGTTGCTTAGGCATGGAGAAGCCGTGGCGATGAAGAGCCACCCGACCTCCGGAGAGGCCATGGTCAGGATGGTCAAGCTTTGGTCAACAATAGAGAGTTGAGAGGATTTTGCTAGAGAGAGAAAGTTAGAGAGAGGTTTAGGGTTTTGGTTTGGGTTTAGGGTTTGGGTTTAGGGTTTAGGGTTTAGGGGTTAGGGTTTAGGGTTTAGGGTTTAGGTTTAGGGTTAGGGTTAGAGGGTTTAAGGGTTAAGGGTTTTAGGGTTTAGGGTTTGGGGTTTGGGGTTTCGGGTTTGGGGTTTGGGGTTTGGGGTTTCGGGTTTCGGGTTTTCGGGGTTTTCGGGGTTCGGGTTTAGGGTTTAGGGTTTAGGGTTTTGAAACCACCAAGATGGTGGGGGGTTAAGCGGGACCCCTACCTGTATGATAAATCATGTAATAGATACCAAATACATAAGGATGGGGACATGAACCAAAACCTCACGAATAAGTGAAAGATACAGCGGTAATCTAAGAAGCTATCAGTCGATATGCGTATCGCATGAGCATCCATATGATAAAGGGTTTAGGGTTTAGGGTTTAGGATTTTTTTTATTGAAGCCACCGAGTGTGGTGGGGGTTAAGCGGAACCCTACACATCACATATATAAAAGTAAGTGAAATACATCTGGAGGGGACAAAGACCAAAACCTCAGAAATAAATGAGCGTATCTGAGAACAATATAAGAAAATAAATAGTGCAGTCTCGAGGATAATGAATGAAGCGAGGATCATCTCCTAATGTAAGGAGTCTCCTGCGCGTCAAGCCGAAGAATACCCGTAAGACCATGGGGAAGGGCACTATGGTGATGGAGCCAGTTCTTGAGTCCGGTGTGAGCAAGCCCAGGTTGGCCATGAAGTCGGCCATTGTAGTGGCCTCACGGAAAACATGGCGAATGATGATCGAATGCGTGGCGTGAAGGGCTCTAATCCTAGCTAGAATGTAAGTGAACTCCCATCGCCTGGGATCTTTGAGAGGTGATCAAGCAAGCTGCAGTAGCGGAATCAGATTCTAGCTCAGTAGAAGAATAACCAAGATCGGTGACCATTTAAGGCCCTCGTGAGCTGCAGTCAGCTCTGCGAATAAGATGGGGTGGTGTCCTAGAAACATCCCGAAGCGGCGAGGACCGTCCACGATGATCCACGAAAATCCCTCCAGTGACGGACATCCAGGGGTTGTCGCGGGAGCATCCGATCCACACTCGGTTTGACCATGCCCCTCGGAGGTCTCAACCAGAAATCAGGACGAGCAGGCCTATGAGGGTGAGCGAATGATCCGTAATCCATCTGCGAGCGCGTCTGCATGACCCTCCGAGTTGGGACGCCTTAAAGCCGAAGCGACCCACCTGACTTCAAATCGAAATCACACGAAGATAACACTCCTGCACGAAAGCAGAGCATCAGATCGAGCAGCATTTGGACCTTCCAAACTTGCCATAGGATGAAGCAAGGAAGGAGGACACGAATATCTTGCTGAGAGGAGCACTGGCGTCTCGATGAAGAAGTAAAGCATAAGGGAGATAAAGCGAGGATACTCTAAGCCAGAGTGGCGATGAAAGTAAAGCCAAACACATGTCGACATGAGGGCAATCAAGAAAAGGTGTCTAACAGTCTCCACAGCTCCATTGCAGAGACATCTCGAAACCATGTAGAAGCCCGGGTGCAGAGAGCATCATCCAGTGGCCGGATGTAACCACGTGATAAGCGCCGGAGGAAGAAAGACACCACGGAAGGATCAATCTCGCCAAATAAAAGAACAAACCTCATACAGTAGATCTAGAGTCCAGAACAAGATCCCAGCGGTCCTCGGAGAAAAATCTCCATCATTAGAAAGGTCCCACGCATCGGTCGGGACCATCGCACGGGAGTGGGAGCCGGAACCAAAGGATGCGCTTCAACAGCGGAGGGTGGAAGTAAGGCCTCCAACTTACCTCAGTCCCATCTGAGTGCCCCTCGAAAAGGCAGAGGCAGAGGCCGAAGAAGCCGGTCGGGGTTGTACGTGAGCAGTGGAGAGGAGTTGAGCCAACAATCATACCAAAAGCTATAGTCCCGGACCTAATCCGCCAGTGAGCGTGGGGTTCGATGGTACCGGATCTTACAAAGGCGGCCTAAGAGGGAAGCGAGGATCACGAAACTCAATCATCCCGGATGCTCGGATCGACAATATTTAGACCTCGTAAAGGAAGCCCGGAGGGCGCCGGTCGCAGCGCCACCGGAGCTTAAGCTCTAGAGCCTCAGCCGGATCGAAAAAGGATCCAATGCCCAAGCCGCCTCGGTTATCGGGTAGCAAATAGAGGCCACAGACACCGATGAATCTGTGCAGGCGAGTGTTAGTGTCGCCCAGAGAAAGCGAGTAAATAAGCGCTCAAGGCGATGAACAACGGTGTCGAGGCGGTCTAAGGGCATGAAGTAAATGGAAGGCATGGAGGAAAGCACGTGTCCGATAAGAACAAGTTTGCCACCAAAAGCGAGACGATTAGTCCACCCGGAGATCTATTTCGACCTTGGCGATCATATCATCAAAGTAGCGAATCACAGGCGCCCTACATGGGCCAGGGCACCCGAGATATGTGAATGGCGGGTCATGCTGCTTGGAAACCGATGAGAGATCGGATGGTCGCTGACAGGAAGAGGGCTGACTTCCCAGCATGGAAGCTGCTCTTGGTGCGATTAATCTGGTGGGAGATGGTGTGATAATGTGAAGGAAGCTCGTCAAATGGCACATCTTGGACTTGCTCCCATTAGCAAAATAACAATATCATCCATGAAGCTCGGATCGCGAAACCATCATCGAGGCGGAGGTGGTGTCTTGCATGGAGGGCAAGGCAAATAAAGTGTCGGTAGCGAGAAAGAGATTCGGTGACAATAATAAATAAGCATGGGGATGGGGATCACCTGCAGTAAGCCACCTGAGGATTGAAAGAGCGGTGGCTCGTCCAGTTAACGAGACAGAATACCACGGACCGGAAATGGCCCTATAGATAAGAGAACCCACAGCTCGGGAAGGCAGGAGGCTCGAGCATCTGAAGAACAAAGGACTAAGACATCTTATCGTGGGCTTTAGCCGTATCAAGCTCGACCACGACATTACTCCACGGGTCCTTCATTCAAATCGTGAACCGACTCCTGGACAAGAAGAACATTATCATGGATGACCTACCGGAACAAAACCACTCACGAGAAGGCGAGATAATCCTAGGAAGGATCGGTGAGAGGCGAGCAACGAGGAGCTTCGTGAGGATCTTGCTCTTGACATTGCACGAACTAATGGGTGCGAAATCGGACCGAGTGGGCGGGAAGCCTCTGGGCGGGAGAACCGAAAGGTGGGTTGAAACCCAGGGGCATGGGCGATCACTGTGAAGAAAGCCGTCACGGTAGCCAACAAATCACTGCATATAAGATCCGACATGCACGGTGAAATTTACTACATAAACCATCGGGGCCCAGGCGCTATGCGGGTCGATGAGAAAGCAGCTCTGCGAACCTCATCCATGTCAAGAATCCTACAAGGTCATCCTCATCCTCGTGGGAAACTAATCTCGGAATACCGGAAAAATCATAAAGGTGAGGCAGATTTGGAATCACCGTGAATAAGCTCTGGAAGAACTGAACAGCCGAACTCGCAATCTCTGAAGGCTCAGAAAGCCAAGAGGAGTCTTTAGCCTGGATCCTATGAACAAAACATCTGTTGGCGCTTCTTCGCAGCCATCGCATGAAAGAGCGGGTGTTGGAGTCCCCTCGGGACCCATCGACACCGGAGAGTTGTCTAAGAAAAGTCTCCTCGTTGGATAAGGCACGTAGCGGTAGAGCCCTAGCCTCGGAACAAGCGGATCTATCCTCGGTGAGACCAGAAATGTCAGTCGGTGCTCCAGATGAGCCACCTCCTCCTCGGCTTCTCTAACCCTATCTACGATGTTGCAGAAAACATCTTTGTTCAGGGCTTTCGAGGCACGACAGACGCACCGACCTGCTGAAAGCCCGCATCCATTGCAGGGGCAGGTCGGACCAAGGCCCGACGAGCGGTGTCCATGAAATCGGAGTGATTAAGCCACGAGTGTAAGAACACGAAGCGAGCCAGGACCCATGATCGAAACCCAATCAAGAGCAATGAGGGAGGCGAGATGATCGGAGCAGTCTGCGGTTGAGGTGGGTGACTTTTAAAGTAGAGAAGAGCCTAGACCATCGAGAGTTGCAAACCACCACATCCGGGCGTCTGCGAGTACGACCATTAGTCAGGTATCTGGGACTCCCGAGAAAACCGGCATACTCAGAACCACAATCCAATAAAGCAAAATTAAAGGCATCGATAGTGGTTTGAGTGCGAGATATGGCCGCGGAGATCTCGGATAAAGATTGGACAACATTAAAGTCACCCAGAGCCATCCAAGGATTGTCAAGATTATCGGCAAAGCGCGAAGGGCATCCCATAACTCCTCCAGAACAAGGATAGAGCAGGTGGCATAAACAAAGAAATAAAAGCAGGGAGTAGAAAAAGAGTGACTAACTCGAGCAATGAAGATCTGGCCGCATCCTCGACAATATCCAAGGTAAGCGGTGAAGCCAGAAAACCCAAATCTTCCGAGGCGGGAGGATACGGTATGGTCCATCCCAGGCGAATACTGATTAGCCTCAGGTCTGTCGGAACAAAGAAAAGGCTCCAAAATACAAATAAGAGTGTCTGAGTGTGGCGGATAAGCTTCCTCAAGCGACGAACAGTGGGGCCTTACTAATCCCGAGATGTTCCATATAATGGAACTAATCATCAAGTAGGGAGGGCGGGAAATGTCCATGGTTTACTGTGACCGCGTTTCTTGCGAAGTAGCGGTGGTGAAATCATGCAGAGAAGTGGAAATCCTCTCTCTGGCTAAACTGTCAATCACGGCATCAGAAGGAAGATGGTGTCTAGCCTTGTCGATGTCCGTGAAAAAATGGTGCATCGTCTCCTCGGGCGTCCTCACTACTAGGACTCGATGTCCGATTCGGTGGAGTCATCCTTCGATATACCATGGGCACCACCCACGGTGTCAATCTCCTCGTCGAGACGAGGATGGAGCGTCCACAGGTGGGTGTTGAATCCCACGTGTAAGGTGCACAAGTCGGAAGGCACTGACCTCGGGGGACGAGACCACTGTAGAGGCTCCACGGTGGCCTCGATATCCTCGATTGGGCTCAAGTAAAATAGTGTTATCATGAAGAATGTCGTCAGATCTATCATACGTATCAAGCTGAAAAACAGGGTCCGGAGAATGCGTACCTGGACAAACGCCCCTGTCGGGCTCTGGCGCCTGTACCTCCTCACTCACCGGGGGCTGAGGATACACTGCAGATGGGGCTTATGGGTCTATGATCGGAAATCACTGTGTCTTGAGCGGTGGGAGGAGAGTGGGCGTGCCGTCGGTGGGAGGCGTGGTGTGAGGCTGGGGTTGTACCTGCGGAGACTTGGATTAGTGATGAAACAAGCCTCCATGAGAATGCCGAGATGCTGAACATCTTGGTACAATAATCGGGCACCTTCCGAAGACAACACTCTGCCGGAATCACGGGTCCCCTCTCCAATCAGGATCAGGTGGAACAAGAAGCCTCGAAATGTCATACTCGATTAAAACCACGAGCCACGGATGGTCTATTGGCGGAGGCGGTGGGCGTGGTCGACCAGTGAGGAGTCTGGATGGCGGCGACGATGGAGTAAAGGCGGTTGCGGTGAATAAAGTGCTGCCGGTGGGTAAGGCAAGGATACCCAGAGCAGGAACAATTGGAGACTCCATGGAGCAGTGAAATCCTTACTCCACTTGAATATCGCATGCCACGACCATTAGCGTACCACGATTGTCGCAACCAAATCGAGAGTAGTCCTCCTCAGTAGATAACTTAATGAGGATGTGTCGGTTGTCGAGGAGAGAAATCTGGGAGTTCCTTTAAGGCCAGGGAAACAAAAATTTTCTAATGATGTCCATGGAAGGCGGCGAAGGAAAACTTACCAATGAGAGAAAGTCCGAATGGTTGAGCCATGGCCTTGATCTCCGAGGTGAAAAGATGATGGTTGGTTCCCATGCTGGAGAGATCTTGGGTTTAAAAGGAATTTCGAGTCGAGATGCCACAGAAGCAGTCAGAGAAGGATTTTGAGGTAGGAAGGGCATCGGGGTCGAGGAGAGAAGCCGGGTTAACAATGGAAGCATAGGTAGATTTTGGGTTTAGGCCTTGGGTGGTGGAAATTGGGTTAAGTGTTATGGATTTATGGATTTGGGCTTGGGAGGTATGGAGTTGGTTTTGGAATTGGGCTTCACTAAAGGTATTGGGTTTAAGTTGTTGAGTTGGAATTTCTTTTGGGCTTGATTTAAGTGATTGGGTTTGGATGATTGAGAGTAAGTTAGTGGGTTTAAGTTGTTGGGCTGGAATTTCTTTTGGAGCTTGATTTAAGTGAATGGGTTTAGATGATTGAGGTAAGTGTGCTGGAATTTGGGATTGGGCTTGGCCATTTCGGGTTTGGGCTTGTTTAGTTGGGTTAGGGTAAACACTAGGGTTAGGGTTTTTGGAGTGGGGAGAGATATGTTTGTTATGTTGCTAGAGGAGGGTGGCGGTGGCCTACAGAACCCGTGGTATGTGGAAGACAACTTTGAGGTCAGTGGACGTTCTTGCTAGATAATGATAGCTCAAGGTCGATTGGTAGGTGGTGCTTGGGAGTTCTGAGAAATTGCTCATGACATTTAGGGTTTAGGGTTTGGGGTTTGGGGTTTGGGGTTTGGGGTTTGGGGTTTAGGGTTTAGGGTTTAGGGTTTTTTTTATATGAAGCCACCGGTGTGGTGGGGGTTAAGCCGGACCCTACACATCACATATATAAAAAGTAAGTGAAATACTGCTGGAGGGACAAAGACCAAAACCTCAGGCATAAATAAGCAAGTACTGAGGCAATAAATGGAAAAGAGAAATAAAATGACTACAATGATAACACATGGAAATGATCATCAAGTAGGGAGGGGGCGGAAAGCGTTCCGCCGTCTGCTGCGTCTCCTGCGAGTTATAGCTGTGAAACCTTGTGGTGGAGGAGGATCACGATGATAGGCTCGGAAGCCATGATTGTCTTGAGCAACGACTGAGCGCATCTCGAACCGTCATCTGCAGTGACTGAGCAGTAGCGATCTGAGGCGGGAGCAGGTGCCCGATCTGAATCTCCTCATCAGCCGGGATGAGGATCCATGGCGATAGGCTCGAGCCGCAGGTGTCTTGAGTAGCGACTGAGCTGCATCCGAACCATCATCTGTCATGACTGACTGCCTGTGGTCTGCAGACGAGACAGGTGCCCCGATCTGTATCTCCTCGTCAGTAGGGTGAGGATCCGCAGTGATAGGCTCGAAAGCCACAGGTGTCTTGAGTAGTGACTGAGGCTGCATCTGCACCGTCATCAGTCGTGACTGAGCTACGCGGTCTGGACGAGAGCAGGTGCCCAGTCTGTATCTCCTCGTCAGTAGGGTGAGGATCCACGATGATAGGCTCGAGCCGCAGGTGTCTTGAGTGGCGACTGAGCTGCATCCGAGACCATCATCTGTCAGCGATCGGACCTGCTGTGGTCGCAGACGAGAGCAGGTGCCCCGATCTGTATCTCCTCGTCAGTCGGGTGAGGATCCGCGTGATAGGCTCGAAAGCCACAGTGTCTTGAGTGTGACTGAGGCTGCATCTGCACCGTCATCTGTCGCTGACTGAGCTGCGTGATCTGGCCGAGAGCAGGTGCCCAGTCTGTATCTCCTCGTCAGTAGGGTGAGGATCCAGCGTGATAGGCTCGAGCCGCAGGTGTCTTGAGTGTGACTGAGCGCATCCCGAACCATCATCTGTCAGCGACTGAGCTGCTGCGGTCTGGATGAGAGCAGGTGCCCTCAGTCTGTATCTCCTCGTCAGTCGGGTGAGGATCCGCGGTGATAGGCTCGGAGCCGCAGGTGTCTTGAGTGGCGACTGAGGTGCATCCGAGACCATCATCGGAGGGGACATCCTCAAGTAGCAGCAGACCAGATGACGGACTATCCCAGCTGGGGCAGCGACACTAACAATGACATGCCACAGGGGAGCATCGACTAATGACAACATCTTGGGTACTAGGCCTGGCCAGGTGGCTGCACGTCAGTGGAACCATGGGTTTTCCACTTATCAGGGACGGTCATGACCAGCTATCCTCAGGAGGAGGAGCTTCGAGACTTGGGTTTGAGACATAACAACCCTCGGCGTGCCCGAGTGCTTCTGAGTGATACGATGGCGGGAACCTTCTCAAAACAACATCTTGCGGAAGCCGGACTCTCCTCGCTGATCAAATCTGGCGGCAGCAAGGGTCGCGAGAACATCATCTCGACCAACACCACAGCAGCGGATGGTCTATTCATGGAAGGCGTTGCGTGATCAACTCTGTGGAGGGTGCCAATGGCCCAGCAATGGAGAATAGAGCGGTTCGAGATGAATAAAATGAGCAGGTGAAGTAAGGGAGACTTACCGAGCAGGCCTGATAGGGGATTCAGTGGAACATCGAAATCAGGTGCTCCGTTTGAAAACACGCATACCACGACCATTAACGTATCATGTCCGGCGAACCCAAATCTCGGAATAATCCTCCTCCGGTTGTCAACTTGATCAACACGTCTGGGTTATCAAGCAGCGAAATCTGAGAACTCCCGCGGGATCGGGAGAAACGAAGAACTTCAGAATAGCGTCCATCGATGGCTGTCGAAGGAAAACTTCCCACGAAAGCAAGCTTGGATGGCTCGACCATAACACGAATTTCTTCCTTAGAAAATAAAGCAGTGAGGCTCACCACGATGTAGAGTGGCCAAACAGCAGGAAGCGGAGGACTTGGGTTGCCGATTCTGACATCTAGGAAGGATTTTTGTGGCCTTGGGGAATTGGGCTTATTGTGGTGAGGTACATGTGCTAGAATTTTGGGATGGGCTTGTTTAAAATATGGGCTGGAATTTGGTTGAGAGGTATAGGCTGGAATTTCACTTTGGGCTTGGTTAAAATAAAAGGCATTAGTTGTTTGAGGGGTATGGGCTGGAAATTGGCATTGGGCTTGGGGATTAGGGTTAGGGTTTGTGTTTGGAAAAGTTACAAGGGAGATGTTACAAGGGGCGTGGTGGGAACATCTGCATGGTTGTGGGGGCTTGGCTCGAGGCATCCGGAGATTGAAACGGAGGGTGGTGGCTGACGGGGGGGTTCACGGCAGCGGCTGGAAGATGGCTAGCACCACTCGCGGCGGTTGGAGGAAGATGGGTGAGTGATGGCTGGTTGTTACAAGCCGCGGCTGTGGGAGCTTGGATTGACGGCACCGGAGGTTGAAACGGAGGTTGGTGGCCAAGCGATGGGGTTCTTGTGATGAGTGGCTGGAAGTTGGCTTGCACCGCTCGCGGTGGTTGGAGAAAAATGGGTAAGGGACGGGTTGGGAGATGTGGGAGGGTGTGCCGTGAGTTGGGGAGGTGGAGAGGGTTGTGGAGGGCCGTTTATGGTGAGTGAATCGGCGGACGGGAGGGCTGATTTGCCATGGCGGTAGATGTAGTAGTCACGGGATGTGGGTGTGGGGCTTGCGGGTTTGTGGAGTGAGGAGAGATTCCGGTGACCAGTGAGGGAGCTTGGGGCTAGGAAGGCATCGGAGTAAGATTCTGGAGTGGTGGTGGTTGTGGTTGGATGGTCTTGGGAGATGGCCATCTTTCTTGTGACCAGTGGTTTTGGGGACTGACAGTAGTGACCAGTGAGGATGCATGAAATTTGGAAGGACTTTGGGTAAGTTCACGGATGGTGGTGCCGCGTCTGGATGGTCTTAGGAAGTAGCCTTGGATCTGTGACTGCAGTGTCTTGTCTGGATGAGGAAGGTAGTGAGGTGGCTTGGGGTTTGGGGGCTTGTCGCGGTGAGGGTGTCTCCGGTTGTGTGGAGGTCTCGGGAAACATGATGGAGGTAGAGGTAAGAGATGACATTCTTAGAAATATGGTGTCTTGTCGCGATGAGTTAGTCGGATTTTTGAATCTTGAGTCATGGAGGGTGGGATCCGTGATGGTAAAGAGACACCACCGGCCTCACGGTGAGGCCATGGCCGTGATCGACCTTTGGTCAACGAGGGAGTTGAGAGAATTTGGGTGAGAGAGAAAGTTAGAGAGGTTTTTTTGGTTTTAGGGTTTGGGGTTTAGGGTTTAGGGTTTTTTTTGAAGCCACCGGTGTGGTGGGGGTTAGGCAGGACCCACACATCACGTATATAAAAATAAGTGAAATACTGCTGGAGGGGACAAAGACCAAAACCTCAGAAATAAATAAGCGTGTCTGAGAATGAACTAACGTCGATATCGCGGGATCGCATGAGCATCCATATGAAGAATCCCGGATAAGCAGATGGGCGGATCACGTCTTAGATAGGAATCGGCGGTTGATACGAGAAGTGCAAGTCAATTGGCTAAGAAGTCATTGCTGGATGTCAGCCTCCAGATACGTCGTGCGAACCACAGTCGAATGAGAGGACACTCTTGATCTAACTTTCGGTGCGAGGATAAAACATAGTCCCGTCGAGCAGGCTGTTCGAGAGGACCGAGGAGACCGCGGTGGCAGAATCGGACTCTACCTCCACAGCAGTATCGGTGAGCCATTGACTCAGAACCCTCCTGAACCGCCGGAAGCTCCGCGTAAAGTGTCGGATGATGGCCGAGAAAGAGCCAAACCCACTGAGAACATGCCACGATGGTCTCGAAGAACACCCTCTGCGGTGGACAACCCGGGATTACTCCTCGAGACACCCATCAGCGGTCGACTGGCCGCACGAGGCGGTCGGCGTCAAGCAACAACTAGAATGGGCCGTCGGGAAGCAATCACGCGTAACCCATCCATGGTGAGGATCCAGCACTCCAGATGGCAGGTAGGCTAGAGCCAAAAGCGAGGCCAGTGAGCCGGACATCCGATACCACTCGGGAAAATAACCGCATCCACGGAAAATGAGTGAGGATCGAGACTGAGACCCATTTCGAGCCTTCCACGCATGCCACGGAGATGAAGCAAGGTAAAATAACTTGAGATATGAGATCGAGGAAGGGCACGTCTCGCCAGATGGTGGAAGTAGCGTGGGGTGATGAAAGGCGATCCATGGGATCCACTGCTCCACGATAGAAATGCTCCCAGACACTGGCTAACTCGGGGCGATCAATGAAATAAGTCTTGAGGAAGTCTCGGTGACACAGTCACGGAAGCAGGGAAACCATCTGAGGCGGCGTCCACTCGAGGCATCATCGGTTGGCTAGAAATCCTCGCATGACAGCCAGAAGAAAAAGCATAGCAGGGATGGAATATGTGCTTGCCAAATCATAGAAAATACTCCATCTCGTGGCTGGCGCACTGCGCCGTCTCAGTGATCTCGAATGAAAGACACCATCGGTGGTAGAATCCAGCTGAAGCTCATCGAGACACGCCCGGTGAGTCGGATCAAAACAATCCGCTCGACTCTTGGCGTGGGTAGTCTGACCGGGAGCTTACCCACATCCAAGCAGAGCCACGCTGATAAATGGAGCCAGGACGGAAGAGCGGCCAGGATTATAGAAGTACAAAGGAGTGATCCCTCCGGTGGTCATGCCGAAGCTACTGATCACTGACACCCACCAACCAGCAGATATGAGGCTCAGGCATCATCTTGTGATGGAGCAAGCAGCCTCAGGAGGGAGGCGGGTGTGAGAGCCTACCAGTCAGGGATGAACCACTGGCATGATATTTGGACTTCATGTATGAAGCCCGTGAGGACACTTGCTCCAGAAGCGCCACTGAAGCAAGCTCAGAAGCTCGATTGGATCTCGAAAGACCTAATGCCAGGACCACCCTCTTCCAGGAAGACACACCTCAGGCCAGTGGCACAGATGGATCCTCGCGCTGGGTCCACGATCACCCGTAAGAAGCGTGTAAATGTCAGCTCCAGTTGCTTGGATAACCCTGATCGGTGGACCATGAGACATGGAATAAGTGCAAAGGCATAGAGGATGGAACATCTGCAGAATAAGCACTAGCTTCCCCAAGCGAGGAGCAGTAGGTTCGCTGACCAGAAATCCGCTCTCGGACCCTCAGAAGCGGATCATCGAAATGAGCAATCGTGGCGCCCAGACAAACACGGGCAACCAGGATAAGAAAAGGAAGGTCCTACTGCTGGAACCCAGTAGTTGTATGAATAATAGCTCTACGGAGGCGGAATCAAACCCAGAACATAAAAGCTACTCTTGGCTGGCTAACTAGGTGCCTGAAGCGACCTCGTAATGATGTAGGAAACCCGTAGGCAGCGTGAGGCTAGCCTACCCCGTTCAGGAAAGAACAATATCATCGACAAAACTCAAATGGGAGATGGGAAGACAACCGGACGAGCAATATCTCACGGAGGGGTCGCGAAGAGTATAAGCGATCAGGGCCTCTAGATAGAAACTCTGCGACGATAATGAACAAGCTGGGAGACAGCGGATCACACTGGCGAAGACCACGCTGAGGCCAGAAAAAACCAGTGGGTGACACCGTTAACGAGCCACAGGAGAACCAAGGTCCGTAAATAGCCCTCAGAGACTAAAGAAATCCATTGCTCACGAGAAGCAAAGCATCTCGACATCCCGGAGAACAAAGGACCATGACATCAGATCATAAGCGCTTAGCCATATCTAACTTGGAACCACGTTGCTCCCTCGGGTCGACGACTAAGATCATGCATGAGCTCACGAGACCAACGACACATTATCATGAATGCTCTACCGGGCACAAAACCACTCTGCGATGGAGAAATAATCCGAGGCAACACAGGTGTCGGTCAGCATGTGAGCAATTTAGTTAAAACCTTATTGCTCACGTTACACAGCTGATTGGTGAAAATCAGTCGAGAGGATGGAGAGTCCTGCTCGGAAGAAGAACGAAAGAGTGCTCTCGGAAACCCACAGGCATAGCGGAACCCGAAAATAATCATGAGCAGTGACCAGCAAGTCGGTAGAAATCACATCCCAGCACGCTGGTAGAACTCTTCTGAGAACCCATCGGGACCGGGGCCATGTCGGGGTCGATAGAAAAGACCACTGTCAGTAACTCCTCCAGATCGGACTCCACTACATAAATCCACATCGTCCTCAGCGGTGACCGGAGAAGGGATAAAATCAAAATCGAGGGCTGAGGCGGCTGGGACCTCCATTAGAGACCACGAAAGTAATCCACATGAGACTCGGCCATAGCGGTGGGCTCGGTGATCCATGCTGGAGCGATGCGTCACATGTCAGATGGACATGAAAGAGCCATGCTGCTTAGAGATCATGGCATGGAAGAGCCAGGGTGTTGGCATCCCTCCACAACCCAGCGTACACTCATTGCTGCTGGTAAAAATCTCCTCGCACGATGCTAGCATCTCTGCGGTAGGACTCGAGCCTCGGGAAAAACCACCACGATCATCGAGTTGAGCCAGGATGGATCATCTTGGGCCTCTCTCAGAGCAACCTCCTCCTCGGCCTCTCTAACCACTATCAAATACATTACCAAAACCTCCTTATTCCGACGCTTTTAAGCGGAGCTTCGATCGACAAGCCTGTCTGAAAAGCCCTCATCGAAGCAATAGCAGGAGCACCCAAGGCGCCTCACGACATCGAGAAACTCGGGATGCTTTAGCCAAGCATGTAAAAGCGGAACACAGACGGACGTCCACCGGTAGATCTAGCATCACGATAAAAGCAAGGGAGGTGGTCCGAGACCGGTCGCGATTCGGATGAGAAACTTCGAAATGTAGGAAAGAACCCGAGCCATTGGGCATTGCACACTGACCACTATCAGCAGTCTCCATGTACGCCCGTTGGTCCATGTGAAAGGACTCACTGTAAAACCCACATCATCAGAGCCACGATCGATAAAGCAACATTAAAATCATCAATAGCATCACGAGGTTGGGCATGCCCCAGAAATCTCGGAGAGGGCGCTGGCGTTAAAATCCCACCCGCCATCAGAGGCCATCATGGTTGTCAGTGAAAAGCAAGGCCATCCATGAATCCTCTCTCACGATCTTAGCACTAGCTGGCATATACATATGAAACATATCTGGGATCGGGAAAGAAAGAGTGACTAACTCGGCGATGAACCACGACCCGTATCCTGCGGAACCTCCACGTGAAAAAGGCGGACCGGAAAACCCAAATCTTCCCGAGTGGGAAGAAAACCCATGCTCCATCGCTGATGCGGATCACGAGTGCTCTCAGGTCTATCAGCGATGAGAAAGGCTCCAAAACACACACGAGGCCAATCTATGCAGCCGAGATCAACCCATGATCGGTAGGACCAGCGGGGACCTTACTTATCCCGAGATATTCAGGATAAGGGTATTAATCATTGGGGTGGGGATCGACACCTACCCTCACGTAGAGACTTACAGGTCTTCGGGCCGTAGCTGCTAGTAAAACCCAGGAAGAGCTGGCAGCCCTACGATCGGCCGATCCAGCTAATCACGGCGTCCGGTGGGTAATGGGTGTGAACATCCTCGGGATCGGGTCAAGAATCTCCCATCATCCATATCCCAAGATCCTCAGAACTCAGCTCGATGTCAGGCGAGAAATGCAGGGCAACCCTCCCACCATCGAGGCCATTCTCTGGAATCTCGGGCTGTGAGTGTTGAAACTCACGTGCATGGTATCGGTATCATCCACTAGTGGCCACCTCCGGGACTCGACACTGCACACTGCCTGCTGTCGAGATGCCATCCTCATGGCCACTGATCATCAGGGGACATCCTCCAGTAACGGTGAGCCAGATGGCGGACTATCCCAGCTGGGGCAGACAACCTAGCATCAACATGCTCTATGGAGGAGCATCGAGAATGACAACATCTTGTGTGCTAGGACGCGACCAGTGGCTGCACTGTCAGCTGGAACCACGGGTTTTACCCTTATCAGGGCGATCGCAATCCATTATCCTTGACGGAGGAGGCTTACGAAGACTTGGGTTTGAGACATAACAACCCTCGGTGGCGTGACCCAGTGCTTACATGTAATACAATAGCGGGAACCCTTTCAAAACAACATCACTGCGAGGCAGAATCTCCTCACTGAGTCAAATCTGGCGGCAGCAAGGCAGCGAGACATCATCTCGATTAACACCCTAGCAGCGGATGGTCACATTCACAGAGGCAGTTGCGTGATCAACTCTGTGAGAGGGTGCCAATAGCCCAGTGATAGAGAATAAAGCGGATTTCGAGTGAATAAAATGAGCAGGTAAGTAAGGAGACTTACCCGAGCGGGCCACGATGGGGATTCAGCGGAACATCGAAATCAGTGCTCCGTTTGAAGACACGCGTACCACGACCATTAGCGTACCATATGCGGCGAGACCAAATCCTGGAATAATCCTCCTCAGGTTGTTAACTTGGTCGACACGTCTTGGGTTATCAAGTGGCGAAATCTGGCGTTCCGCGAGACCAGAGAAACAAAGAACTTCAGAATAGCATCCATCGATGGCACATGAAAACTTCCCACTGAAGCGAGCTTGGATGAGCTCGACCATAATCTGAACTTCTTCCTGGAGAATAGAGTCTGTTGGCTCACTGCGGTGTAGAGTGGCCAAGCAGCCAGGAAGCAAGAGTTGGGTTGCCGATTCTGACATCTAGGAAGGATTTTTGTGACTATGGAGGTACGTGGGGTTAAGGATGGAGGTTGGATTCACCATAGAAGCATAAGACCACGGGTTGCTTGGCTACGGGTTGGTTGGCCCGATTCGTAAGATGGTTGGCCACGAGCTTGTTGAGCCAAGAGCTTGAAGGTTTGTTGGGCTGCCTTAGGGTCGTGTGCATGATGATCATGGGGAAGGTTACGGCCACGGGAAGGATGGCATTCGAGTTGGGAGCGTTGCTGAAGCTGCTCGGGTTGACATGCATGGCCATGCATGGGAGGCTGCGTGGCTCGAGTCACTGCTGAGTTGACTCGACCATGGGCGACCGTTGGATACCTCGAGCCATGCGTGTTCTTGAGTTGCTAGGGGCTTCTTGGAGATGGCGGGCCGAGCTTGTCCGGGATGGGAGTTGGTGGCGATCACACGAGAGCCACCGTGGGCGGTAGGTGAGGAAGGCCACTGCGTGGTGGCCCGATCTTGGGCGTGAAAGCGGTCATGCATGCAGCTATCTTCTTCACGCGTGGTGGGTAGGGATTCGCAGACAGAAGCCGTGATCTGTCGGTTGGGGAGGGAGCCATGCATGGGGATGCGTGGCCATGCATGGGGCTGCGTGGCTCGAGTCACTGTGAGTTGACTCGACCATGGGCGGCTAGATTGGCCATGCATGCTTGTATCCTCTCCATGCATGGTGGGGGTAGCATTCTCGTCCGGACAATGCCAGGCCATGCAGCCAAGTGGGACACAGGGGACCAGATTGTTGGAGCCAGATGGCAGGTGGGAGCCTCGGTGAGACCACGGGAGGCCGTCGGGAGCAGTTATCCGCAGGTTGGGATGGGAACTATTTCAACTGTTTTGTGGGATTGTGTTTTTGTTTTGGGCTTGTTTAAGTTGGTTAGTTTGAATGCTTAGGGGTTGAGTATTAAGGTTAAAGGCTTAAGTGGAGTTTGGGTTATGGGCTTGGGTTCGGGTGCTAGGGTTAGGGTTAGGTTTGTTATGTTTGAGTTTGTGTTTGTTGGAAAAAGGGAGGCGGCGGTGCTTTCGATGTGTTGGCTTGAAGGTTGGTGTTGAGTCACGGGTTTGGGGTTAGGTTGAAGGTTTAGCAGAGCTTGTGAGGTGAGCGGAAGTGTAAGGGTGTCGTTTGCCGCGGCAAGGGGGTTTGGGTTGGTTGACTCACGGCCTTGGGTGTTTTGGAGTGGTTGAGAGAGAGCACTTACAGTGGTGGAGTGGGAAGACATCTCTGGATGTGGGGCTTGGATGGAAGCCGCGGCCAAGGTGGAGGAGATTCCAGCTCGCCGATTTGGGTCCGGTAAGCTCACGGTTTGTTCATTTTGGATGAGTGAGTTTATGTTGCTTAGTGGGTTTTAGTTCGGTTGGTTGTGGTGGCTTGATGGCGGTGAGCAAGATGCTCCATCCATGGCCGAGGAGACGGTGGAGGGATTGGCCATGGTGGATGTGGGAGTGAAGTGGAGGTCTCGGGAAACATGATGGTGGTGGAGGTAAGAGTTGATTTTCTTAGAAACTTGGTGACTTGATCCGGTGGATGTGTGGAGAGTTAGTCGGATTTTTGGATCTCGAGTCATGGAGGGTGGGAGCAGGCGTTGGATCCGTGAGTGGTAAGAGTCTGCCAAGCCTCACGGTGAGAGCCATGGCCGTGATCAAGTTTGGTCAACGAGGGAGAGTTGAGAGAGTTTGGGTGAGAGAGAAAGTTAGAGAGGTTTCGGTTTTGGTTTTGTTTTGGTTTAGGGTTTAGGGTTTAGGGTTTAGGGTTTAGGGTTTTAGGGTTTAGGGTTTAGGGTTTTGGGTTTAGGGTTTAGGGTTTTGGGTTTTGGGTTTTGGGTTTTGGGTTTTGGGTTTAGGGTTTAGGTTTTAGGGTTTAGGGTTTTGGGTTTTGGGTTTTGGGTTTAGGGTTTTGGGTTTTGGGTTTTGGGTTTTGGGTTTTGGGTTTTGGGTTTAGGGTTTAGGGTTTAGGGTTTAGGGTTTTGGGTTTTGGGTTTTGGGTTTAGGGGTTAGGGTTTAGGGTTTAGGGTTTAGGGTTTAGGGGTTAGGGTTAAGGGTTAGGGTTAAGGGTTTAGGGGTTAGGGTTTAGGGGTTAGGGGTTAGGGGTTAGGGGTTTTTTGAAACCACAAGATGGTGGGGGTTAAGCGGGACCCTGCACATATGATAAATCATGTAATAGATACCAAATACATAGGGAGGGACATGAACCAAAACCTCACTGAATAAGTGAAATATACAAGCGGTAGTCTAAGAATCTATACGTCGATGTCGCGGAACCGCATGAGCATCCATATGAATAATGCCGGATAAGCCGAGTGGGCAGGTCACGGATGATAGAGCAAGCGATTTGGAGCGAGAAGTCGCGAGGCCCGATTGGCTAAAAATCAGGCTGCAGGCGTAGCCTCCAGATACGCGTGCTTGAACCACAGTGAATGAGAGGCCACCAGCGATCTAACTTCGGCGCAAGGATAAAGCATAATCCCGTGAGCAGGCGTCAGGAGGACCGAGGAGACCACGGTGGCGAGATCGGACTCTACCTCCACAGCAGAATACCCAATTTGGACCGTGAGCTCAAACCCTCCATAGCCGCTGGAAGCTCCGCGTAAAGGATCGGAAGATGGCCAAGAAAGAGCCAAACCAGCAAAACATACCACGATGATCCGAATAACACCCCTGCGTGGACGACCCGGGATTACCCTCGAGACACCCATCGGCGGTCGACGGCCGCGCGAGGCGGTCGGCGTCAAACAACTAACTTCGAATAGGCAGTCGAGGTGGAGCGATCACGTGTAACCCATCCATGGTGAGAATCCAGCACTCCCAGTGGCGGGGCGGCTGAAGCCAAAGCGAGCCAGTGAGCCAGATGTCGATACCACTCGAAAAATAGCCGCATCCACGGAAAATGAGTGAGAATCGAGACTGAACCCATTTCGGGCCTTCCACGCATGCCACGGAATGAAGCGAGGTAAAATAACTAGAAGATGAGATCGGGAAGGAGCACATCTACGCCGATGGCGAAGTAGCGCATGGGGTGATAGAAAGGCGATCCATGGGATCCACTAATCCACGATAGAAATACTCCCAGACACTGGCTAGCAGGGGCACTCAAGAAATAAGTCTTGAGAAGTCTCGGCGACATGTCCACGGAAGCAGAAACCATCTGAGCGGCGCCACTCGAGGCGTCATCGGTGGCTAGAAGCCTCGCAACAACCGTGAAGAAAAATGATAAGCGAGGACGGATGTGTGTTGCCAAATCATAGAAAATACTCCATCTACGTGGCTGGCGCACGCGCCGTCTCCAGTGATCGTGAGTGAAAAACACCATCGGTGGTAGAATCCAGCTGAAGCTCATCGGGCACGCCCGGTGGAAATCGGAATCAAAGCAATCGCTCGACTCTTGGCGTGGGTAAGGCTGACCGGGAGCTTACCCCATCCCAAATAGTGCCACGCTTGATAAAATGACAGAGTGCGGAAGAGCGGCACGGAATTATAAAAGTACGGAGGAGTGATCCCGTCCGGTGATCGTACGGAAGCTACTGATCGCTAGCACCCACTGACCAGCAGATATGAGGCTCGGTGACATCTCGGATGGAGCGAAGGCGCCTCAGGAGGAGAAGGCGGAGTGTGAAACCTACCATGCTTGGGATGAACATTGCTGCATGATATTTGGACTTCATGTATGAAGCCCGTAAGGAGCATTGCTCCAGAAATCGCCACCGAAGCTAAGCTCGAAAGCTCGATTGGATCCGAAATGACCTAATACCGGTAGCCCTCCTCAGGAGGAAACACACCTCAGGCCAGTGGCGCAGTGGATCCTCAGCCTGGGTCCACGATCACCCGTAAGAAGCGTGTGAATATCCAGCTCCAGCTGTTTGGATAACCCCGATCGGTGGACCATGAGACATGAAATAAATGCAAAGGCATAGATGAAAGAACATGCTTAGAATAAGCACTAGCTTCCCCAGAGCGAGAGCAATGCGGTTCGTGACCGGAAATCCAGCTCTCGGACCCTCAAGAGCGGATCATCGAAATGAGCAATCTTGGCGCCCCGACAAACCTTGGGCAACCAGGATAAGAAAAAGGAAGGTCCTTTTCTTTGGAACCCAGTGGTTGTATGAATAATAGCTCTACGTGAGGCGATCGAGACCCAGAACATAAAGCTACTCTTGCGCTGGCTAACCAGTTGCCTGGAAGCGACCTCGTAATGATGTAGGAAACCCGTAAGCCGCGTGAGGCTAGCGCTTACCCGTTCGAAAAGAACAATATCATCATGCAAAGCTCGAATGGGAGATGGGAAGACAACCGGACGAAGCGATATCTCGACGAGGGGTGCGAAGAGTACAAGCGATCCAGGCCTCTAGATAAAAACTCTGCGATGATAATGAACAAGCTAGGAGGCAGTGGATCACCACGGCGAGACCACCATGAGGCTGAAAAAATCCATGGCTAACCCGATTAACTAACCACGGAGAACCAAGGTCCATAAATAGCCCTCCAGACTAAAGAAATCCATTGCTACGAAAAGCCAAAGCACCTCGACATCCCGAAGAACAAAGGACCATGACAACCAGATCATAAGCCTTAGCCATATCGACTTGGAACCACGTTACTCCCGGATGCGGCGACTAAGATCATGCACGAGCTCACGAACCAACGACACATTATCATGAGATGCTCTACCGAGGCACGAAACCACTACGAGATGGAGAAATAATCACGAGGCGACCATGGTGTCGGTCAGCATGTGAGTAATTTAGTTAGAACCTTATTGCTCACGTTACCTAGGCGATTGGTAGGAAATCGACCGAGGCTGGAGAGTCCTGCTTGGGAAGAAGAACGAAAAGTACTACGGAATCCACAGGCATAGCGGAACCAGAAAATAATCATGAGCAATGATCAACGAGTCGGTGAAATCACATCCCAGCCACGCTGGTAGAACCTCTTCTGAGAACCCATCGGGACCGGGAACCTTGCTCGAGGTCGATAGAAAAGACCACTGTAGTAACTCCTCCAGCTCGGGCTCACTACATAAATCCACATCGTCCTCGATAGTGACCCGGAGAAGGAATAAAATCAAAATCAGATGCACAGGCGGCTAGACCCTCCATTAGAGACCACGAAAGTAATCCACATGAGACTCGGCCATAGCGGTGAGGCTCGATAATCCATCACGGGACGATCGTCACGTATCCCATGGACATGGAAAGAGCAGATGCTTCTCAGGATCATGGCATGGAAGAGCAGGGTGTTGGCATCCCCTCCACAACCAGCGTACACTCATTGCTATGTCGTAAAATATCTCCTCACCGCGATGCGCATCTCTGCGGTAGGGCTCGTGCCTCGGGAAAAAGCCACCGCGATCATCGATTTGAACCGGATACATCATCTTGGGCCTCCCTCAGAGCAACCTCCTCCTCGGCCTCCTTAACCTATCAAATACATTGCCAAATACCTCCTTATTCCGACCTTTTAAGCGGAGCTTCGATCGACAAGCCTGGCTGAAAGCCCTCATCAGAAGCAACAGCGGGAGCACCCAAGGCGCCTCCGGCGTCGAGAACCCGGGATGCTTGAGCCGAGCATGTAAAAGCGGAACACGGAAGGGCGTCCACCGACCAATCTAGCACATGATAAAAGCGAGGAGGTGATCCGAACCGGTCGCGATTCGGATGAGAAACTTCGAAATGTAGAAAGAACAGCAGACCATTGGGCATTGCACTACCACTATCAAGCGTCTCCGTATGCGCCCATTGGTCCAAGTGAAGGGACTCACTGTGAAACCCGCATCATCAAGCCACGATCGATAAAGCAACATTAAAGTCATCAATAGCATCACGAGATTGTGCATGCCCCAGAAATCTCGGAAAGAGGCGCACTGACGTTAAAATCCCACCGCTGACCGAGGACCATCGTGGCTGTCAGTGAAAGAAACAAGGCCATCCATGAATCCTCTCGCACAATCTTGCTACGGTGGCATATACATATGAAACATAGGCAGGGATCGGGAAAGGAAGAGTGACTAACCGGCGATGAACCACACGGCCCGTATCTGCGGAACCTCCACGAAAAGGGCGAGCCAGAACACCCGTATTTTCCCAGTGGGAAGAAAACCCATGCTCCATGCATGATGCGCACTACGAGTGCTCTCCGGACTATCAGCGATGAAAAGGCTCAGAACACACACGAAGCCAATCCATGCATCAAGTATCAACTCCATGATCGGTGGACCGCGAGAGCTTACTTATCCCAGAATATTCAGGATAAGGTATTAATCATTGGGGTGGAGATCTACACTACCCTCACGCAGAGACTTACAGGTCTTACGACCCATGACCACGGAGAAACCCAGGAGGGCTAGCAACCCTACGATCGGCTGACCCAGCTAATCAGCTGCGTCCAGTAGGTAATGGAGTATGAGCATCCTCCGGATCGGTCAAGAATCTCCCATCATCCATATCCCGAGATCCTCTGAGCGACACTCGATGTCGGGCGAGAAATACCGGGACGACCCTGCTACCATCGCAGGCCATTCTCGGGAATCTCGGAACTATGAGTATTGAAACTCACGTGCATGGTATCGGTATCATCCGAGCGACCAACTCTGGGCCCACCACATCACCTACCTGCATGCGAATACCATCCTCACGACCCCTAGCATCGAGGGGACATCCTCGATATGAGCCAGGCCCAATCTTTGGACTATCCCCACTGGGAGCGGCAACACTAGCGACAACAGGTCTGAGGGGCGAGTATCAGAAATGACAACATCTTTGGGGATTAAGCGACGACAGTGGCTGCGCATCAGCTGGAAACATGGGCTTTTACCACTTATCGAGGAGCAGTCTGCGACCCGTTATCCTTCAGTTGTTGAGGACTTACGAAGACTTGGGTTTGAGACATAACAACCCTCGGTGGCATGACCCAGTGCTTACAGAGTGGAGCAATGGCGGGAACTTTCTCAAAAACAACATCCTGCCGGAAGCGAGAATCACCTTCTCCAGTCAAATCTGCGGCAACAAAGTGGCGAAGCATCATCTCGACCAAAACCCTAGCAGCAGACGGTCATGATTAGCAAGGCGGTTGCATGATCAACCGGAGGAGTACCGATAGCCGCGACAATAGAGAATAAAGCGGACTTGGGTGAATAAAATGAGCTGGCGGATAAGGTAGACTTACCCAAGCAGGCACTGATAGGAGACTCATGCGGAACATCTAAAATCAGGTGCTCCGTTTGAAAATCGCATCCCAGACCAGCGACATACCAGTCTGGCGAGACCCAAATCAGTGAATAGTCTTCCTCGATGATAACCAGATCAACACATCTGGGTTATCAAGCGGAGAACACTAGGTATTCCGCTTTAAGGCCAAGAGAAGCGAAAAACTTCAGAATAATATCCATCGATGGCCTCCCAGAATGAAAACTTCCCGCTGAAGCAAGCTTGGATAGGCTCGATCATGATCTGAACTTCCTCCTTAGAAAATGGAGCTGCGAGGCTCACCGCGGTGCTGAGAGAACACATTTACTTAGGAACCACGGGATTTGGAAGTCTGGGTTCTGACATCGAGAGCGACTTTTGTGGCCTCGGTGAGCTTGTGGGATTGAGAATGGAGGTGGGTTCCTGGTGAGGCATAGGAAGCCGGTTGCTTGGGATGAGTGGGAAAAAGCTGCAGTTTTGGACACACGATACCCGTCGTTCTGCTGCAAGTTTCCACGAGGTGTGCACGTGGGGCGAAGTTGAACAAATCGTCGTGCCAGTGGAGGCGAGTTGGGAGGATAGTTGGGTGCTTTTGTACCACGGTTTCGGCATCAAGTTGGCCACGGTTGGGACGGGATTCGGCACAGGGGGCTGCAAGCCAGGCGGAGGGACGTGACAAGCCATGCATGGGAATTGCATGGCTCGAGTCCTGTTGAGTTGACTTCGATATGGAGGCTCAGCGGTCCACGAGGTTGGGGGAGCCTGCTGAGCAAGCAGTGGGCTGGTGGAGGTGGCGGAGCGGGCGCCTGCGGGCTGGTGGATGGTGGCAGGAAGCTTGATGCCACCATAGCGGCCATGAGGAGGCCAGTGCAGTGGCACCATCAGCGTTCGTGAGCGCATGGGATCTTGTTCACATCGTCACGAGAATGGCCATAACCATATTCGGACAGGGGCAAGTGGTAGAAAGTGGGGGACGGCCAGTGAGGGTGGCCGGTGGCGGCGTGGCTGTCTGCAAACATCAAAGGAGGCGGTGATTGGGGTTTTCGATGTGAGACCACGGGCAAGCATGGCATCGATCTGAGGCAAGCATGGGTGACCTTAGTAGCGAGGGGTTAGGACGGACCGACCGTGATCTGGAGCCTGGTTAAGCCTGGCAGGAATCGGCGGCATGCATAGCAGCTCGTTGGGGCTCGGGTTGTTGTTTGGGAGGCGGTTGAAGTCGCGATGGTTCGCGGTGAGGGCAAGCGGTGGCTTAGGGAGGGTCCGGCGGTGGCTGGGAACCACCGCCGTGGCCGGTGGGGTCATATCGGCGGGCAAGACAAGGGAGCAAGGGTGCGGCTAGTTGAGAGAGTTTTCGAGAGAGAGAAAAAATTTTTTGGTTTTTGGTTTGGTTTTTGGTTAGGGGTTAGGGGTTAGGGGTTAGGGTTTAGGGTTTAGGGTTTAGGGTAGGGTTTGGGGTTAGGGGTTAGGGGTTTTGGGTTAGGGGTTAGGGGTTTTTGGGTTTGGGGTTTTGGGTTTTGGGGTTTGGGTTTTGGGGTTTGGGTTTAGGGTTTAGGGTTTAGGGTTTAGGGTTTAGGGTTTCGGGTTTGGGTTTTGGGTTTTGGGTTTAGGGTTTTTATTATTTGAAGCCACCGGTGTGGTGGGGGTTAAGCAGGACCCTACACATCACATATATAAAAGCAAGTGAAATACACTTGGAGGGACGAAGACCAAAACCTCAGAAATAAATGAGCAGTCTGAGGAACAAAGTAAGAAGATAAATAGTGTAGTCTCGAGGAAAATGAATGGGCGAAGATCATCTCCTAATGTAAGGAGTCTCCTGCAGCGTCAGTAGAAGAATACCAGTAAGACCATGGGAAGGAGCACTATGGTGATGGAACCATTGCTTGAGTCCGGTGTGAGCATGCCCGAGTTGGCCATGAAGTCGGCAGCTGTGGTGGCCTCACGGAGGCATGGCGAATGATGATCGAATGCGTGGCGTGAGGGCTCTAATCCTAGCTAGAATGTAAGTGAACTCCCATCGCCGGGATGTTGAGGAGGTGATCAAGCAACTGCTAGTAGCGGAATCAGATTCTAGCTCAGGAGAAGAGCACCAAGATCGGTGACCATTTTAAGGCCCTCAGTAAGCTGCAGTCGACTCTGCGAATAAGATGGGGTGGTGTCCTAGAAAAATCCGAAGCGGCGAGGACCGGTCCACGATGATCCACGAAAATCCCTCCAGTGACGGACATCCCGGGGTTGCTGCGGGAGCATCAGATCCACACTCGGTTTGACCACGCCCCTCGGAGGTCTCAGCCAAGAAATTAGGCAGAGCAGGCCTATGAGGTGAGCGAGATGATCAGTAATCCATCTGAGCAGCGTCTGCATGACCCCTACGAGGTTGGGATGCCTTAAAGCCGAAAGCGGCACTGCCTGACTTCAAATCGGAAATCACACGAAGATAACACTCCACACGAAAAGCAGAAGCATCAGATCGAGGCAGACATTTGGACCTTCCAAACTTGCCATAGGATGAAGCAAGGAAGGAGGACCCGAGATATCTTGCGTGAGGAGGAGCACAGCGTCTCAATGAAGAAGTAAAGCATATGGGAGATAAAGCGGGGTACTCTAAGCCAGAGTGGCGATGAAAGTAAAGCCAGACACATGCGACATCTTGGACTTGCTCCCATTCGCGAAAATAACAATATCATCCATGAAGCTCGGATCTGAAACCATCATCGAGCGGAGGTGGTGTCTTTGCATAGAGGGGCAAGACAAATAAAGTGTCCGGTGGCGAGAAAGAAATTCGATGACAATAATAAATAAGCATGGGGATAGGGGATCACCACGTCGTAAAGCCACCTAAGGATGAAGAAGCGAGTGGGTGGTACCGTTAATCGAGACAGAATACCACGGACCGGAGATGGCCCTATAGATAAGAGAGACCCACCGCTCGGGAAGCAGGAGGCCAGAGCATCTGAAGAACAAAGGACCAAGACATCTTATCGTGAGCTTTAGCCATATCGAAGCTTGACGCGACATTACTCCACGGGTCCTTCTATTCAAATCGTGAACCGACTCACGGACAAGAAGAACATTATCATGGATGACCCTACCGGAACAAAACCACTCACGAGAAGGCGAGATAATCCTAGGAAGGATCGGTGAGAGGCGAGCAACGAGGAGCTTCGTGAGGATCTTGCTACTTGACATTACACAAACTAATAGGTGCGAAATCGGACCAAGTAGGCGGGAAGCCTTCTTGGCGGGAGAACCAGAGAGTGGGCTGAAACCCACGAGGCATGGGCGAACACAGTGAAGAAATCGGTCACAGTAGCCAACAAATCACTGCAAATACAATCCCAACAAGCACGGTAAAATTTACTCTGAAACCATCGAGGCCCGAGGCGCTAGTCGGGTCGATGAGAAAGCAGCTCTGCGAGATCTCATCCATGTCGGGGAATCCTACAAGGTCATCCTCATCCTCGTGGGAAACTAATCTCGGAATACCAGAAAAATCATGAGGTTGAGGCAGATTTGGAATCACCGTGAGTAAGCTCTGGAAGAAGCGAGCAGTAGAACTCGCAATCTCGAGAGACTCAGAAAGCCAAGAGGAGTCTTCAGCCTGGATCCTATGAACAAAACACTGCTGGCGCTTCTTCCTGGCCATCGCATGAAAGAAGCGGGTGTTGGAGTCCCCCTCCCGGACCCATCTGACACCAGAGAGCTGTCTAAGAAAAGTCTCCTCGTTGGATAAGGCACGTAACAGCCGAGCCCTAGCCTCAGAACAAGCAGATCTATCCTCAGGGGAACCAGAAATATCGAGTCGGTGCTCCCGACGAGCCACCTCCTCCTCAGCCTCTCTAACCCTATCTCTGATGTTGCCGAAAACATCTTTGTTCCGAGCTTTCAAGCCGCGACCGGACGCACTGACCTGGCTGAAGGCCCGCATCCACTACAGGGGCGAGGTCGGGACCAAGGCTAGCAGAGCAGTGTCCATGAAATCGGAGTGATTAAGCCACGAGTGTAAGAACACGAAGCGAGCCGGGACCGCTGATCGAAACCCAATCAAGAAGCAATGAGGGAGGCGAGATGATCGAGGCGGTCTGCGGTTGAGGTGGGTGACTTTTAAAGTAGAGAAGAGCCTAGACCAGCTGAGATTGCAAACCACCACGTCCGGGCGTGCTGAGTACGACCATTAGTCCGGTATAAGGACTCCCAGAAAGCTAGCATCCTCCAGAACCACAATCCAATAAAGCGAAATTAAAGGCATCGATAGCGGTTTGAGTCCGAATATGGCCGTGAGAGATCTCGGATAAAGATTGGACAACATTAAAGTCACCCCGAGCCATCAAGGATTGTCAAGATTATCGGCAAAGCGCGAAGGGCATCCACGAGTCCTCCCAGAACAAGGATAGAGCAGTGGCATAAACAAAGATATAAAAGCAGGGAGTAGAGAAGAGAGTGACTAACCTGGCAATGAAGGACTGGCCGCATCCTCGACAATATCAAGGTAAGCGGAGTAGCCAGAAAACTCAAATCTTCCGGAGGCGGGAGGATACAGCATGCTCCATCCCCAGGCGAATATGAGTAGCCTCCAGTCTGTCAGAACAAAGAAAAGGCTCCAGAATACAAATAAGAGTAATACGGTGAGAGCGGATAAGCTTCCTCAAACGGCGAACAGCGGGGGCCTTACTAATCCCCCGAATGTTCCATATAATGGAACTAATCATCAAGTAGGGAGGGGGCGGGAAACGTCCTGCCGTTTGCGCTGACCGCGTTTCTTACGAGTAACGGTGGTGAAATCATGCAGAGAAGTGGAAATCCTCTCTCTGGCTAAACTATCAATCACGGCGTCAGAAGGAAGAGGGTGTCTAGCCACAGTCGGGATCGATGAAGAAGTGGGCATCATCTCCCGGGAGTCCTCACTACTAGGATCGATGTCCAGGTCGGTGAAGTCACGTCCCTCGATATACCATGAGCACCACCGCGGTGTCAATCTCCTCGTCGAGACGAGGATGGAGCGTCCACGGGTGGGTGTTGAATCCCACATGTAAGGTGCACAAATCGGAAGGCACTGACCTCGGGGGACGAGACCACTGTAGAGGCTCACGGTGGCCCTCGATTTCCTCGATTGGGCTCAAGTAAAATAGTGTTATCATGAAGAATGTCGTCGGATCTATCATACGTATCAAAGCGAAAAGCGGGTCCAGGAGAATGCGTGCACGGACAAGCGCACTGTCGAGACTCGGCGCTGTACCTCCTCAGCTCACAGGGTGAGGGATACACTGCAGATGGGGCTTATGGGTCTATGATCGGAAATCACGGTGTCTTGAGCGGTGGGAGGAGAAGTGGGCGTGCCCGTCGGTAGGAGGCGTGGTGTGAGGCTGGGGTTGTACCTTGCGGAGACTTGGATTAGTGGTGAAACAAGCCTCCATGAGAATGCCGAGATGCTAAACATGCTTGAGTACAATAATCGGGCACCTTCTCAGAGACAACACTCTGCCGGAATCACGGGTCCCCTCTCCGATCCGGATCAGGTGGAACAAGAGGCCTCGAAATGTCATACTCGATTAAAACCACGAGCCCACGGATGGTCTATTGGCGGAGGCAGTGGCGTGGTCGACCAAGTGAGGAGTCTGGATGGCGGCGACAATGGAGTAAAGGGCGGTTCGCGGTGAATAAAGTGCACCGGTAGGTAAGGTAAGGATACCCAGGACGGGAATAATTGGAGAGTGCGACCATTAGTCCGGTATCTGGACTCCAAGAAAACCAGGCATCCTCCGAACCACAATCCAATAAAGCAAAATTAAAGGCATCGATAGCGGTTTGAGTGCGAGATATGGCCGCGGAGATCTCGAGATAAAGATTGGACAACATTAAAGTCACCCAGACCATCAAGGATTGTCAAGATTATCGGCAAAGCGCGAAGGGCATCCACGACTCCTCCAGAACAAGGATAGAGCAGTGGCATAAACAAAGAAATAAAAGCAGGAGTAGAGAAAGAGGTGACTAACTTGGCAATGAAGGACTGGCCGCATCCTCGACAATATCCAAGGTAAGCGGAGTAGCCAGAAAACCAAATCTTCCGGGCGGGAGGATCAGCATGGTCCATCCCAGGGCGAATCTGGGTAGCCTCAGGTCTGTCGGAACAAAGAAAAGGCTCAGAATACAAATAAGAGTAGTCTGATTGTGGCGGATAAGCTTCCTCAAGCGAGCCAGACAGTAGGGGCCTTACTAATCCCAGATGTTCCATATAATGGAACTAATCATCAAGTAGGGAGGGGCGGGAAGCGTCCATGGATTTACGTTGACCAGCGTTTCTTCGCGAGTAGCGGTGGTGAAATCATGCGGAGAAGTGGAAACCCTCTCTGCAGCTAAACTATCAATCACGGCGTCGGGAGGAAGAGGGTGTCTAGCCACTGTCGGGATCGGTGAAGAAGTGGGTACATCATCTCCTCGGGAGTCCTCACTACTAGGATCGATGTCCAGGTCGGTGAAGTCATCCCTCGATATACCATGAGCACCACCGCGGTGTCAATCTCCTCGTCGGGGCGAGGATGGGCGTCCACGGGTGGGTGTTGAATCCACATGTAAGGTGCACAAATCGGAAGGCACATCCTCGGGGGCGAGACCACTGTAGAGGCTCCACGGTGGCCCTCGATATCCTCGATTGGGCTCAAGTAAAATGGTGTTATCATGAAGAATGTCGTCGGATCTATCATACGTATCAAGCTGAAAAGCGGGTCAGGAGAATGCGTGCACGGACAAAGCACCCAGTCGGGACTCTGGCGCTGTGCCTCCTCACTCACTGGGAGTGAGGATACACGCAGATGGGGCTTATGGGTGCGTGATCGGAAATCAGCTGCGTCTTGAGCGATGGGAGGAGAAGTGGGCGTGCCGTCGGTGAGGAGGCGTGGTGTGGGGCTGGGGTTGTACCTTGCGGAGACTTGGATTAGTGATGAAACAAGCCTCCATGAGAATGCAGAGATGCAAACATCTTGGTACAATAATCGGGCACCTTCTCGAAGACAACACTGCTGCGGAATCCACAGGTCCCCTCTCCGATCAGGATCCAGGTGGAACAAGAGGCCTCGAAATGTCATACTCGATTAAAACCACGAGCCCACGGATGGTCTATTGGCGGAGGCGAGTGGCGTGGTGGGCCAGTGAGGGATCTGCAGATGGCGGCGACAATGGAGTAAAGGGCGGTTGCGGTGAATAAAGTGCCAGGTGGGTAAGGTAAGGATACCAGGACGGGAACAATTGGAACTCCATGGAGCAGTGAAATCCATACTCCAGCTTGAATATCGCATGCCACGACCATTAGCGTACCACGATTAGTCATGACCAAATCACGAGAGTAATCCTCCTCCAGTAGATAACTTAATGAGGATGTGTCGGGTTGTCGAGGAGAAATCTGGGAGCTTCCTTTAAGGCCAGGGAAACAAAAATTTTCTAATGATGTCCATGGAAGGGCGGCGAAGGAAAACTTACCAACGAGAGAAGTCCGAGATGGTTGAGCCATGGTCGTGATCTCTGAGGTGAAAAGATGATGGTTTGGTTCCCAGCTTTGGAGAGATCTTGGGTTTAAAAGGAATCTCAGAGTCAAGATGCCTGAAGCGACATCAGGAAAGATTTTTGAGTAGGGAGGCATCGGGGTCGAGGAGAGGCAGGGTTGACAATGGAAGAATAGGTAGGTTTCGGGTTTAGGACATGGGTGGTGGAAATTGGGTTAAGGGTTATGGATTTATGGATTTGGGCTTGGGAGGTATGGAGTTTGGTTTTGGAATTGGGCTTCACTAAAGGTAGTGGGTTTAAGTTGTTGAGGTTGGAATTTCTTTTGGGCTTGATTTAAGTAAATGGGTTTGGATGATTGAGGTAAGTTAGTGGGTTTAAGTTGTTGGGCTGGAAATTCTTTTTGGAGCTTGATTTAAGTGAATGGGTTTAGATGATTGAGGTAAGTGTCTTTGGAATTTGGGATTGGGCTTGGCCATTTCGGGTTTAGGCTTGTTTAGTTGGGTTAGGGTAAACACTAGGGTTAGGGTTTTTGGAGTGGGAAGGGATATGTTTCTTATGTTGCTAGAGGAGGGTGGCGGTGGCCTACAGAACCACGGCTGTGGAAGAGCAACTTTGAGGTCGGCGGACGTTCTTGCTAGACAGCCAGTAGCTCACGGTAGGTTGGCAGGTGGTGCTGGGCGTTGGAGAAAGCTACTCATGGCTGGGAGGCGGTAGGAGGGCATGGGTGGGTGGCGGGTTGGTGTTTTGAGGGTGGGGATTCATGGTTTCGGATGTGGGGTGACTTGCAGTGGCCATGGGAGGTTGAGAGGGTGGAGGGCCGGTGCGATGGGTGGGGTTGATTGGCAGTGAATGCTCGATGTGGTAGTCATGAGATGTGGATCTTGGACATTCGGGTTTGGTGTGTGGGGGAGTTCTGAGTGAGTTTGAGGTAGCATGGGGTTGGACGGACATCGGGAAAGTTCGCGGGAGGTGGTGGGCTGTGATGGGGTGAGGCAGGAAATGGCCGTTGATCTGCATGGTTGTAGTTGATTCGTTGAGGGTTGAGCAGCAGTGGATTGGGTTGGATGAGTTGATGGGTTTGGCTCGGTTGTGGGGGTGCCTCGGGTTTGGTGGTTTTGGGTGAGTTCGCGGGAGGTGGTGGTAGGGGTGGGATGGTCTTGGGATGTGCTCGAGGATCTGCGTGGCAAGTGGGGGTTTGTTGAGTGAGGAAGGCAGTGAGTTGGGGTTGGGGATTAGGTGGGTACATTCTGCAGTGAGGATGGTTGGGTATTGGGAGGGTTTGCAGCAAGCTTGGAGTGATGGGCAAGGTTGGCCAGTGGTAGAGGGGTTGACCATGGTGGAGGTGGCGGTTTGGGGTGGGATGGAGTTGTGGTGGGATGGTGTTGTGATGGAAACCGCGGCGGATGGAGTGGATGGTTGGCAGGTCATTTGGTTGCTTAGGCATGAGGAGGAGGGCCGTGGTGGATCCGGTGGTGGTCGCCGTGAGTGGAGCCGGCGGTGGTGTCTCTCAGGCCTCACGGTGAGGCCATGGCCAGAAGCTCAAGCTTGATCAAAAATCAAAGAGTTGAGAGAATTTTGCAAGAGAGAGAAAGTTAGAGAGAGGTTGGAAAGTTGGTTTGGGTTTGGGTTAGGATTTAGGGTTTAGGGTTTAGGGTTTAGGGTTTAGGGTTTAGGGTTTAGGGGTTAGGGTTTAGGGGTTAGGGGTTAGGGGTTAGGGGTTAGGGGTTAGGGTTTAGGGGTTAGGGGTTAGGGGTTAGGGTTTGGGTTTCGGGTTTGGGTTTGGGTTTAGGGTTTAGGGTTTTTGGCCACTTATAAAGCAGGGAAATTTTCAATTAAAATTATCGATATCAAACCAACAAAGGGTGAGATGTGATCCACAAGTTCATTTAAGTCATTTTGAAATTTATCTAGTGATGTACATTATCTGAGAAAATTTCACGCATTCATCATCGGTGGCGTCCCTTTGAATATTGCAAGCTTCACTTTGTGCTCAAGTGGTTTCAACGCTCGCATTAAAATTGTGCGATCCATCCGTGAAGCTCGTCCTCGAGATTCAATCCACGAGCGTATTTCTTCAGCGATCATAACACTATCCTCCAACCCATTGTCTTTTACAAAGCGTAATATAATGTCACTGATCTTGAATCCAGGTGCCAAAGGATAAGGCATTTCCTATGTCCTTTATCCAACCACTCTGCTCGACCATCCGACACTTAAAGCGGACGAGGAGCGTTTCTCTCAGCTTCGTTATTAAGAGATCGCTCGATCACGGGTTTGAGAAGAGAGGAAATTCTTCTTCGAGTAGAATCACAAATGCTTTACGGGTCCTACGGTAATCAAGAATAAGTTCCTTTCAAAGTCGTGTCTGCTTTTCCCTAGTGTCCCTAACAGGACTGCAATGTGAGTATGGAGGGTAATTGAAGAATGCGGGGAGCTTAAAATCACCCAATTTCTGCATCATTTCACTGGTCTTGCCCCCACGCCACCTGATTCACCGCCGGCGATTTGGAGAAGATAAAAATAACGTAGAAAATTGCATTCGGGTTTAGGGTTTAGGGTTCGAGGTTCGAGGTTCGAGGTTCGAGGTTCGAGGTTCGAGGTTTAGGGTTTAGGGTTTAGGGTTTAGGGTTTTAGGGTTTAGGGTTTAGGGTTTAGGGTTTTGGGTTTTGGGTTTTGGGTTTTGGGTTTTGGGTTTTGGGTTTTGGGTTTTGGGTTTTGGGTTTAGGGTTTTGGGTTTAGGGTTTAGGGTTTAGGGTTTAGGGTTTAGGGTTTTTTTTAATATGAAGCCACCGGTGTGGTGGGGGTTAGGCTAGGACCCTACACATCACATATATAAAAGCAAGTGAAATACTGCTTGGAGGGACAAAGACCAAAACCTCAGAAATAAATGAGCAGTCTGAGAACAAAGTAAGAAGATAAATAGTGTAGTCTCGGGGATAATGAATGAGCGAAGATCATCTCCTAATGTAAGGAGGACCAGAATATGTCATTGAGGAGGAGCACGGAGTCTCAGATGAAGGAGTAAAGCATATGGGAGATAAAGCGAGGGTACTCTAAGCCAGAGTGGCGATGAAAGTAAAGCCAAACACATGTCGACATGAGGGCAATCAAGAAAAGGTGTCTAGCAGTCTCCACGGCTCCGTTGCAGAGACATCTCGAAACCATGTAGAAGCCCAGGGTGCAGGAGGCGTCATCCAGTGGCCGAGTAGCAGGTGCAATAAGCGCCGGAGGAAGAAGATACCTGGAAGGGATCAATCTCTGCCAAATAAAGAACAAACCTCATCAGTAGATCTAGAGTCCCGAACAAGATCCCAGCGAGTCCTCGGAGAAAAATCTCCATCATTAGAAAGGTCCCACTGCATCGGTCGGGACCATCGTCGGGAGCGGGAGGCTGGAACCGGAAGGATCCGCTTCAACAGCGGAGGGTGGGAGTAAGGCCTCCAACTTACCTCAGTCCCATCGAGTGCCCTCCAAAAAGGCAGAGGCAGAGGCAGAAGAAGCTCGATTGGGGTTGTACATGGACAGCGAGAGGAGTTGAGCCAACAATCATGCCAAAATAACAATATCATCCACAAAAAACAATATCATCCATGAAGCTCGGATCTCGAAACCATCATCGAGCGGAGGTGGTGTCTTGCATAGGGGGCAAGGCAAATAAAGGTGTCAGGACCGCGAGAAAGAGATTCGGTGACAATAATAAATAAGCATGGGGATGGGGATCACCTACTGGTAAGCCACCTAAGGATTGAAGAAGCGGTGGGTGGTACCGTTAACCGAGCAGGAATACCACGGACCGGAAATAGCCACATAGATAAGAGAAACCCACAGCTCGGGAAGCAGGAGGCCAGAAGCATCTGAAGAACAAAGGACCAAGACATCTTATCGTGAGCTTTAGCCATATCAAGCTCGACGCGACATTACTCCACGGGTCCTTCATTCAAATCGTGAACCGACTCCTCGACAAGAAGAACATTGTCATGGATGACCCTACCGGAACAAAACCACTCCGAGAAGGCGAGATAATCCTAGGAAGGATCGGTGAGGAGGCGAGCAACGAGGAGCTTCGTGAGGATCTTGCTCTCGACATTACACGAACTAATGGGTGCGAAATCGGACCAAGTGGGCAGGAAGCCTGCTTGGGTGGGAGAACCAGAGAGGTGGATTGAAACCCAGGGGCATGGGCGAGACACAGTGAAGAAATCGGTCACGGTAGCCAACAAATCACTGCAAATACAATCCCAACATGCACGGTGAAATTTACTACAGAAACCATCAGGGCCCGGAGCGCTAAGCGGGTCGATAGAAAGCGACTCTGCAGATCTCATCCATATCGGGAATCCTACAGAGGCGTCCTCCTCCTCGTGGGAAACTAATCTCGGAATACCCGAAAAATCATGAAGGCTGAGACGGACTGGGATCACCGGCGAGTAAGCTCTGGAAGAACTGAACAGCCGAACTCGCGATCTCTGAAGACTCGAGAAAGCGAGAGGAGTCTTGACTGGATCTATGAGACAAAACACTGCTTGGCGCTTCTTCACGGCCATCGCATGAAAGAAGCGGGTGTTGGAGTCCCCTCCGGACCCATCCGACACCGGAGGCATCTAAGAAAAGTCTCCTCGTTGGATAAGGCACGTAACAGCCGAGCCCTAGCCTCAGAACAAGCAGATCTATCCTCAGGAGAACCAGAAATATCGAGTCGGTGCTCCCGACGAGCCACCTCCTCCTCAGCCTCTCTAACCCTATCTACGGTGTTCTGAAAACATCTTTGTTCAGAGCTTTCGAGGCCTGACAGGACGCACCGACCTGCTGAAGGCCCGCATCCATTGCAGGGGCAGGGTCGGACCAAGGCTAGCAGAGCAGTGTCCATGAAATCGGAGTGATTAAGCCACGAGTGTAAGAACACGAAGCGAGGCCGGACCGCTGATCGAAACCCAATCAAGAAGCGATGAGGGAGGCGAGATGATCGGAGCGGTCGCGGTTGAGGTGGGTGACTTTTAAAGTGAGAAGAGCCTAGACCAGCTGAGGTTGCAAACCACCATGTCCAGGCGTCTGCGAGTGCGACCATTAGTCCGGTATAAGGACTCCCGAGAAAGCCGGCATCCTCAGAACCACGATCAATAAAGCGAAATTAAAGGCATCGATAGCGGTTTGAGTCCGAATATGGCCGCAGAGATCTCGAGATAAAGATTGGACAACATTAAAGTCACCCAGAGCCATCCAAGGATTGTCAAGATTATCGGCAAGCGCGAAGGGCATCCGCGACTCCTCCAGAACAAGGATAGAGCAGGTGGCATAAACAAAAGAAATAAAAGCAGGAGTAGAGAAGAGAGTGACTAACTTGAGCAATGAAGGACTGGCCGCATCCTCGACAATATCCAAGGTAAGCGGAGTAGCCAGAATACCCAAATCTTCCGAGGCGGGAGGATCTGACATGCTCCATCCCAGGCGAATCTGGGTAGCCTCAGGTCTGTCGAGAACAAAGAAAAGGCTCCAAAATACAAATAAGAATGTCTGATGTGAGGCGGATAAGCTTCCTCAAGCGACGAGCAGCGGGGCCTTACTAATCCCAGAATGTTCCATATAATGGAACTAATCATCAAGTAGGGAGGGGCGGGAAGCGTCCATGGTTTGCTGTTGACCGCGTTTCTTGCGAGTAACGGTGGTGAAATCATGCAGAGAAGTGGAAACCCTCTCTCTGGCTAAACTATCAATCACGGCGTCAGGAGGAAGAGGGTGTCTAGCCCTGTCGTGATCAGTGAAGAAGTGGTGCATCATCTCCACGGGAGTCCTCACTACTAGGATCGATGTCCAGGTCGGTGAAGTCGTCCCTCGATATACCATGAGCACCACCCGCGGTGTCAATCTCCTCGTCGAGACGAGGATGGAGCGTCCACGGGTGGGTGTTGAATCCCACATGTAAGGTGCACAAATCGGAAGGTACATCCTCGGGGGGACGAGACCCTGTAGAGGCTCCCTGGTGGCCCTCAATATCCTCAATTGGGCTCCGTAAAATAGTGTTATCATTAAGAATGTCGTCAGATCTATCATACGTATCAAACTGAAAAGCAGGTCCAGGAGAATGCGTGCACGGACAAGCGCCAGTGTCGGACTCTGGCGCTGTGCCTCCTCACTCACTCAGGAGTGAGGATACACACAGATGGGGCTTATGGGTGCTGTGATCGGAAATCACTGCGTCTTGAGCGATGGGAGGAGAAGTGGGCGTGCCGTCGGTAGGGAGGCGTGTGGGGTTTATGGATTTGGGCTTGGGAGGTATGGGTTGGTTTTGGAATTGGGCTTCACTAAAGGTAGTGGGTTTAAGTTGTTGGGCTGGAATTTCTTTTGGGCTTGGTTTAAGTAAATGGGTTTGGATGATTGAGGTAAGTTAGTGGGTTTAAGTTGTTGGAGCTGGAAATTCTTTTGGGCTTGATTTAAGTGAATGGGGTTAGATGATTGAGGTAAGTGTCTTTGGAATTTGAGATTGGGCTTGGCCATTTCGGGTTTAGGCTTGTTTAGTTGGGTTAGGAGTAAACACTAGGGTTAGGGTTTTTGGAGTGGGGAGTGTTATGTTTGTTATGTTTTGGAGTGAGGAGGGTGGCGGTGAGCTACAGAACCACTGGTTGTGGAAGAGCAACTTTGAGGCGTGGACGTTCTTCTGCAGACGACGGGAGCTCACGGTAGGTTGGCCAGCGGTGCTAGGGGTTGGAGAAGGCTGCTCATGGCAGCTGGGAGGCGGCTAGGAGAGCATGGGTAGGTGGCGGGTTGGTGTTTTGAGAGTGGAGATTCATGGTTTCGGATGTGGGGTGACTTGCCAGTGGCCATGGGAGGTTGAGAGGGTGGAGGACCGGCCGATGGGTGGGGTTGATTGGCCGTGAATGTCGATGTGGTTGTCATGAGAAGTGGATCTTGGACTTTCGGGTTTGATGTGTGGGGGGGCATTTGCCGTGAGTTTGAGGTAGCATGGGGTTGGACGGACATCGGGAAAGTTGCAGGAGGTGGTGGCTGTGATGGGGTGAAGCCGGAAATGGCCATTGATGCCGCGGCTGTAGTTGGTTCGTTGAGAGTTAGAAGCCGTGGATTGGGTTGGGTGAGTTGATGTGTTTGGCTCGGTTGTGGGGGTGCGTCGGGTTTGGTAGTTCTTGAGTGAGTTGCGGGAGGTGGTGGTAGGGGTGGGATGGTGCCGGATGTGCTCGAGGAGGCCACGGCAAGTGGGGGTTTGTTGAGTGAGGAAAGCCGTGAGTTGGGGTGGGGATTAGGTGGCTGTTGCCGTGAGGTGTCATCGGTATTGGGAGGGATTTGCAGCAAGCTTGTGGGAGGTGAAAGCCAAGGAGGATGATTGGGTATTGGGAGGGATTTGCAGCAAGCTTGAATGATGGGCAAGGTTGGTCGTGGTAGAGGAGTTGACCATGGTGGAGGTGGCCGGTTTGGGGTGGGATGGAGTTGTGGTGGGATGGTGTTGTGATGGAAACCGCGGCGGATGGAGTGGATGGTTGGCGGTCATTTGGTTGCTTAGGCATGAGGAGGAGGAGCCGTGGTGGATCCGAGTGGTGGTCTTGCGTGGTGGTGTCTCTCCGGCCTCAGGTGAGGCCATGGCCGAGAGCTCAAGCTAATTCAAAAATCAAAAGAGTTGAGAGAATATTGCAGAGAGAGAAAGTTAGAGAGGGTTTAGGATTTAGGGTTTGGTTTAGGGTTTAGGGTTTAGGGTTTAGGGTTTTTTTAAAAACTTTAGAACAAGATCAATATTCTCTTAAAAGAACAAAATTCTTGAAAATTAAACACAAATTAAATTCTTACTACAAATAGAATAGGTAGAAAATCTGAAATCTCATTGTGTATCTCGTCCAACAATGGAGGAACGACCATGACTCTCATCGAGTGGGAAATGGTCCTATTGATACTAACGGACCCTATTGTCACCTATGAAACTAAGGCCGAAAAACTTCCTTAAAATCCCCACTCGAGACAATAGCATTGGCGGCACTTGCAATTCTTGGCCTGCAGATCGGCACACTCCTTACCAATTGGTCCGGTTATAGCGGATCCTTTCATTTCACCCTTAGGGTTGACAATGACACCAGCATTATCTTCAAAGTACATGAAGGCGCAGTCCTTTCGGCGCTAAGGCTTCTTGTTGGCGGACGATCACGGTGGCATGACCTTCTTCTCGGATCGGGCTTCCACTTTCTTGGCGGTGGCCATGACCATGTCATCAGCCAGCGGTACGACGGAAGGCGATTGAGTCTCCACTGATTCCTTTCACGGATATTATGTAAAGATTCTTCGCCCAGTGTTGTCGGTAGCGAGTTCACCGTCATGCCATGCTGGCGAACCAGTGACATCTGAACTTGTTCCCGTGGATCCTCCTCTTCCTCTCTTCGACATTGTTGTTCGCCTCTCTAGTGCAGTGGGTTTAGGGTTTAGGGTTTAGGGTTTTTTTTTTTATTGAAGCCACCGGTGTGGTGGGGGTTAGGCCGGACCCTACACATCACATATATATAAAAGAAAATGAAATACCTTTGGAGGGACAAGGACCAAAACCTCAGAAATAAATGAGCGTATCTGAGAACAATATAAGAAAATAAATAGTGCGGTCATGAGGATGATGAATGAAGCGAACATCATCTCCTAATGTAAGGAGTCTCCTGTGCGTCCAGTAGAAGAATACCCAGTAAGACCATGGGGAAGGGCACTATGGTGATGGAGCCATTGCTTGAGTCCGGTGTGAGCAAGCCCGGTTGGCCATGAAGTCGGCAGTAGTGGTGGCCTCACGGAAAACATGGCGAATGATGATCGAATGCGTGGCGCAGAGGGCTCTAATCCTAGCTAGAATGTAAGTGAACTCCCATGCTTGGGATCTTTGAGGAGGTGATCAAGCAAGCTGCAGTAGCGGAATCAGATTCTAGCTCAGGAGAGAATAACCAAGATCGGTGACCATTTAAGGCCCTCAGTAAGCTAGCTGTCGATTTCTGCGAATAAGATGGGGTGGTGTCCTAGAAACATCCGAAGCGGCAAGTACCAGTCCACGATGATCCACGAAAATCCCTCCAGTGAAGACATCCCGGGGTTCTGGCGGGAGCATCAAGTCCACACTTGGTTTGACCACGTCCCTCGGAGGTCTCAACCAGAAATCAAGCGAGCAGGGCTATGGGGTGAGCGAATGATCCAGTAATCCATCTGCGAGCTGCGTCGGCATGACCCCTCTGAGGTTGGGACGCCTTAAAGCCAAAGCGACCGCCATGACTTCAGATCGAAATCACACGAAAAATAACACTCCACACGCAAGCAGAAGCATCAGATCGAGCGACATTTCGGACCTTCAAACTTGCCATAGGATGAAGCGAGGAAGGAGGACCAGAATATCTGCGTGGGAGGAGCACAGCGTCTCGATGAAGAGTAAAGCATATGGGAGATAAAGCGGGGATACTCTAAGCAGAGTGGCGATGAAAGTAAAGCCAGACACATGCGACATGAGGGCAATCAAGAAAAGGTGTCGAGGCAGTCTCCACAGCTCCGTTCCGAAGACATCTCGAAACCATGTAGAAGCCAGGGTCTGAGAGGCATCGTCAGGTGGCCGAATGGCAGCGCAATAAGCGCCCGGAGGAAGAAAGACACCTGGAAGGGATCAATCTCTGCCAAATAAAAGAACAAACCTCATCTGTAGATCTAGAGTCCGAGCGAGATCCCAGGCGATCCTCGGAGAAAAATCTCCATCATTAGAAAGGTCCAGCGCATCGGTCGGGACCATCGCGGGAGGCGGGAGCCGGAACCAAAGGATGCTGCTCGACAGCGGAGGGTGGAAGTAAGGCCTCCGACCTACCTCATCCCATCTGAGTGCCCCTCGAAAGGCAGAGGCGAGGCAGAAGAAGCCGATCGGGGTTATGCGTGAGCAGTGGAGAGGAGTTGAGCCAGCAATCATACCAAAGCTCGAGTCCCGGATCTAATCCGCCAGTGAGCGTGGGGTTCGTGATGCCGGATCTTACAAAGCGGCCTGAAGAGGAAGCGGGATACTGAAGCTGAATCATCCCGGATGCTCGGATCGGCAGTGTTTAGACCTCGTAAAAGAAGCCCGGAGGGGCGTTGGTGTGGCAGCCACGGAGCTTAAGCTCTAGAGCCTCAGCCGGATCGAAAAGGATCTAATGCCAAGCCGCCCTCGGTTATCGGGTAGCAAATAGAGGCCACAGACACCGGTGAATCTGCTGAGCGAGTGTCGGTGTCGCCCGGAGAAGCGGGTAAATAAGCGCTCAAGGCGATGAACAGCGGTGTCAGGCGGTCTAAGGGCGTGAAGTAAATGGAGAGGCATGGAGGAAAGCACGTGTCCGATAGGAACAAGCTTGCCGCAGAAAGCAGACGATTAGTCCACCAGGAGATCTATTACGGACCTTGGCGACCATATCATCAAAGTAGCAGATCACAGGCGCCTACATGGGCCAGAGCACCCGAGGTATGTGAATGGCGAGTCACTGCTGCTGGAAACCGATGAAGAGCGGATGGTCGCTGACGGGAAGGGGCAAACTTCCCCATGGAAGTTGCTCTTGAGTGCGATTAATCTGGTGGGAGATGGTCGATGATGGTGAAGGAAGCTCATCAAGCGGTAGCATCTTGGACTTGCTCCCATTGCAAAAATAACAATGTCATCCATGAGCTCGGGATCTGAAACCATCGTCGAGGCGGAGGTGGTGTCTTGCATGGAGGCAAGGCAAATAAAGGTGTCAGGTGGCGAGAAGAGAATCGGTGACAATAATAAATAAGCATGGGGATGGGGATCACCTGTAGTAAGCCACCAAGGATGAGAAGAGCGGTGGCTGGTCCGATTAACGAGACAGAATACCACGGACCGGAAATGGCCTATGGATAAGAGAACCCACCGCTCGGGAGGCAGGAGGCCGGAGCATCTGAAGAACAAAGGACCGAGACATCTTATCGTGAGCTTTAGCCATATCAAGCTCGACCACGACATTACTCCACGGGTCCTTCATTCAAATCGTGAACCAGACTCATGGACAAGAAGAACATTATCATGGATGACCTACCGGAACAAAACCACTCTGGGAAGGCGAGATAATCCTAGGAAGGATCGGTGGGAGGCGAGCAGCGAGGAGCTCGTGAGGATCTTGCTCTTGACATTACACAAACTAATGGGTCTGAAATCGGACCAGATTAGGCGGGAAGCCTTCTTGGGCGGGAGAACAGAGAGGTGGTGAGAACCCAGGGGCATGGGCGAGACACAGTGAAGAAATCCAGTCACGGTAGCCAACAAATCACTGCGAATAAAATCCGACATGCACGGTGAGATTTACTCTGAGAACCATCGGGCCCGGGGCGCTAAGCGGGTCGATGGAAAGCAGCTCTGAGATCTCATCCATGCTCAGGGAATCCTACAAAGGTCAGTCCTCGTCCTCGTGGGAAACTAATCTCGGAATACCGGAAAAATCATGAGGTGAGGCAGATTTGGAATCACCGGTGAGTAAGCTCTGGAAGAGCGGGCAGTAGGACTCGCAATCTCTGAAGGCTCGAGAAAGCGAGAGGGTCTTGACTGGATCTATGGACAAAACACTGCTGGCGCTTCTTCACAGCCATCGCATGAAAGAGCGGGTGTTGGAGTCCCCTCCGGGACCCATCCGACACCGGAGGCATCTAAGAAAAGTCTCCTCGTTGGATAAGGCCGCGTAGCAGTAGAGCCCTAGCCTCGGAACAAGCGGATCTATCCTCGGTGAGACCCGGAAATGTCGAGTCGGTGCTCCAGGTGGAGCCACCTCCTCCTCGACCTCTCAACCACTATCTACGGTGTTGCAGAAACATCTTTGTTCAGGACTTTCGGGCCTGACAGGACGCACTGACCTGGCTGAAGGCCGCATCCATTACTCGGGAGGCGGTCGGACCAAGGCTGCAGAGCGGTGTCCATGAAATCGGAGTGATTAAGCCATGAGTGTAGGAACCTAAAGCAGGCCGGACCGCATGATCGAAACCCAATCAAGAGCAATGAGGGAGGCGAATGATCGTGAGCGGTCGCGGTTGAGGTGGGTGACTTTTAAAGTGAGAAGAGCCTGGACCGCAGGAGTTGCAAACCACCACATCCGGGCGTCTGCGAGTGCGACCGTTAGTCCGGTATAAGGACTCCCAGAAAACCGGCATCCTCAGAACCACAGATCAATAAAGCGAAATTAAAGGCATCGATAGCGGTTTGAGTGCGAATATGGCCGCTGGAGATCTCGGATAAAGATTGGACAACATTAAAGTCACCCAGACCATCAAGGATTGTCAAGATTATCGGCAAAAGCGCGAAGGGCATCCACGACTCCTCCAGAACAAGGATAGAGCAGTTGGCATAAACAAAGAAATAAAAGCAGGAGTAGAAAGAGGTGACTAACTTGGCAATGAAGGACTGGCCGCATCCTCGATAATATCAAGGTAAGCGGAGTAGCCGGAAAACCAAATCTTCCGAGGCGGGAGGATCTGGCATGGTCCATCCCAGGCGAATCTGGGTAGCCTCAGGTCTGTCGGAACAAAGAAAGGCTCAGAATACAAATAAGAGTAATCTGGTGTGAGCGGATAAGCTTCCTCGAAGCGACGAGACAGTGGGGCCTTACTAATCCCAGATGTTCCATATAATGGAACTAATCATCAAGTAGGGAGGGCGGGAAGCGTCCATGGTTTCTGTTGACCGCGTTTCTTGTGAGTAGCGGTGGTGAAATCATGCGGAGAAGTGGAAACCCTCTCTGCAGCTAAGCTATCAATCACGGCGTCGGGAGGAAGAGGTGTCTAGCACTGTCGGGATCGGTGAAGAAGTGGTGCATCATCTCCTCGGGAGTCCTCACTACTGGGATCGATGTCCAGGTCGGTGAAGTCATCCCTCGATATACCATGGGCACCACTGCGGTGTCGATCTCCTCGTCGGGACGGGGATGGGCGATCCACAGGTGGGTGTTGAATCCCAGCTGTAAGGTGCACGAGTCGGAAGGCACATCCTCGGGGGCGAGACCACATGGAGGCTCACAGGTGGCCCTCAATATCCTCGATTGGGCTCAAGTAAAATAGTGTTATCATGAAGAATGTCGTCGGATCTATCATACGTATCAAGCTGAAAAGCGGGTCAGGAGAATCGTGCACGGACAAGCGCACAATCGGACTCGGCGCTGTACCTCACTCGCTCAGGGGTGGGGATACACGCAGATGGGGCTTATGGGTCTGTGATCGGAAATCAGCTGCGTCTTGAGCGGTGGGAGGAGAGTGGGCGTGCCGTCGGTGAGGAGGCGTGGTGTGAGGCCGGGGTTGTATCTTGCGGAGACTTGGATTAGTAGTGAAACAAGCCTCATGAGAATGCAGAGATGCTGAACATCTTGGTACAATAATCGGGCACCTTCTCAGAGACAACACTCTGCCGGAATCACAGGTCCCCTCTCGAGTCGGATCAGGTGGAACAAGAGGCCTCGAAATGTCATACTCGATTAAAACCACGAGCCCACGGATGGTCTATTGGCGGAGGTGCGTGGCGTGGTCGACCAGTGAGGGAATCTGCAGATGGCGTGACAATGGAGTAAAGGCGGTTTGCGATGAATAAAGTGCTGCGGTAGGTAAGGTGAGGATACCAGGGCAGGAGACAATTGGAGACTCCATGGAGCAGTGAATCCTTACTCCGGCAGATATCGCATGCCGCGACCATTAGCGTACCACGATTAGTCATGACAAATCTGAGGAGTAATCCTCCTCAAGTAGATAACTAATGAGGATGTGTGGGTTGTCGGGGAGAAATCTGGGAGCTTCCGCTAAGGCCAGGGAACAAAAATTTTCTAATGATGTCCATGGAAGGGCGGCGAAGGAAACTTACCAGCGAGAGAAGTCGCAGATGGTTGAGCCATGGCGGTGATCTCTGAGGTGAAAAGATGATGGTTGGTTCCCAGCTTGGAGAGATCTTGGGTTTAAAAGGAATCTCAGAGTCGAGATGCCACGAAGCGACATCAAGAAAGATTTTTGAGTAGGGAGGGAGCATCGGGGTCGAGGAGAGGCAGGGTTAATAATGGAAGCATAGGTAGATTTTGGGTTTAGGCCTTGGGTGGTAGAAATTGGGTTAAGGGTTATGGAGTTTTGGAATTTGGATTTAAGAAGCGTGATTAATTCAATGGGTTGGAATTTGGGTTGTTAAGTTTGGAATTTTGTTTTGGGCTTGTTTATGTTGGTTGGGTTTAATGTTGGAGGGTTGGGCTTTTTGGTTTAGGCTTAAATGGGCTGGGTTAGAATTATTGGCTTCATTAAATGAGTTGGGCTGCTGAGGAAGAGATGGGTTAAGTGTTTGAGTGGGGTATTGGGCCGAATGTTGGGCTTGGGAAAGGGTGCTAGGGTTAGGGTTAGGAGTATTATGTTTTGTTTTGTTTGTTGAACAAATGGGGGCTGGCTGCTGGAAAAGTTAGGCGTGGGGGTGGGATTTGTTCACGGTTTTGGGGTCTTGGTGGTGGTTTGATGGAGCCGTGAGGTGGAGCGGAAGTTGGAGAAGGCGGCGGCCATGGAGAAGGAGGGTGGTGGTAGGTGGCTTCGGGTTTGGGTGTTTGGAGAGGTTGGAAAGCTTGGGAAATCCGGCGATGGGGTGGGGAATAACCTCGGGATGTGGGACGTCGGTGGAGGGATGTGGTGGGCCGGTAGGTGGGTGGGATTGGTTGGCCAGTGATTGCAGATCTTGAAGTCATAGGTGGCTCGCGGTTTTGGGTGTTTTGAGGTGGCTGAAAAACTTGGGAGGTCCGGCGATGTGGTGGTGAGTTTCTTGAGGTGTGGCACGTCGATGGAGCCCTCGGCCAAGGTAGGGAAGGTTGAGCTCATGCGGTTTGGGTTCGAGTAAACTCACGGGCTGTTCGGTTTGGGTGGATGGGTTTGTGTTGCATGATGGGTTTTGGTTCGGTTTCGGGGGTCTTTTCATGGGAGCTCGTGGCTTTGGGTTAGTGGATGTAACTATTTGGCTGATTTGTGACGGATTGGAGTGGTGGTTCGGCTGGATCTGTGAAGATTTGTCGTGGTTTGTTGTCTGTGAACAAGATGCCCCATCCATGGCCAATGAGGCGGCGGTTGTGGGCGGATTATCAAGGTTTGTGGGGGTGAAAGAAGCGGTCGTTTGGGCGGTGTTTGGCAGGGTTGTGGAGGGTGGTGGCGGCAAGTGGGTGTCATCGATAGTGGCTATATGGGCAAGGTTCTGCAGTGGTAGAGGGTTGACCATGAGTGGAGGTGGCGGTTTGGGGTGGGATGGAGTTGTGGTGGGATGGTGTTGTGATGGAAACCGTGGCGGATGGAGTGGATGGTTGGTAGGTCATTTGGTTCTTAGGCATGAGGAGGAAGCGGCCGTGATGGATCCGGTGGTGGTCTTGCGTGAGTGGGCCGGCGGTGGTGTCACTCAGGCCTCCGGTGAGGCCATGGCAGGAAGCTCAGAACTTGATCGAAAATCAAAAGAGTTGAGAGGAATTTAGCTAGAGAGAGAAAGTTAGAGAGGGTTGTGGTTTTGGGTTTAGGGTTTAGGGTTTAGGGTTTTTTTATGAAGCCACCGGTGTGGTGGGGGTTAAGCAGGACCACTACATCACATATATAAAAAGTAAGTGAAATACTTTGGAGGGGACAAAGACCAGAAACCTCAGAAATAAATGAGCAGTCTGAGAACAAAATAAGAAGATAAATAGTGTGGATCTCGAGGATAATGAATGAAGCGAAGATCATCTCTCAATGTAAGGAGTCTCACTGGCGTCAAGTAGAAGAATACCAGTGAGACCATGGGGAAGGGCACTATGGTGATGGAGCCAGTTGCTTGAGTCTGGTGTGAGCAAGCCAGGTTGGCCATGAAGTCGGTCGCTGTAGTGGCCTCACGGAAGACATGGCGAATGATGATCGAGATGCGTGGCATGAGGGCTCTAATCCTAGCTAGAATGTAAGTGAACTCCCATCTGCCGGGATCTTTGAGGAGGTGATCAAGCAAGCTGCAGTAGCGGAATCAGATTCTAGCTCAGGAGAAGAATACCGAGATCGGTGACCATTTAAGGCCCTCAGTGAGCTGCCAGTCGACTCTGCGAATAAGATGGGGTGGTGTCTAGAAACATCCGAGCGGCGAGGGCCAGTCCACGATGATCCACGAAAATCCCTCAGTGACGGACATCCAGGGGTTGCAGCGGGAGCATCAAATCCACACTCGGTTTGACCACGCCCCTCGGAGGTCTCAGCCGAAATCAGGACGAGCAGGGCTATGGGGTGAGCGAGATGATCCGTAATCCATCTGCGAGTTGCGTCTGCATGACCCTCACAGGTTGTGACACTTTAAAGCCGAAGCAGCCCACCTGACTCAAATCGAAATCACACGAAAAATAACACTCCACCTGCAAGCAGAAGCATCAGATCGAGGCGGCATTTCGGACCTTCAGACTTGCCATAGGATGGAAGCAAGGAGGAGGACCGAGATATCTTGCTAGGAGGAACACGGCGTCTCAATGAAGAAGTAAAGCATATGGGGAGATAAAGTGGGGATACTCTAAGCAGAGTGGCGATGAAAGTAAAATGAGACACATGCGACATGAGGGCAATCAAGAAAAGGTGTCGAGGCAGTCTCCACAAGCTCATTCTGAAGACATCTAGAAACCATGTAGAAGCCCCGGGTGCGAGAGAGCATCATCATGGCAGGTAACCATGTGATAAGCGCGGAGGAAGAAAGACACCTGGAGGATCAATCTACTGTAAAATAAAGACAATCTTCATTTATAGATCTAGAGTCCAGGAACGAGATCTGACTGATCCTCGAGAGAGAAAATATCCATCGTTAGAAGGTCCGCTTTGTCGGTCGGGACCGTGTGGGGCGGGAGCCGAACCCGGAAGGATGCAACAACCGGCGGAGGGTGGAAGTAAGGCCTCCGTGAGCCTACATCCCCACATCGGTGCCCTCGAAAGGCAGGGCGATGTAGGAAGCTTGGGTCAGGGTTGTCACGTGAGCAGTGGTTGTTTTGGGATCGAATCCATGCGTGAGCGTGGGGTTGGCGGTACACCGGATGCCTGAAGGAGGCATGAAAAGAGGAAGCGGGATCACAAGCTGAATCGTCCCGGATGCTCGGATCGGCAGTGCATAGACCTCGTAAAGGAAGCCGGAGGGAGGCCCGGTGTGGCCACTGAGCTTAAGCTCACAGAGCCTCGACCCGGATCGGATCAATGCTTGGTAGCCTCGATTGATGGTGTGAATAGAGACCCATGAACCCAGGTGAATCTTGTGGGCGGTGTCGGTCGGAGGCAGATAAGGCTCAGGACGATGGACAAGCGGTGTCAGGGCGGTCTGGGCGTGGAGTGATGGGCGTGGAGGGCTGGCGTGTGCGATGGAAACGAACTGCTTGTGAGCAGTTAGTCCACCAGGATCCTGATATTTCGGGACCTTGTGATCATGTCATTAGTAGATCACGGTGACGTGGGCCAGGGCACCCAGGTATGTGTGGATGGCGGTCATGACTGCTGGCCGATGGAGAGGAGCAGATAGTCGCTGACGGAGGAGACAGAAACTTCCCCACATGGAAGGCGCTCTTGAGGTGCAGGATTAATACGGTAGGAGATGGTAGAAGTAGTGTGAAGGAAACTCATCAAGCGGCGCATCTTGGACTTGCTCCCATTCGCAAAAATAACAATATCATCCATGAAGCTCGGATGTGAAACCATCATCGAGCGGAGGTGGTGTCTTGCATAAAGGGGCAAGAGCAAATAAAGTGTCGAGTGGCGAGAAAGAAATTCGGTGACAATAATAAATAAGCATGGGGATAGGGGATCACCTGCAGTAAGCCACCTGAGGTTGAAAGAAGCAGTGGCTGGTCCGTTAACGAGCAGAATACCACGGACGGAAATGGCCCTATGGATAAGAGAAACCCACCAGCTCGGGAAGCAGGAGGCCGAAGCATCTGAAGAACAAAGGACCAAGACATCTTATCGTGAGCTTTAGCCATATCAAGCTTGACGCGACATTACTCCACGGGTCCTTCTATTCAAATCGTGAACTAGCTCACGGACAAGAAGAACATTATCATGGATGACCTACAGGAACAAAACCACTCACGAGAAGGCGAGATAATCCTAGGAAGGATCGGTGGAGGCGAGCAGCGAGGAGCTTCGTGAGGATCTTGCTCTCGACATTACACGAACTAATGGGTGCGAAATCGGACCCAGTGGGCAGGGAAGCCTTCTTGGGCGGGAGAACGAGAGGTGGTTGAGAACCCCAGGGGCATGGGCGAGACACAGTGAAGAAATCCGTCACGGTAGCCAACAAATCACTATGAATAAAGTCCGACATGCACGGTAGAATTTACTCAGAAACCATCGGGCCCGGGAGCACTAGGCGGGTCGATGGAAAGCGATCTCTGAATCTCATCCATACTCGGGGAATCCTACAAAGGTGCGTCCCTCATCCTCGTGGGAAACTAATCTCGGAATACCGGAGAAATCATGGGGGCGAGGCAGGTTGGAATCACCGGCGAGTAAGATTGGAAGAGCGGGCAGTAGAACTCATAATCTCGAGAGACTCGAGAAAGCCGAGAGGGTCTTGACTGGATCTATGAGACAAAACACTGCTGGCGCTTCCTACGGCCATCGCATGAAAGAAGCGGGTGTTGGAGTCCCCTCGGGACCCATCCGACACCGGAGGCATCTAGAAAAGTCTCCTCGTTGGATAAGGCACGTGCATGGTAGAGCCCTAGCCTCGGAACAAGCGGATCTATCCTCGGTGGAGCCGGAAATGTCAGTCGGTGCTCCCAGATGAGCCACCTCCTCCTCGGCCTCTCTAACCGTATCTACGATGTTCTTTGAAAACATCTTTGTTCAGAGCTTTCGGACCGACTGGGACGCGCGACCTGCTGAAGGCCGCATCCATTGCAGGGGCGAGGTCGGACCAAGGCTAGCAGAGCGGTGTCCATGAAATCGGGTGATTAAGCCACGAGTGTAAGAACCTAAAGCAGAGCAGGACCGCAGTCGAAACCCAATCAAGGGTTTAGGGTTTAGGGTTTAGGGTTTAGGGTTTAGGGTTTAGGGTTTAGGGGTTAGGGGTTAGGGAGTTAGGGTTAGGGTTAGGGTTAGGGTTTAGGTTAGGTTTAGGGTTTAGGGTTTAGGGTTTAGGGTTTAGGGTTTAGGGTTTAGGGTTTAGGGTTTAGGGGTTAGGGGTTAGGGTTAGGGTTAGGGTTAGGGTTTGGGTTAGGTTTAGGGTTTAGGGTTTAGGGTTTAGGGTTTAGAGTTTTTTTTGAAGCCACCGAGTGTGGTGGGGGTTAAGTAGGACCCACACGTCATATATATAAAAGTAGAGTGAAATACTGCTGGAGGGACAAGGACCAAAACCTCAGAAATAAATGAGCGTGTCTGAGAATAATATAAGAAACTAAATGAGTGCAATCTCGAGGGCAATGAATGAATCGAAGGTCATCTCACAATGTAAGGAGTCTCCTGGCGTCCGGTGAAGAATCCCGGATAAGTAGATGGGCGGGTCACGTCTGGATGGGAATCGGCGGGCGATCTGAGAAGTGCGATCCGATTGGCTAAGAAGTCGGTTGCGAGATGTCGCCTCCCGATACACGTCTTGCGAACCACGGCTGAATGAGAGGACACTCTTGCAGTCTAACTTCGGCGCGAGGATAAGGCATAATCCCGTTGAGCAGGCGTTCGGGAGGACCCAGGGAAACCACGGTGGCAAGATCGGACTCTACCTCCACAGCAGTACCCAGGTGAGCCTTGACTCAAGACCCTCCCGTCTGCGGAAGCTCCGCGTAAAGTATCGGATGATGGCCGAGAAAGAGCCAAACCAGCAAAAGCATGCACGATGGTCTCGAAGAACACCCCTGCGGTGGACAGCCGGGATTACCCTCGAGACACCCATCAGCGGTCGAACAGGCGCACGCGAGGCGGTCGGCGTCAGAGCAACAACTCGAATAGGCAGTCGGGGGATCAATCGCGCGTAACCATCCATGGTGAGAATCCGGCCTCCCGTGGCGGGCAGGCATGAGCCAAAGGCGAGGCCGATGAGCCGAGACATCGATACCACTCGGGAAAATAACCGGCGATCCACGGAAAGGGTGAGAATCGAGCCGGAACCCATTTCAGAGCCTTCCACGCACGCCGAGGATGTAGCAAGGTGAAATAACTTGAAGATGAGAACTAGAAGGGCACATCTGCGCGATGGGCGAGTGGCATGGGGCGATAGAAAGGCGATCCATGGGATCCCTGCTCCACGATAGAAATGCTCCCAGGCACAGCTGGCTAGGGGCACTCAAGAAATAGAGTCTGAGGAAGTCTCGGTGACTGTCCACGGAGGCATGAGGAGCCATCTGAGGCGGCGATCCACTCGAGGCATCATCGTTGGCTGGGAAGCCTGCGTGACCGCGAAGAAAAGGATAGCCAGAAGGGATATGTGTTGCCAAATCGTAGAAAATACTCCATCTAGTGGTCACGGCGCACGCACCATCTCAGCTGATCTCAGAATGAAAAACCCCATCGGTGGTAGAGATCCACTTGGAAGCTCATCGAGACGCGCGGTGGATATCGGAATCAAAACAATCGCTCGACTCTTGGCGTGGGTAAGGCGACCGGGAGCTTACCCCATCCGAGGCAGATTGCCATGATAAAGGAAGCCGGTGCGGAAGAGCGGCACGAGATTATAGAAGTACAAAGGGTGATCCATCCGGTCGGTCATGCAGGAAGCTGATCACGGCACCCACCTACCGTCGTATATGAGGCTCGGCATCATCTCGGATGGAGCGAAGCAGCCTCAGTAGGGAGGCGGGAGTGACAGCTACCATCTTAGGAGTTGAGCAGTTGGGCGTGATGTTTGGACTTCAGTATATGGAAGCCCATGAGGGCATTGCTCCAGAAATCGCCGCAGAGCAAGCTCAGAAGCCATTGGATCCAGAAATGACCTGATGCCAGGCCGCCCTCCTCCAGGGAAGACACACCTCCAGGCCAGTGGCGCAATGAATCCTGCGCTGGGACCACAGATCACTCCATGGGAAGCGTGTAAATGTCAGCTCCATTGCTTTGGATAACCTGATCGGTTGGACATGAGACATGAGAATGAGTGCAGAGGCATAGAGGATGGAACATGCTCGAGATAAGCACTAACTTTCCCCAAGCGAGGCGGTAGGTTCATGACCGGAAATCCAGCTCACGGACCCTCAGAGGCGGGTCATCAGAAATGAGCAATCTTGGCGCCCCAGACAAACCAGGACAGCAAGATAAGAAAGGAGGATCATACTGCTGGAACCCAGTGTTGTATGAATAATAGCTCTGCGAGGCGGGAATCGAACCCAGAACATAAAGGCTGCTCTTGGCGTGGCTAACCAGCGCCTGGAAGCTTGACCTCGTAATGATGTGGGAAGCCCGTGAGTCGGCGTGAGGCTAGCCTACTCCCATTCGAAAGAACAATATCATCACGCAAAACTCAAATGGGAGATGGGAAGGCAGCTAGGACGAGCAATATCTCACGGAAGGGTCGCGGCAGTACAAAGCGATCCAGACCTCTGGATGGAAACTCGGTGACGATAATGAATAAGCTAGGAGGCGGTGGATGCATACGGCGAGACCACCATGAGGCTCAGAAAAAATCCGTGGGTGACACCGTTCACGAGCACAGAAAACCAAGGTCCATAAATAGCCCTCCGGACTAAAGAAATCCTTTGCTCACGAGAGCAAAGCACCTCGACATCCCGGAGAACAAGGACCATGACATCCGATCATGAAGCCTTAGCCATATCAACTTGGAACCACGTTCGCCCTCGGGTGCGGCGACTAAGATCATGCACAAGCTCATGTGCCAGTGACACATTATCATGAATGCTCCTACCAGGGCACAAAACCACTCTGCGATGGAGAAATAATCTGAGGCAACCACGGTGTCGGTCAGCATGTGAACAATTTAGTTAAAACCTTATTGCTCACGTTACCTGGCTGATTGGCCTAAAATCATCCGAGAGCAGGAGAGTCCTTGCTTGGAAGAAGAACCGAAAAGTGCTCACGAAACCCACAGGCATAGCGGAACCCAAAGTAATCATGAGCAGTGACGACAAGTCGGTAGAAATCACATCCCGACATGCACGATAGAACCTCTGCGAGAACCCATCGGGACCGGGAGCGCATGCGCATCGATAGAAAAAACCACTGTAGTAACTCCTCCATATCAGACTCCACTACATAAATCCACATCGTTCTCAGCAGTGACCGGAGAAGGGATAAAATCAAAATCAGAGGCTGAGCGCGGCTGGGACCTCCCAGTTGAGAGACCACGAAAGTAATCCACCATGAGACTCGGCCATAGTAGTGGGCTCGGTGATCCATGCGGGGCAGGCGTCACGTGTCAGATGGACATGAAAGAGCCAGCTTACTTCGAGATCATAGCATGGAAGAGCAGGGTGTTGGCATCCGCTTCACTAACCACGTACACTCATTGCTGTAGTAAAAATCTCCTCGCACGATAGCATGTGCTGCTTGATCGGGCTCGAGCCTCAGGAAAAGCCACCACGATCATCGGTTGAGCCAGGATGGATCATCTTGGGCCTCTCTCAGGGCAACCTCCTCCTCGGCCTCTCTAACCATGTCAGAAACATTGCAGAAACACTGCTTATTCCGGTAGCTCAGGCATAGCTTCAGTCGACAAACCTGCTGAAAAGCCCTCATCAGGAAGCAATGCGAGGGCACCCAAGGCGCTGGCGACATCGAGAACTCGGGATGCTTAAGCCAAGCATGTAAAGCCGGAACACAGACGGACGTCCACCGGTAGATCTAGCACACGATAAAAGTAAGGGAGAGTGGTCACGAACCGGTCATGATTCGAGATGAGAAACTCGAAATGTAGGAAAGAAACCCGAGCCATTGGGCATTGTACACGACCACATCAGCAGCCTCCGTATGCGCCCGTTGGTCCATGTGAAAGGACTCACAGTAAAACCCGCATCATCAGGGCCCGATCCGGTGAAAGCAGCGTTAAAATCATCAATAGCCTCACGAGGGTGGGCATGCCCAGAATCTCGGAGAGGCGCCTGACGTTAAAATCCCCCACGTCCAAGGGCCATCCACAGTTATCGATGAAAAACAAGGCCATCCATGAATCCTCTCTCACGGTCTTAGCACTAGTGGCATATACATATGAAACATATCTCGAGGATCGGGAAAGAAGGGTAGACTAACACGGTAGTGAATCACACGGCCCGTATCCTGCGGAACCTCCATAGAAAAAGCGTGCAGGCCAGAACACCCATATTTTCCCGGTGGGAAGAAAACCCATGCTCCATCGTGATGCGGATCTGAGTGCTCTCGACCTATCAGCAGGAAGAAAGGCTCCAAAACACACACAAGCCAATCTATGCAACGAGATCAACCCATGATGCTGCGGACCATGGAGACCTTACATATCCCAGGATATTCCAAATAATGGAATTAATCATTGGGGTGGGGATCGACTCCTACCCCTCAGCTGAGGACTTCACAGGTCTTCGGGCCCGTAACTCTGGTAAAACCCAGGAAGGCTGGCGAGCCCTCGGTCGGTGATCCACTAATCAGCTGCATCAGGTGGGTGGTGGAGTGTGAACATCCTCCGGATCGGTCAAAATCTCCCATCATCCATAGCCTCCAAGATCCTCAGAAGTACACTCAGCGTCAGGGCGGGAGATGCAGGGGCAACCCTCCCTACCATCTGGCAGATCTACGGAATCTCGAGGCTGTGAGTGTTGAAACTCACGTGCATGGTATCGATGTCATCCACATGAGGCCGACTCAGGACCCGACACATCGCTCTGCCTGCATGCAGATGCCATCCTCGTGGCCACTGATCGTGGGGGACATCCTCCATGTGGTCGACCCGATGGCGGACTATCCACTGGGCAGTGACCCTAACATCAGCGTGCTCTGGAGGAGCATCGGGAATGACAACATCTTGGGAGGCTGGATCGCGACTGTGGCTACTATCAGTGGAACCAGCTGGTTTTGCCCTTATCAAGGCGGTCATGACCATTATCATACTGCGGAGGAGGCTTACGAAGACTTGGGTTTGAGACATAACAACCCTCGGCGTGACCCAAGTGCTTACAAGTAGTACAATGGCGGGAACCCTCTCAAAAACAACATCACTGCGGAAGCCGGACTCTCCCTCACCAGATCAGATCTTGGCGGCAACAAGGTAGCGAGACATCGATCTCGACCGGCACCACAGCAGCGGATGGTCTATTCACGAAGCCGTTGCGTGATCGACCTGTAGGAGGGTGCCAATAGCCCAGCAATAGAGAATAAAGCGGGTTTTGAATGGATAAAATGAGCAGGTAAGTAAGGGAGACTTACCAAGCGAGCCTGATGGGGATTCAGCGGAACATCGAAACTCAGGTGCTCCGTTTGAAGACCACGCGTACCACGACCATTAATGTACCATGTCTGGCGAACCCAAATCTGGAATAATCCTCCTCCATGGTTAATTTGATCGGCACATCTGGGTTGTCAGCGGTGAAATCTGTGAACTCCCGCGAGATCGAGAGAAACAAAGAATTTCAGAGATAGCATCCATCGATGGCTGCTGAGATGAGAACTTCCCACTGAAGCAAGCTTGAATGGCTCGACCATAACTTGAATTTCTTCCTTAGAAAATAAAGCAATGAGGCTCACCACGATGTAGAGTTCTGAAACATCAGGAGCAGTGATTTGGATTGCCGATTCTGACATCTAGGAAAGATTTACGGGTAGGGATCTTGAGTATCGGGATCGAGGATAGAGGCATATGTGGTTTTGGGTTTTTGGGCTTGTGAATTTTGGGCTTGAGTAGAAGAATTGGGCTTATTGGGAGGAGGTATATGTCTTTGGAATTTTGGGATGGGCTTGTGTAAAAATGGAATTTGGAATTTGGTTGAGGGATATGGGCTGGAAATTGACTTTGGGCTTGGTCAACATAAGTGGGATTAGTTGTTTGAGGGTTATGGGCTGGAATATGATATTGGGCTTGGGGATTAGGGTTAGGGTTTGTGTTATTTTGAAAAGTTAAGAGAGGTTGGATGTTGCAAGGTGGTGGTTGGAAGCTTGATCTGCATGGTGTGGGGAGCTCGGTTTGGGGACACCGGAGGTTGAATCGGAGGGAGGTGGGTGGCAGGTCGGTTCCATGGCGTGGCTGGAAGGTAGCTAGCACCACTCATGGCGGTTGGAGGAGATGGGTGAGTGGCTGGTTGGTTGATACAAGCCATGGTATGGGAGCTTGGGTTGGCAGCCTGGGAGGTTGAAGCGGAGGTTGTAGCCACGTCGTGGGGTTCTGTGGCGATGGGTGGAGGTTGTCTTGCACCGCTTCGCGGTGTTTGGAGGAAAATGGGTAAGGGACGGGTTGAGAGATGTGGGAGGGTATCTCAAGTGAGTTGGGAGTGGTGGAGAGGGTTGTGGAAGGCAGGTTATGGTGAGTGAATCGGTGGGACGGGAGGGCTGATTTGCCATGGCGGTCGATGTAGTAGTCACAGGATGTGGGTGTGGGACTTGCGGGTTTGTGGAGTGAGGAGAGATTTAGATGACTAGTGAGGGAGCTTGAGGTTTGAGGAGGCATCGGGTGGGTTCTGGGTGGTGGTGGTTGTGGTTGGATGGTCTTGGGAGATGGCCATCTTTCTTGCTGGCCAGTGGGTTTTGGGGATGACGGTAGTGAGTTGGGTTTTAGTGGTGGTTGTTTTCCTTGGCCAGTGAGGATCTCGAGGGGTTAGAAAGGACTTTGGGTAAGTTGCAGGTGGTGGTGCCGCGTCTGGATGGTCTTAGGGAGGGGCCGTTGATCTGGCCAGTGCTAGTGGCTTGTTTGGGAGAGGGTTGACCATGGTGGAGATGGCGGTTTGGGGTGGGATGGAGTTGTGGTCGGATGGTGTTGTGATGGGAATGGCGGCGGATGGATTAGATTGTTGGCAGGTCATTTGGTTCTTGGCGTGAGGAGGAGGAGGCCGGTGGTGGGTCCGGTGGTGGTCTTGAGCAGTGGAGCCGGTGGTGGAGCCGGCGGTGGTGTCTTCAGGCCTCCGGTGAGGCCATGGCCAGGAGCTAAGATTCGATCAAAAACAACAAAGTTGAGAGAATTTTGCTAGAGAGAGAAGTTAGAGAGAGGTTGGAAAGTTGGTTTTGTTTAGGGTTTAGGGTTTAGGGTTTAGGGTTTAGGGTTTGGGGTTTAGGGTTTGGGGTTTAGGGTTTAGGGTTTAGGGTTTGGGGTTTAGGGTTTAGGGTTTAGGGTTTAGGGTTTAGGGTTTAGGGTTTAGGGTTTAGGGTTTAGGGGTTAGGGGTTAGGGTTAGGGTTTAGGGTTTGGGGTTTGGGGTTTTAGGGTTTGGGGTTTGGGGTTTAGGTTTGGGTTTTAGGGTTTTAGGGTTTGGGGTTTTAGGGTTTAGGGTTTGGGGTTTAGGGTTTAGGGTTTAGGGTTTGGGGTTTAGGGTTTGGGGTTTAGGGTTTGGGGTTTAGGGTTTTGGTTTTAGGGTTTTAGGGTTTTAGGGTTTTAGGGTTTTAGGGTTTTAGGGTTTTATTGAAGCCACCGATGTGTGGTGGGGGTTAGGCAGGACCCTACACATCACGTATATAAAAGTAAGAGAAGTACCTTTGGAGGGGACAAATGCAAAACCTCAGAAATAAATGAGCAGTGCGAGAACAAAATAAGAAGATAAAAGTCTGTGTCTCGAGGAAAGTGAGATGAAGCGAAGGTCATCTCCTAATGTAAGGAGTCTCCTGTGCGTCAAGCAGAAGAATACCCGTCAAACCATGGGGAAGGGCACTATGGTAATGGAGCCAGCTGCTTGAGTGCAGGTGTGAGCAAGCCAGGTTGGCCATGAAGTCGGCATGTGTGGTGGCCTCCACGGAAAACATGGCGAATGGCGGTCGAGTGCGTGTCGTGAGAGGGCTCTAATCCTAGCTAGAATGTAAGTGAACTCCCATCTGCCGGGATCTTTGAGAGGTGATCAAGCAAGCTGTAGTAGCGGAATCAGATTCTAGCTCAGGACAAGAATAACCAAGGTCGGTGGCCATTTAAGACCCTCATAAAGCTGCAGTCGATCTCTGCGAATAGGATGGGATGGTGTCGAGAAACATCCGGCGGCGAGGACCAGTCCCACAGTGATCCACGAAAATCCCTCCGGCCGGACATCCGGGGTTGCTTGCGAGAGCATCAAATCCACACTCGGTTTGACCACGCCCCTCGGAGGTCTCAGCGAAATCGAGACGAGCAGGGCCTATGGGGTGAGCGAGATGATCAAGTAAACCATCTGCGAGCAGCGTCTGCATGACCCCTCGGTGGGACGCCTTGAAGCCAAGCGGCCCTACCGACTTCAAGTCGAAATCACACGAAAAATAACACTACACTGCAAAGCAGAAGCATCAGATCGAGCGACATTTCGGACCTTCAGAACTTGCCATAAGATGAAGCAAGGAAGGAGGACCAGAATATCTTCTTCGGGAAGAACACTGGCGTCTCAATGAAGAAGTAAAGCATAAGGGGAGATAAAGCGGGGATCTGCTAAAGCAGAAGTGGTGATGAAAGTGAAGCCAGACACATGCGGCGTGAGGGCATTCAAGAAAAGGTGTCTAGCAGTCTCCACAGCTCCATTGCAAGACATCTCGAAACCATGTAGAAGCCCGGGTGCGGAGGGCATCATCAAGTGGCCGAGGTAACCCCATGATAAGCGCCCGGAGGAAGAAAGACACCACGGAGGATCAATCTCTGCCGGATAAAGGAACAAACCTCATACAGTGGGTCTAGAGTCCGAACAAGATCCAGCGGTCCTCGGAGAAAAATCTCCATCATTAGAAAGGTCCCGCATGTCAGGTCGGGACCCTCGCATGGGACCAGGAATCGGAACCAAAGGATCGCTTTCGACAGCGGAGGGTGGAAGTAAGGTCTCAACCTACATACATCCCATCTGATTGCCCTCGAAAAGGCAGAGGCGAGGCAAGAAGAAGCCGGTCGGGGTTATGCGTGAGCAGCGGAGAGGGTTGAGCCAGCAATCATACAAAAGCTACGGTCCGGATCTAATCCGCCCGGTGACGTGGGGTTCGGTGATACCGAGATCTTACAAAGCGGCGCCAAGAGGAAGCGGGATCACAAGCCGAGATCATCCCGGATGCTCGGATCGGCGAGTGCTTAGACTTCGTAAAGGAAGCCCGGAGGAGGCCGGTGGCAGCGCCACGGAGCTTAATCTCGAGAGCCTCGGCCGGCTCGAAAAAGGATCTAATGCCCAAGCCGCCCTCGATGTCGGGTAGCAAATAGAGACCCACAGACACGATGAATCTGTCAAGCGAGTGTCGAGTGTCGCCCGGAGAAAGCGGGTAAATAGGCGCTCAGATCGATGAACAACGGTGTCGAGGCGGTCTAAGGGCATGAAGTAAATGGAGAGGCATGGAGGAAAGCACGTGTACGATAAGAACAAGCTTGCGCCAAGAAAGCGAGCGATTAGACCACCCGGAGATCACATTACGGACCTTGGCGATCAAATCATCAAAGTAGCGAATCACAGGCGCCTGACATAGGCCAGGGCACCCAAGGTAAGTGAAAGGCGAGTCACTGCTGCTGAAAACTAGTAAGAGAGCGGATAGTCGCTGACGGGAAGAGGGCAAACTTCCCGCATAGAAGCTGCTCTTGAGTGCGATTAATCTGTTGTGGGAGATGGTGATAGTGGCGAAGGAAGCTCATCAAGCAGTGCATCTTGGACTTGCTCCCATTAGCAAAAATAACAATATCATCCATGAAGCTCGGATCGCGAAACCATCATCGAGCGGAGGTGGTGTCTTGCATAGAGGGCAAGACAAATAAAGTGTCGGTAGCGAGAAAGAGATTCGGTGACAATAATAAATAAGCAGGGGATAGGGGATCACCTGCTAGTAAGCCACCTAGGGATTGAAAGAAGCGGTGGCTGGTCCGTTAACCGAGCAGAATACCACGGACCGGAAATGGCCTATATATAAGAGAAACCCACTGCTCGGGGAAGCAGGAGGCCAGAAGCATCTGAAGAACAAAGGACCGAGACATCTTATCGTAGCTTTAGCCATATCAAGCTTGACCGCGACATTACTCCACGGGTCCTTCATTCGGATCGTGAACCGGCTCTGGACAAAAGTACATTATCATGGATGACGGGCCGGAACAAAACCACTCACGAGGAGGCGAGATAATCCTAGGAAGGATCGGCGAGGCGAGCAGCGAGGAGCTTCGTGAGGATCTTGCTCTCGACATTACACAAACTAATAGGTGCGAAATCGGACCAAGTGAGGCAGGGAAGCCTTCTTAGGCGGGAGAACCGGGAGGTGGCTGAAACCCAGGGGCATGGGCGAGACACAGTGAAGAAATCCGTCACGGTAGCCAACAAATCACTGCAAATAAAATCCAACATGCACAGTAAAATTTACTACGAAACCATCGAGGCCGGGCGCTAAGCGGGTCGATAGAAAACCAGCTCTGCGAGATCTCATCCATACTCGGGGAATCCTACGGAGGTCGTCCTCATCCTCGTGGGAAACTAATCTCGGAATACCGGAAAAATCATGAAATTTGAGGCAGATTTGGGATCACCGGTGAGTAAGCTCTGGAAGAGCCGAGCAGTAGAACTACGCAATCTCTGAAGGCTCGAGAAAGCCAAGAGGAGTCATCGGCTGGATCCTATGGACAAAACACTTCTTGGCGCTTCTTCACAGCCATCGCATGAAAGAAGCGGGTGTTGGAGTCCCCTCCAGGACCCATCGACACCAGGAGGCTGTCTAAGAAAAGTCTCCTCGTTGGATAAGGCACGTAACGGTAGAGCCACAGCCTCGGAACAAGCGGATCTATCCTCGGGAGACCCGGAAATGTCAGTCGGTGCTCCCAGGCAGGCCACCTCCTCCTCGGCCTCTCTAACCCCTATCTACGATGTTGCAGAAAACATCTTTGTTCAGAGCTTTCGGACCACGACAGGACGCACGACCTGGCTGAAGGCCCGCATCCATTGCAGGGGCGGTCGGACCAAGGCTAGCAGAGCGGTGTCCATGAAATCGGAGTGATTGAGCCGGGGTGAAGGAACACGAAGCAAGCCGGACCACTGATCGAAAGCCAATCAAGAGCAATGAGGAGGCGAGATGATCGGAAGCGGTCTCGGTTGAGGTGGGTGACCTTTAAAGTGAGAAGAGCCTAGACCACTTGGGAGTTGCAAACCACCCGATCCAGGCGTCTGCGAGTCGACCATTAGTCCGGTATAAGGACTCCCGAGAAAACCGGCATCCTCAGAACCACGATCAATAAAGCAAAATTAAAGGCATCAATAGCGGTTTGAGTGCGAATATGGCCGCGGAGATCTCGAGATAAAGATTGGACAACATTAAAGTCACCCAGAGCCATCAAGGATTGTCAAGGTTATCGGCAAAGCGCGAAGGGCATCCACGACTCCTCCAGAACAAGGATAGAGCAGGTGGCATAAACAAAGAAATAAAAGCAGGAGTAGAGAAGAGGTGACTAACTCGGCAATGAAGGACTGGCCGCATCCTCGACAATATCCAAGGTAAGCGGAGTAGCCAGAATACCCAAATCTTCCGAGGCGGGAGGATACGGCATGGTCCATCCCGAGGCGAATCTGGGTAGCCTCAGGTCTGTCGGAACAAAGAAAGGCTCAGGAATACAAATAAGAGTGTCTGAGTGTGGCGGATAAGCTTCCTCGAAGCAGACGAGCAGTGGGGGCCTTACTAATCCCAGAATGTTCCATATAATGGAGCTAATCATCAAGTAGGGAGGGGCGGGAAGCGTCCATGCGTTTACTGTTGACAGCGTTTCTTCGCAGTGGCGAGTGGTGAAATCATGCGGAGAAGCGAGACACTCTCTCTCGGCTAAGCTGTCAATCCACGACATCCAGGAGGAATATGGTGTCTAACCTTGTCGAATCGGTGAGAAAATGGTACATCATCTCCACGGGGTCCTCACTCTTGGGATCGAGTGTCCGGTCGGTGAAGTCATCCCTCGATATACCATGGGCACCGGTCGCGGTGTCAATCTCCTCGTCGAGACGAGGATGGGCGATCCACAGGTGGGTGTTGAATCCCACGTGTAAGGTGCACAAGTCGGAAGGCACATCCTCGGGGGACGAGACCACAGTAGGGGCTCCACAGGTGGCCCTCGATATCCTCGATTGGGCTCAAGTAAAATAGTGTTATCATGAAGAATGTCGTCGGATCTATCATACGTATCAAGCTGAAAAGCGGGTCAGGAGAATGCGTGCACAGGCAAGCGCCACTGTCGGACTCAGGCGCTGTGCCTCCTCGCTCACTGGGGTGAGGATACACCCAGAATGGGGCTTATGGGTCTGTGATCGGAAATCACTGCGTCTTGAGCGATGGGAGGAGAAGTGGGCGTGCCGTCGGTAGGAGGCGTGGTGTGGGGCTGGGGTTGTACCTTGCGGAGACTTGGATTAGTGGCGAAACAAGCCTCCATGAGAATGCCGAGATGCTAAACATCTTGAGACAATAATCGGGCACCTTCTCGAAGACAACACTCTGCCGGAATCACGTGTCCCCTCTCCAGTCAAATCAGGTGGAACAAGAGGCCTCAGAAATATCATACTCGATTAAAACCACGAGCCCACGGATGGTCTATTGGCGGAGGCGAGTGGCGTGGTCGACCAGTGAGGGAATCTAGATGGCGGCGACAATGGAGTAAAGGGCGGTTGCGATTGAATAAAGTGTCTGCGGTAGGTAAGGCGGAGATACCAGGGCAGGGACAATCGGAGACTCCATGGAGCAGTGAAATCCTTACTCCCACTTGAATATCGCATCTGCGACCATTAGCGTACCACGATTAGTCGCATGACCAAATCGCGAGGTAATCCTCCTCCAGTAGATAACTCAATGAGGATGTGTCGGTTATCGGGAGAGAAATCTAGGAATTTCCTTTAAGACCTAGGGAAGCAAAAATTTTACGATTATGTCCATAGAAGGCGGCCAAGAAAACTTACCCTGAGAGAGTCGAGATGGTTGCGCCATGGCCGTGATCTCTGAGGTGAAAAGATGATGGGTTGGTTCCCACATTTGGAGAGATCTTGGGTCTAAAAGGAATATCAGGAGTCCATATGCCACAAGCGACATCAGAAAAAGATTTTTGAGTAGGGAGGGCATCGAGGTCGAGGAGAGGCAGGGTTAACAATGGAAGCATAGGTAGATTTTGGGTTTAGGCCTTGGGTGGTGGAAATTGGGTTAAGGGTAATGGGTTTATGGATTTGGGCTTGGGAGGTATGGGTTTGGTTTTGGAATTGGAGCTTCAGCTAAGGGTGAGTGGGTTTAAGTTGTTGAGGTTGGAATTTCTTTTTGGGCTTGGTTTAAATAAATGGGTTTGGATGCTTGAGGTAAGTTAGTGGGTTTAAGTTGTTGGGCTGGAAAATCTTTTGGAAGCTTGATTTAAGTGAATGGGGTTAGATGATTGAGGTAAGTGTCTTTGGAATTTGAGGTTGGGCTTGGCCATTTCGGGTTTAGGCTTGTTTAGTTGGGTTAGGGTAAACATTAGGGTTAGGGTTTTTGGAGTGGGGAGTGTTATGTTTGTTTTGTTTTGGAGTGAGGAGGGTGGCGGCTGCCTTACAGAAGCCGAGGCGTGGACGGCAACTTTGAGGCCGTGGACGTTCTTTGCCTCTGACAGGAGCTCCTGGTAGGTTGGCCGGCGGTGCTAGGGGTTGGAGAAGGCTGCTTTCATGGCTAGGAGAGCATGGGTGGGTGGGCGGGTTGGTGTTTTGAGGGTGGGGATTCATGGTTTCGGATGTGGGGTGACTTCTAGGTAGCCATGGGAGGTTGAGAGGGTGGAGGGCCGTGCCGAGTGGGTGGGGTTGATTGGCCAGTGAATGCTCGTTGAGGAAGTAATGGGATGAGGATCTTGAACTTGCGGGTTTGGTGTGTGGGGGAGTTTGCAGTGTATTGGAGGTAGCTTGGGGTTGGACGGACATCGGGAAAGTTCTGAGAGGGTGGTGGGCTGTGATGGGGTGAGGTAGGAAATGGCCCGTTGATCTGCATGGTATGGTTGATTCGTTGAGAGTTGAAAGCCGCGGATTGGGTTGGGTGAGTTAGTGGGTTTGGCTCGGTTTTGGGGTGCATCGGGTTTGATTGTTTTGGGTTGGTTGCGGGAAGTGGTGGTAGGGGTGGGATGGTCTTAGGATGTGCTCGGAGATCTGCATGAGACGGTGGGGGTTTGTTGAGTGAGTAAGGTAGTGAGTTGGGGTGGGGATTAGGTGGGTATTCTTGAGTGAGGATGGTTGGGTGTCGGGAGGGATTTGCAGCAAAGCTGGAAAGATGGGCAAGGAAGAGCCAGTGGTAGAGGGTTGACCATGGTGGAGGTGGCGAGTTAGGGGTGGGATTTGCAGCAAGTTTGAAAGATGGGCAAGGAAAGCGAGTGGTAGAGGGTTGTCCATGAGTGGAGTTAGCCGGTTTCGGATGGGATTTCAACAAGTTTGAAAGATGGGCAAAGTTGGCGAGTGGTAGAGGGTTGACCATGGTGGAGGTGGCGGTTTGGGGTGGGATGGGGTTGAGATGGGGTGGTGTAGTGATGGAAGCCAGTAGCGGATGGAGTGGATGGTTGGCAGGTCATTTGGTTTCCGGCATGAGGAGGAGGAGGCCGTGAGTGGATCCGGTGGTGGTCTTGCCGGCGGTGAGTGCCGGCGGTGGTCATGCGGCGGTGATCGCCGTGCAGTGGTGTCTCTTGACCTCCGGTGAGGCCATGGCCGGAAGCTCAAACTTAAGAAAAAATCAAAGAGTTGAGAGAAAATTGCAAGAGAGAAAGTTAGAGAGAGGTTGGAAAGTTGGGTTTAGGGTTTAGGGTTTAGGGTTTAGGGTTTAGGGTTTAGGGTTTAGGGTTTAGGGTTTAGGGTTTAGGGTTTAGGGTTTAGGGTTTAGGGTTTAGGGTTTAGGGTTTAGGGTTTAGGGTTTAGGGTTTAGGGTTTAGGGTTTAGGGTTTAGGGTTTAGGGTTTAGGGTTTAGGGTTTAGGGGTTAGGGTTAGGGTTAGGGTTTAGGGTTTAGGGTTTGGTTTTAGGGTTTTAGGGTTTAGGGTTTAGGGTTTTTATTGAAGCCACCGGTGTGGTGGGGGTTAGGCAGGACCCCACATCACATATATAAAAGAAATAGAAGTACCTTTGGAGGGACAAATACAAAACCTCAGAAATAAATGAGCAGTCTGAGAACAAAATAAGAAGATAAGCAGTCGCGGTCTCGAGGAAAGTGAGATGAAGCGAAGGTCATCTCCTAATGTAAGGAGTCTCCTGCAGCGTCAAGCAGAAGAATACCATGCAAACCATGGGGAAGGGCACTATGGTGATGGAGCCATTGCTTGAGTCCGGTGTGAGCAAGCCAGGTTGGCCATGAAGTCGGTCATGTGTGGTGGCCTCCACGGAAAACATGGCGAATGGCGATCGAGTGCGTGTCATGAGGGCTCTAATCCTAGCTAGAATGTAAGTGAACTCCCATCGCTTGGGATCTTTGAGAGGTGATCAAGCAAGCTGCAGTAGCGGAATCAGATTCTAGCTCAGGACAAGAATAACCAAGGTCGTGACCATTTTAAGACCCTCGTAAAGCTGCAAGTCGACTCTGCGAATAGGATGGGATGGTGTCGAGAAACATCCGGCGGCGAGGACCAGTCCACAGTGATCCACGAAAATCCCTCGGCAGCGAGACATCCGGGGTTCTTGCGAGAGCATCAAATCCACACTCGGTTTGACCACGCCCCTCGGAGGTCTCAACCGAAATCAGACGAGACAGGGCCTATGGGGTGAGCGAGATGATCAAGTAAACCATCTGCGAGCAGCGTCTGCATGACCCCTCAGGTGGGACGCCTTGAAGCCGAAGCGGCCCACCTGACTTCAAGTCGAAATCACACGAAAAATAACACTACACACGAAAGCAGAAGCATCAGATCGAGCGACATTTCGGACCTTCAAACTTGCCATAAGATGAAGCGAGGAAGGAGGACCAGAATATCTTCTTCGGGAAGGAACCAGCGTCTCAATGAAGAAGTAAAGCATAAGGGGAGATAAAGCGGGGATCTGCTAAGCCAGAATGCGATGAAAGTGAAGCCAAACACATGCGGCGTGAGGGCATTCAAGAAAAAGGTGTCTAGCAGTCTCCACAGCTCCATTGCAAAGACATCTCGAAACCATGTAGAAGCCCGGGTCGCGAGAGGCATCATCAAGTGGCCGGGTAACCCCATGATAAGCGCCCGGAGGAAGAAAGACACCACTGGAGGGATCAATCTCGCCGGATAAAGGAACAAACCTCATACAGTGGGTCTAGAGTCCGAACAAGATCCCAGCGGTCCTCGGAGAAAAATCTCCATCATTAGAAAGGTCCCACGCGTCCGGTCGGGACCCTCATGGGGCCAGGAATCGGAACCAAAGGATGCTGCTCAACAGCGGAGGGTGGGAGTAAGGTCTCAACCTACATACATCCCATCTGAGTGCCCTCAAAAAGGCGAGGCGAGGCAAGAAGAAGCCCGGTCGGGGTTGTACGTGAGCAGCGGAGAGGGTTGAGCCAACAATCATACCAAAGCTCGGTCCCGGATCTAATCCGCCCAGTGAGCGTGGGGTTCAGTGATACCGAGATCTTACAAAGCGGCGCTAAAGAGGAAGCGGGATCCGAAGCCGAGATCATCCCGGATGCTCGGATCGGCTAGTGCTTAGACTTCATAAAGGAAGCCCGGAGGGGCCGGTGCAGCGCCACAGAGCTTAATCTCGAGAGCCTCGGCCGGATCGAAAAAGGATCTAATGCCAAGCCGCCCTCGATGTCGGGTAGCAAATAGAGACCCACAGACACGATGAATCTTGGCAGGCGAGTATCGATGCTCGCCCGGAGAAAGCGGGTAAATAGGCGCTCAGGACGATGAACAGCGGTGTCGAGGCGGTCTAAGGGCATGAAGTAAATGGAGGCATGGAGGAAAGCACGTGTCGATAAGAACAAGCTTGCCGCCAAGAAAGCGGACGATTAGACCACCCGGAGATCACATTACGGACCTTGGCGATCAAATCATCAAAGTAGCGAATCACAGGCGCCCAGCATGGGCCAGGGCACCCAAGGTAAGTGAAAGGCGAGTCCATGCTGCTGAAAACTAGTAAGAGAACGGATAGTCGCCTGACGGGAAGAGGGCAAACTTCCCACATAGAAGACTGCTCTTGAGTGCGGATTAATCTGGTGGGAGATGGGTGATAGTGACGAAGGAAGCTCATCAAGCGGTGCATCTTGGACTTGCTCCCATTAGCAAAAATAACAATATCATCCATGAAGCTCGGATCTCGAAACCATCATCGAGCGGAGGTGGTGTCTTGCATAGAGGGCAAGACAAATAAAGTGTCGGGCAGCGAGAAAGAAATTCGGTGACAATAATAAATAAGCACGGGGATAGGGGATCACCCTGCCGTAAGCCACCTAAGGACTGAAAGAAGCCGTGGCTAGTCCCATTAACCAGAACAGAATACCACGGACCAGAAATGGCCCTATAGATAAGAGAAACCCACTGCTCGGGAAGCAGGAGGCAGAAGCATCTGAAGGACAAAGGACCGAGACATCTTATCGTAAGCTTTAGCCATATCAAGCTTGACCGCGACATTACTCCACGGGTCCTTCATTCGAATCGTGAACCGGCTCATGGACAAGAAGTACATTATCATGGATGACCTACAGGAACAAAACCACTCACGAGGAGGCGAGATAATCCTAGGAAGGATCGGTGAGGAGGCGAGCAACGAGGAGCTTCGTGAGGATCTTGCTCTCGACATTACACAAACTAATGGGTGCGAAATCGGACCAAGTAGGCAGGGAAGCATGCTTGGGCGGGAGAACCGGGAGGTGGGTTGAAACCCAGGGCATGGGCGAGACACTGTGAAGAAATCCAGTCCACGGTAGCCAGCAAATCACTGCAAATAAAATCCCAACATGCACGGTAAAATTTACTCTGAAACCATCGAGGCCCGGAGCGCTAAGCGGGTCGATAGAAAGCAGCTCTGCGAGATCTCATCCATGCTCGGGGAATCCTCGGAGGTCGTCCTCATCCTCGTGGGAAACTAATCTCGGAATACCGGAAAAATCATGAAATTTGAGGCAGATTTGGGATCACGCGTGAGTAAGCTCTGGAAGAGCCGAGCAGTAGAACTCGCGATCTCGGAAGGCTCGAGAAAGCCAAGAGGGTCATCGGCTGGATCCTATGGACAAAACACTGCTTGGCGCTTCTTCACAGCCATCGCATGAAAGAAGCGGGTGTTGGAGTCCCCTCCGGGACCCATCGACACGGAGGACTGTCTAAGAAAAGTCTCCTCGTTGGATAAGGCACGCATGCTGGTAGAGCCACAGCCTCGAGAACAAGCGGATCTATCCTCGGGAGAACCCGGAAATGTCAGTCGGTGCTCCAGGCAGGCCACCTCCTCCTCGGCCTCTCTAACCCTATCTACGATGTTCTAGAAAACATCTTTGTTCAGAGCTTTCGAGGCCTGACCAGGCGCACGACCTGCTGAAGGCCCGCATCCATTGCAGGGGCGGTCGGGACCAAGGCTGCAGAGCAGGTGTCCATGAAATCGGAGTGATTAAGCCGAGGTGTAGGAACACGAAGCAGAGCCGGGACCCTGATCGAAACCCAATCAAGAGCAATGAGGAGGCGAATGATCGGAAGCGGTCTGCGGTTGAGGTGGGTGACTTTTAAAGTAGAAGAGCCTAGACCAGCTGGGGTTGCAAACCACCCTATCCAGGCGTCTGCGAGTCGACCATTAGTCAGGTATAAGGACTCCCAGAAAACCGGCATCCTCGAACCACAATCCAATAGCAGCGAAATTAAAGGCATCGATAGCGGTTTGAGTGCGAGATATGGCCGCTGGAGATCTCGAGATAAAGATTGGACAACATTAAAGTCACCCAGAGCCATCAAGGATTGTCAAGATTATCGGCAAAGCGCGAAGGGCATCCACGACTCCTCCAGAACAAGGATAGAACAGGTGGCATAAGCAAAGAAATAAAAGCAGGGAGTAGAAAGAGAGTGACTAACTCGGCAATGAAGGACTGGCCGCATCCTCGATAATATCAAGGTAAAGGAGTAGCCGGAATACCCAAATCTTCCGAGGCGGGAGGATCTGACATGGTCCATCCCAGGCGAATCTGGGTAGCCTCAGGTCTGTCGGAACAAAGAAAGGCTCAGGAATACAAATAAGAATGTCTGATTGTGGCGGATAAGCTTCCTCAAGCGACGAGACAGTGAGGGCCTTACTAATCCCAGATGTTCCATATAATGGAACTAATCATCAAGTAGGGAGGGGCGGGAAGCGTCCATGGTTTCTTGTTGACCAGCGTTTCTTGCAGTAGCGGTGGTGAAATCATGCGGAGAAGCGGACACTCTCTCTGCAGCTAAGCTATCAATCACGGCATCAGGAGGAATATGGTGTCTAACATCTGTCGAATCGGTGAGAAAATGGTACATCATCTCCACGGGGGTCCTCACTACTGGGATCGGTGTCCAGGTCGGTGAAGTCATCCCTCGATATACCATGGGCACCAGTCGCGGTGTCAATCTCCTCGTCGAGGCGAGGATGGAGCGATCCACAGGTGGGTGTTGAATCCACATGTAAGGTGCACAAGTCGGAAGGCACATCCTCGGGGGACGAGACCACAGTAGAGGCTCCACAGGTGGCCCTCGATATCCTCGATTGGGCTCAAGTAAAATAGTGTTATCATGAAGAATGTCGTCGGATCTATCATAAGTATCAAGTGAAAAGCGAGGTCAGGAGAATGCGTGCACAGGCAAGCGCACTGTCGAGACTCCGGCGCTGTACCTCCTCACTCACCGGGGGCTGAGGATACACCCCGATAGGGCTTATGGGTCTGTGATCGGAAATCACTGCGTCTTGAGCGATGGGAGGAGAGTGGGCGTGCCGTCGGTGAGGAGATGTGGTGTGGGGCTGGGGTTGTACCTTGCGGAGACTTGGATTAGTGGTGAAACAAGCCTCCATGAGAATGCCGAGATCTGAAACATCTTGAGTACAATAATCGGGCACCTTCTCGAAGACAACACTCTGCCGGAATCACGTGTCCCCTCTCCAGATCAGGATCAGGTGGAACAAGAGGCCTCGAAATATCATACTCGATTAAAACCACGAGCCACGGATGGTCTGTTGGCGGAGGCGGGTGGCGTGGTCGGCCAGTAAGGGAATCTGGATGGCGGCGACAATGGAGTAAAGGGCGGTTGCAGTGAATAAAGTGTCTGCAGGTAGGTAAGGCGGAGATACCAGGGCAGGGAACAATCGGAGACTCCATGGAGCAGTGAAATCCTTACTCCGGCTTGAATATCGCATCATGCGACCATTAGCGATACCACGATTATCGCATGACCAAATCACGAGGTAATCCTCCTCCAGTAGATAACTTAATGAGGATGTGTGGGTTATCGAGGAGAAATCTGGAATTTCCTTTAAGACCTGGGAAGCAAAAATTTTACGATTATGTCCATAGAAGGGCGGCGAAGGAAAACTTACCAGCGAGAGAGTCACGGATGGTTGCGCCATGGCCGTGATCTCTGAGGTGAAAAGATGATGGTTGGTTCCCCATGTTGGAGAGATCTTGGGTCTAAAAGGAATATCAGGAGTCAGGATGCCACGAAGCTGACATCAGAAAGATTTTTAGGTAGGGGACATCGGGATCGAGGAGAGGCAGGGTTAATAATGGAAGCATAGGAAGGTTTTGGGTTTAGGCCTTGGGTGGTAGAAATTGGGTTAAGAGTTATGGAGTTTTGAAATTTTGGATTTAAGGAGTGTGATTAATTCAATGAAGTTTGGAATTTGGGTTGTTGAGGTTGGAATTTTATTTTGGGCTTGTTTATGTTGGTTGGGTTTAATGTTAAAGGGTTGGGCTTTTTGATTTTGGCTTAAATAGGTCTGGATTAGATTTATTGGCTTCATTAAATGAGTTGAGATTTCTTGAGGGAGGGATGGGTTAAGTGTTTGAGTGGGGTAATGGGCGAATGTTGGGCTTGGGAAATGGTGCTAGGGTTAGGGTTAGGAGTGTTATGTTTTGCTTTTGTTTGTTGAGCAAAATGGGGGCGGCATGTCTTTGGAATAGTTAGCGTGGAGGTGAGGTTTGTTCCACGGTTTTGGAGGGCGGTGATGGTTTAGCCGAGGCCGTGAGGTGGACGGAAGTTGGAGAAGGCCGGCGGCCATGGAAAGGAGGGTGGTGGTAGGTGGCTTTCGGGTTTGGGAGTTTTGGAGAGGTTGAAAAGCTTGTGAAATCCGTGGTGGGGTGGGAAATAAACTTCGGGATGTGGGACGTCGGTGGAGGGATGTGGTGGGCCGGTAGGTGGGTGGGATTTGTTGGCCGTGATTCTAGATCTTGAAGACATGGGTGGCTCACGGCTTTGGGTGTTTAGGGTGGCTGAAAATCTTGGGGAGGTCCGTGATGTAGTGGTGAGTTTCTTGAGGTGTGGCACGTCGATGGAGGCCTCGGCCAAGGTAGGGGAAGGTTGAGCTCATGGATTTGGGTTCGGTGAACTCACGGGCTGTTCGGTTTGGGTGGATGGGTTTGTGTTGCGTGATGGGTTTTGGTTCGGTTTGAGGGTCTTTTCATGGGAGCTCGTGGCTTTGGGTTGGTGGATGTAACTATTTGGCTGGTTTGTGATGGATTGGAGTGGTGGTTAGTTTGGATTTGTGAAGATTAAGTACGTGGTTTGTTGTCACGTGAACAAAGGCCCCTCCATGGCCGGTGAGGCGGCGGTTGTGGGCGGATTATCAAAGGTAAGTGTGGGGTGAAAAGAGCGATCATTTAGGCGGTGTTTGGCGGGTTGTGGAGGGTGGTGGCGGCAAGTGGGTGTCATCGGTAGCAGCTATATGAGCAAGGTTTGCAGAGGTAGGGGGTTGACCATGGTGGAGGTGGCGGTTTGGGGTGGGATGGAGTTGTGGTGGGATGGTGTTGTGATGGAAACCGCTGGCAGATGGAGTGGATAGTTGGCAGGTCATTTGGTTCTTAGGCATGAGGAGGAAGCGGCCGGCGGTGGATCCGGTGGTGGTCTTGGCGGTGGAGCCGTGACGGTGGGAGCCTCCGGTGAGGCCATGGCGAGAAACACAAACTTAAGTAAAAAATAAAGAGTTGAGAGAATATTGCTAGAGAGAGAAAGTTAGAGAGGGTTGGAAAGTTGTTTTGGTTTAGGGTTCAGGGTTTAGGGTTTAGGGTTTAGGGTTTAGGGTTTAGGGTTTAGGGTTTAGGGTTTAGGGTTTAGGGTTTAGGGTTTAGGGTTTAGGGTTTAGGGTTTAGGGTTTAGGGGTTTAGGGTTTAGGGGTTTAGGGGTTTAGGGTTTAGGGTTTAGGGTTTAGGGTTTAGGGTTTGAGGTTTAGGGTTTAGGGTTTGAGGGTTTAGGGTTTAGGGTTTGAGGTTTGGGTTTAGGGTTTGAGGTTGAGGTTTAGGGTTTGAGAGTTCGAGGTTCGAGAGTTCGAGGTTGAGGTTCGAGGTTGAGGTTCGAGGTTGAGGTTCGAGGTTGAGGTTCGAGGGTTCTAGGGTTCTAGGGTTTTAGGTTTAGGGTTTTAGGGGTTTAGGGGTTTAGGGTTTAGGGGTTTAGGGGTTTAGGGTTTTAGGGGTTTAGGGGTTTAGGGGTTAGGGGTTAGGGGTTTAGGGGTTTAGGGGTTTAGGGGTTTAGGGGTTAGGGGTTAGGGGTTAGGGGTTAGGGGTTAGGGGTTGGGGTTCGGGTTTAGGGGTTAGGGGTAGGGGTTTAGGGGTTTAGGGGTTTAGGGGTTTAGGGGTTTAGGGTTTTAGGGTTTTGGGTTTTGGGTTTAGGGTTTAGGGTTTAGGGTTTAGGGTTTAGGGTTTAGGGTTTAGGGTTTAGGGTTTAGGTTTAGGGTTTAGGGTTTTAGGGTTTTAGGGTTTTAGGGTTTTAGGGTTTAGGGTTTAGGGTTTAGGGTTTAGGGTTTAGGGTTTAGGGTTTTTTTATTAAAATCCACCATGGAGGTGGGGGTTAAGCGGGACCCTACATCATATATATAAAAGTAAAGTGAGTACAACGGAGGGACAAGAACCAGAACCTCAGAGCATAAATAAACAAGTACAAGGCGATAAATGAAGAGAAATAAAATGACTACAATGATAACATATGGAAATGATCATCAAGTATAGAGGCGGGACGCGTTCATGCGTCTGCTGCGATCTCCTGCGAGGTAATGGTGTGAGACCTTGTAGAGACTCCACTATCATCAGCAGAGTGATGATCCGCATCTATGGGCTCGGAAGCCATGGGTGTCTTGGCGGTGACTGAGCTGCATCCGAGACCATCATCATGTCATGACTGAGGCTGCTGCGGTCACGGGTGGGAGCAGGTGCCCAGATCTGTATCTCCTCATCAGCCGGGTGAAGATCCAGCGTGATAGGCTCGGGAGCCATGAGTGTCTTGGCGATGCTTGAGCTGCATCCGAGACCATCATATGTAGCGACTGAGCGCATCCCGAGACCATCGTATGTAGCGGCTGAGCTAGCGGTCTGAGGCGGGAGCAGGTGCCCAGATCTATGTTCCTCATCCACAGGGTGAGGATCCAGTGTGATGGGCTCGGATGCTGCAGGTGTCTTGAGCGGCGACTGAGGCGCATCGGCGGACTATCCCAGCTTGGGCGGCAATACTAGCGACAACATGCACTGGAGGAGCATCGGCTGATGACAACATCTTGTGTACTAGGCCTTGACCAGGTGGGCTGCACATCGGTTGGAACCATGGGTTTTCCTTTATCAGGGACGGTCGCATGATCCACTTATCCTCAGAAGGAGGAGACTACGAGACTTGGGTTTGAGACATAACAACCCTCGGCGTGCCCAGGTGCTTCTGAGTGATCTGATGGCGGGGCCTTCTCAAAACAACATCACGCCAAAACCGGACTCTCCTCACCGATCAAATCTGGCGGCAGCAAGGTGGCGAGACATCATCTCGACCAACACCCTAGCAGCGGATGGTCTATTCACGGAGGCGGTTGCGTGATCAACCTGTGGAGGGTACCAATGGCCCAGTGATAGAGAATAAAGCGATTCGATTGAATAAAATGAGCAGGTAAGTAAGGGAGACTTACCGAAGCAGGGCCTGATAGGGGATTCAGCGGAACATCGAAAATCAGGTGCTCCGTTTGAAAACACGCGTACCACGACCATTAGCGTGCCATGTCGGCGAGACCCAAATCACGGAATAATCCTCCTCCGGTTGTCAACTTGAGTCAACACGTCTTGGGTTATCAAGCAGCGAAATCGAGAACTCCCGCGGGGTCGAGGAGAAGCAAGAATTTCGAGATAACATCCATCGATGGCTGTAGAAGGAGAACTTCCCACGAAGCAAGCTTGGATGGCTCGAGCCATAACATGAATTTCTTCATTAGAAAATAAAGCAATGAGGCTCACTACGATGTAGAGTGGCCGAAACAGCAGGAAGCGGAGGATTGGGTTGCCGGTGTGACATCTAGGAAGGATTTTTGTGGCCTAGGGAATTGGAGCTTGGTTTGGGGAGGTACATGTCTTTGGAATTTTAGGATGGGCTTGTTTAAAATATAGATTTGGAATTTGGTTGAGAGGTATGGGTTGGAATTTGACTTTGGGCTTGGTTAAAATAAGAGGGATGTGAGTTGGAATTTATTTGAAGAATATGGGCTTGAATTTGACTTTGGGCTTGAGGAGGGATGGGTTAAAGTCACGGTTTTGGAGCTTAGTTAGTTGGGTTAGGGTTAGGGTTTTGTGGTATGGGATATGTTATGTTTGTTTGATTGGAAGAAGGAGGTGGCGGTGAGTTCTTGTAGTCAAGTGGCGGTGGATCTCGAATTTGATGCCAGTGGAGGACGATGACTCATCAGCGGTTTGCCAGCGATGGCGGGGGTTAACACGCCGCTTCATGGCTAAAAACCACTGACCAAGTAGTGGGTTGGAGATTTGGGTGTGGAAGTTCGGGTTTCGGATGTGAGAAGATGCGTGGTGGCTTAGGGTGGTTGAGGGGCTGTGAAGAAGTTTGAGTAGCAGCATGGGAGCAGGTGGCTTGCCATCGCAGTAGATGTAGTTACCATCACGGTAGGGTGGCTCACCGGCGGTTCCTCGTCGGTAGTTGGAAGTAGAACAGCGTTGCTCGCATGTTGCTTAAAGGTGGAGGGACATCGGGTGAAGTTGTGGGTGGTGATGGCGGTGGTGAGATGGTGGAGCAAGTGGCCGGTTTGAGCCATGGCGTGATTGATCTTTGGGGAGCGATGGCAGTGAGTTGGGTTGGGTGTTTTGGATTTTCAGTGACCAGTAGGGGTGCATGGAGATTTGGGCAGGCGTGCAGGCAAGATTCTGAGATGATGGTCGCTGAGTGTACGGATGGTCTGGGAAGTGGCCATTGATCTGCATGGCGGCAGTGTAATGTTTGGGTGAGGATGGCGGGTGAGGTTTGTCTTGGGCGTTTGGAAGCTTGTGCGGTGAGGGTGTCTCAGGGGCGGTGAGTTGAGGGGTGCCTTGTGTTTCTAGAGATGATTACAAGCTGGTTGGGGTTGGTAGGAGGATTGAGCAGCGGCGTAAGGAGGAGCAATGGGAGCAGAGGTGGTGCATGTATGTTTGGGAGTATTTTCCAGGAGTTGAGGTGGAGATTCGGCGGTTGTTGCGGTTGATGTATGGAGAGATGGCCAGGCTTGTTTGTTCTTAGGCATGGAGAAGCCGTGGCGGTGAAGACCACCCGAGCCTCCGGAGAGGCCATGGCCAGAGTGGTCAAGCTTTGGTCAACAATAGAGAGTTGAGAGGATTTTGCTAGAGAGAGAAAGTTAGAGAGAGGTTTTGGGTTTGGGTGGGTTTAGGGTTTAGGGTTTAGGGTTTAGGGTTTAGGGTTTAGGGTTTAGGGTTTAGGGTTTAGGGTTTAGGGTTTAGGGTTTAGGGTTTAGGGTTTAGGGTTTAGGGTTTAGGGTTTTAGGGTTTTAGGGTTTTAGGGTTTTAGGGTTTAGGGTTTAGGGTTTAGGGGTTAGGGGTTAGGGGTTGGGGGTTAGGGGTTAGGGGTTTAGGGTTTAGGGTTTAGGGTTTAGGGTTTAGGGTTTAGGGTTTAGGGTTTAGGGTTTTTTCATTGGCAACTAACAAAGCAATTTGTTGGGTAGATTCATATCAAGTTTGTTCCCATTTTGCTTTATAAGTGCATCTTTGTTTTGAAGAACCGGATAGTAGCTCTGCAATGACCCTTTTCTACTACTCGGCATGAGAAACACTAAACTTAAATGCAAAATTAATATGTTCGCGGGATCTCTAAATTTACATTTCAAACATCATCTTGACCTCGCACATTATAGTTCCACGGTATCTTTCTCATTCTCATTTCTCTTCTAGCGGCCACGGTCTTCAATCATAGTTGTTTGCGAAGTCCTCCGCTCTCGGAACCCACCTTCTCCATCTCGCTTGATGACACTGTAACCATCCACAACTTTCCAGAACACAACATGTTTGCCATCTAGCCATGGCGTCTTCTCGGTGCATATAAAGAGCGAGAACCATTTGTATTAGGTCGGCATTAGCCATTGGCGAAATTCGAGGCCCGGTATGCTTCATCTTGAAGTTCTCGTCGGCAAACTTCAGTCCCATATATTGATTCTCCTCCGGTTCCATTTCCCGAGTAAAATCTCCCCGACACATGAAGTTAGGGATTATCGCGGTGAAATGTTGAGCCACTATAGTGTAGTGGCTTCCCAGGACGTTCGATCCACTTTCTGCCCGGTCTGAGGAGGGCACGGAAGTTTTCAGCGATTTTGGGGTGACATCGACAAATAGCTCCATCACTGACTCGCCCCTTGTTCATCTTTCAATCGGAATGTCAAAGAAAACCCTTGGATTTGACATTTTCCTATCAATCAAAAGCCTTTGGTTGATATTCGAGCTGGAGAGGCTTGGGAGTGAGATGGGTTTTAGGGTTTAGGGTTTAGGGTTTAGGGTTTAGGGTTTAGGGTTTAGGGTTTAGGGTTTAGGGTTTAGGGTTTAGGGTTTAGGGTTTAGGGTTTAGGGTTTAGGGTTTAGGGTTTAGGGTTTTTTTAAGCCACCGGTGTGGTGGGGGTTAAGCCAGGACCCACACATCACGTATATAAAAAGTAAGTGAAATACCTGTTGGAGGGACAAAGACCAAACCTCAGAAATAAATGAGCGTGTCTGAGAATAATATAAGAAAATAAATAATGCGGTCTCGAGGAGCAATGAATGAAGCGAAGGTCATCTCACAATGTAAGGAGTCTCACAGTGCGTCAGGTGAAGAATCCGAGATAAGCAGATGGGCGAGTCACGTCTTAGAAAGGAATCGGCGGTGATCTGAGAAGTGCAAGCCAATTGGCTAAGAAGTCATTGCTGAGATGTCGCCTCCAGATACGCGTCTTAGAACCACAGGCTGAATGAGAGGACACTCTTGATCTAACTTCGGTAGCGAGGATAAGGCATAATCCCGTGAGCAGGCTGTTCGAGAGGACCCGAGGAAACCACGGTGGCGAGATCGGACTCTACCTCCACAGCGAGTATCCCAGTGAGCCATTGACTCAAACCCTCCGTCTGCTGGAAGCTCCGCGTAAAGTATCGGATGATGGCCAAGAAAGAGCCAAACCCGCGAAAACATACCACGATGGTCTCGAAGAACACCCCTGCGGTGGACGACCAGGATTACCCTCGAACACCCATCAGCGGTCGACGGCCGCGCACGGAGGCGGTCGGCGTCAAGCAACTTCTTCGAGATAGGTGCGTCGGGGATCGATCACGCGTAACCCATCCATGGTGAGAATCCGGCCTCCCGTGGCTGGGCAGGCTGAAGCCAAAGCGAGGCCAGTGAGCCGGACATCGATACCACTCGGGAAAATAACCGGCGTCCACGAGAAAGGGTGAGAGTCGAGACTGAACCCATTTCGAGCCTTCCACGCATGCCACGGAATGTAGCAAGGTAAAATAACTTAGAAGATGAGGAACTAGAAGGGCACATCTACGCCGATGGCGAAATGCGCATGGGGTGATGAAAGGCGATCCATGGGATCCACTACTCCACGATAGAAATACTCCCAGACACAGCTGGCTAGGGGCACTCAAGAAATAAGTCTTGGGAAGTCTCGGTGACACGTCCACGGAAGCAGAGAAACCATCTGAGCGGCGTCCACTCGAGGCATCATCGGTTGGCTAGGAAGCCTCGCGTGACCATGAAGAAAAAGGATAGCAGGGAGGAATATGTGTTGCCAAATCATAGAAAATACTCCATCTAGGTGGCTGGCGCACAGCGCCATCTCAGTGATCTCGAATGAAAACCCCATCGGTGGTAGAATCCACTTGAAGCTCATCGAGACCGCCTGGTGGATGTCGGAATCAAAACAATCGCTCGACTCTTGGCGTGGGTAAGGCGGCCGAGGAGCTTACCCCATCTGAGCGATTGCCACGCTGATAAAGGAAGCCGGTGCTGGAAGAGCGGCACGAGATTATAGAAGTACAAAGGGGTGATCCATCCGGTGGTCATACGAAGCTACGATCACGAGCACCCACCAACCATCGTATATGAGGCTCGGCATCATCTCGGATGGAGCAAAGGCAGCCTCAGTAAGGGAGGCGGGAGTGAGCAGCTACCATCTTGGGGTTGAGCGGTGGGCGTGATATTTGGACTTCGTATATGAAGCCCGTAAGAGCAGTTGCTCCAGAAATCGCACGCAGAAGCTAAGCTCGAAAGCCGGTTGGATCAGAAATGACCTAATGCCAGGCAGCCCTCCTCCAGGAAGACACACCTCAGGCCAGTGGCACGATGAATCCTGCGCTGGGACCACGATCACCCCATGGGAGCGTGTAAATATCAGCTCCAGCTGTTTGGATAACCTGATCGGTTGGACCATGAGACATGAAATGAGTGCAAAGGCATAGATGATAGAACATGCTGAGATAAGCACTAACTTCCCCAAGCGAGGCGGTAGGTTCGTGACCGGAAATCCGCTCACGGACCCTCCAGAGCGGGTCATCAAAATGAGCAATCTTGGCGCCCCAACAAACAGGGCAGCCAAGATAAGAAAAGGAGGATCATACTGCTTGGAACCAGTATTTGTATGAATAATAGCTCTACGGAGGCGGGGAATCGAGACCCAGAACATAAAAGGCTGCTCTTGGCGTGGCTAACCAAGCGCCTGAAGCGACCTCGTAATGATGTAGGAAACCCGTAAGCCGGCGTGAGGCTAGCCTACTCCCGTTCGAAAAGAACAATATCATCGCAAAACTCAAATGGGAGATAGGAAGGCAGTCAGGACGAGCAATATCTCACGGAAGGGTCGCGAAGAGTACAAGCGATCCGAGGCCTCTAGATAGAAACTCGGCGACGATAATGAATAAGCTAGGAGGCAGTGGATGCATACAGCGAGACCACCGTGAGGCTGAAAAAATCCGTGGGTGACACCGTTAGCGAGCACGAGAAAACCAAGGTCCATAAATAGCCCTCAGAACTAAAGAAATCCTTTGCTCACGAGAAGCAAAGCACCTCGACATCCCGGAGAACAAAGGACCATGACATCAGATCATAAGCGCTTAGCCATATCGACTTGGAACCACGTTACGCCCTCGAGTGCGACGACTAAGATCATGCACAAGCTCACGTACCGGCAACGCATTATCATGAATGCTCTACCGGGCACAAAACCACTCTGCGATGGAGAAATAATCACGAGGCAACCACGGTGTCGGTCGCATAGCGAGCAATTTAGTTAAAACCTTATTGCTCACGTTACACTAGGCGATTGGCGAAAATCGACCAGAGGCAGGAGAGTCCTTGCCGGAAGAAGAACGAAAGAGTGCTCACGGAAACCCCAGGCATAGCGGAACCCAAAGTAATCATGAGCAGTGACCAGCAAGTCGGTGAAATCACATCCCAACATGCACGATAGAACCTCTGCGAGAACCCATCGGGACCGGGGCTATGCTGCATCGATAGAAAAAACCACTGCTAGTAACTCCTCCATATCGGACTCCTACATAAATCCACATCGTCCTCAGCCGTGACCCGGAGAAGGGATAAAATCAAAATCAGAGGCTCAGGCGGCTGGGACCTCCCATTAAGAGACCACGAAAGTAATCCACCATGAGACTCGGCCATAGCGGTGGGCTCGATGATCCATGCTGAGGCAGGCGTCACAGATCAGATGGACATGGAAAGAGCCAGCTGCTTCTTAGAGATCATAGCATGGAAGAGCCAGGGTATTGGCATCCCTTCACTAACCAGCGAGACACTTTCATTGCTGCTGGTAAAAATCTCCTCGCACGATGCTTGCATCTCTGCGGTCGGGCTCGAGCCTCGGGAAAAAGCCACGCGATCATCGGTTGAGCCGGATGGATCATCTTGGGCCTCTCTCAGAGCAACCTCCTCCTCGGCCTCTCCAACCACATCAAATACATTACCAAAACACCTTATTCCGACCTTTTAAGCATAGCTTCAATCGACAAGCCTGTTGAAAAGCCCTCATCCGAAGCAATAACGAGAGCACCCAAGGCTGCACGGCGACATCGAAACTCGGGATGCTTAAGCCAAGCATGTAAAAGCCGGAACACAGACGGACGTCCACCGGTACGATCTAGCACCACGATAAAAGTAAGGGAGGTGATCCGAACCGGTCACGATTCGGATGAGAAACTTCGAAATGTAGGAAAGAAACCCGAGCCATTGGGCATTGCACACAACCACTATCAGCAGTCTCCGTATGCGCCCATTGGTCCATGTGAAAGGACTCCATGTAAAACCCGCATCATCAGGGCCACAATCGATAAAACAGCGTTAAAATCATCAATAGCCTCACGAAGTTGGGCATGCCAGAAATCTCGGAGAGGCGCATGGCGTTAAAATCCCACCGCCATCAAGGGCCATCACGGTATCGATGAAAAACAAGGCCATCCACGAATCCTCTCTCACGGTCTTAGCTCAAGCTGGCATATACATATGAAACATATCTGAGGATCGGGAAAGAAAGAGTGACTAACTCGGCAATGAACCACGACCCGTATCCTGCGGAACCTCCAGCTGAAAAAGGCGCAGGCCGGAAAACCCAAATCTTCCGAGTGGGAAGAAAACCCATGCTCCATCGCATGATGCGGATCACGAGTGCTCTCCGAGCCTATCAGCGATGAAAAGGCTCCAAAACACACACAGAGCCAATCATGCAGCCGAGATCAACCCATGATCGGTAGGACCAGCGAGAGCACTTACTTATCCCGAGATATTCAGGATAAGGGTATTAATCATTGGGGTGGGGATCGACACCTACCCTCACTCGAGGACTTCACAGGTCTTCGGGCCCGTGGCTGATAGTAAAACCCAGGAAGAGCGGCAGCCCTACGGTCGGTCGATCCACTAATCACGGCGTCCAGTGGGTAATGGAGTGTGAACATCCTCCGGATCGGTCAAGAATCTCCCATCATCCATATCCCGAGATCCTCAGAACTACAGCTCGATGTCAGAGCGAGAAATGCAGAGGCAATCCTCCCACCATCGAGGCCATTCTCCGGAATCTCGGGCTGTGAGTGTTGAAACTCACGTGCATGGTATCGGTATCATCCCTAGTGGCCACCTCAGGACTGACACCTCGCTTTGCCTGCATCGAGATGCCATCCTCATGGCCACTGATCGTCAGGGGACATCCTCAAGTAACAGTGAGCCAGATGACGGACTATCCCACTGGGGCGGCACCCTAACATCAACATGCTCTGGAGGGGCATCGGGAATGACAACATCTTTGGGAGCTGGATGCGACTGTGGCTACACTGTCAGTGGAACCAGCTGGTTTTGCCACTTATCAGGGCGATCGCAATCCACTATCCTTGGTGGAGGAGGCTACGAAGACTTGGGTTTGAGACATAACAACCCTCGGCGTGACCCAGTGCTTACAAGTAATACAATAGCGGGAACCCTTTCAAAACAACATCACGCGAGAGCAGGAATCTCCCTCGCTGATCCATATCTGGCGGCAGCAAGGTAGCGAGACATCATCTCAGCCGGCACCCTAGCAGCGGATGGTCCATTCACGGAAGCCGTTGCGTGATCAACCTGTGAGGAGTGCCAATAGCCCAGCAATAGAGAATAAAGCGATTTTGAATGAATAAAATGAGCAGGTAAGTAAGGAGACTTACCGAAGCAGGCCTGATGGGTGATTCAGCGGAACATCGAAGTCAGGTGCTCCGTTTGAAAACACGCGTGCCACGACCATTAGCGTACCATGTGCGGCGAACCCAAATCCTCGAATAATCCTCCTCAGGTTGTTAACTTGATCAACACGTCGTGGGTTATCAAGTGGCGAAATCTGGCGTTCCGCGAGACCAGAGAAACAAAGAACTTCAGAATAGCATCCATTGATGGCACCATGAAAACTTCCCACAGGCGAGCTTGAATGGCTCGACCATAATCTGAACTTCTTCCTTAGAGAATTGAGCTAGCGGCTCACTCTCGGTGTAGAAATGCTAAAGCAGCCAGGAAGCAAAGAGCTGGAGTTGCCGATTCTGACATCTAGGAAGGATTTTTGTAGCCTATGGAGAGTCGTGGGGTTAAGGATAGAGATTTGGATTCACCGTAGAAGCATAAGACCACGGGTTGCTTGGCACTGGGTTGGTTGGCCCGTGCATAAGATGGTTAGTCACGAGCTTGTTGAGCCAAGAGCTTGAAGGTTTGTTGGGCTGCCTTAGGGTCGTGCATAAGATGATCGGGGAGAAGGTTACGGCCGCAGGAAGGATGGCATTCAGTTGGGAGCGTTCGAAGGCGATCGGGTTGGCATGCATGGCCATGCGTGGAGGCTGCGTGGCTCGAGTCACTGCTGAGTTGACTCGACCATGGACGACCCTGGATGCCTCGAGTTTGCATGTTCTGCAGTGGCCTGGGGCTTCTTGGAGATGGCGACCGGCTTGTCAGGGATGGGGGTGGGTGGCGATCACCGAGAAGCCACCGTGGGCGGTGAGTGAGAATGCCACTGCGGTGGCCCGATCTTGGGCGTGAAAAATGTCATGCATGCAACTATCTTCTCCATGCGTGGTGGGGTAGGGATTCACGACGAGAAAAGCCGTGATGCTTGATTGGGGAAGGGAGCCGTGCATGGGGACTGCGTGGCCATGCATGGAGGCTGCGTGGCTCGAGTCACTGCTGGGTTGACTCGACCATGGGCGGCCGATTGGCCATGCATGCTTGTATCCTCTCCATGCATGGTGGGGGTGGCATTCTCCTCGAGACAACGCCAGGCCATGCAGCCAGTGGGACCACGGGGGCCAGATTGTTGGAGCCAGATGGCAGGTGAGAGCCTCGGCGAGACCCACGGGAGCCGTCGGGAGCAGGCTATCCGCAGGTTGGGATGAGGTTCATTTCAGCGATTTGTGGGGTTGTGTTTTGTTTTGGGCTTGTTTAAGTTGGTTAGTTTGCATGCTTAGGGGTTGAGTATTAAGGTTAAAGGCTTAAGTGAGGTTTGGGTTATGGAGCTTGGGTTCGGGTGCTAGGGTTAGGGTTACGTTTTTATTTTTGAGTTTGTTTTGTTGGAAAAAGGGAGGCGGCGGCTGCTTCGATGTGTTGGCTTGAAGGTTGGTGTTGAGTCACGGGTGTGGGGTTCGGTTGAAGGTTTAGCAGAGCTTGTGAGGTGAGCGGAAGTGTAAGGGTGTCGTTCTGCATGGCGAGGGGTTTAGGTTGGTTGACTCACGGCCTTGGGTGTTTTGGAGTGGTTGAGAGAAGCACTTACGGTGGTGGAGTGGGAAGACATCTCACGGATGTGGGGCTTGGATGGGCCGCGGCCGAGGTGGAGGAGATTCCAGCTCATGGAGTTGGGTCCGATAAGCTCACGGTTTGTTCATTTTGAATGTGTGAGTTTATGTTGCTTAGTGGGTTTTAGTTCGGTTGGTTGTGGTGGCTTGATGGCGTGAGCAAGATGCTCCATCCATGGCCGGGGAGGCGGTGGAGGGATTGGCCATGGTGGATGTGGGAGTAGAGTGGAGGTCTCGGGAAACATGATGGTGGTGGAGGTAAGAGTTGATTTTCTAGAAACTTGGTGACTTAATCCGGTGGATGTGTGGAGAGTTGGCCGGATTGTTGGATCCTGAGTCATGGAGGGTAGGAGCAGCGTTGGATCCGTGATGGTAAGAGTCCTGCCGAGCCTCCGGGTGAGGACCATGGCCGTGATCAAGTTTGGTCAGCAGGGAGAGTTGAGAGAGTTTGGGTAGAGAGAGAAAGTTAGAGAGGTTTTGGTTTTGGTTTGGTTTTGGTTTGGTTTAGGGTTTAGGGTTTAGGGTTTAGGGTTTAGGGTTTAGGGTTTAGGGTTTAGGGTTTAGGGTTTAGGGTTTAGGGTTTAGGGTTTAGGGTTTAGGGTTTAGGGTTTTTTATTTTTTTTATTGAAATCCACCATGGAGGTGGGGGTTAGGCGGGACCCCACACATCATATATAAAAAGCAAGATGGAGTACAACGGAGGGACAAGAACCAAGACCTCACAGCCATAAATAAGCTAGTACAAGGCAATAAATGGAAAAAGGAAATAAAATGATTCTGATGATAACACATGGAA